>CM062815.1:967231951-968431951 GCA_031772625.1 Pinus tabuliformis
GAAGAGAAAGCATGTTTAAATAGGCTGGCGGTCGAGCAACTAAAGCATTGCAGCAAGACATGGAGGTCTGAAAATTAGCCATGAGGCTGATATATCGGCCAAAAACATGCAACTCCAAGAAATGCAGCAGTCCATAGAAAGATACAAGGACGTTCCCACTACTGAGGATTTCATCAAAGAGGCCATGGAATTAAATTCCCTTTTGGTGAGACAGCAAGAGTATTTATGCCAAAAGATGTCGCATATTACTCCCTATCTGACTACTAGCGACCAGCTGACAGACAATGCAATCGACTAGAGAATAGAGTTCAATTATTTAAAAACTAGAATCTCTGAGTTCATTGAGTGGAAGAAAATATAATATGGAAAGAAGGCCAATCTACTGAGGATTGAAGAAACGGAAAGACATTCTTCACAGATTGGAATGCCAGAATCAAACAGGTGAACTAGAAGTCACAAGGGCAGCGGGAACATCAAAGGACATCGTCAACGTAGTGAAACACATCTTTTTCGGCACAAATCTCATCAAGGAAGGCAATACAAAAGAAATGCCTGATTTAACTGCTCTGTATAAAGACTGGCAAGAGAAGGCAGGGATTCAGAGAGAGGCAATTGCGAAATTGACCACGACCAACTGGGAGTCATATTGGCAGTATCTGGTTAAGCCACATAGCTAGATTATGACTCTCAATTGTTCCCTTCACATGACTCAAAGGATGTTGCCACCACTCACTGATGCAATCTTCACCGGACAGCTCAAGACTCATTTCGGGCCACCTCCTCAAATTCAATCGATGACCGATATTTGCGACTTAAAGGACAAGCTAGCAGATAGCAAGTCATCCTCTTAGTTTCGTTTATTTAGCCTCTGTTTATTTTTGGAGTTAGTTACCTAGTTAGGAGGAAGGTTGTTTGAAACCTCCTCAAATTTTGTATAATCTATTTTTACACTTTTAGTTAGAGTAGTATTTATACCCTTCTCATGCATTTAGAGAAGGGTCCAGAATTTTATCAAAAACATTTGCAAAGAATGCACTATTGTAAGTTTGTGAATGCTTTGGTGAAATGATGGAACATGATCATTTCTTTTAGATATCAGACTACTTTCCTTTGTTGATGCACTTTTGTATTCTTGGGAGACAATTTGATTTGAAGAAAGAAGTTGGTCTGTAATTGGTCAACTGAGCAAGACTTCACACATATGGTACTATTATCATGTATGATTGATTCTGTTTACATTTAATTAGTGGAAAAACTTTACTTCATGGATTATATGTGAGATTTATTGTTTCTGTTAAGTGTTACTTTGTACTTTTATATGATGCCTAGATGAAGTCATGATTTTCATATATAGCTCATCATATATGCGATATATTTTATAAATTCCTTTGACTAACTATTTAGTCAAAGGAATTATCTTTTACGTTATCATCTCTGTTTAGTTGTGTTCAATCTTTATTATCACATGCTAAATAGATATCCTTGTAGATCTCATATCACACAAGAACACCCAGGTTTATATTAGAATAAGTTAGTTAGAGGAATTGCATTTTAGAATAGATCGCTTAGATTATCATTATTTTAATGCAAAACACTCATAAACCACCCACTCTCATCTTAAAACCCACACTGGGAAACTGGTCCCATTATCTATAGTTGGAGCCACCACTTTAAACAGAAAAGGGGGTTGTCTTAAGTTCTGGACCAGGTGGTTACCCCCCATGTTTCAGCAGCAGAATTTTGAGGCCACAACATTTTGGCGCTAGAAGGAGGGCATTCAACTGTGAATGGTAGATGAAGCTAAAAATCATTTGAAAAGCATTCATAAGAGTCAAAACCCCTCCACCATTTCTACACCTTCTCAAACTCGTTTAGAATCTCCTGATCGGAAGTCTGAAGTAGTAGAAACATCTCCCTCATCTCTTGAAGTAGTAAGGGACCAACCTCCCCAAATTACACTCCTGACTCTCCTGAAATTCATTCATTGATACAACAATTGGAAGAGATATCCATTTCTACAGAGAAATGTTAAGTTATGGTATGTTCTATGCTTATAACAGTTTACTTATTTTTCTTATTATATTCCACTGATTAGCAATCACATGTACATAAAGTAAAGTGCAGATAGAACATTAAACGATCGACAGAAAACAAGCCAAGACAAGAGACACAAGATGTGGCGGCTAGCCAGGGACAAACCCCACAATGTGTGGGGAAACCCTTTGATCAAATCTTCTTTTATCTTCAATAATTCAGCAGAGAGAAATAGTACAATAAATCTGATTCATATCAGCAGTAGCAAACCCTAGATCAGTAGCATCAGCATTAGCGGCTTCATTATCAAACTAGGGCAGACCATATCTCACAAATTGACAGTTGGATTGACTTCATTCCACCACCAAAAGTTTCGGCTTCCAGAGGAGGTTCAGATGAACCTACAGCGCAGTTCCAAAGAGGAGATCTTCTAGGCCACGCAAGTCAATCTTTACTTCTGCAGTTGCAGCTTCAGTTTCAGCAGTTTCCGGCTTCAAACTAGGGCAGTCGATATCTTGCAAACCGTTCATCGGATTGACTTCATTCCACCACCAAAAGTTGCGGCTTTCAGAGGAGGTTCAGATGAACCTACAGCGCAGTTCCAAAGAGGAGATCTTCTAGGCCGCACAAGTAAATCTTTGCTTCTGTAGTTGTAGCTTCAAATTCAACAACTTCCGGCTTCACATGTGTGAGAGAGAGAGACCCATTTCAGCGCAGTAGAGAAGAGACTCATATCTGCACAATAGAGAGAGAGAGATGTGATGAGATGAGTGAGTTCAAATGAGGAAAAGTCCTCTTATATTTATACACAACGTTGGTGGGTGAATAGATGCGACTGTTGGGCTTCTAAGCCTACATGAGTTGTAGGTCGGCTTGATAATAATTCCATAATCAAAATAAATTCATATCTCCGTGAATACTTATCGGAATCGGATGATCTTTATATCAATCCTACACCTCTCGACGAGAGGAATCTAATAAAAATATTATCAGCCATGAATAAGATGATCGACATGAAGTTTTTCCCTGGTTGCCAATTTTAACAAGAAACCACAGAGACCCGAAGTATCTAAAGAGAGTGTTACCTCCTTATTACATCAAACTGGTGTATTTACTAGACTGCAAGGTGAGAGACTTTCAAGTTCCCCATTCCTCCACGACGTACGAAAGTCACTTCGTCAGTGCCTGAATCAGATACTAGCGAGATCACATCACCTTTCCATCCATTTACTCCATCCACTCTTATCCAATCCACGACTTCTCAAACATCCACTTCTCCAATTAGTACTACAATTATCAGTACTAATCCAGTAGTAAGTTCTTCGCCATCTATACCTACTTCTAGACCGACCTTCCCAATTTCCCAGTCCCCAACTCAAGTTATGGCCAATCAACCTTGGACAAATCCTAGTGTTGTTCTAGTTGCAAATCAAAATGCACTCCCAGCAAACCCAAAAAAATGGGTGCCTAAGTATAATCCTAACAATGCTCTCTCAGCTGAAGAACATCTAAATAATTTTATGTTAGCCATGAATCTCAATGGGGTTGCACATGAAGATGTTGTAATCAGACTATTTCCTTATACCTTCCAATGATCTACTAGGTCTTGGTATTTTCCTCTCTCAGCAGGATTAATTAGAGACTGGGATACTTTTCAAGAAGTGTTTCTTGCAAAATTTGGTGATGATAGGACCATAGCATCCTTGATCAATGATATTTCTAATTTAAAAGCTAATCCAAATGAAAAGATCAAAGATTTCAACTCCAGATTTAACAAATTGCTAAACAAAATCACAGCTACCTCTAAGCCTAATGTAGATGTAAAAATAGAATGGTATATATCATCTCTGCCTTCTAATATTGTGATTTTTGTAGATAGAGAAAATAAGGCTACCCTTGTAGAAAACATGAAAGAAGCCTTGTCTGTAGAAAGAAGAATCATAGCTTTGGAAAAGAGATCACAAACAGATGAAAGGAAAACCAAAAAAGTGGTATTTAAGGATGACTCTAAGAAGAAGTCCTCAAAAGACCCTTTCGATCTTGAAGGTATTCAGAAAGTGTTAAATACAATGTCCAACGGCATTGTCCAAATTAAAAAACAAGTTGTAGAATCCTCTGCTCCTAAGAAACATTTTTTATCATTCAAAAGGAACCCTTCTTCCATGTCACAAACCCAAACACCATTTCAAATGTTGAATCTGACCAAGAAGCAAAAGAAGATTCGCCAAACGAAGAGGAAGCTAAAATGAAAGAAGAAATTGAACTAAACGAGATGTGGGATTTTATTCTCCCTACTAAATAAGAAGCACAAGCAATGCTAGTGACTACAAGAAGCAAAAATTCTCTGGACATGTATATCGCAAATCATAAGTAGAAAGTCACTACTCCCGCAAAGGAGAAAACAACAGTTAAGAAATCTAAGACCAGCCAAACCGATCCTATCCCTCCAGATTCCCCAAATGCCTCAAAAAAATTGGGAATCTCTGATGCGGTTGAATACAATATAGTGGATGACATGAAAAAGACTAGAGCTAACATCTTGATGCATGAGCTCACTAAACTTAAACAACAACAGAAGATTTTATTAAGAGAATTGAAAGCAGTTGCAGTATCTCCTCTGCCATCTGTTGTAGTTACTCAAGCTACCTACAATATGGGAAAACCTCCTCATCCTCAAACAAGGTAGATCCTTCAGATCTAGTTCTGATTGGTGATAGGTCTATTTCTCATGTTCCTTCGTTTCTTCTCACTTATGAAATTTTCAACAGGAATGTTCACAACTTCCTTGTTGATTCAGGAGCCTCCTCAAATATAATGCCAAGGGTTGTGTGTACCAAATTGAACATTACACCTCAAAAATCTACAGTGCACATAGTTCAGCTAGATAGGACAAAAGTTGAAGTCCTTGGAGAAATAGCCTCAGTTTCAATTAGGCTTTCCTCTAATCCAAAAGTTTCCCAAATAATTGATATTCTGGTAGCCAATATCCCTAAATTTTATGGTTTAATTCTCAATAGAGACTGGTCTAAAAAGCTGCACGGTTATTTCGCAACTGATTGGTCTCACATGTGGTTGCCACACAATGGTAAGCCTAACCAAATCAGGTCAGGGTAGACCGATAGAAATTCATGAAAGATGTGGTTATCGACCTCGAGGGAAGCAATGAACCTATTGCTTTCACTAATAATATCATTGGAAATTACTCAGCCGAGTCCTCTTTAGGATCCTTTAATGCTCAGAGGTCTCCCTTTTTAGATAATGTTGTAGTCTCTCAAATCGAAAATTTTTCACAAACGGATCCTTCCAAATGTCTAAATTTAGTAGATAAAGTTTCTAATAATTCTTCGTTCTGGACTCTCTATTTTGATGGTTCTAAATCAGAGGATGGCATAGGTGCATGATGCATTTTGATCAATCCACTAGGAGAGAAAACTATGCTGGCTTGCAGACTTGAATTCTAGTGCACAAACAATATCGCTGAATATGAAGCACTAATCCAAGGATTGTATAAATCCATCGATCTTAATGTCAAATACCTGCAAGTCTATAATGATTTAGAGATAATTGTCAAACAGGTGAGAAATACAATTCATTGTGTCTCTGGTCACCTTAAACATTAACAATATTTAGCTTAGAAATTGACTTCTCATTTTCCTGCTTTCAACATATCTTCAGTACCTAGATTACAGAAAGCAAGTGCTAACTTACTTGCTAATGTGGCATCCAGTCTTATACCCTTAGAATATTTTAGTCCAGATAGATTTTCAATAGAATTAATATTTAGGCTATCAATTCCCAACAATGTAACAAATTGGAGAGTATTCAACAACGATGCGGATATAGTTAATTTCCTTCCATCAAAGGAATCGTATGAAGAACAAATCACAGATGAACATGAGCATGAGCTAGAAATCAAACTTAATCATGATCATAACCCAATCCCAAAGTCCGTGGTTAAAATGGAAGATCTTTATGATCTAAAGGATAGATTTAAGAAAAGTACTAACTCCAAAACTGAAACTTCTACTTTGAGATTTGAAGTAGTAAACCTAGGGTCAAACGAAAAACCTCAAAATGTCAACCTAGGTCTAGGCCTATCATCTGAAGAAATAATATCATTCATCAGGTTGTTGAAGAAATATAAAGGTGTTTTTGCTTGGGATTATGCAGATCTCAAAACTTATGATGCCTCTATAATTCAATACACCATACCCATGACTTCAAATGAAAAGCCAGTTCAATAGAAGCTTCGCAAAATTCACGCAAACCTTGAAAGTCAAATCAAATCTGAATTGAACAAGCTTCTGAAAGCCAAAATAATATTCCCTATTAGACATTCTAAGTGGGTATCAAATATGGTACCTGTAAGGAAAAAGAATGGAGATATTAGGATTTGTATTGATTTTAGAAACCTAAATCAAGCTTGCCAAAAAGATAATTTTCCCTTGCCCACCATGGAACATATTTTACAATCAGTTGCAGGTTCTAAATTAATGTCCTTTCTAGATGGATTCTCAGGATATAATCAAATACGTGTCCATCCAGATGACAGATTAAAGACAACATTCAGGACCAAGTGGGGAACATATGCCTATCAGAAGATGCCTTTCAGACTCATTAATGCGGGTGCCACATTTCAATGTGCTATGGACATTGCTTTCAGAGGTATAATTAATAAATCGGTGGTTATTTACTTGGATGAAATCACAGTCTATTCCAAGGATAGGAACAATAGTCTAGCTGACCTTAAACACATTTTCAAAAGATGTAAGAAATACGACATTTCCTTAAATCCCAAGAAATCCTATTTCGCTTTACCAGAAGGCAAACTCCTTGGGTTTATAGTATCCAAGAAAGGCATTTACATTGACCTTGATAAAGTCCAAGAGATTGAAAAAATTTCCCTCCCACACAACAAGAAAAACATGCAATCATTCCTAGGCCAAATAGATTTTTCACAAATTGTTCTACCTCTTCAAGCGATGATAAGAAAAATGCAGTTTTTAGGTGGAATAAGGATGAAATAGAGTCATTCGAGTTTATTAAAAAATCTATTATTAATGCTCCCTCATTAACAACCCTAAACTTTCTCAAACCTTTTGTATTATATAATTTCTCATCTTATACATCATATGTAGCAATTTTGACACAACGGAATGATGAAAATATTGAAGCACCTATCTCCTTTTTCAGTTCTAACTTACAAGGTGCTAAATTAAATTATTCAGCTATAGAGAAACAAGCATTTGTTGTTTTTAAAACTCTGAAACATTTCAGACCTTTTCTTCTTAAAATCCATACAAAGATAATTGTACCCTACCTTGGAGTAAGACAACTATTGATCCAAAGAGAAGTAGGGGAGAAAAGAGCTAACTGGGTAACTGCACTCCAAGAAGATGATGTAGAAATTCAGCCAGCTAAAATTGTTAGGGGCCAAGGTGTTTGCAGGATGTTAATAGGATCTTCCTAGTTACCATCAGAAGAAGATCAAGGTAATGAAGTACAAATATCAGAGGTAAGCTTCAATGAGACCCAATCCCAATATGTTGATTCAAAATTTTATCTAAAAAATGTATATGCTCCAATGCATCTTAATTATATAACAAAGCAATCTTTAATATTGAAATCAAATCAGTATGAGATAGTAAATGATGTATTGTTTAGGAAGAATTATGATTCAGTATTGCTGAGATTCCTAGAGAAACATGAAGCCGAAAAGGTCATACAGGAATTACATGATGCACCAGCTGGAGGACATTTTGGAGGAAATACCACGACCCACAAAATCCTACATGCAGGGTATTATTGGCCAACAGTATTTAAAGATGCACATGAATACACAATGAAATGCAAGACCTGTCAAACCACATTCAGAAGAGAAAGAAGGCCAGCATTCCCTTTACAACCAGTTAACATCCAACTACCATTCGAATAATGGGGATTAGACATAATTGGTGAGATTATTCCTAACTCTTCCAAACAGCATAGGTACATCCTTACAACTACTGATTACTTTACTAAGTGGGTAGAAGTTGTCTCATTAAAGATAACTAATACATAAAATATTACAGACTTCATTGATCAGTACATAATTACCAGTTTTGGCTTACCTTTAGCTTTAATGTTTGATAATTCATCTTAATTTTCTGGAAATACAATGGTATAATTTTCTCTTAAAGGAGGTTTCAAGTTGAAATATTCATCCAATTATTATCCTCAAGATAATGGATTAGCAGAATCAACAAACAAGAACCTCATTAGAATTATCAAAAGGACTATTGATCAAAATGACAGGAATTGGCACAAAGCATTAACATTTTCTCTATGGGCAGTCAAGATTACTCAGAAATCCTCTATTGGTTCTCCTTTTGCTTTGGTTTATGGAAAAGAATTTGTTCTTCCAAAAAACGTAGCAATCCCATCTCTTGCCCTAGTGCAATTTATTGATGAAAACCCTTCATCTTCTCTCCAGGCCAAACAATTTCAAATCCTCAAGCTTGAAGAAGAAAGAGAAAAGGCTAAAGCAACCCACTTCCATCATCAACAATTAGTCAAATATTCTTTTGATACAACTTCTGCCAGTCATAAAAATCTTGAAGTAGGTGACTTAGTTCTAAAATGGGACAAAGCACACGAGGAAAAGGTATACATACCAAATTCCAAAGACTATGGCTTGGCCCTTTTCAGATCATTGAAAAAATTGGACAATCAACATTTCTTCTACAAGACTTGTCAGGTAAGAAGGATTCTTTGCCCATCAATGGGAAAATTTTGAAAAAATACTTCTCTTAGGAGATAGCCTCTTCCAATTTTGTAACATATTGCTTTCTAGGAAATAATGGTCAAATAGTATTTACTTTTTCCTTTTCAAAATAAAATATTTGGTAACGTTTCTGTTTTTTTCACTTTTATAAGAAAGTAAGAGTTAAAAGGAATAATTAGGACTTTTGAGTACTAAAGTAAACTTGATTTCTTTGGAAAAACCTAACCTTGCTTAAAAACATTTATTTTATGAACAAACTCTTATCTTTATAGAATATGACGGTTTTTTTATCAGTCCAGAAAAGAATCTTTAACCTAGTAAAGATTTGTGTAGATCAGCGTCTTAAAAAACTCTATCATTATCACCCAAACTATCAAAAGAGGCAATGATCCACCCCATCTGTTAAAATTTTCCTTTTACAAAGTGTAATTCTAAATATAAAAAAACTTAAAAGATAAAAGGTCTCATTACGAGCTTGTTTACCATGTTCATAGGGAAGTGACTAAACTGGTATTACCAATACTGCATATGATACAAGGTAATAGCAACTAGTCTCCCCGGTCATAAGACAAGGGGTCTCATCAAGAGCCAGCTTGTTCAGTTTAGTTACAACCAATGAATGGCATTGTCATTAGTAGGTTACCACGCCTAGACAATGTCTTTTAAGAAACCAAAAAGAGAAAAATTACATTCAAAAAAGGAAAAAGAGGACAAGGTCGAAGTGACATTCAATCCAAGTGAATATCATTTGAAATTTGAAAATTCATACGGAATGGGATAATGAATCATTGTTGGTTAAAAGATAACCATGTCGAGGATATGAACGTTGCTGGCTAGAGGCTCTATCTGTGGTAAATGAGTAAACTACAAAAAACTAATCTCCAAAAGACACCTACTATATTTCTTTAAACTTTATTAGCTGATGCAAGTGCTTATACTTCTATCATTACAAGAGTAAAGTAATTAAGTAAATAAGATGAGAAATTAATCATGATTCCGGAGACGTGTTGTTCACTTTATAACTCATGTAAGAATTATTCTTATAACCCTAATTACTTTGAAAAGTTTTTAGAAATTTCAGGAAAATACACAGAGATAACTGGTTCTCCCAAGTGAATCGCCAATTGTTGTACTACGAAACAACCCCCCCATTTATAACAAACCATATCTAGGCTTAGAATTGTAAATGGGGGCCCCTTTTAAATTTTTAGGCTTAGAATTGTAAATGGGGGCCCCTTTTAAATTTTTAGGCTTAGGATAATCAAACCCTAAATCTAAGAAAATTCCTAGCAAAACCTTGCAAAAATAACTAAGGATGAAATGCATATCGCAAATCACACTTTTCCACATGACCATGTTAAAAAACCTTTACAAAAGTGCGATATGCGATTAAGTCTCCCATTGCGATAACATCACCTAGCCATTTTCGCAATCGCATTTCACACTTTTCATAGTTCGCAAAAACTTGACCATGCCATTAGAACAACCACAAACAATTTTCGAAATGCGATATTGCGATCTCGCAATTGCATTTCACTTAACTCATCCGATAACGCTATATTGTATCATGTTTAAGATTGCGATGCATGATTAAGTCCGATAAAACATGTGGAATAATTACGTTTTAAATCCTAAAACAAACGAGTTGACAGGCTATTAAATATTTAGCAGCCCGAGGAAGGATAATCATATTCATGGTTATGGGTAGTTATAATCGAGTATCTCATTAAAACCTTTCTCACGATCCAAATTCATTTCACAGAATTTTTTTAATTTTAATTGCTATATAGCGTCTGCGCTAATATATCTTGTCTATCTCGGGAATGCAACAAAAGACATGTCCGTTAGAAAGGTGATGCAGAAACAGAGCAAACAGACCATTGTTGAAGTTGAGTTTATAGAGATGGCTCCTATCTTTCTTGATATAGTTTGTGATGCTGCCGGAGGTGCAACGGTTTGGGAAGTAATTTACAATAGGCTGGAGGACGAGCATCCTAAAATCACTATTATGAGAGCAACAACTGATTCCAAAAGGCCTTCAAAACTCCATTATAGAGATGCTTCCTATTCATTCCTTCATAGGATGGGAGCAAGGGCTAAAATCTTGCCCTATACAAATATGACCAGGTGGGTGATTGAAAACCTTATAATTGAAGATAGGCAGTTCAAGAATTCAAAGATGGAGCTCATTGGGTTGTTCAGAGATGAGGATCTGAAAAAGATGTACCACATACTTGATCCCTAGGATATCTACGATGGTACATTTGTGGCTAACTTCACAAAGAAGAATCTAGACCCCTTCAAGCTAATTTAGGGTTGGAGGGTGTTGGACAACAAATTCAAGTATGGAAAATCAGGTATGTATGATATAGCCTCTTTGGAAAACCCCTACAACTATGCAACAACCATGTTATGTAGATTGTATGGGCTACCCAATAATACTAAGTTTTCAATTGAATGGATTCCTCTGATTGATGCCTGTGTTAATTCCCATATCATGAATTGGCATTCCATCCTATCTGACAACCTAGCCACCACCATTACCGAATATCAACAGAAGAAAGCCTCCTTCTCAGATAACCTCCCTCCCTTCTATTTTAGTGCCTACATTATGGATGCTATTTGTTTTTGCACAACATTTCCAACCATGGGTTGGAAATGGACCTTACAAGATCCTTACCCCATCCATCTCAGTCATAAAAAAAAATTTGGAGTCACATTACATACCTCACTTCTATAAGATATTCCATGTTGTTGTGTTGCCCCTACATCAAATGATTTTCTATAAAAAAGACCCTAGGTTTTCCCAAGAAGCTGCAGCGGACCTGCTACTGTTGGAAAGTATTTTATTGAAGAGTGGTTCAAGTATATTAGGGTTTTTGGTAGCACAGTTAATCCACACGTCCTTCCTCTATATGTTTCTTATAAGTTATTCAGAAGATATATTTCCTACCAAACTGTGGGAAAGGGCCTCACTAAAGTTCTAAAAGACGACAAGAAGTCATTATGGCCCATTTTCCCTGTCAAATGCGGTTCTTTTTCTTTAGCCAATTTTGTTCATGCCACTAAGGAATCAACACATATGGAATCCCTCAAGCTTCATACATTGCCTAAGAGCCAATTTGATCCAAACAAAGTAGCATACAATGTCACTATTGGAGTTAAACTCAACCCATACAATCATGATGATAATCATTTTGAGGATTTGTTACAGTCAGCCGTATCCTTCAGAAAAGCATTTGAATGGGAAAAAGCGAATCTGAAACCTAAATATTTTCAACGATTTCGGGATTTAAGAGATGAGAGGCTGTGAGTGATCCTAATGCATCTATTAAAACCTGGGGATAAGACTACTCCAAGCGTCACTGTTGAGAGTGGAGGCCCTAGCTCTCAAATAGACTCTTAGGTAAACACTGAGAAGACACCAGACATAGGGAAGTCCCAAGATGTCGAAAACACAACTGAGTCCAGTAGGAAGTCGGCTGAGAAGCAAGTGATAATCACCCCAGCTACAGAAATCAGTTCAGAAACCAAAGGCAATAGTTTGGAGCAGGAGTGGGATCAGTTTAATCAGAAATTGCAAGGCACTCCCAAAGCCTCAAATGCCCAAGAAACAGAGGAATTCAAAACTCCTCCGCATGTTCAAAAGGATACAGAGCCCAAGTCTGCCAACAAACAATCTACACCTATGGAGGAACAAGCAACAACGTCCTAGCATACTGAAATTATCCCTGCTCTACCCACATTGGAGATTGTTCTCAGAGTGACTGAAATACCTCCACTTGATGTGTTCTATAGCGCTCTCCACAAGGATGTAGTTAGAAGGTAGAGGAAAAGGAGAAGGGTATATGCACCTGAATTCCCACCTAGAAACGAGCCCATGGATGTGGTCTGGAAGGACATTCCTTTCAGTTCGGCCGAGAACTTGATTAGACTATCACAGTTCATGGGAGCATACGCATCGACCACTATGGACAAGGCTACTGAGGTCTCTACTCTGCTAAGGGAGAAAGAGGAGAGAATTGCACAGCTCAAACAAGAGCTCGAGGCAGAGAAAGCAAGCGCAAACAAGCAGGCAGTCAAGCAACTAAATCAATTGTAGCAAGACATGGAGGTCCTGAAAATTCGCCATGAGGCTGATATACCGGCTAAAAACATGCAACTCCAGGAAATGCAGCAGTCCATGGAAAGATACAAGGACGTTCCCACTACTGAGGAGTTCATCAAATAGGCTTTGGAATTAAATTCCCTTATGGTGAGACAACAAGAGTATTTCTGCCAAAAGATGTTGCATATTACTCCCTATCTAACTACTAGTGACCAGTTGACAGACAAGGAAATCGACCAAAGAATGGAGTTCATTGATTTAAACACCATAATCTCTGAGTTCATTGAGTGGAAGGAAAAAGAAGATGGACAGAAGGCCAATCTACTCAGGATTGAAGAAACTCATAAAGACATTCTCCTCACATATTGGGATGCTAGAATCAAATAGGCTGAACTAGCAGTCACAAGGGCAGTGAGAGTATCAAATAACATCATCAAAGTAGTGAATCACATCCTATTCGCCACCAATCTCATCAAGGAAGGTAATAAGAAATAAATTCCTAATTTAACTACTCTGTATAAAGACTGGCAAGAGAAGGCGGGAATTTAGAGAGAGGCAATTGCGAAATTGACCACCACCAACTGGGAGTCATATTGGCAGTATGACTCCCAATTATGACTCTCAATTGTTCCCTTCACACAACTCAAAGAATGTTTCCACCACTCACCGATGTGATCTTCACCGGATAGCTCAAGACTCATTTCGGGCCACCTCTTCAAATTCAACTGATGACCGATATTTGCGACTTAAAGGACAAGCTGGCAGAGAGCAAGTCATCCTCTTAGTTTCATTTATTTAACCTCTATTTATTTTTGGAGTTAGTTAACTAGTTAGGAGGATGGTTGTTTGAAACCTCCTCAAATTTTGTATAATTCATTTTTACACTTTTAGTTATAGTATTTATACCCTTCCCATGCAATTAGAGAAGGGTCTAGAATTTTATCAAAAACATTTGCAAAGAATGCACTATTGTAATTTTGTGAATGATTTGGTGAAATGATGGAACATGATCATTTCTTTTAGATATCAGACTACTTTCCTTTGTTGATGCACTTTTGTATTCTTGGGAGACAATTTGATTTGAAGAAAGAAGTTGGTCTATGTCATTGGTCAAATGAGCACGACTTCAAATATATGGTACTATTATCATGTATGATTGATTCTATTTACATTTGATTAGTGGAAAAAATTTACTTTCATGGATTATATGTGAGATATATTGTTTCTGTTAAGCGTTAATTGCACTGTTGTATGATGCCTAGTTGAAGTCGTGATTTTCATATATAACTCATCATATATGCAATATATTTTATAAATTCCTTTGACTAACTATTTAGTCAAAGGAATTATCTTTTACGTTATCATCTTTGTTTAGTTGTGTTCAATCTTTATTATCACATACTAAATAGATATCCTTGTAGATCACATATCACGCAAGAATGCCCAGGTTTATATTAGCATAAGTTAGTTAGAGGAATTGCATTGTATAATAGATCGCTTAGATTATCATTATTTTATTGCAAAGCACTCATAAACCACCCACTCTCATCTTAAAACCCACATTGGGAAACTGGTCCCATTATCCCTAGTCAGAGCCACCACTTTAAACAGAAAAGGAGTTGTCTTAACATCTGGACCAGGTGGTTATCCCCCATGTTGCGACAGCAGAATTTTGAGGCTGCAATAGCATGGAAGAAGTAGAATATTTGGGACACATTGTGGGTCATTAAGGAGTGAGGTTTGATCCAGAAAAGATTCAAAAAATGCAAGATTGGCCCCAGCCAAAAAAATTGAAAAGTTTGAGGGGATTAGTGGGTCTCACTGGCTACTATCATAAATTTGTCCGCAAGTATGGATGCATTGTCAGACCCATCACTAATCTTCTTAAGAAACAATCATTTCTCTTGACTGATTTAGCTCAGCAGGCCTTCTTCACTCTCAAACTGACCATGTGCTCCACTCCAGTATTGGCCTTACCTGACTTCACCAAATGTTTTGTGATTGAATGTGATGCTTCAAGTATAGGTATTGTCGTCATATTAATATAGGAAGGTAGATCATTGGCTTTCCCTAGTCAACAATTCTGTGGCAAACATCTGGGTCAATCTGATTATGAGAAAGAAATGATGGTCATCTTATATGAAGTAGACACCTGGCGACCATACTTATTGGGGCGACATTTCCAAATTCGCACGAACCATGATAACATAAAATATTTTCCAGAGAAACTTGTATCATCGCCACAACAAAATAAATGGTTTTCCAAAACGCAGGGATATGATTATGAGATAATCTATAAGAAGGGGCGTGAAAATGTAGTGGTTAATGCCTTATCGTGCCAATTTGAGGATGAGAGTGCCCTTCCATCACTCTCTCTACCCATACCATATTGGATTGAAGAGGCCCACAATGAATGGTTCGCCCACCCCTCTCTGTCCCAACTCATTAATAACTTAATAGAAGATCCTAATTCCTCAACAAAGTACTCTTGGAAGGATTAGATTCTTCGCTATAAGGATCAAGTAGTGTTATTCCCGACCTCCACCCTCAAAACCCGCATCTTGGACGAGTTGCACTTATCTCTGAATGCAGGAAATTTAGGATTTTAGAAGACTCATGCATGAGCACATCATTCTTTCATTTGGACAAGCATGAAGAATGACATTCTTACTTTTGTATTTGAATGTGATGTGTGCCATCACAACAAATGGGAAACAATCAAGTTACCGGGAACCTTACAACCATTGTCATGTCCTTCTTCTGTCTCGACAGATGTTTCCATGAATTTTATCACTGGTCTCCACAAGTCAGGAAACAAATCCATCATCATGGTGGTTGTTGACAGGCTTTCCAAATATGCTCATTTTTGTGCTCTACCACACCCATTTACCCCAACTTTGGTGGCTCAAGTTTTCTTGGACCAGATCTTCAAACTACATGGAATTCTGACTTCCATTATGTCTGATCGAGACCCCACTTTCACCACCAAATTTTGGCAAGAAATTTTCAAGCTACGGGGCACACAACTCCAACTAAGTACTGCCTATCATCCCCAAACTAATGGTCAAACAAAAGTGGTTAACAAATGTTTGGAGACCTATCTGAGGTGCTTCACTTTAGACAAGCAACATCAATGGGTATAGTGGCTACCTTTAGCTGAATGGTGGTATAATACTAACTATCATGAAGCCACCAAGATGATGCCATATGAGGCAATGTATGGCCAACTCCCACCTTCACCAGTTTCTTATATCCCTGGATGTTCTAAAGTACATGCAGTTGATCAGCTCCTACATAACCATGTCACCATGATCGCTCATCACACTTAGAACAGAATGAAGCAATGGCTGACAAACATCATTCTGAGTGCTCATTTCAAGAAGGGGATTAGGTATTCCTGTGACTCCAACCATATAAGAAAACATCTCTCAAAGAAAATGGATGCCAAAAACTAGCACCAAAATTCTATGGGCCTTATCAACTACTTCAATGCATAGGAGCAGTCACTTACAAACTAGCCTTACCACCTACTTCAAAAATCCATCCAGTCTTCCATGTATCGTGCCTCAAGAAAGTGGTGGGGAACAATTGCAGGGTTCAAATAATTCTACCTGAATTGGATGAGGAAGGCTCACTTTGGCTCTGACCAGAACAGGGCCTCAATAGTCGCGAAAGACATCTCCGCAATCACATGATCAAGGAATTCCTCATCAAATGGAAAGACACCTCTCGAGAAGATGAGACCTGGGAACCAACCACCATTTTTCAGTAGTTTCCATAGCTTCATTGATGAGGAGAGTATGTTAGGGTCCAACCCTAACCCCTTTATTTATGTAATAAGCCCAAGGTGTCGAGTCAGATTCATAGTTAGTTAAAGAGTCAATAAAGCTTGCATTAATAATAATTGTAAGTGGTTGACCCACATTATAGAAAAGGGACCACAATTAGTTATAAATGGGCCATAGTTAATAAATAAAGTGGTTAAACCGTGTTATGCAAGGGACCACTAGTAGTTAGGGTTTTGGATGTCATTAAGCTATAAATAGTCTTAGTTAGAAGGGAAATATTATCGAGTCTTATTGTAATTGAGCTATGCTCTGTTGGAAGTTTCCCCCTCGAAGAGGGAAGTGAACATTGTAATTTGCTTATGAATAATAAAATATCTTGCAAATTGTCTCATTTCAAGTGATAATTCTTTGTTTTGGGCTATATTTCTTTGTATTTCTGGTATTCTCGATTTCTTGCAGGTCAAGAGTATAAAATTACACCATGGAAGGTGTTATTATATGGTACATATGAAACATGTTTATTGAAATTAGATTCCTAACCACTCACTAGTTGGCACTTGGCCATATGCTTTACGCAAGGAATCTAGATGAGATATTTAAATGACTTACACATGGGATTATTTATTTAAAATCAAATGATTCAACTCCCATCATCATAAATACTTATTTACAATTATAAATAGATCCATAGGATCAAAACTAGAATATAAACATTGGCTAACTCCAACAATATCAACGAGGAGAAAATAAAGCTTTAAAAGTGATCAACCCATGAATAAGGTGCACTAGAAAATCATAACTTATGAACTACATTACTTGCTTAAAAACTCAAAGGATGTATGCCAAAGCCTGAACAAGAGTTGTAGTATTCAACATACAAGCAACTAATATATCTATCTATCTATCTATATATATATATATATATATATATATATATATATATATATATATATATATATGGGAAAAAATGCACTCTTTATAGGGAGAATAATTGGAAATATTCCAAAAATAAATGAAACATATGCATTGCATTTTCATGGATGGAATTAGCATTATAGCGCTTGATTTTTTTTTTCTAAATCGAGAGCTACTTGGGTGAGTCTTTCTCATAAAATGTCAGGTTCATAAAATATCACTTTCATATTTAGTTGTCGCTCTATAATTTTCATAGAAGCCCTAGGTCAACTATGACCTATTATGGAAAAACTATCATAATTACATGAAACATAAAGTGAGAACTTATGGACAACATTCATCATGTTGTAAACTTGCAAATAATATACCAACAAGGTAATGGCACAAGTCATCTTCGCTTCCACCAAGTGTTAACAAACATTAGGAATGCAAACATGAGAGCTCCTTGAATATAGAAAAATACATTCTTTTGAAAAATAAAACAAAAATATCTATAATGAATCAATATACATATTTGCAATAAATACATAATATTCTAATGTTTAATAGATAGAATATCAATTAAACAAACTACCATTTAGTGCCTCATTTATATATATATATATCCAAAACATCATGATAATCATCGATTACAACATTAAATGTGTAAAACTACCAATAATATTATTATACAAATTATAAATCAATATAGAATTAAAGTATGGGGGATTTACGCAGTGCATTATATTAGATATCATTTTTGGGATTCAACTGCGTTAAGTAAGTCATTCAAACGTATGACCATTTCCATGAGAGGTAGTCGTAACTGACTAATTTCTCATGATTTTTGAATAGTTCACTTAGCACTCATTGCATCGGGTGATGCTCACAGGGGTGAAGAAGTGGGATTGAAACTAGTGAAATGTGGAGAACGAATCACATAGCATCAATCATCACTTCCGGGGCTTGCACCCGGTAACCAGGACTTCCCAGGAGGTCACCCATCCCAGAACTCCTCTGATGATTGATGCTATGTGATTCGTTCTCCACATTTCACTAGTTTCAATCCCACTTCTTCACCCCTGTGAGCATCACCCGATGCAATGAGTGCTAAGTGAACTATTCAAAAATCATGAGAAATTAGTCAGTTACGACTACCTCTCATGGAAATGGTCATACGTTTGAATGACTTACTTAACGCAGTTGAATCCCAAAAATGATATCTAATATAATGCACTGCGTAAATCCCCCATACTTAAATTCAAAAAGAGTCAAGGGATCTCTACTTGAATGGTTCATGAGGCACAATACTTGCTAAGGTTTTGCAAATGGGGTAGCAAGCTAAGTGGGCTTGATTGTGGGGAAAAACTCCACAGTTAAGCGCGCTTGAGCCAGAGGAGTTCTGGGATGGGTGACCTCCTGGGAAGTCCTGGTTACCGGGTGCAAGCCTCGGAAGTGATGATTGATGCTATGTGATTCGTTCTCCACATTTCACTAGTTTCAATCCCACTTCTTCACCCCTGTGAGCATCACCCGATGCAATGAGTGCTAAGTGAACTATTCAAAAATCATGAGAAATTAGTCAGTTACAACTACCTCTCATGGAAATGGTCATACGTTTGAATGACTTACTTAACGCAGTTGAATCCCAAAAATGATATCTAATATAATGCACTGCGTAAATCCCCCATACTTAAATTCAAAAAGAGTCAAGGGATCTCTACTTGAATGGTTCATGAGGCACAATACTTGCTAAGGTTTTGCAAATGGGGTAGCAAGCTAAGTGGGCTTGATTGTGGGGAAAAACTCCACAGTTAAGCGCGCTTGAGCCAGAGGAGTTCTGGGATGGGTGACCTCCTGGGAAGTCCTGGTTACCGGTGCACCTCGGAAGTGATGATTGATGCTATGTGATTCGTTCTCCACATTTCACTAGTTTCAATCCCACTTCTTCACCCCTGTGAGCATCACCCGATGCAATGAGTGCTAAGTGAACTATTCAAAAATCATGAGAAATTAGTCAGTTACGACTACCTCTCATGGAAATGGTCATACGTTTGAATGACTTACTTAACGCAGTTGAATCCCAAAAATGATATCTAATATAATGCACTGCGTAAATCCCCCATTCTTAATTCAAAAAGAGTCAAGGGATCTCTACTTGAATGGTTCATGAGGCACAATACTTGCTAAGGTTTTGCAAATGGGGTAGCAAGCTAAGTGGGCTTGATTGTGGGGAAAAACTCCACAGTTAAGCGCGCTTGAGCCAGAGGAGTTCTGGGATGGGTGACCTCCTGGGAAGTCCTGGTTACCGGGTGCAAGCCCCGGAAGTGATGATTGATGCTATGTGATTCGTTCTCCACATTTCACTAGTTTCAATCCCACTTCTTCACCCCTGTGAGCATCACCCGATGCAATGAGTGCTAAGTGAACTATTCAAAAATCATGAGAAATTAGTCAGTTACGACTACCTCTCATGGAAATGGTCATACGTTTGAATGACTTACTTAACGCAGTTGAATCCCAAAAATGATATCTAATATAATGCACTGCGTAAATCCCCCATACTTAAATTCAAAAAGAGTCAAGGGATCTCTACTTGAATGGTTCATGAGGCACAATACTTGCTAAGGTTTTGCAAATGGGGTAGCAAGCTAAGTGGGCTTGATTGTGGGGAAAAACTCCACAGTTAAGCGCGCTTGAGCCAGAGGAGTTCTGGGATGGGTGACCTCCTGGGAAGTCCTGGTTACCGGGTGCAAGCCCCGGAAGTGATGATTGATGCTATGTGATTCGTTCTCCACATTTCACTAGTTTCAATCCCACTTCTTCACCCCTGTGAGCATCACCCGATGCAATGAGTGCTAAGTGAACTATTCAAAAATCATGAGAAATTAGTCAGTTACCCTATGCAATGAGTGCTAAGTGAACTATTCAAAAATCATGAGAAATTAGTCAGTTACGACTACCTCTCATGGAAATGGTCATACGTTTGAATGACTTACTTAACGCAGTTGAATCCCAAAAATGATATCCAATATAGAATTAATTATATATATAAATTACACCCCAATTTACCACTTGTATAATTATGAAATTTCATAATTATATTAAACTTCTATACCAATAAAAATAAAAACAAAAAACGCATATAAATTATAACAAAGTTAATAGGAAACAAATTCCCCCACCATCACATTATAGAAAAATGTCAAAACCCATATATAATTTCCACTAAATAATAATATATTCAACAACAACGAAACGTGATGATAACAAATTTTTATATACACATAATAAAGAAAACGAAATGATAGACTTACAGGGCATTTTCCCAATCATTCAAACCATGAGACGTACTTACTTGGCATTTTAGCACTCGTTCAGACAATTTAGAGTTGTTCTGAAACAAAACTATGCTTTTACTCAACACTATTACATACTTATTACTGTCAACTACCAGGAAAGTATCATATCCAATAATTATTACTATCCGTCTACTATCCATCCCTAGGAAATTTTCTAATGGGAAAGATGGATATTCCCTTTTTCCTTATCGAAGGCAGATGGCACACACAAAGAAATATATTTGAAGTCGATGCTCATGGAATGCGTTATTCATATACTGTAACCTAAAATCATTTTCTTCCACAAATATGAAACAGTTTGGTACGTCACCTGTTCACGGCCTTTCTACCCATTTTCAAAACCCTTCATGGATCTGAGCGACCAGCTGCTCCAGCGATGCTTCAACCTCTCGAAGGGTCGGTCGTTCATGCGGAGCCCCTTTGCTACACATCACACCTATGTTCGCCAACCACACAGCAATCCCATGTCCCATAATCCCATTATGTGATTCCTCTTCTTGGTCGCCTTCTTCCTTCATAATCTCCTCCACCAAATTTCCGTCAATCACCTCCAACAATCTGTCAGGGAATGCATCGCCAACCCAACTCTGCAATGTCGAACCTGATTTCCCTTCTTCTGAAAACAGTGGGTCTGTGGGCTTCTTTCCCGTGATCGTTTCCAACACCAAGATGCCATAGCTGTATACGTCCCCTTTCATGGACGGGCGCCCTCCTATACCATATTCTGCAATCAATTTATATATAACACTTTTATTAGTGACTCATATATATCTGGTATACAATATGGATCAATCAATCAAGTGTATCAGTATTTACCTGGTGCAATGTAACCAACAGATCCTATCACAAGACTCGAGGTGTCCACTGAGGTTGCTGCTGTTGAATCGTCCTGCCCTTCTGCAGATATCATGAGGCATGAAATACCGAAATCTCCAACATGGGCCGTCATCGTCTCATCCAATAAAACGTTGGAAGGTTTTAGATCGCTATGAACAATAGCGGGAGAGCAGTTATGGTGAAGATATGCCATTCCATGAGCCACGTCCTTGAGAATGCTCAGCCGTCTTTTTAGACTCAACCTGCAATTATTTTCCCTACAATACAAATGCTTATCCAGGCTTCCCTGCGACATGAACTCCATAATCAAAGATTTGACGTGAAAACTTGAGCATACGCCCACCATTCTCACCAGATTCTGATGTCGGACTCTGCCCAACGTCTTGCATTCTTTTATAAGTCTCTTGTATGCACCTCCAGATGTGGCCGAGTGTATAACTTTGACTGCAACGATTGTGCCATTATCTATTACGCCCTTATACACTGACCCATGGCCGCCACGTCCCACTAGGTTATCCGGGCTGAAACCATTAGTTGCTATCTTAACCTCTTCCTCACTTATAATCTTCGTCTCGCGGAGTTGGCTCCTGAGCATCGTCCCTAATCTCGCTGAAATAGTTTCCAATAATGCAGGCTTTCTATTACGAAAACATATCACAACTATTAAGAATAGACCAGATACACATAGCAAAGTTAAGCCAACCGAAGTGCCCACGATAACTATCCTTCTCTTGGAATCATGATGGCGTTTACAAGGGGGCATCTTTATCCATCTGCCACAGAGTGCAGCGTTTCCTAAGAATGATGTAAAATTCAGCTTTCTGAAAGCTCCAGAGGATGGTATTTCTCCTGCCAACTTATTGTATGACAAGTTCAAGTGCCTAAGCTTCCCCAGTTTCTCTATGGAGCTAGGCAGGGGGCCAGAAAGCTGATTGAAAGAGAGATCCATATCTTGAAGGTCTGCAAGTTGACCGATTAATGTCGGAATCGTGCCTTCCAATAAATTGTGAGAAAAATTCAGGTATCCAACTCCAGCACAATTCACTAACTGGCCGGGTATGCTCCCCGTAAAATTATTGGCAGAGAGATCAATTGCTTGAACCATTTGCATTCCTCCCAGTTCGGCAGGCAGCTTTCCTGTGAGTGCATTATGTGAGACATTAATGTAGAACTGTAGGTTATGAAGGTTAGCCACTTTCGGTGGCATCACGCCGCTTAGCTGGTTGTGACTGAGGTCCAGAAGCTCGAGACTGGAACAACCCCCAATACTGTGCGGTATTTTACCACTGAATTTGTTGTAGCTGAGATCTAATCTTCTTAGCTGCCGCAAACTTGCGAAAACGTCATGAATTTCTCCAGTAAACTCGTTTCTGGAAAGGTATAGTTCAAACAGAGCTTTCAATTGACTGAATTGATAGGGAATATTACCTTCCAAGTTGTTCCCGGATAGATGTAGCAGCTGAAGAGTAGACATGCCTCCTAGTGCAGAAGGAATTTCTCCAGAGAGCAAATTGTCTTCTAGACTTAACTGAAGCAAACCGGTGAGGTTGCTAATCTCGTGGGGTATCTTACCAGTGAAACGATTCTCACCCAAAGTGAGAAAACGCAATTGAGAAAACCGGCCTATGCTTCCAGGCAAGTCACCCTTAAGATCATTCTTCTGAAGAGTGAGTGTTTGCAGATTGGTGCAGTTAGCAAGCGTTTCAAATATGGTAATAGTTTCCGCACTAACCAAGTGATTATCCTCAAGAAAGAGATCCCTTATGTTGGATATTTTTACATGAGGAAAATACCAAAAACCAAATATTCAAACACACAGAGGCAATGCTCTGTTTCTTTTGCTCCAGGATCTTTTGTGCACACAGAAGACTTAAAAAAAATTCACTGAGGAACAGAGGATTTCACCATAAAATATTTCTATTCATTAAAACAAAAAAAACATTCACTGTGTCTCCATATGAGAATTTACACTGGTGGAAAAATTCCCATTAACATTTACTGCTGTAAAACCTCCATTCACATTTACTGGTGTAAAACAATTTTACATACTGCTGTAAAAGCAAAACTTACACAGGCTTACAAAAACTTACTTCATGCAAAACCACACATGGTTTTCGCTACTTAAAAAAAACTTCACAAAACATTACAGAATGTATTCGTGCACTGTTGTGCATACATCCTCTGGTTCTTCTTCTTCTTTTACCGCACCATCAACATTTTTCACTGCTGTGAATACCCTTTCATATTTTCTCCCGTGTGCCATACATAATATTTTTCAAAGTCAATACAAAAAACATTAAACTTATTACATACGATTTCCTATTTAATACATGCCGTATATAAATATATATAAAAACATATATTATAACATGCCCATGCTCATATTAAAAGAGCCTCACCAAAATCTTGTACCAATCATTAAATTCTTTTACCTACGGCGGTCAACCATAAACCTTTTACTCCACGCAAAACATTGAATTGATGTGGGTTCGTATGCAGCTCTAGGTGATCAACGGCGGAGAACACGGGAGCAAATCCAACGGTGGAGAACAATATCGGAAGACCAACAAGTGCTGAAAGTTAACCTCCGAGATTCTTACGTTGCGTTACGTCAGGGGTCAACCACGCGTCAGCTCCATATTTTCTCGGAGCTCCTTCCCGGATTATTCCTTCGTCGGCAAATAGCTCCGAGAAAATCCGGTGAACGGTTTCTGGCTTGGTTCACGGTTTTTCTTGGTCTGCGTTGAAATTAGATTTCAACACTCCCCTTTAATTTCAACAGCTGGGCATTCAGTCATACCCAGACACTTTCTCAAAAATTCAAAGCTCTTCTGATCAAGTGGCTTTGTCAAGATGTCTGCTACCTGTTCTTGAGTCCTGCAATGTTCTAGGACAATTTCTCCATTGTTCACCAATTCTCTGATGTAGTGAAACCTGGTATCAATGTGTTTCGTTCTCTTATGAAACACTGAATTCTTTGACAATGCAATAGCTGAGCTATTGTCACAAAAGATCACTGTCGCTTTTGCCTGCTCTTGGCCTAAGCTTCTCAACATTCTTCTCATCCACACTGCTTGACATGCTGCTGCTGTAGCTGCCACATATTCAGCCTCTGCTGTAGACAATGCTACAATGGACTGCTTCTTAGAAGCCCATGAAATGGCTCCTGAACCCATATTAAAAACATAACCGGAAGTGCTCTTCCGATCATCTACACTTCCAGCCCAATCGCTGTCTGTGTATCCAACCAAATCTGAATGTTCTGAGGCATGATATAAAATTCCAAACATTTTGGTGCCTTTGACATACCTCAAAATTCTCTTTGCTGCCTGCCAATGTGCCTCCTTTGGCCTCTCCATGAACCTGGAAATTAAACTAACAGCATACATTAAATCAGGCCTAGTAGCTGTTAAGTACATGAGGCTGCCTACAATACTCTTGTACAAACTAGGATCAAAATCCTTGCTGCTGTCCTCTCTGCTGAGCTTTAATCCCATCACTGTGGGAGTGATTGCTGCCTTGCATTCTTGCATGTTAAATCTGCCCAGAACTTGATTTACATATCTTGCTTGAGATATAAAAATTCCTTTTTCATTTTGATCTACTTCTATGCCTAAGAAGTATCTCAAGAAACCCATGTCAGTCATTTCAAATTCATTCTTCATGACTGATTTAAAATTCTTAATGAGCTGATCATCATTACCTGTGAAAATCACATCATCAACATACAAAACAACAATTAATATCTTACCATCCTTTTCCTTGATGTAGACTGTGGGTTCTCCTTCACACTTGTCAAATTCATTATCCAATAGATATGAATCTATTCTGCTGTACCATGCTCTTGGCGCTTGCTTCAGCCCATAAAGAGCTTTCTTCAATTTGCACACTTTGTGCTCTTCACCTTTCTTCTCATATCCGAGAGGCTGTTCCACATAGACCTCTTCCATTAACACTCCATTTAGGAATGCTGATTTCACATCCATTTGGTAGACTTTCCATTTGTTTTGTGCTGCTATGGACAGCACTGCTCTCACGGTTTCCATCCTTGCAACCGGTGCGAAAGTCTCCTCATAATCTCTACCATACTGCTGCTTGTAGCCTTTGACAACCAGCCTTGCCTTGTGCCTTTCTATCTTGCCTTCAGCATTGCTCTTGGTCTTATAGACCCATTTCACACCAATGACTTCTTTGCGTTTCGGTAGCTCAACCAAATCCCATGTTTTGTTTCTCTCTATGGCATTCATCTCCTCATCCATAGCTTCTATCCATTTCCTATCTTTGATTGCATCTTCGAAATGAATAGGATCATCAACATGACAATACAAGGCAAATAAGGAATTCATTCCTTCTTCATAAATTTCACTTAGATTTCTAAACTTCTTACCTCGTTCACTTGGTGTGCAAGTGCTTGAAGATGCACTTGAATTTCCTCCTTGTGGTGTGCTTGGAGAAGCACTCTCATTGATCCTCAATGGTGTCCCTTGTTGTCCTTGTGTTGGTGCTGCTGTTTGGGGATTCATTTCAGCCACCTCCTCTTCATCTTCATCATGAGACAAACAGTGTTTAACATTAACTGTCTTCTCTATGCTTCCATCCCAAGCTTCCTCTTCAATGAATTGAACATCCCTGCTGACAAAGAACTTCTTGGTAGATGGAATGTACAGCCTGTAGGCTTTGGATTCATCACTGTATCCAATGAAGATGCATTTCTCCCCTTTGCTGTCCAACTTCCTCCTTAGCTGATCTGGTATGTGTGCATAGCCCACACACCCAAAAACTCTCATGTGGGTGACTCCTTGCTTTCTCCCACTCCATGCCTCTTCTGGCACTTTGTTCATGACTGCTTTTGTAGGACACCTGTTCAATATATAAACTGCACAATGTACAGCTTCAGCCCAATACTCATTTGGCAAATGCTTTGCCTTCAACATGCTCCTTGCCATCTCCATGATGGTTCTGTTCTTCCTTTCAGCAACTCCATTTTGCTGTGGAGTGTACCTTGCTGTAAATTGTTTATGTATTCCATTTTCTCTACAAAATCTTAGGAATTCCTTGGAGATATATTCACCTCCTCTATCAGTTCTCAAAACTTTAATGTGCAGCCCGCTTTGGTTTTCAACAAATGCTTTGAAGTTTTGGAATTTCTCAAAGACTTCACTTTTGTTCTTGAGGAAATATATCCAAGTCTTTCTTGTAAAATCATCAATGAATGTCAAGAAATATAGGCTGCCTGCTAATGATGGAGCTTGCATTGGTCCACACAAATCTGAGTGGATAATCTCTAAGGGTGCCTTTGCCCTTATGCTCTTCCCTGATGGAAAACTTTCTCTGTGTTGTTTTCCCAAAATGCAGCCTTCACAAAGGCTGTCCGGTTTCTCTATCAATGGTAATCCTCTTACCATTCCTTTCCTACTCAACAAATTTAGACCTCCAAAATTGAGATGCCCAAATCTCAAGTGCCACAACCAATTTTCATCCTTTGGCACGCTTTGGAAAGCCTCTTGGGTGACTGCTGCAATTTCACCTTTGTTTTTCAAATCTGCCCTGATCCTGAGAGGGAACATCCTGTTCCTTGTCATCTTTACTTCAGCAATGCATCTTTTGCTGGGTGGTATGTCCATGATGGTGCACACATCATTTTTAAAGAAAACATTGTAGCCCTTATGGACAAGCTGTCCAATACTCAAGAGATTACATCTCATTCCGGGGACATAGTATACATCTGCTATGGTTTTCCTTTCTCCTTGCTTTGAAAGTATTTTTATTTCTCCTTTTCCCATAACAGACACTTTACTATCAATTCCTAGTGTGACTTCTGATTTCACATTTTTATCTAGGGCGGAAAAGAAGGCTATGTTTCCGGTCATATGGTTGCTGCAACCTGAGTCTAAAAACCATATGTCCTCACTATGTGTTTCAGCCATGTTACAAGCTAACAGGACATTTTCTTGACTGCTGTTTTCTCGTGTAACATTTGCATTTTGTCTGTTGTTCATATCATGTTGTTTCTTTCTACAATCACTAGCATAATGTCCATACTTTTTGCAATAATAGCATTGAACATTAGATTTATCATACCTTTGTCCTTGAGCATGATGTTGTCCTCCTTGTTGGCTGCTGCCTTGGCCTTGGTTCTGATTTGGATTGTTGCCTCTTCCTTGTGCATTTGATGAGTTGTTCCTTCCACCTCTATTCTGGCTTCTGCCTCTTCCTCTTTTGTTTCCTCTGCCTTGACCTCTGCCTCTTCCAAAAGACATCTGGGTCTTGAAGGCTTGCTCAAGAGATGAGTTTTCATTCCTACTCAACCTCTGCTCATGTGTTATCAGTGATGCATGCAGCTCATCAACTGAATAGCTTGAGAGATCCTTTGTCTCTTCAATGGTGGTGACTTTGGCATCAAACCTTGAGGGTAAGACCCTCAATATTTTCTCCACAATTCTTCTGTCTTCAATGGTTTCTCCATGAGTTCTCATTTGTGTGATTACACCAATCACATGAGTGAAGAATGAGTCAATGTTATCTGACTCCTTCATGTTCAAGTTCTCAAAATCCTTTCTCAGCAATTGTAGCTTTGTTGTCTTCACTCTCTCCATGCCTTGATAGGCTGTCTTGAGGGTTTGCCATGCTTCATTGGCTGTCTTAGCTGCTGCTAACCTTGGAAACATACTCTGGTCTACTGCTAGATACAACAACACACGGGCTTTTGAATCTTTCTTCCTATTGTTCTTCAGCAGATCCTTCTCTCCTTGAGTTAATGCATTGAACTCAGTTTCATCTGCTGGTTCTTCAAAGCCTTCTTCAACTATTTCCCATAAATCTTGGGAAGCAAGCAGAGCTGTCATAGTTATTGACCAGTAGTCATAGTTCTTCCCATTAAACTGTGGGAGCTGGGTGTTAAACAAACCCATACCAGTGCTTGTGCTGGCCATTCCTTGACTGTGTATTTAAAACAAATCACTGCTTCTTCAGCAACACAAAATAGCTATGAAGAATATCTAAATCCTTTGTTGTCTGAGTCTTCTGTCTGCCTGAGAAGTTTTGCTGCAGCAACAACCTTCTCCCTTCAGCTTCTTTGTCTCCTTCAAAGAGCCTAAGCCTGCTCTGATACCACTGTTGGATATTTTTACATGGGGAAAATACCAAAAACCAAATATTCAAACACACAGAGGCAATGCTCTGTTTCTTTTGCTCCAGGATCTTTTGTGCACACAGAAGACTTAAAAAAAATTCACTGAGGAACAGAGGATTTCACCATAAAATATTTCTATTCATTAAAACAAAAAAAACATTCACTGTGTCTCCATATGAGAATTTACACTGGTGGAAAAATTCCCATTAACATTTACTGCTGTAAAACCTCCATTCACATTTACTGGTGTAAAACAATTTTACATACTGCTGTAAAAGCAAAACTTACACAGGCTTACAAAAACTTACTTCATGCAAAACCACACATGGTTTTCGCTACTTAAAAAAAACTTCACAAAACATTACAGAATGTATTCGTGCACTGCTGTGCATACATCCTCTGGTTCTTCTTCTTCTTTTACCGCACCATCAACATTTTTCACTGCTGTGAATACCCTTTCATATTTTCTCCCGTGTGCCATACATAATATTTTTCAAAGTCAATACAAAAAACATTAAACTTATTACATACGATTTCCTATTTAATACATGCCGTATATAAATATATATAAAAACATATATTATAACATGCCCATGCTCATATTAAAAGAGCCTCACCAAAATCTTGTACCAATCATTAAATTCTTTTACCTACGGCGGTCAACCATAAACCTTTTACTCCACGCAAAACATTGAATTGATGTGGGTTCGTATGCAGCTCCAGGTGATCAACGGCGGAGAACACGGGAGCAAATCCAACGGTGGAGAACAATATCGGAAGACCAACAAGTGCTGAAAGTTAACCTCCGAGATTCTTACGTTGCGTTACGTCAGGGGTCAACCACGCGTCAGCTCCATATTTTCTCGGAGCTCCTTCCCGGATTATTCCTTCGTCGGCAAATAGCTCCGAGAAAATCCGGTGAACGGTTTCTGGCTTGGTTCACGGTTTTTCTTGGTCTGCGTTGAAATTAGATTTCAACACCTTAGAAGCCGAAGCTTACGAAATTCCTGAGGTATGCCTCCTGTGAAGAAATTGTGAGAGAATGACAGCCGTAAAAGCTGAGAACAATTTCCTAAAGATCTCGGAATAGTACCGTTTAATCCGTCTCCCCAGACCAGCAGGGCCTTCAAATTTGTGAGCCTTGTGCCTATCTCCGACGGAATTTCTCCACTGAGATTGTTCGCACACAAATCTATTATGCGTAACTCTGTGCAATTAAGCAGTGAATGTGGGATTCCCCCATTGAGTTGGTTTTCCTGAAGAGACAGGTTTTGTAGTCTAGCGAGCAAGCCAAGCTGAGAGGGGATAGGGCCACTGAGGAAGTTATTTCCCAGATCCAGAGTCTCCAGCGCAGAACAATTTCCAAAGGATTCGGGCACTTTTCCTGTCAATCTGTTCCCGTACAGAGAAATGGTCTCTAAATTGGAGAGCTTGGTTCCTATCTCCCACGGGATTTCACCAGCAAGTCTGTTGCCCCGTAAGTATAAGAAGCGCAACTCCGTACAATTAAGCAGAGAAGGTGGGATTCCTCCACTGAGCTGGTTTTCTCGAAGAGAAAGAGTATTAATTCTAGTGAGCAAGCCAATCTGAGAGGGGATAGTTCCAGAAAGGAAGTTATTTCCTAGATCCAGAATCTCCAGTGCAGAAATATTCGCCAAGGATTTAGGCACTTTTCCTGTCAATCTGTTCCCCTCCAGTGAAAGATTGCGCAGGTTTTGTAATTGGCCGAGACCACTTGGAATACTCCCTGTCAAATAATTGGAGGACAGATTAAGCAGCCTGAGAGCAGTGCAATCTTTCAAAGCCTCTGGAATGGCCAAATTCAAGTCATTCTTATTAAGTAACAGACGCTTTAAGCGAGCCAACTTGCCCAATTCGTTCGGGATTGCACCAGAGAAACTGTTATAAGCGAGATTCAACACGCCAAGAAACGAGACATTACCCAAATGTGGAGGTATAGTCCCTTGAAGGCTCATGTTGTATAGATTTAGCCCAGATACGCGTAGTTTCAGAAGGTGGCAGGTGACACCAGTCCAATTGCAAACATGATTGGCAGCATCCCAGTTCGCCACGGCCTGGGAAGGATCATGTGTGACAGAGCTTTTGAATGCATGCAGGGCTTCTATATCGACCTGTATTCCTTCCCGACTTTTGTCATAATGATCAATCAGATGGCCGTTTGCACAAACAAAGATGAGCATTAGCATGGTGCTGAGGATGAAATCCCTGGAAGTTGCCATCGGCTCTTCAGATCGGAGATCGATAGAATTAAGGAATTAGATTTAATTTCTCTCGCTTGGGGGTTTATCCGCATCTTGCTCAATGATGGCAGTGTGGATATTAAGTAGCTTTGATAATCGTGTCTGTGGCGCGTAATTTTCGTGGATTTTCCGTTTTGGTTGACTCAATCAATGTGGGTGACTCATGGCGTCCAGCTCAACTAGCAGATGGTGTTATCTTTGATCAAATAGATTTGATCATCGTGTCTGTGGTGTTCAGTAGATTTGATAATCGTGTCTGTGGCGCGTAATTTTCGTGGATTTTCCGTTTTGGTTGACTCAATCAATGTCGGTGACTCATGGTGTCCAGCTCAACTAGCAGAGGGTGTTATCTTTGATCAAATGACCAACTAATGGTCATTAGAGTTTTGAAAAGAAATTAATGATGTGGTGTTATCTTTCATCAAATTAGAGTTTTAAAAAGAAATTAATGATGTGGTGTTATCTTTCATCAAATGATCAACTAATGGTCGTTTGAGTTTTAAGAAGAAAAGAAATTAAAATGTTAAAATATGCCTTTTTCTTTTTTATTTTTTATGTATATATTTAATTTTTTTATTATTAATATTTTCTAAAAGGTTACATACCAATTTTATATTAAATATTGAACAAATTACAAATATTCTTATATATTGAATTAAAAATAATTATAAATGGAATAAGAATTTTCTTAATCTTTTTCACTAAAGTGAAAATATAAGAAAATTTCCAATTTAAATTATTTTATTTTTTTCTATATAAAGTATTTATAAAATTATTTTATTTAATATAGACATTGAAATATTTTACTTATGGTTGAAAGTGAAAAAAAAAAGATACCGAGATATATTTTCGTTTTAAATATCACATGTAAATGAAAAGTAGAGTGAATTACACATACTATAATATTAATATTATTATTTGAAAAAATTACATTTCTTCATTGTAGTAAAAAATAAATTATATTTTTTTACTCATTACATTTCTTTCTTATATATCTATATAAAGTTATATAAGATTAAAGTGTAAATTGAAGTATTGTAATTATGACCAATATTAATTTCTTTTGTTATTACTATTTTTAATTTGTTAATTTAAATTATTAGTTTACTATTTATAAATGTAGTGTTCCCTGAAAACAACTATCTTATACTTAGTTGTTGATTGCCTCGTATAAAAATATAAATTAATAAGAAAATTAACATACCAATTTTTAATATAGAAAAAGTCCATCCACATAGCTAATAAAAAACTTAAAATTATACCACACGTATATTCTCCCTAAAGAAACATTTGGACCTATGCATTTACTTTACTAGTAACCTTCTCCACAATTAGGTGACATATTGCCAAATAACCAATCTACTAAGTAGTTTGGGGAAGTAAACATTATCTGCATTGCAAAGTTGAGGTTACTAATGAGTTTGTAGTATCTTCAGTGTAGATTGTGATTAGAGTAGAACCTCATTATCATGTAATTAGTGGGGATTTTTTTTTACAATGGATTACATTGTTTTAATTATAAAAGAAATAAGAGTTTAATATCAAATTAGTTTGGGATGGCTTACTATTTATTTATTTTTATTATAAATAAATGTTGCTTAACATTTTACCTTTTTACCTATAGATGTGTTTTTATTTTAGTATAGTAATTTGGGATTCCATTTTATATTTTGTTTACATTACTTTTAGCTACAATAATCAACAATATGGTTGAGTTTTGTAATTTTTTATATCTATGATCATTATTCTATGTTCATTTCACCTTGTGAATGTATAGAGAGTGATCTAGCAATCTTCATTTACAATAGCCTTCATTTATCTAAGTAATAATACCAATACCATTTGACTTTTAGAAAATCAAAAGAAGAGATAAGAATAGTAGCCATTCCTTCAAGATGTTGAATGGACCAGAGGTATTTTCTAACCAACAACTCATAGTTGGTTACTTAATTTGCTATAATATCATAAGTTATGGCATTTAGGACTTTATAATAGTTCTTTTCTTAAGTGGATTATATATCTATAGTTTTGTACATACCATACACATCAACTTTGAAGTTCATGTGACAACTCGGTTGATAATTAAAGTGAGATATGAAGTTTAGAACTTTGTAGTTGAATTTTTGTATCCCAACATTTTTTGGTGCCATTGCCAAGGAGGATGCTAAAAAACGTCTCGATATAATTTACGATATTGGAGAAAATAAAATTAAAAAAAAAAATCAACATTCTACAAGGAATACCACAATAAAAGTAACATTTTCTTTGATGATACTTCTATCCCCCCCTCCCCCGCTAACTCACTTGGCAAGTGTTATGAAGTGTTATGTAAACTATAATGCCCTTTATTGAAATCCCCTAACTATCAAACTTGTGTGTCATCCTAGGGGTGCGGTGGTTACACCTAAATGTTATAGTGGTAGCGATTGGAATCAATCCCATGTCACACGAGTATGAGCATGGCCCAGTGGTCAATTCCAATAGTGACTAAAATTATATTAAATAAATAATAATAATATATGCATTAACATGGGGATAATATAGGAAGCTTCTACTAGAAACTTATACTTTTGGTGTAGGCCAAGAAGACACTAGTAGCAACTAGGGATGATTATATTAAAAAACAACTAAGCAGAATGAGAAGAATTCTGAACTAGAAAATATGCAATGGACATTCAATAGATTACTAAGAATTTGTTGAAAGAAACTACCAAGCAAAGAAAGAAGAATTTGAGCTAGAGAAGATCCAATGAACATCCAATATATTATTAGGATTCTTTTGAGACATGAGGAGAGAAAAAAACTTGTTTTAGGAACATTTTCAATTTTTTCTTACTTTAAGATAAGAGTTGAATCTATAGAAACATCACTATCTCTAAATATCATGGGAAAAGATAGAAAAATACCTTAATGGTTTTCATTACCAATTTATTAAGTGAAATAAGACAGAAGTATGAAAAACATAGAACCTTATTTTCTCCCTCATCCTAATGAGTTAGACATTGAAGACTCAAATATCATTCTCTTTGAGTTGAAGTTCTCTATAGAATTTATGACTATATTAGTATAGATCCATCTTAATTTTGAATCTACCAAGCACTGAGAAGGATCAAATCTCTCTAGGTGCAAACCGTTTTTTAAATGCAAAATTTGAAGAAATGTTTGCACCTTATGAGATTTGATCCCTCTCGATGCTTGGTAGATCTAGAGTTAAGTTGGGCCTATGTCAATTCTCTATAATATTATTTATATGACAGAGATAGAGAGATTTTCTATATATATTCTCTGATCTAGATCTCCAACCCAATCAACATCAAAAAAGTCTCATATTTCCAACACTCTATCTAATCATGGTCTTCCTTAGTAGCACAAACCATAATCACTAGTGCCACATAGATACCTCAAAACCTACTTTACTTTTGTCCAATGTTGATTCCTTGGTTTTGAGATAAACCTACTTAGTACTCCCACTATATGTGCAATGTTCAGTCTGGTACATATCATTTCATACATCAAACTACCATCTACACTTGCATATGGAACATGGGACATGTCCTCTTCCTTTTTCATATTTCTTAGGACATTATTTTATAGATAGCTTTACACCTACAAGAATAAGAACCTTTACCAATTTATTATTCTGCATATTAAACCTCTGTAATATTGTCTCAACATACTTCCTCTGGTTTAACCAAGGATTCCTCTTTCCTTGATCTTGTTTAATTTCCATGCCCAAAATAAAGTTTGTAGCACCAAATCCTTCATATCAAATTTAGAGGACAATTGAGTTTTGACATCTTTGATAATTTCTCTGTCATTTCCAATCAACATCATATCATCGACATAAAAGACCAAATATATAGCATGATCACCAATTAATTTAAAATACATACAATGATTTGCTTTGCTCCTTGTGAAGTGAAAGACTTTTTTTGGGTCTATGCATTTACTTTACTGGTAACCTTTTCCACAAACAGGTGGCATATTGACAAATAATCAATCTACTAAGTAATTTGGGAAAGGAAACATCATCTTCATTGCAAAGTTGAGGTAATGATTTTGTAGTATCTTCATTATGGATTATGATTAGAGTAGAATATCATTATCATGTAATTGATGGAGTTTTTTTCAATGTATTACAATGTTTTAGTGTCATAAAATTAATAAGGGTTTAATATCAAATTAGTTTGGGATTTTTTACTATTTTAACTTTTTAACTATAAGTACCACATTTAACTATAAGTATTACATTGAAATTTTTAAATGTAGGAACTATGGCACTAACGTTCACTAAAAAAATACATGCCAGGAAACATATGCTATTTTTTATTATCTTGGAACACTAATGAACCCCATGTTTGTTATATGTTGCTCAACCTTTCCAAATGCATTTTTGTTATAATCACTACATATTAACCTCAAATATCTAAGAGATTTTGAAACTATTACTTGAATGACCAATTTAGATATTATTTGACATATGATATTTACATAATGTGATTGACTTAATTTTAAGAGGAATATGATGAATGCATGTTTTAACTTATTATGTCAATTGTGTTGATTGGAATAGTATGCACTAACATTGATATGAAACATAAGGTTGTTGTAAAATTATATTTATGTATCTTGGCATTACTTCCAAGTATTTCACATAATGAAGAGACTTGATCCTCATATGACTACTTCACCTCTAAAACTACAATGCATTCTAATTAAGAATTAACCAATTGTTTTACCCAATTTTTGTTTAGTTAGGTTATCTGTGTTTTTAATTTAGTATAGTGAACTCCATTTCCATTTTATATTTTATTTACATTACTTTTAACTACAATAATGAATGAATATGGTTGTGAGTTTTGTAATTATTTATCACTATGATCATTGTTGCTATGTTCATTGTTGGAAACTAGATCACTACTGAGAGGGTGGGATGAATAAATAGTGAAAGCACTTATAATTTTTTCTACAAATTATTATTCTTTAAACCATGTGTAAACGTAAGCACATAAAAAAATATCAGAACATCATACACAAACATGAATGCATGATATCCATTCAACACATGGGACACAAGTATATCTAGTGGAAAATCCTCTCTGGGGAAAAAAAACCACTCAATGATGTCGTGCTTCTCAAAGACTTATTATGCTAAGAAAATTATTTACGTAGAGATTTAGTTGGATACTATCAAATGGAGATTTCTTTCTCATGTGGATCTATGGACTACCATCCACTGAAAGCCAAAAAAACCAACAATCCTTGCCTGCTTACTCCTAAATTATCAACAAATTTATAGACTCCTATCAGTTGGAAGCCACCACGACCAACGAGCCTTGCCAAGTTTCTCCCGAACTATACAACTACCATTGGATTGAGAAAATGGCTCACTTATATTGATTTCACCGAGGTTTTTGAGTCAAATTATAGACTTATAATTTGACAACATAAATCATCAACCCAGGGTAGGTAAGCTTCTGAGATGTTGCACAAAATATATGCAGGCTTAATACCTTGAGTGGTTACTAACCTAACCAGTCAACCATACACATGAATAATGCCTCTTTTCTGCATCAACATTTAGTAGAAAAAGGTTATGGAGTGCATTGAAACATCCCTCTATAGCTCTTATTATTGTTGATGTTGATTAGAAAATATAAGAAATCAAACTTACAACAATTAAAGAAATCATTTATCAATGTAATTCAAATCTGGATTAAATGGAATCTACGCATTAACATGAAACTTAATCATTCAATCATTTGTTGTTGATATATCATAAATAGTACATTAGCTTTGTAAACAAGTTATTACTGCATAACAAAATTAAAACACACACACACACACACACACTATACTAAGGGAGTTGTGAGCAGAGGGGGCCCTCCCTCACTCACAACCCCTTTAAAATTAGAAGAGTTTGCTCAGTAAAATTGATAGAACATAATATTATATTAGTCTAGAAATGTTACAGTCGAGTAGAATCTGATATATATTATCAGTGAAGCCAACCTAACAACCCCTTACAATATAAAATAGAGTCAAATTTATACAAGTTCAAAATCCCATATGTGGCTCGAAATAAGGAAAACTACTAACATGAGCTATTAGCTAATAGTACTAGTAAAAAGTGTCAAAATTAGCTATACTGAATCTAATCCATGATTGAAAGCATGGATTAGATGAAATTCATTACATAGCTGGAGTTTTCCTTCATACGGCCAATGAGAAGAGGTCTGCAAATATGGGTAGTTTCGATGGCAGATTTGAAACAACCAATAGGACAACATCCATGTATGATGAATTCCCCACAAAACCCATGTTCTCATTTGATCTGAAAATAAGTGGAACATATAAAACCATCGATTTCATTGCAGGAAATCTGCGTGGTTGCAGGAAATCCTTGTTTGTAGGAATTTCGAAGCGTCTACAGGAAATATGATCGCACGAGCTAGCTGTAGGAAATTGCGAGATTGTTTCGAACCAAAAGAAATATACATAAGAACTCTAGTTTAGTTGGCATGATAATTCAATAAGGATACAACTAGCTTAAGGAATGCTTAAGATTAAGGTAAAAGAAACCTTTTTATGTTAATTTGCATACCTCAAGCATATAGCACCCTTTTGGCCAAAAACTAGATGTTATAACCGAAATAAGCATAATAGGGGTCAAGGATAGTTCAAAATGGGAGAGGTAAAGTCTACAAATGGTGTCAAAATTAGAAAAATCTGAGCCTCAACATCTCCCCCACACCTAGCTTCTTGCATGTCCCTTATGTAAGAAAAAATGTTGCACCTTCCAAAGAAAAGGAAATTATTCCTTGCCCTGGGCTGCAGCTACTGTAGCCAACTAATATGCTACCTCCACAAACTTATCAAATTGGTTACCACTAGATTCTGCAGGAATCTCACCCTTGTATAATTCATTTTTCTTTTTCAGATGATCAATCTGAGCCTACTTCTTCTTCATGAATTGGGCCGCCTTCTGAACCCATTCCTCATGTTCTTTCTGCATGCACGGGATGTTTTCTTTCAGGGTCTCATTATCCTTTCTCAAAGCTCGTTCCAAAACAGTGAGCTCAGTGATAATCTCCTCCAATTCTTGGAGAGATCACTTTTTATATGGAGTTACTTCCCCTTCATGATGTTCTTGGAGAGATTGGGGCAAGCTCAGGCCCTCCTTTTCTTGATGTTCTTCTGCTGTGTCATTTTCGCTTCCATGCAATAGGGAATCCTGGAAGGACATCACTTCCCCACCGATGAAATTAGCTGACTCTACCTTTTCCTTTCCTTTAGGTGGGTCGTGAAGCTTTTCTTTCTTTTTGTCAAGTGTCTCGGGTAGTACCTCTGCTTCTACAGTATCCTTTATAGCTAGCTGAAGCACTCATCTCCTTGTAAATCTCTTAGCAAAGGTGGAGGTGCCCTTCAACTTAGGCTTTTCACCCATACTCTCCCCAGTCACCACCACTTCTTCGTATTTTTCTTCCTCTTTCGTCTGTGGCCCACATGTCCGTTGCTTCTTCTTTGATTTTTTTTCTAGCTTTTTCTCTATGGATTCTGAAGAGTCAGAGTCTTCTCCTTTTTCTTCTTTCTTCATCTGTGGCCCACAGGTCCATGGCTTCTTCTTTGATTTTTCTATTGGTTTTTCCTCCATAGGCTCTAAAGGGTCAAAATCTTCATCTTTTTCTTTCTCCTTTGTTTGTGGCCCATAGGTCTGTGACTTCATGTTGGGTTTTTCTACTAGTGTTTCCTCCTTGGAATCCAAAGAATTGGAGCCTTCATCCTTCGCAAAATAATTAGAGGCCAAAAACACCTCCCACGTCTTCTTTTTTTCCTTCAAAACCTCTACCAAGATGATTTTCACCAGCCCATGGTAATAGAGGTTCTCCTCCAAATTGGCTCCCATTTCCTTAGTGGTCGTCGACATCTTCATCAAATACATTCTTATATAATACGGAAAATTCAACAGCTTATCATGAAAATGTGCGAGGAGACGAATGTGAAATAAGAATTTGACACCAAAGCGACCTTCACATGTTATATAATTCTGCAGGAAAAATAACAGGTGTCATACTTACTTCTCAGGAAGTCCTATGAAATCCCTTTGCTCCAGTCAGGGTTTGAATGCCGCTTTCGAAAAAGGGGCCCACACATACCCTTGTTAAAACGTTGATTGTTAAACCAATGCTCCCCCTGCTATGGAATTCCACATGTGTGAGCCACCAAACCCTCTGTTAATCTAAACTGAACATTCCCGACTTGAGCCTTGTCGCCATTCAAATTTGGGGCAAAGGACTTCATAACCTCTGAATTATGGCCACTGAATTTTTGAAACAATGGTATCCACCCTACTTTTTCTAGTATCACTTTACTGCAAGGGTAGACTTCCAACAGTTCAGGGCCTTGTGGCTCAAAGCAGACATGGCACACAACTTTGACATGGTGAAAGACAAGAGAGACAGGATGCATGCAACTCCCAAAAATTTCATGCTAAGATTTTGCAATGGATCGCGCGACAAGGGAGGGCTAATATGGGAAATATCGGAAAGCATGGAGATTTCGAGAAACAGGTTGTGATCATGATTATCATCATGATCTGACCTGTGGAAGGATATGGAGAGTACGTCCACCTATCATGCCATAATCATGATAAGCGGGCATGGAGCAGATATTTGTGATGCAATGGTTTATGACCACATTTTGCTGCAAGGGTAACCATAGCTTAAAATCATACAATTTTTAAAATTAAAGCATCAATTGCCCCTTACCTCAAGTGTCCTGTCACCAATTGTACCTTACCGAGCTTAGCTTCCAGCGGTCCAATCCTTGGATGGCATGTGCTTATCCTTGAAATGATAACCCACTTAAAAATTAAATCAGATGTATGATATCATAATTCATGACCTCAACTAGTAATAAAATTTGTGAGTACTTTATCAAATAATTTAAACTAATGTTCTATATATGAATTTTTTCAGAAAACCCAGGGTTTTGTTGCAGGAAATGGAATCGTGACTGCTGAGCATTCTGCAGGAAATGGAACCGTGATTGTTGAGCATTCTACAGGAAATGGAACCATGACTGCTGAACATTCTGCAGGAAATGGAACCATGACTACTGAATATTATGCCGAAAATTCTTCTACCAGAAGAAAACCTGCTTCTCCCTTGTTCCTGTAAAATTCATTGCACATGAGTAAATGTGTTGATGTTGAATGTGAAATGATCTCATTGGATTACCAACCATTAAGGCCAACTATTAACCAATGTGAGACCCATCACCATTAATGGGAGTGAGGACCAAGGTACCCTAATGCATCATATTGGGTGTGAATTTATGAGTTGCTGGCGAACCCCCCTATAGGATCCAACAATCAAGGAGCCATAGTGATTCCCCATTTAAGCTAGTGAGATAGCCTATCATTAGGGCATACAAGCTTCAAGGCATCATAAGAATCTGATCTTGCACACAAATAATTTGTTGATGTCGATGGGCCAATATTGTTGGAAGAAGGGCCTTAAGAAATCCCACATCAATCCAACACAAGAAATACAAAAGTAACTGAAAAACAAAATTTATTGAGAGGATCCCAGAGGATCTACTAACCTGTAGTTTTAACGAGCCTAGGGCATTCCATGCTTGCCAGATTTAAATTTTAGAGAGTCTGAGAAAATTAGAAAATAAGACTCTAAGGGAGCTCCTTTTCCATAACTAGTCCATTGGACCTAGAAAAAGGAATAAACCTGTACCTAATAGACATTCCTCTCATGTTTTACTGAGCACGAGGAGGAATAGAGTGAGCTCATTGTATCAACAGGAAATTAGAAAGAGATATTGGAAGGAATGACTCCTTCTCTCACCATCTCCAACTCTCTTTTCTTCACAATTTCTTCCACACATTCCTCCTTAGATTGGGGTTTTTGATATGGCTTGAGTATATTCCCATTCACCAAGAAGGTAAAATTCCCATCATCAATGGTTTTAACCTGAACAGATCCATTATCAAAATCTTTCTCATTTTCATATCGACCTAGCCAATGTGTGTCAAATCTCCCTTTAATGTTATTAAATTTTGAATCATAAAACAATGCCGAGTCTTCCTCTTTGAACTGCTTCTTTTTAATGTATTTTTCGTGCCATTTAGCCCGTTGTTGTTGAATCAATTCAGTATGCTGAAAATTATCTTCCCTAATCTCATCCAACTCATTTAGCTGCAAGATTCTCTGTTTTTGAGCTTCATTAAGGTCTATACCCAAATATGTTGCCATCTTGAAAGTTCTAATCTGAAATTCAATGAGAAATAAAACTTGATTTCCATACACCAATTCATATGGAGAGAAGCTAGTGGTATTTCTCCATGTGATCCTGTAAGCCCACAATGCTTCAGGAAGTCAGTCAGACCAATCCTTCTTATGTAATTGCACTGTCTTGGTAAGGATTTTCTCCAACACCTTATTCATTGATTCCACCTGCCCATTGTCCCATGGATGATAAGGGGTGAAATTCCGATGAGTATTCTGATATTTCTGCACAATTCCCTGCATAAGCTTTGACACAAACTGAGTACCTTGATCAGTAACTATCTCCCTAGGTACCCCAAATCTTACAAAAATATCAAAGAAAATAAAATCTACCACTACTTTCCCCATTGCTCTAGGTAGTGCTCTTTCCTCCACCTAATTCGTAACATAATCAATACAAACTAAAATATACTTCTTACCTTTGGACATAGGATTGATGGAACCTACAAATCAAGAGCCCACCTCTCAAAATTTTCTATAAGAACCTGTGGCTGCAAAGGCATATCATCTGATTCTACAAGCCACCCCATTCTCTGGAAACTATCACACTTCCAAACATACTCTTTTGCATCTTTAAAAAGACCTGGCCAATTGTTACTTGAGTGGAGGATCTTGTAAGTTGTCCGCTTGTCTACAAAATGTCCTCCACAAGGAACATCATGACAGACTCTCAATATTTCATAGATCTCATCTTCCCTAACACACCTACGAATAATCGAATCAGGTCTAGTGAAGAAGAGATCTCCTCTAATCCAAGAGTAATCAACACTTTACCTAATAAACCTTTTTTTCTGATTAGATGAAAAGTAATGGGGAACCTTTCCTATAGCAAGGTATTTGGCCGTGTCTACAAACCAAGGTGTTTTGACAGAAGTAGTAAAAAAAATTTCATCGAGAAATATATCATTAACATGAACATCCTCACCTACATGGTTGAGCCTAGATAAGAAATCAGTTACCTAATTTTCTTTTCCTAGTCTATCCAATACTATGACGTTAAATTCCTGTAGCAACAAAAGCCACCTAGTAATCTTGCCATTGGTGATTGGTTTGTTCATGAGATATCAAATGGAAGAATGATTGGTGCATACAAAAACTTCATAACCCATGATGTAATGTCTAAACTTATTAATAGTGTAAATTACAACAAGGAATTCTTTTTCAATTACCGTGTAATTCAATTCTACAGGAGTTAAATTTTTATTAACATAATAAATAGCATGGGCTATAGGATCCTCCATTTTACCCAATACTGCTCCTATGGCTGAATCATAGGCATTAGTAGAAATATGAAAAGGAAATTTCCAATCTGGGCCAAGCAAATGTGTCTAAAACTTTTTGCAATAATTGAATTAACTGTTTTTCCTGTTCAGGGTTTAACGTAGAATTAATATTTAAAGGTTTTTTAGGAAAAATTTCAACTACCTTACTCCCCCATTCAGTCATGGAATATGCAGGAAATGCATATAATAGGGTTGAATGTAGTTCAACTATTGTATTATGTTTGTGAAAATCCTGCAGATTAGTAATGATATCTAAATTATGACTAGACTTCCCTTCTACTTGTTGCAAAAAATCAGGATTAGAAATACAACAATTTATCAAATTTTCTTCTGAATTTTCTTTAAGGCTCATAGCTTGGGCTATTGTCAAAATTGGTTGGGTACATTCTGAATCATGCTCTTCTTCTTCAACCCAATGTGTATTTTCTAATCTTAAGAGGGGTTGAGCAGGGGGATACAAATTAATGTGCTTTGTTTTAGCTCCATGAGTGATGGTCATGTTTCCAGACTGACACCCTATGTAGGCATCTGTCGTGGCTAACCACGACCTCCCCAAGATCAAAGGATGCCCTCCTAAGTTGGTTTTGGGTTGAAGAACATAAAATTCTACAGGGTACTCCCAAGAATCTAATGAGATGACAATGTCCTCTAACACCCCCTCTGGCTTTACCTTAGACCTATCTGTTAGTTCTAACATAGTGGGAGTAGTTAATGAGTCAAAGGATCCTATATGAGATAAAGTCTCCATAGTCATCACATTAGTGGTTGCACCTAAATCAATTAAAGTGTTCTTTGTGGGATGTCCATTGATAAAGGCAGTAACCACATGGATTCCATGGTCTGCATATTTTTGAGTAACAAATCTGGTGGACATTAGACTTGCAAGCTTTCCACCTACTTGAATTCTAGAGAGTTCTCTCTTTTGTTTTCCTGGTTTCATGGTACATAGATCCTTCGCTATTTTGGCATAAATTGGGATATCCTTAATTTATTGCAGTAATGGGATTGCAATGCACACATTTCTTAATTTAGACACAAGATCAAACTCAGGTTGTTTTTTAATTTCATTTCCAACCTTTCTAGAAAAGGAGGTTGGACCATATGGGATGAGGAAGGTTCCTGTGGCCTTGAAGTAGGTTGTTCTGCTCGTTCAGGTGTGGTTTCAACTTCAAGAATTTCCATAGTATCTTCCTCTACAATCTCTTCAATCCTTCCGGGATGAGTCACCACTTTTCCGGATCTAAGATGAATTTCCTGTAGCCACACAGGAAATTCCTATAACATAGGAACGAAAATTTCCTGTAGCGACTGTGGTGCAATACAATAGGTAGGAAAAGTGGGATAAGTGACTAATCCAATGTTGTGAGCAGATTGGATATTTTTATTATAAGGGTTAGACACTGGCTGGGCAGGAAGTTGCATAGGACGAGGTTGATTTGATGGGGCAGGCAACTAAAGTTGTTGTTGTTAACATTGAATCATTTGTTGTAGTGTGGGCTATGGTGGATAAAAGTTCTGAGAGGGAAACTTATGTGCAGTAGGGTAAGAAAAGTTCCCCTTCCAAGGCTGTTGTAGAGGCCAAGGCTGCCAAGGCCTTGGAGTACTCCACATCTGATTCTGAGTCTAAGGAACTTGAAAATGTGATTGAGAAATACCTGTAGGTCGTGGTTGCCATGGTCTTTGATGTGCCATTGCATAAAGTGCATTGACAACTCCCTGATATGCTAGATATGTTGCTCTAATTTCAGGAAGTGAAGGACATTGATCAGTGGGATGCTCAGCTTCACAAATTCAGCATACCTCTATACTATATATAGAACATTCCCTCAAGGCATGCTTCTTCCTACATTTTTAGCAGCACACTGCCAGGGCTTTCTCCAACTCCTCCTATTTCTCATGTTTCTTCTTAGCGTGTAAAACATCTAATTGTGGATATAGAGTGCTAAGAATATCAGTTTTGAAATTTTCAAATAGATTACCCATTTCACCTCTGGTTACTCTAGCTTCAACAACTGACTTGACAAACCTGGAAGAAGTATCTCTGGTTCCTCCTCCAACTTTCAAATTCCCTCTTGAATATCGTTGAATCAGTTCACACACCTCATCATAACTTAACTTTGATATTTCACCTCTTCCCATTAAGTTCAAAATATCCAAAGATTTCGGTCTGATTTCTCTGAGCAAAATTGTTCTTTTGGTGTCCTTGCTTAGTTGATTCATCTTGGATCATCTGCATCCTCAAGACTCTCCCCCTCCTTCTGAGTCATGCCAAAAAGTTCTTCTCTGAAGTCCCTAGTCTTGTAATACTTTTGATCTTTCTTCAAGAATACCTTTTTCATTTCATCCCGAGTTGTAATGGAGTTTGAAGCAAACCCCATAAACCACCTGAGAGTTGCATCCTTCAGTGTTGCAGGAAAAAACTTCAGCTTCTTAGCATTGGAAGAATAGTCATAGCTCTTGCATAACACTTCGAACTTGACCAAAAACGCATCCAAATCTTCACTAGAGACTCCACCAAAGTTAGGCAAGGTGGAGGGAGGAATATTCTTCATCTGAGTTGCTCCTCCAGCCTCCCTGATAGGGAATTCAAATGTGACCAGTTCCTCTTCTCTCTCATCATAGCCTCCATCTGTATTACCAGTTCCTTCTTCATGAGCCATTCTAGACCAAAAAGAAGTAGGACCTTTGTAAATCATAGATTCTACAGAATCAATGGTTTGAAATTATGGTTCTTGAATAGGATTAATGAGTAATTCCTTTTCAGGTTGACCACTGAGCAAAGATGTTGTCTTCCTTGTAAGGGGAGATTCGAAATGGGTAGCAACATAATATTTTCCTGTAGAAGTTTCTACTATGGAAGTAGGAATATGCTCTGGACTCTTTTCAGGAACACAAACCTCCTGCCCAGACTCTTCTTCCCTTGTTTCCTTGTATCTTGCAGACTTCTTTTTCCTTGCCAGTTTATTAGTAAGTGAAGTGGTGCTCACACCACCACGAAAGGCATTTGTAAATATTGGACCCTACCATTTACTATGCAAACAAATTCAAATAAAATTACTTACCAAACAATCAGGACACAACTTTGGCGAATTTCTGTCCTCTATAGGTGTGTAGGCCTTTCCCTTCGTCTTACCACTTCGACTCCCCCAGACCTGAAAATTTCAAACAATATACATAACACTAAAACACTTTCAGTATTATCCCTTAACACTTATTTGGAAACAATGCCAAAATGTTGAGTCAAATTATAGAATTATAATTTGTTAACATAAATCATCAAACCAGGGCAGGTAAGCTTGTGAGATGTAGTGCAAAATATATGCAGGCTTAATACATTGAGTGCTTACTAATCTAACCAGTCAACGATACACAGGACTAATGCCTCTTTTCTACATCAACATTTAGCAGTAAAAGTCTATGGAGTGGATTGAAACATCCCTCTACAGCTCTTAGTATCGTTGATGTTGATTATAAAAGATAAGAGATCAAACTTACAACAATTAAAGAAATCATTTATCAATGTAATTCAAATCTGGATTAAATGGAATCTACACATTAACATGAAACTTAATAATTCAATCATTTGTTACTGATATATCAGAAAGAGTACATTAGCGGTGTAAACAAGTTATTATTGTGTAACAGAATTAAAACACACACACACACACACTATACTAAGGGAGTTGTGAGAAAAGGGGGCCCTCCCTCACTCACAACCCCTTCAAAATTAGAAGATCTTGCTCAGTAAAATAGATAGAATATATAATATTATATTGGTCTAAAAATGTTATAGTCGAGTACAATCTTATATACGCTAGCAGCAAAGCCAACTGAAAAACCCCTTACAATATAAAATAGAGTCAAATTTATACAAGTTCAAAAGCCCATATGTGGCTCGAAATAAGGAAAACTACTAATCTGGGCTATTAAATAACAGTACTAGTACAAAATGTCAAAATTAGCTATACTGAGTCTAATCCATGATCGAAAGCATGGATTAGACGAAATTCATTACATAGTTGGAGTTTTCCTTCATACTGCCAACGCAAAGAGGTCTGAAAATCTGGGTAGTTTTGATGGCAGATTTGAAATAGCCAATAGGACAGCATCCATGTATGAAAATTTCCCCACAAAACCCATGTTATCGTTTGATCTAGAAATAAGTGGAACATAGCTAACCACTGATTTTGTTGTAGGAAATTTGGGCAGTTGCAGGAAATTTGCGTATGTGGAAATTTTGGAGCGTTTGCAGGTAATATGAATGCACGAGCTAACTGCAGGAAATTGCAGGACCATTTCGAACCAAAACTAATCAGCATAAGAACTCTAGATTAGTTGGCATGATAATTCAATAAGGAGACAACTAGCTTAAGGAATGCTTAAGATCAAGGTAAAAGACACCTTTTTTTATGTTAATTTTCATACCTCAAGCATATAGCACCCTTTTGGCCAAAACCTAGACGTTATAATTGAAATAAGCATAATAGGAGTCGAGGATAGTTCAAATGGGAGGGGTAAAGTCTAGAAAAGGTGTCAAACTTAGGCAAAACCGAGCCTCAACAAGGGTCCTCCAACTCCACTCCTCTATGTGGTTCTCATTTCATACATTTTTAGACTGGAATCAATAACTGCTCAACATGAACACCACGGCATCAAATCTTCAAGGAACACAATAAAAACCCAAAAATACACCACAAACTGCATCACAATATCACCAAACACTTCATAAAATAATTTGATCAACACATCAGCTAAAACCCTCACTACAACAAGTAAAACTTCCCACAATTGAATTATGCACTCAAACAACAAATTGAAGAATTTACTAGGAGAAAAACAATCTCCAAATACGCCTGCAATCTAACTCTATCTCATATCCTCGCTCATTGGAAAAAAATGTTGGTTGAAATGTACTCCTGCCATCTACTACTACACCTGCAAATAACTTCAGAAATTATGCTTTACAACTCTCACAACTTACACACAATCCTCCAATATTACACTCACTCAACACATCAAAAGAATCACTCATACTATCATTGAGCTTTCACTGATATATGGGTGGACTAAAGTGCTCAACTCAATAATTACCAAGAACTATAGAGCTCCACAAACTCTATTCACACACTTGGTCTTATCCAGATTCATCTCATTGCCTTGATCGAGCTAATAACTCCACTTCATAAAGAATATTTTCAATGTTAATCACTTTCTAGAAGTTCCCTAACCTTTTCCAACCTTTACATAAAATGTTTCGAACAAGGAAAGCCAAAAAGAAATTATAAATTAACCTGAGATGCATGAGGAATGCGGAGGAAAAACTCCGAGAAAGGGTAATGCTCCCTTTGCATGGCTTTACTACGTTATAACTCACTTCTCCTATTAGGGTCCAACCCTAACCCCCTTATTTATGTAATTGGGTTGAGTCATAGTTATAGTATTTATAGTTAAGTAAAGAGTCAATAAAGCCCCTATTAATGATTGTAAGTGGTTGACCCACATTTAAAGAAAGGACCACAGTTAGTTGCAAATGGGCCATGGTATTAGATAGATGGTATTAATAAGAACCATGCCTTGACCCATGGTATTGCATGTATGAATCCTATATAAAGGATAGAGACTACCCTCGAGGAGCATCGTGTCTTATTTTGTAATTGAGCCCAGCTCTATTGGAGGTTGCCCCCTCGAAGAGGCAAGTGAGCATTGCTTTCCTTTCTGAATAATAAAATACTTGCTGTTATTTCTTATTGTTCTATGTTCTAGGTATATTTCTTCACATGTTTGGTATTCTGGTATCTTCTCATAGGTCAAGAGCATAACAAGTGGTAGCAGAGTACTTTCCAGGGCTAGTGGGATCTCCATTTTTAGAAAAAAAAATTGGCTAGAGACATGTTCTAGTGTCTTTAAACCACGGGATCTATCGCTGAGCACATAAACCTGCGGATTTGGGAGGCATGCACACAGGAAATACAAGAGGTGGTCACGCTTGTTGGACTCCCTTTTAACCCTTGTGGGTACCCCTTCGAGTAGTAGTGCATTAGACAGAACCACACATGGACTATCTTCCAAGTACCCTCCGGGTATATCAGAAGCCCACTAGGCTCTATTGAAACCTTGCCATAGATAAAACGTCGGCCATCTTGTTGCTACAGTGCACCGAGAATAGCACTCAGGGAGATTACTCACGCATACGATAGGGTAGTCAGGTTGTACGGATAAGGGTATGGTTGATCCTCCTTGGTTAGTGCCCTGAAAGATTGGGCCGAGTACTACTATCAAACCCTTATGTATATTGCAATTTGTAGCACCTGACACTCCTTGAGACCATAGTTCCCTTGTCTCTCTCTAGATCATGCATCCTCTTTGCCAGATCTGATCTAGCAGGTAGGGTTCTATCGTAGCCGCAACAATCAGTTTCGCCATTCAGATCTCTCAGATCCACCATTTAGATCTATCAGATCCGCCAATCAAATCTATCAGATCCGCCATTCAGATCTAGCAGCAGGGGTTCGATCACGGCCACATTCCTACTCATACTCTGCAGTTGAGGGTTAGTCGACAAATCAGACTATTTGTGTGGGCTCCTATACCTGGGCGTGATTCTCGCAGGACATTGGGCAGAATTGACTTTTCTGGGATTTAGCTACTGCAATATTCCTAAGCGAGGAGTAAAACTCCTTTCAGAGTAAAAAAAAAAAAGTTCTGAGAGCCTCCCGGGATGCTTATAAGAGACTTAGCCCATAAGAATCAGGTCAACGAGCTGAGCAAGGTGGTACCATTCAATTGTTAGTGTAAAAAATTTCGGGTGGTCCCAAATTTTAAGTGCACCGGATCGGTGCATGGTACAAACCAGAGCTCAAGCTATGGCCAATGAGAAGATCGACACCCTTGAACACAAGTTGGACACAGTACTGACGTCGCTCAAGACCTTAGCTGAAACACTCACAAAGGGCAATTCCGAGGAACACTCGGAGGCATATGCTTTCAATGAAAACATTAAGGGCGAGTCTAGCCATTCTCTTCACCTCTTTGGTAACCACCAACAGCCCCAAATGTAACCACCCAAGTTGGACGTGTATAAATTTGATGGTTCTCATCCAGCCACATGGCTAGCACAAATGGAGAAATATTTCACACTGACTCACATCAGAGATGATGCGACTCAACTTAGTGTGGGTAGCATGTACTTGGATAATGAAATATGGCAATGGTGGCAGTGGCATCAACATTGCTATGGAAGGCCCATGACTTGGCAGACATTCACAAAAGCTCTTTCTGATCACTTTGGCCATGAATCTAACTTTTTGGGTCGTCTTACAAAGCTCCGATAGACAGGAATAGTGAACGAATATGTTACAGCCTTTGAATCCTTAGCCTTCCCCACAGGAGGTCTACATGATCAAGTCTACTTGGAATGTTTTGTAAGTGGTCTCAAAGAAGCCATACAAGCCCACGTCTGACTGCAACACCCAACCTCATGGCTGGATGCTTGTAAGATAGCTCATGAAGTAGAACGTGCATTAGCGGCCCAGTCTAATCGCCCAAATTTCATAGCCAAGGGTAGCCCCACCCAGGCTCGAAGCACTACCCAAACACTCAAGGTTCAAAAGGTGTCACTAGCAGAAATGGCGGAAAGAAGAAGGCAAGGATTGTGTTACTCCTGTGATGAGAAATACTCCCCCATGCATAAATTCAAGGAGCCCAAATTCTTTCAAATTGATGCTACTGATCAAAATTCATCAGAGGAAACCCCACCACTTGAGGAACCAGAGGAGGAAGATGAGGACAACCAGCCGAACAATGTACTTGAAGAACCAGTTATCTCGCTTCATGCTTTGGCAGGGATTTCTTCTCCCTAGACTCTCAAAATCAGAGGCTTTATTAAGCATCGCCCTGTAGTAGTCTTGATTGATAGTGGTAGTACACATAACTTTATCCATCAAAGAGTCGTTGAAGTAGTGCATTGTTTTGTCAGAGCAATCTCTAATTTCCAGGTCCAAATTGCTGATGGGAGGACAATGAAATGTGCAGACTGCTGTGAAAATGTCAAACTTCAAATGGGGGATTACCAGTTAAAGACCCACATGTTTTTCATACACATGGGAGGGTGTGACATTGTCTTGGGTCCTAAATGGCTCCACACACTCGGCCCAATCACAATGGATTTCCAGGAGTTATATATGAGCTTTAAGCAGAATAACCACACACATACCCTCCGCGGACTCCAGGCGGGTGCTCCCTCTATCATCAGCTCGCATAGGATGGAAAAATTGTTAAAAAAGGGCCACCATGGAGTTATAGCCCAATTTAATGCCATCCAGTCCTTCGAACCCACTTCTCTTCATATTCATCTTGAGATGCAACAGATCTTAAACAACCATCTACCGATCTTTGACAAGCCTCATGAGCTTCCACCCTCAAGAGGGGAACATGATAATATCATTACTTTGGTCCCAAGGGCCCAACTACCAAATGTGCGCCCATATAGATATCCATTTTCCCAAAAGAATGAGATTGAAAAAATCATCAAGGAACTCCTGGAAGCAGGCATCATTTGTCCTAGCATTAGTCCTTATTCATCGCCTGTGGTCATGGTGCTCAAGAAAGATGGGGAATGGCGTATGTGTCCAGACTTCAAGGCCCTCAACAAGTTGACAATCAAAGATAAATTTTCCATCCTGGTTGTCAATGATTTGCTGGATGAAATATATGGGGCTCAATTCTTTATTAAGCTCGACCTTCACTCAGGCTATCACCAAATTCGCATGAAATAAGTAGACATTCCAAAGACTGCTTTCCGAAATCATGAAGGAAATTATGAGTTCCTGGTCATGCCATTTGGTCTTTGTAATGCCCCATCCACTTTTTAGAGCCTCATGAACCACCTGCTCAAACCATATCTTAGAAAATTTGTCCTTGTTTTCTTTGACGACATCCTCATCTACCCGCACCTGGGCCACACATCTTCAGCATGTAGATCTGCTCTTGCAACTGCTCTAGAAGCATAAATTATTTGTCAAGATGTCCAAGTGCTCTTTTGGCATGGACGAAGTTGAGTATTTGGGACACATTGTGGGGTGTGAAGGTGTCAGAGTGGACCCCAAAAAGATCTAGGCAATGCAGGATTGGCCTCAAACAAAGACCTTGAAGAGCTTGAGAGGATTTTTGGGTCTCATAGGTTACTATTGCAAATTTGTCTGCAATTATGGTCGCATTGCTAGAACCCTCACTCACCTTCTCAAGAAAAATTCATTTCCCTGGAATGATGAAGCGCAATAGGCATTTGTAGCTCTCAAACATGCCATGTGTTCCACTCCCGTATTAACATTACTTGACTTCACCAAATCTTTTGTGATTGAATGTGATGCTTCAGGTATGGGTATTGGGGTGTTCTTAATGCAGGAAGGTCGACCCTTGGCCTTCACTAGCCAACAACTAAGTGGGACAAATATGGGACAATCTACCTATGAGAAGGAGATGATGGCCATCTTACATGCAGTCGATACCTAGTGACCATACTTATTGGGATGGCATTTCCAAATCCACACAGACCATCAAAGCCTTAAATATTTTTTGGAGCAACGCCTATCCTCACCACAACAAAATAAATGGCTCGCCAAAATGTTGGGATATGATTATGAAATAATTTACAAGAAATGGCACGAAAATGTCGTAGCAGATGCATTATCATGCCAATTTCAGGAGGAAAGCACCCTACTCGCAATGTCCCTTCCCATTCCAGAATGGATTGAAGAGGCTCGCAAGGAATGGTTTTCACATCCTTTTCTCTCCCAACTCATTAATAAATTGCAGGAGGATCCAAATTTCACAACAGGCTACTCTTGGTAGGATGAAAATCTTCGCTACAAGGACAGATTCATGATATCACCAACATCCACCCTCAAAAGTCGCATTTTGGCAGAGTTGCACTCATCTCCCACTGGAGGCCATTCAAGCTTTCAAAAGACTTATGCTCAGACTCGATGTTCATTCTTTTGGATAGGCATGAAAAAGGACATTCTTACTTTTGTAGCTGAGTGTGACATATGTCAGCACCACAAAGGAGAAACAGTCAAATCCCCAGGCGCATTACAGCCATTGCCCATCCTGGCCTCAATCTAGATGGAGGTTTCTATGGACTTCATTATGGGTCTTCCAAAATTAGGAAACAAGTCAGTCATCATGGTGGTTATGGACAAAATTTCTAAGTATGCTCATTTTTGCGCCCTACTCCACCCTTTTACACCGACTTTGGTAGCTCAATCTTTCATGGACCAGATCTTCAAATTGCATGGCATGCCCACTTCCATTGTTTCTGATCATGACCCAATCTTCACCAGTAACTTTTGGCAGGAACTCTTCAGGCTACAAGGTACCCAACTACAACTTAGTACTTCTTATCATCCCCAAACTAATGGTCAAACTGAAGCAATCAACAAATGTCTAGAGACCTACCTTAGGTGTTTCACTTCAGAAAAGCAACATCTATGGGTATAGTGGTTACCTCTAGCCAAATGGTGGTATAACACTAACTATCATTCCACCACCAAAATGACTCCCTATGAAGTAGTTTATGGTTAATTCCATCCTTCCCCTACTTCTTATATCAAGGGATGCTTGAAGGTACAAGTAGTGGATCAACTCCTACAGAACCGCACAACCATGCTGGCCCACCTCAGAGAGAATCTCCATCAAGCTCAAAACCGCATGAAGCAACAGGGATATCAACATCGTTCATAACGCCAATTTAAAGAAGGGGATCAGGTATTTTTGAGGTTGCAGCCATATAAGCAAACATCACTCAAAGACAAGGGTTGTCATAAATTATCTCCAAAATTCTACGGACCGTATCAAGTACTTCAGTGCATCGGAGAAGTCGCCTACAAGCTAGCTTTGCCATCCACTGTAAAAGTCCATCCAGTCTTCCATGTCTCATGCCTCAAGAAAGTGATTGGGAACCATTTCCGAATTCAAACCAGTCTACCAAAATTGGATGAAGAAGGTTCAATCTGGCTCCAACCTAAACAGGTTCTTGACACTTGAGAACAACACTTGCGCAACCACACGATCAAGGAATTCCTCGTCAAGTGGAAAGACACCTCTCCAGAAGATGCGACCTGGGAACCAACCACTATCCTTTAGCAATTTCTGCAACTTTAGCCTTGAGGACAAGGCTATTCTTATGGGGGAGGGCATGTTAGGGTCCAACCCTAACCCCCTTATTTATGTAATCAGTTCAAGTCATAGTTATAGTAGTTATAGTTAAGTAAAGAGTCAATAAATCCCATATTAAAATTGTAAGTGGTTGACCTGCATTTAAAGAAGGGACCATAGTTAGTTGCAAATGGGCCATGGTATTAGATAAATGGTATTAATAAGAACCATGGTATTGCATGTATGAATCCTATATAAAGGATAGAGACTCCCCTTGAGGAGCATCGCGTATTATTTTGTAATTGAGCCCAACTCTATTGGAGGTTGCCCCCTCAAAGAGGCAAGTGAACATTGCTTTCCTTTCTGAATAATAAAATACTTGTTGTTATTTCTTATTGTTCTGTGTTCTGGATATATTTCTTCGCATGTTTAGTATTCTGGTATCTTCTCGCAAGTCAAGAGCATAACATCTCCAATCAATTTCCAGTGTTAGTAATGATTTTTTGGCAACTAATAGCCTACATTACTCCTCTTTAAACCTTCTTCCACAAGGAGATTTCCAATTCTACTTTGGGAGTAAGCTTGAGACATCAACAGCTACTTTCTCAAGCAATATCATCACATGAAAATAAGCATAAGTGTCAAAACTAGGTCATCTAACTCATGAAAACATGGAATACATTAGGTGACCTTCATTTTCAAATTCAGAGCTTGTCCAATATATCCAAAAATTGCAATCGCACTATCAAAGCATCCAACTACCTTCACCGCTTGTAGCGAAAACAACAATCCACAAAAAAGTCTCCAACGCCTATAGAAACATCCCCAATACATGTAGCACCATCTACAATGATTTCAACACATGTAGAAGCATCTTGAACACTTATAGCAGTGATTCCAACACCTACAACAACAACATCAAGTCATCCAACTACCTCCAACATTTTTAGAGGCACCTCCAAAGCAACATCAACATGTAACAAGCCATATTAAACATGCCCTGCAACCATCTCTAATTAGCCTCCAATTCCTACACTAAGTCATGCCATAATCAAGTTGACATCAATGGAAACCAATACAACTGATAAGTTGACCATTGCTACTACCAAACAATCATCACACATGTTGTGAAGAGGACTACCAATATCATATGACATAAGATGTATGGAAAGCAGCACCATGACCCTATTGGCATCAATGCAAACACTACAATGCCAATAAACTCCCCCTTTGGCATTGATGTCAACCTCAATCTGATACCCACCATCTGAGGTTGATCTCAATACACTCTCCAACTCTAAAGCTGCAACATTGGAGATGATCTCTATCAATCCAAATTCTCTCCCCCTTTGAAATCAATGGAAAAGGGTTATACCAACATTGAAGAACAATTTCAATAATGTTTTGAATGAGAAAAATATCTCCTACAAGATAAGAATGTAGAACAAGGAACTCGAATGCCAACATGTCTCTGCCAATTCCATGCAATCTTTGAAACTGAACATGCTCCCCCCTGAGCATGCAACGGGGCTGCAAACAAACTTTATTTATTTAGTTAGGAAGACATCCACTTGTTGCAATAAAACTCCCTACCAAGTGCAAGAGACCACTCTTCATGAACCAAACTCCATTTGGCTTTGGAAAATGATATACAATGAAGTGTCATACATATACAATGTTTCATGGAGCAAATACATAGTTGTGACAAGTACATAGGACTAACATATGACTCCATTGTAAAAAACCTTTCACTAAACAATGACTCTAATAACCCAATGTTACACCATCCACCCAATAGGGCCACATCAATGACATACAAAGTAGAACATGACTTGGACTTCCATTAGCCCATACATGGTTGATTTGATAAAACATACTAGACACCATGGGTCTCTCCGTAAGCAATATGCTAGCAATATATAACATTAAAGGTACATGGATTTTACATATGCACAAAGTGTGCTCTCATCTATGCATTCCCAATACAATAATATGAAGAAGAAAAATGATGGTCTTCGTGAACAAGGATGTATGCTCCATAAGGTAGCAGCAATAAAAATGTAATATATGGCATGTGCATCAAAGCATAAGGCCTCCATAAGTAATAACATAACCTCCATATGTATAAGAAAATAGAAGTACCATACATAGAACATGGTATTTCATGTCTACTCTCAACATTTCAGCCTCTCACCAATAGAATGTGTGTATCAGCAATAATAAAATTTGCATAAAAAACGTGATAACCACCACCATGCTCCACATACACATCTCCAACATCATCATCTAAAAACACCAATACGAACAATATGGCCTAAAAATATAGCACATACATCCTCATCATCACAAACCATCCATGAGGCTCATCTAATAGCAATAATGTGAATTATATGACATATAAACAACAACATATGTATCTCTTCCTCATAAGTGAACAACATATCATCAATAAGGTGCAAGCAACAAGTCATTGAGCAGAAAAAACATTACTATACATCAACAACAATAACCTAAGTGTTATATAGAACTTTCACGATTTCGGACAAAGGTGAATTCCCTAGACCTAGTGGTCTAATCTAGAACAAGAAAAGACAAAAAGCATGAAGTTTTCCTTAGAGAAATTACAGCATGGGAAAGAAGCCTACTTGGAATTTGAAGCAAGTCTTTCTTTCCTCCTCATTTTTAGGCTCCAACTGTGGTTCGAAGTGGTATAATTAGAACCTGCACACACGACTAAAATAAGAAAAGGATCCACAACATCCACATAGCATAATCTAAAATCTCTATTCAATTAATCAAAATGGCATTGAAATACATGAGTGTGAACATAACATAACAAATATAGGAAAATAAGACAATCTTTGTATGAATAGAAATAGGAGGTACTTTACAACCATAAATAGTAGTTGATCTTGTAGATGTATCCCTAAGTTGACTTGTCCTTGTCACAAAGCACACCTCAATATCAACCCTAATGCATGAATATGATAACTCCTTTAGGTTCAAGACAACAACATAAGGGCACTGTAAATCTCCAAAATCCAACCCTGGTGCTATGGATGCGAGTAGATTTATAAGAGAGGTGTGGTAGTTTAGGATTTACCATTATGGGTTTAAGATACACATATGATGGGAGGATGAGCTCAATGGATAAGAGGTGAAGTCTCCAAGATAATATCAAATAGGATTTAAGCTTCTTATCCATGGTAAATAGTTAAAACAACCTTGGAAGCTTCAGAATATTTTTTAATTTCATGAATTTCTAGAATCAACGCACCTACAGAAGGGAGAAACATGTGTTGACTAGCGTAGGTGGACAAGCATGTAACATGCACTAAACGTAGGTGTCCAAGAAGGAAAGGTGCACTAGGGCCAAAAACAATGTTTTTTAGCAATTTGTCCCAGAAACTCAAACTTTTTGGAAAGGTCGTGCTTAGGGAATTATGAAGGAATGATGACAACATGTTCATGGATATTGATTGATCTAGTTTTCAAGTCTATTGACAAAATGTGACAAAATGTCCTATAACAGATTCCCCCTAAAGTAAAAAATTAGAAGCAGTAGCTAATAACTTAAGTGCTTTATCTTGTGACAAGTTGTTATAAGGATTAATGCACATGTGGTTGTGGATGAAATGCCCTCTTGGGTCTTCCTAGGACCCAAGGCAGACTGTTTAAGATTAGCTGCAAATATCACAAAGAAGCACATGTTTATTAATATTAATACCTGATTGACAAAGAAAAAGGAGAAATATTAACTCAGCCTTCGGTGTAACCCTGCTAGAGAAATCAATGTGGCAGAGTGGAAGACCTCTTTGCCAACTCCTAGATCAAAACCTGCACATAAACAAGACAAAGCATAATATCCACAGCATATAAACCTTGGTAATCAAACATCAATATATAAGATAATATAAGCTAGCATGAATCTAATCTACTTATTACTAACAGAATTGAATCAACATGTAAAGCAATACAATGTCAACACCATCAAGTAGACAACACGAAAATAGATATATATATTATTATATAGAAGAATAATGATTACAACCATCTTGGCTAAATCAAGCCTCCTCTAGTCCTTCAACTCCACTCTCTCTCTCTCTCAACTTCTTGGCAGCATAACAATACTAAAGCTCTTGCAAACTTTTGACAACCATTCGACCTTTGTTACAATGACCAAGCCTCCAATTTATAGATGGAGAGAGGCTCATCCTTGCCAATTCTTTCATGAGTTCCAATGAGGCAAAATCTTGGATGTTGCCTCACTTTATTTCTCTTTCCCTTCCTGTGAGACTCTGTTAGGAATAGAAATGTCCTTAGTTAGGCCTAAGGCAGATGTTTCCTTCTTTTCGAGCTGACATTTGAGTGAAAAGCAGAGTGTCAGTCAGTAAAATCGCGCTTTGACCTCCGAAATCTCATAAATATCTAGTAACGCTTCCCTTTAGGCAAAATAGAGCGTTAACCTAGGGACTAACGCTTTTTTTGAAGAGATGGAAAGTGTTACAACTCTCCTTGTGTATTTTATGTGTGTGTTACCCTGGAAAATAGGCTTGTAACTTAGGTCTTTTCTTCAACCAATGTGTCTTATCCTCTGCGCTAGTGAGGCGACCATTTTGTTGTATAACACAAGTTAGGATCAATAACAACAAGTTGATATCATCATCTGTTACAATACATTTTTAGTATGATATCATTGTGGAGGGAGGCATACCCATGCCCAACACATAATATATTATTACATGTACAATGATCAAGAAGTCTCGTCCACTGATGATAGAGAGTAGACCCATGCTTGGATGATTTTTTGTAGGATCATAGCCATCATAATTTGTAATATTTGTATTAATCCTGAAATCACAGCCTAGATGGATGAAACGAGATCCAGAGTCTTCTATCTCATTCACTTGACCATTCAATGTACGAGTCTAACCATGTGAATAAATGAGTTTGAGTCAAACATGGTGGACACCATATGATTATCGGCCAATGATGTAAGTAGTTAACGGGGGCGAGAGAAACCATCAATGGTGTTAATGGCTCTCAAGGTACCATAGTACAATTTATATGGTGTTAATTGATGAGTTGAAGTTGAACACCACACAAAATCTTTTGGTCGAGTGCCTATGATGAAAACCTATCACCGAGAGTGAGGAAATTTTCCATTGATGTATGCAAGATCCAAGGTAACAACGGGAGTTTCTAGGTAAAATTCCTGGATAATGAGCTAATCTCAACAAGAAGTAACCCATCATAGGTGGGCCTTGATATATCCCTCATCAATGACATGAAATGGGTATCAATATTTGACATATAATGATGTTGATGTGGAACTGGTTTAGGAATGACAGGCATGAATGAGGCTTAAGAATATTGTAGCCAATATCAATTGTAGGACTTCTCTTCAACATACCAGTGACATTTTTATGGAGTTGGCAGCATTGACCCAAAACTTATTATTGATGTTTTTGATATGGTGTGATGAGATGATGAGGAAGAAGATTCCCCAACCCAAAAATCACGGAAATGAAGTGAAAGAGTGTCATGTTCAAGAGTGAGTCATTGTCATTAATAGGTCAAGTACCATATTTCCCCAATTTCCCCAACGATTTCTTGATGCTTTTACAAGTCCAGTGAAGGTATAAATCAACTTCTTTTTCATGTCTAGAGAGTTTGAAAAAGAGGCGAAAAATAAAAATCCATAGGTTCCTTTTCGTAAATAGTATCATGAATCTGAAAAGGTAGAAAATGATACTCAAGAGAACCTCTTAGCCATATTCAACTAAGTTATTCCTTTTTCGTAAGTAGTTGATCTCAATTCAGAAAAGGGTTAAACTTATACTTAGTAGATGTCTTTTCATTTACTTTAATGAGCTTGAAAAGACAAGTGCTCGATAATTTTTTCATGTTTAGGGAGTCTGAAAAAAGTTGAGATAGGACTCCACCTAGAGGAACAAGTGGTATAAAGGGTAGCAACTAGTTTCGATCATTATGGAACTTCCTAAAACAAATGGAAGTCAAGAGGATGGATAATAAGACCACTCATCACAATGGTTCCTCGAGAAAGGGTTAAAAAACCAATTGAAAGTGTATGATCACCCAAGAAAAGGGTGACAATGGAATGAGAAAACTAAGGTTTATTTGGCAGAAACGAGCTGATAAAAAATGGCAATCACACAGGATAAAATGAGAATGTTTTCATTTTTACACAAACTTGAAACATGGGAAATTATTCTTGAAATTAGTTTTAGTTTTACATAAGCTTGAAACAGAGATAAAATATTCTTGAAATGAGTTTGCATGCCCCAAACATAATGACTCAATTCTAGGCACATGGCCCCCAAGCTTCATTTCATGGGAATGATATGGGGAGAGTTCATTTTCGGGGGCATGTGGTGGACGTATGTCTGGTTATGATACCGCATAGAAGATTTTTTCTGCTAGCTACTTTTGGCCTACTATATTTCACGATTGTATCCTCATTGTCCAAAAGTGTCATGCTTGTTAGATTTATGATTTTAAATACCATGCTCCACTAGCTCCTTTACATCGTGTTATTGTTGTTGGAACTTTCTCAAAATGGAGAATTTACTTTATGACGTGTAACCCTCACTCAGTCAGGAGGCATGACTACATCATTGTGGCAGAAGGTTATTTTACCACGTCAGTTGAAGCAATTCCTCCCATGAAATTAAACAAATTTTGCAACCATATTTCGATGACCTGCCTGCCCACTCGAAACATTGTGTGGATAATCCCATGCATCTCAGGGCTATATTTCTATGTTGTCAACATTATAACATCAAACACAATCTGCACAAGTGTTTTTTTGTGTGCAATCCATTTGGCTGCTTGGCTTTGTTGTGTTGAAGCAAGGAATTCATATTGATCCAATTAAAGTTCAGGTAATCCTAGATTTGGTTGCTCCTTCCTCTCTTGTCTAGTTACAATGAATCCAAGGGAAGGCTAACTTTCTATAGAGATTTGTTCCCAATTATGCCGAATTCAACAAAGGATTTAATCAATTGTTGAAGAAAGGGGTTCCCCTCCATTGGGATGACACTACCCAAAAAGCATTCGATCCTTTGAAAGATGTTCTAGTTCAAGCATCCTTTTTGCATCCCTTAGATTATCAACATGATTACTTCCTATATCTCATCGTTGTAGTTACCACCATTGCTATGGTATTGGTCTAAGAGGACAATATAGGGGACGAACATCCCATTTATTATTTGTGACAAAACTTAAATGATATTGAATATACTCATGTTGAAATGTTAACTTTGGCAGATGTCCAAGTTGTCCAAAGGTTTCGCCACTACATCCTGCTTTGCAAGACTATGGTTGTTTTTTATTGCAACCCCATGATGTACATATTGTCATGACAATTATTGAGGGGAAAGTAATCCAAATGGATTTTCACCCTCCTGGAATTCAATTTGGATTTCATTAAGTCCAAATCAAATAAATCCTTAGTCTTTTCCAAACTAATCTGTGACCTTCCGTCGTCTGAAACTGAGTTTACCTCTGATGATTTTATTCCACACAAGTCATTGTCTTCGATAAGTTTATATGACCCGTGGTATGCGGATATAATCATTTATCTCTAGACCCTGAATTTTTATCCATATACCTCTCACTCTGACCAATGACATATCTAATACTAGGCTAAAAATGATATTATAATTGGAAACCATAGTGGGGATGGTTTCTTCCCTTAGTAGTTTCCTTGACCTTAGCACCGTTTTCACCTCTTAAACTTACCTTGATTGACCTTAGGAAAACCCTTCTCTAAGATTTATTTGACTCTTTTGTGTCATATTTTGGCCGAATCTACCTCAACACACCCGCTAGTCTAGAGATGGAGTGCTTGAGTGCACCCTCTCCTTCTCCACACTTGCATTGTAGAGCACTGGTGCTTGTTCTGCACCTGCGCTGATCCCTGTAAGATGTAAAAAATTATTTTCTTGGCTTGATCTCTAATTTTCTTTGTTCCAACATCATTTCCCTCTATCCCTAAGTGTGTCTTTGTTTGGATTTTAATTTTTTCTTGTCAAATAGGTGATTTGCAAACTTTTTCTTGATCATTGATTGCTCAAAGAAATTGATATTACAATCATAATTATGTGTGATTTCTTTCATTAGTGATTTAGAAACATCTTAGTTTTCATTTTTTTTTTTTAATATTAAGAGGATTGAAAAGAAAAATATCATCATTTTTCATTTTGCATTGCATCTAGGGTTTTGTGTGTGAAATTGGAAGTCAAAATAGTTCCTTAGGGAAATTTAATTAAAAAAAATTTTTTGCTACATTTTTTATGTTGCACTACTCTTTATTTCTTCCCTCCCATACATAGATTTTCATTGAAAAGAAAAATCTTTCATTTTATCATGCTAGATTGCATTTTAGGATATTTAGGTGAAATTCATGGCGAGCCTTGAAAATTGAAACTTAATTCAAGATAAACTTTTAAATTTATTGAATCAATATTAAGGAGAATTTGAAACATTAATGAAAACATCTAGAGGTCTAGTCTAGAGACATGTTCTGGTGTCTATAACCATAAGAGTTGTTGTTTTTTTCCATCGTTGCATTCTAAGGGTGATATATCGTTCAAAATACGTAAGTGTATAAGACCGTTCTCCACATACCTTCGGGTATATTGGATAGTGCTCCATGAATGATATTTATATGGGAATGCTCTCATCAAACAGTCATGCATTAAAACCACTACTACAGATTGTGCTTCCATGTACCTCTGGGTATATTTTGGAAATCCACCATAGGATGCAAGCTAGCCTTAGGGATCTGAGTTGATCACCTTATCGCTCATGATACACTGAACATAGCATTAGGGGAGATTTCCTTATTGTACGTATATCCTTGGTTATCCAAGGTGGTATATTGAGTTCACAATTTCTTGGTAAACCCTTTTGCCTAGTTACCCCTTTGATTTATTTTTGTTGTTAGTTTTAAAAAATTATTAAACCAAAACAGAAGAACAACCCCTTCAAACTCGTCGATCACATAGGATACAAATATTTCATCCTCTTCTGCCTTAGACAAATCCTAGATGTCGATAGAACAATAAGACATAAACTACTGAATCTAGTACTTCAGGAGAAACCACTTCTAGACCTCCATCTGAAATTACTCCACCAGAATTGTCTCTTCCTATGAAAATTGGTCCCGATATCACTTCTTTATTAGTTGGTGATTCTGATATAGTCGAAATAGAAGTAGCTGGGACTTTATTACGTGATTTCATTGAACCTGAGTTTCTCGACTCATACACATTACAATTTGAGATTATGTAATCTTAGGACCCTCAGTTAACTACATTGGTTACTTCAGGCCCTTCCTCTTCTCTTCCTCTATCTTTGGCTCAACCACAATCCATATATCTTGGACCCGAAGGTGAAGAACTTCCACCTTGTCTTTTGAGTATCCAGGAGATCCCTCAATAATAGTCTTGAACTTCTTCTCTTATTCGTTTAAGAGGGCTTCATCTTTGTCAAGTCCCTCCTCCTCACACTCTAGCATAATCCCCTTTGCTTGGTTCTCCTCTTTTTAACTCACCCTTGAGTTTCCCTCAGAAATCCTCTTTGGGAAATTTAATCATGACTCAGTCTCCTATGGTTTCTCGTCCTACATCTACCACTATGATTGTGATAACCAATTTTATAGCTACTTCCATGTTTTCAACATCACCAGAGGCACATTTGTATGGTGTCTTGTCTATCCCACCTAGTTACCAATCATTGTTTGGTACCTTTTTTGGTGCAGCATCCAATCCATGGACTTCTCCCATGTTATCTTCTTCTAGAGCCTAATTGGAACTTCTTTGATGAGTGCTACACAATATTATTTTCCTCCTCCCATCATATGTGGATCTCAAGCCAATAATGATAAATCCTAAACTACCACACTTCTCCTATAAATTTACTGTCATCCATAGCATCAGGGTTGACTTTTGGAGATTGATAGTGCCCTTATCTTGTTACCTTGAACCTAAAGGAGTTATCATATTCATGCAATAGGGTTTATATTAAGGTGTTCTTTTTGACAAGAAAGGACAAGTCAACTTGGGGAGACATTTACAAAATCAACTACTCTTTATTGTTGTAAACTCTCTACTATTTCTATTAATACAAAGAGTATCTTGTTTTCCTATATCTGTTTTGTTGTGTTTACACTCATGTATTCCAATGCCATGTTGAATCATTGAATAGATATGTTATATTATGCTACATGGATGTTGTGGATCATTTTCGTGTTTTACCTGTATGTGTAGGTTCTAATTATAACACTTGAACTTACAATCGAAGCTTACAAGCGAGGACGAAAGGAAATATTACTACAGATTCAAGGTATGCTTCTTTCCCATTCTATGATTTCTCTAAGGAAAACTCTACGATTTTTTGCTTCTATTGTTCTAGACTATTCCATTACATCTAGGGAATTCACATTTATCCGTAATCGCAAATTCCATATAACAAATTGGTAACCTTACTAGGGAGAGTTCCTTTTCTTGTGTTAAGCTCGTTAAAGAGGTGAAAAAATGTGCTAAGGTGAAGGAAACCACTAAGGGAAGAATCATTCCACTTATTATGATTGCAAAAACATGCAATTTCACATAAGGGATTAGCTTTACAGAGGCAAAGACAAACTCAAAGACACAAGGAAAAATTTATGGAACAAAGCTAGAAAAAGAGCGAGGCAAAGGAATGCAAATTTTTGCATCTTACATGGATCAAGGAAGTAGGAACTAGTGCTTTGCAACATAGGTACAGAGAAGGATAAAGTTCGTTGAAGTGCTCTGTCACCATACCATGGGGTGTGTTGAGGCATATTCAGCCAAAACATGATACAAAAAATCAAATCAACCTCAAGATTTTTTTTTTCCTAAAGTCAATCAAGGTCGCTTTAATAGGTAAAAAAGGGTGCTAAGGTTAAGGAAACCACTAAGGGAATAATTTTTCCACAGTAGATTCACCAATTTGTTATACAGAACTTTCACGATTGTGGACAAAGGTGAATTCCTTAGACCTAGTGGTCTGGCCTAGAACAACAAAAGACAAAAATCATGAAGTTTTTCTTAGAGAAGTTACAGTATGGGAAAGAATCCTACTTGGAATCTAAAGCAAGCCTTTCTTTCTTACTCGCTTGTAAGATCCAAATGTAGCTCTAAGTGCTATAATTAGAACCAACACACATGACTAAAACAAGCAAAAGGATCCACAACATCCATGTAACGTAATCTAAATATCTATTAAATGAATTAGCATGGCATTGAAATACATGAGTGCGAACATAACACAACGGATATAAGAAAACAAGATACCATTTGTATTAATAGAAATAGGAGATAGTTTACAACCTTCCATGGCTTTCTTCAAATCTTCAATGTTTACTTTTGAACCATCCATCTTAGCTTTCACGCCATCCATCTTAGCTTCCAATCCATTCATCTTAGCTTCCACACCATTCTTTAAACCATCCATCTTAGCTTCCACGCCTTTCCGTAAACCATCCATCCTAGCTTCTATTACTTTTTGTGAGAGTGAAATTTGTTGCACTTGGTCTCGTAATTTTGATATATCATGTTTCATTTCTTCCTTTTCTTCATGAGTCATGCTAGAGCTTTCAATTTTCTTACTAGGTGTTTCCATTTTCTTTCTTCGGGGCATCAATTAATGATAATTATGCTTCACTATACCCTTTGAATTCCTTCAAACTAATTTTTCAAACCAAACTTATGCAAAATTTTTAACAAACTACACATCTTTTTTCACTTTGTAGGAGCTCGATATTGAATCTGTTGTATCTATGCAATTTCAGATATCCAAGGTCTGAAATTTTGTCTTGCTATATCCCTCTAAGTCCTCTTTCCAACCACGCAAGTCTGATCAATATTGGATTCTCCAAGAAACAGTTATTCCAAATCTCCTATAATGACCTGATTATAAACGGGTTCAATAGAGCGAACTTGTATGAAGTGCCACGTGTCACTGTTTTGACCTTCGGACCTAGAAATGATACAGAAAAATACATTTCATCTTATTTCTATACCTTTTACGAAATTTCAATATGATTTTCAGAGAAAACGTTATGAGGATTTTCCCCAGGTCAATTGCTTGAGATATAATTCGGGAGCCTACAAAAACCCTAACTTCCCTAGATCATATCTCTGAAAATATAATGAGACAAGAGCTGAAATTACTTCCTGAGGTTCATAAATATTTCATCTCAAATGGGTTTTAATTTCAACTTCAGAAATTTCGTAGAAGAAAAGTTACAACAAAAATTCCACAATGGCCTGTTTGAAGTAGCGAAACCCTAGAATCCAAAGCTCTGATACCAAATGTTATGCAACCAACTCACAAAATAGAAGAAAAGATAGATCAACGACTTCAAAATCAACCTCTTTGAGGGGGAAACATCCTTTACATTACACAAATGAATGATTCTAGTATGATACAAATGACAAGACCTCCTTTCTATATATAGGAGTCTAAGTGGTCACAATATAATCAAAGCTAACATAACAATAATAATGTAAGGGAACAACAATAAAAATAGTGGGCTTCTACGGGGCACAATAATAATAATAGGGGGACAACATTGGTACAACAATAACAATAAGGAGCTACAATGACAATAATAATAACGGAATACACTAGTATTATAGGGACCTAACATGGATTTAATTCCTTTTCATAAAGCACACCTCAATATAAAGCCTAATGCATGAATATGGTAACTCCTTTAGGTTCAAGACAACAACATAAGGGAACTATCAATCTCCTCAAGCCAACCCTAATGCTATGTATGGGAGTGGATTATAGGAGAGGTGTAGTAGTTGAGGATTTACCATTATGGGCTTGAGATCCACATATGATGGGAGGATGAGCTCAAGGGATTAGAGGTGAAGTCTCCAAGATAGGGTCAGATAGGATTCTAGCTTCTTATCCATGGTAAATAGTTAAAACAACCCTGGAAGCTTTTGGAAGAGGAAGCTTCAAAATATTTTTAAATTTTCCTGAATTTCTAGAATCAACACACCTACAAAAGGGAGCAACATGTGCTGACTAGCATATGTGGACAAGCATGCAACATGTGTTGAACGCAGGTGGCTAAGAAAGAAAGGTGCATTGGGGCTAAAAATAGTGTTTCTAAGCAATTTGTCCTAGAAACTAAAACTTTTTGGAGAGGGCATGCTTAGGGCTTTATGAAGGGATGATGACAACATGTTCATGGATATTGATTAATCTGGTTTTCAGACCTATTGACCAAATGTGACAAAATGGCCTATAACAATAAGATCTAACATTAAATCATTCTCAACAATAAATGGCCCCATCATTTCCTTAACCTCATGCTATCAGGTCAATACACTCTTTCCACATATAGAAAGATCCATAGTCCTCAACCAACATTATTATATAATCTCTCAAACAAAAGCATCATGGCATCATACATACTCAAGTAGTAGCAAACTCCATGTAACTCCAACATCGTGATTTAGCCATATAAATGCACAATCTCTTATTAGTAGTATGCATCAAAACATCATGACCAACAACATACTTTCTCCATATATGAGAAGCAATGTAAATCATCATGACTCAACCATTTGAATATCCAACACATCATAGGCATCATCATACTCTCTCTCTCTCTCTCTCTGCAATAGCAACATATGGTTTAGCCATCCAAATAAATCAGCAACATGCATGCTTCTTCTAGAATTGAAAACATAAGCAATAAGGTGTATACTCTAGATGAGTGAGCTCTAACACATCATCTAATCTCCATATCAGCAACACATGCATGACCACACAGGAGATTTATCTATCAAAATAAATACATAAATTATGTCATGCAAGCACGTGATCCTACAGCTATATGGAAACAACAAAAAAACTTCTTTCCTTCATCAAATCAATGTCAAATATATGCACAAAAACTCCTCAATGCTAATATTGTGCATATCCACTTGGAAGCACAAATTATCCCTCCAAATGTGTGATCCTCCATCACACCTTGACCATGCGCATAATACAACCATGTGGTTTCCATACTTCCAAAAACATCAATAGAAACTCAACATGTAGTTGCTCCTGAACTAACAATAAAACATATGTTGTTGATATGAATGATGAAAAGATGAAAGTAAGAATAGATCAGAAATAAAAATCAATACTTCAAACTTGATGAACTCCCCCTGAACACATGCATCTCTAAAATGCAGATTTGTCTACATTAAATCTTTCAATATGGTGGCACTTCCAAAGTTCTACATGCAACTCATGACGCGACCATATGCGCCCCTTGAGACCATGTAGGCCTCAATTTCTTATGGGAGTTTCTTGTTGCTCTTTTTCCTGCAAACTTTCTTATGTTAATCTACCTTGTTTTTATGCAATTGGCCTTGCATGTTCTTCTCTATTTGATTGGATCTCCTGTAGCACATGGGAAACTTGCAATCTTTAGCCTTATGGGCACCACTATCACATAAAAAACATATTATGTGACCAAGTAATTGAGAAATAGGTCAATATATTATATTGATTTGATTAATATTCATTACATGTGCCATGCAATCAATAGCCCTATGGCCAAAATCATTGCACGAGAAACAATAACCATTAAATGGACTATTATACCTAACAAATCGTGATGTTATTTTCATGCATACTTGAGATTTCTTCTCCTTTGGTTTTTCCTTTTGATGAGAGGGTATGATCTATCCCTACTACAAATTGTTTCTATATGTCCACATATTCCAGAATTATAACATCTGCCAACTCTATTCTTATTCCTTGACCTTATTTGTTTGTTGCATGGCTGGTGATTTTGCTAATGATTATCCCTTTTCATGCTACTATTGGTTTCTCCAACATTTTCATATTTACTTCTTGTTGCTTGAGCATTGGATCAGATAGCCTCTAATTCCTCACTTGCCAAAGTTGCCTCAATTTTTAGTTTTTGGCACTCATCCTCCAACTCCTTATATTTCTTCCTCATTCCATTTTTGATTTGTCTTCCTTTGTCCAGCTTAGTTTTCAGATCTAAAATCTCTTCTTTAAATGCACAATCCTTTTCATAAAAAAATTGTAGTAACGTCCACTAATCTTAATGCTCAGTTGTGAGCCTCTTGATCTCTACTTCTAGTGCCATTATCTTGGATTTTTCTTCAACTTTGTTGTTGATATATTCTTGTTATCCCTCTAAATCAATGTTTGATCCACTATTTCTACCACTAGTTCTTTCATCTTCTTCTTCTTATGAGACTTGATTTACCACTAAAATATGTGTAGGTTTCTTTACATTTTTCTTCTCATTAGCATGTGGGTGGGAAGTTCCTTCATTCATTTTTGTAATCTGAAAATTTCTTCCACGATGAAAATTCTACAATTTGTTTGACATCTCTTTTGCAATTTCACAATGTCTCACATAAACAATATCAGATCTTGAAATCATATGAAGAATAATCTCTTTGGATTTATCACTAAATTCATGTTTAACACCATCCTCTATTGACAACAAAATATTTTCATCAAGAGAAATCAAATGCATTTCTAATTCCACCTTCCATGTTGTAAGTTTACCTCTTTGAAGAATTGGAATTCCTTGTTGATCCATTTTGAAAATTTTGCAAAAATTCTGTCAAAACTCCCATATCCACTCTCCAACTATCAAGTTGCAACCGAGAGCCCTACGCTAATACCAATTGCTGGAAACTAGATTAGTACTAAGGTGGGTGGGGGGGTGAATCAGTAGTGAAAGCACTTATAAATTTTCCTCCAAATTATTATTGTTTAAATAATACATAAACTGAAGCACATAAACGTGAAATCATGAAAACCATTCAACAAATGGGACACAAATATATATCGTGGAAAACCCTCTTCGAGGGGAAAAACCACATGTTATTTTTGTGTTACTCAAATATTTATTATGCTAACAAAATTATTTACTTAGAGATTCAGTTGGTTACTGTCAAGTAGAGATCTTTTCTCATGTGTATCTATGAACTACCATCCCCTGGAAGCCACCATGACCAACGATCCTTTCTCAGTTACTCCTAAACTATCAAACAACTCTATAGACTCCTATCTATTGGAAACCACCATGACCAACGAGCCACCCTCAATTTCTCCCGAACTATCCAGCGAACATTGGATTGAGAAAACCGCTCACTTATATTGATTTCAAAAGAGTCCTCTAACTCCACTGCTTTATGTGGTTCTCATTTCATACATTTTTAGGCTAGAAATGATAACTTATCAAAACGAGCACCACAACAACATATCTTCAAGGAAAACAATCAAAACCACACCACAAACTGCATCAAAATCTCACCAAAAATTGCATAAAATAATTTGATCAACACATCAGCGAAAACACTCTCTACAACAATTAAAATTTCTCACAACTGAATTCTTCACTTAAACAATAAATTGGAGAATTTATTAAGAGGAAAAAAAATCCAAATACACATTCAATACAATTATATTTCATATCCTTGTTGATTGCACAAAATGTTGGCTAAAACATACTCCTGCCATCTACTGCTACACTTGCAAACTGCTTTAGAAATTATGCATTACAACTCTCATAGTTTACACATACTCCTCCAATATTACACTCACTTAACACAAAAAAATAATCAACCATACTATCATTGAGCTTTCACTAATATATGGGTGAATTGAGATGTTCAAACTCAGTAATTAACAATAACTACTGAGCTCTAAAAACTTTGTTCATACACTTGATCTAAACCAAAGTTAGCTCATTGAATTGATCAAGCCACTAAATCCACTCCATAAATAATATTTTCGATGTTAATAATTTTCTAGAAGTTCCTTGACCTTTTCCAGCCTCTACATGAAATATTTTTACATGCAAGCCAGAAAAACCATAAATTAACCTAAGATGCGCGAGGAATGCAGAGGAAAAAATCCGAAAATGGGTAATTCTCCCTTTGCATGGCTAAATTGTGGTATAAATCACTTCTCCAAGGCATGGCTAGTTTTAGTAATATCCAATCTCTAATTAATAGCCTGCCTTACTCCTCTTTAAGCTTTCTTCCACAAGGAATCTACCAATTCTGCTTTGGGAGGAAGCTTGAGACATCAAAACCTACTTTCTCAAGCAATATCATCACATGACAACAATCATAAGTGTCAGAAAAAGGTCATCAAACTCATGCAAACATGGAATACATTAGGTGACCTTCATCGGTGATGAACCTCATAAATGGGTAATTATATGGGCTCATTTTACCTCCTAACCTAGTCAAATCAACCATTCTCTTAGCTTATTGTATGATTTTCTTATTATATTTATGCTTATAGAGTGAGTTGTGTTAGTTATTGTGCCATGTGGTCTAACATGTATTTAATGCATATTATTGATGAGTTTTGAGGTCAAAGTCAAGGATCCAATGGACAAATGGCAGCAATAACTCGAAGTGGACAAAGGAGAGGACTTATAGGAGGTAATCCCCCTCATTTATTACTCCTCACTTCGAATTCCACTTCATTCAGCTCGGAGTACAAGCAACCGAATCATGCACTAGAAGGCAGCCAAGCAAGTGGAGGATGAATGATGATGTTGTGGGGAAAAATGCCTATGCAGGACGATCCTATCCACCTAAGGTGTGACATAGCCTTAGCAACAAACAGATACAGCTATTCTGGTTTCTACCTTTATGAAATGTGAAAGAGGGGAGATTAATGGACTTACTGGTGTCTTCCGTTTGTCCCTCGATCTAGATCCTCTTCTCCTTGGATGTTCACAGCTACTTGCCTCCTCGCTCGCCCAAGAGAACAGCTACTTGATTCCTGCGAGATCACAAGAGAACAGCTACTTGCGACAAGAGAACAGCTACTTGCGACAAGAGAAGAACACAACACAAAGGCAAATATTCATATTCATAAATGATTCAGGATTAGAAGTAAATCAAATACACTAATGCAATCATACAAATACACCAGTATATAGGAGAAAACCAAGATAGCTTTATTGATAAATAACAAGGTTTAGGAAGAGATACAACCCAGAGGGCTCCAATCCAGCATCTCCTTCCCAGCAGAATGGAATTCCTATCTTCACCTCCCTTCAAAGCATTAAGCACCCAATGATTCCAGTCTCAAACCAACAACAATTCTTTGCAATAACAAAATTCCAGCCTCTCTAGATCTCATGGAGGAGAGATCTATATATAGTTATTTTGGAGAGAGGATGATTCAGCTTGAGATCTGACTAGTGTCCTCTCCCTCTCTCAGTTCTTGAGTCCACTTGGAGGTTCTTGCTTCCACTTGGAGATTTGGAACCTCTTACTCATCACCAGTCGAATTCCCTGAGGCAAGTGTCATTTTGGAAGCTTCCTGGCTTCTGACACCTTGAGGAATGAGTCTGCCACATGTCCAAACTCGCTCAGCACAGGTAGCTAGTGTTGGAGTTGACATTCAACGCAGGTAGACAGTGGAGCCACTGACATTCAGCGCAGATGGTCAATGGAGCAGTTGACATGATCCTGAATTGACTTGTTTTTGAGCAGTTTCAGGTGGAGAACTTCTGTGAATTGCTGTGGTTTGTTAGCCTTGTTCCTCTAGGGGTAGGAACAACATGTTTAGGGACTTTGGATCCCTTAGATTATGGACATTTCATGCTCAATGCTGTAAGGCACAAAAATGTCTATAACAGTTGCCCCCTAAAGTATGAGGCCGTTTATCGGGTGAAATGCTTTATCCAGGAGGGTCCGAAGTTCATCCATTTGCTGGGAGGAGACCTGTAATAAGATACAATAAAATACATTATGATTCATACTGCTTTCATGATCTAGCTGAGGCGGGCATTCCCATGCTCAGCTTTATAAATTCATTTTTGTACATAGAACAGACGATCATCTGATGCTAGACTGATAATTTTGGTGAAATTATCATCCTTTGAGTAGGATGATCATCTGCTGCAATGATGTACATGTCAAAATGTCTTTATCTTTCCTGAATATATATCGCAGCCCGGATGGATGAAACTAGATCCGGGGTCTTCAAAACTCGTTCGATCTTCACTCTAAGTACAAGTCGATCCATGTGATAATTGTGCTGAAGTCGAACATGGAAAGACATCGCTTGATTACCGGTCAATGAGGTAAACCATTAACAAGCGCGAGAGGAATCACCGATAATGATAATGACCCTCAAGGTACTGCAGTACGATTCACGTGGTGTGAATAAAGGACTTGGCGTCGAACACCACGCAAAATCTTCTGGTCGAAGGTCATTGATGTATACCTGTCGCCGGAAGTGAGAAACTTGCCATTGAGGCATGCAAGCTTCAAAGTACTGAAGGGGTTGTTCCTAGATCAACTTCTTGGATAATGAGCTGATGTCGACAAGAAGCGATCCGTCAAAGGAGGGCCTTAATGAATCCCACATCAGTGACACGGAACGGAGCTAATGATTTTGATGGAGGTGAAAACGATCCGTGACATATGATTCAGGGTGGCGTTCATGAATGGATGAAGGATAATGTATGGCAGTGGATGGGACCCGGTTGACTCTTTCTGAACGACTTCTCTTGAACATATGGCGACACTGATGCGATGGATCGGTAGCATTACCCCAAATATGGATGGTATGGCGAGACCATGGTGTTGTGACCGGTGAATGAAACAACCCAACCCGATTGTGGTACGGAGGAAAAGTGTCATGTTCAAGAGCGACTTGCTACCATCAAAGTTTTCCTGATTTTCTCCCAATTTTTCCCCAGTCATTGCTGACCAGCACCTCTTTATTTTTGTCAAGCTTGAGGAGGATAACATATGCTTGTTCTATAACCTGCCCTTCGGGCAAGCCCATCGCTATGTTTTAACGAGCCTAGCGATAGTGAAACTCGTTCTCGTCTAAAGACAAGTTTTCGCTATTTAGTGATTTTAACGAGTCTAACGACAAGGATAACTCGGTCCTTTTCATTTTTAGAGAGTCTGAAAAGGTACATAAAGTTAACTCCAAAATTCCTTTTTCGTCATCTAATCCCTTAAGTCCGAAAAAGTATAAAACAATACAGAAGGGATGAATTTTCGATAGTTTTAACGAGCCGAACAAAACAAGCGCTCGATCTTTTTGTGCAATAATCCCTCAAGTCCAAAAAGATCAAAATCTAGAGGAGGCATAGCACTTCCGGTCGCTTTAACGAGCTGGAAGGCCAAAACTCGGCAATCTTTTCATTTTTTACGAGTCAGTTGAAAAGAGCTTAAAGAAGACTCGCCTTTTGAGGAACGAGTGATGAACAGGGTTAGCAGCTGATTCCAGGTACAAGTTGGAATTTTCCAATCACGGTAGTGTCACAAGGATGGCTAGGTGAAATCACTCTTCGCAGCTGTTCCTCAAAATGGGTAAACAATCATATGGAGGTGAACGATCGGCCAAATGAAAAGTGGAGGTGATGGTGCGAACACGACCAAGGCTTTTATGGCAGATAAGGTTACATACACAATGGTTATTTACCGGAATAGGTTCATTTTTTAATGAGCTTGAATGCGCCAAAACACTGCTCAATCTTATGTTTATTTTTTAATGAGCATGAACTATGTGCTAAAACTGCTCGGATCTTGCGTTTATTTTTTAACGAGCATGAACTTTATGCTAAAACTGCTCGTTTATACCAGTCATATGATAAGAGTGTCTCATTGGAGATGCTATTTTTTATGGAGCTTCATCTCACGTAAGCTTTGCCCCGGATCCTTTCGTTATGCACGTTCGGAAACGACTAATCCTACGAGTTTAAAGGGTTAGACGTCCTAAAAATTTTAAAAATAAATAGCCGCCCCTTGCTTGCACTCCAAAAGGTTTGCATGCCCCCAGGCATAAAGTATGATTTCAAGGTTACCTCTACTTCACTTCCACCAAAACATTTGTTTTAATGAGAGAGGCTTACCTCTTTCAGGTTACCCAAAGATTGTCTCGTTCGCGGCTACGAATAAAACACTTCTTTGGCACTGTCTACCAACGGTGAGCGACGACGCTCGCCGACTCACATAACTTTGACAAAAGAATCTTATTCTAGAACAACCCCTCTTCCTAGACGGACGGGGTACGGACTAGTCATATTCCCCCGCGCAAACCTACTCTATACCCAAAGTTTCCCTGCCGAAGCAGACCAGGACGCATGCCCCCTGGGTTCCAGTCATATCCTCCCAGATTACTCGCGCTCATCAGGAGGACGGACCGTGGGTTGAGACACTTCTTGCGTGAATAGACCATTTAGGGATGGTATATGACTATTTGCGATGCGTGATCCGGGGAATGAAAGTTGGTCCACGAGCTTGACCATTCTTCCTTCATGCGGAAAACACATTACTCTAAAGAGTGATGAGACGATGGCTCCCATGCAATATATATAGTCTCGTCCAAGGAGTAGGTTATAATCCAAGGGTCCTTGAACGACCATCACGTTCATTTGAACGGTCTTCACTTTCAATGTTATGGGCACATTGGGGAGGATCCCTGAAGGTCGACTGGTTCCCTTATCAAAGCCTAATAGATTTCTCATTTCAGGCAAAAGCGCAGGCGAACCAAGCACTTTCCAAGCAATAGAGGAAAGGATACTCACATATGCCCCTTCATCAATAACTGTGCCAGCCATTACCATCCTGTATATTTGGACAATAATTCTGAATGGTATGCTAGCTGGCAAGCGGGGTCTGCCTAGTTGGTTCCAGTCAAAGGACACAACCAGGTTGCTTGGTGGTGGGACCGAGTATACGGCCGGATAGCGCTCTGACGAACTTCCTTCCTGCGATAAAGGAATGGGGGCACTGCCCCCTTGATCATCAGAGTCGGTGCTGATGAAGAGAATTTGGACGGTGTCATCTTTATTCTCTTCTGTGATGGTGTCATTCGAAGATAGAGCCTCTGAAGGCAAAACCGGGTCGACTGCCATTTCAACCTTTAGACTTTCGTCAGGTATGGATTCAGACAGTTCATCTTCAATGACAGGTGCCTCGGCTGACCACCTGGGCGGGTCAGCCGGGTTCTCAACTAGCGAGGGACTTGGCAGGAGTCTTTGATATCCAGAAGGAAGTTGCGCTCGTAAAATCGGGCGATCTTCCAGAACTCTTTTTGCCTCGTCTAAGAAGGGACAACGGTGGATGGCGTGGTCGCCTTCACACAGTCTGCAGGGAAATTTAGCTTTCCCGCTCTGTCCTGGGGCTTCACTCCCACTAGTTGATGGTGAGCATTCGACCTGGCTATCAGAGGTCGATGCTACCGAATTGTGCAAACGGGGGGACCAGTCTCTTAGTATCCGGGGGATACAGGGACAATCTCTATGGAAGTGGTCTCCCTTGCATATGACGCATGGCGATTTAGGCCTTGCGAGTGCTGTGTGTGGATTTTTGTCAAATGACACTTGTTTTCCCCCAGTCGCCTTAGGCTCCTTCTTCTTCTTCTCTTTCTTCTTCTTCTCCTTCTTCTCCTTAGGAACTCGGTTTTTTGATTTACCAGTTTCGTCAAGCGAAGAGGAAGGAGGAGAGGAAGATGAAGTAGAAGGCTGGGAGGCAACTCTTGTCTGATCTAACTGTTGACTGGACTGTTCAGGAATGGTGGTGTTCTGAACGACATTGGTTGAAAAGAGCCAGACTGGTAGGCCAATTGTCAGTCCTGGCAGCGACAATGTGGCCATGTGGGGCGCACCAACATCTCCCCAAGAGGAGAAGGGACTAGGATTTCCACCAAGGGGAATTTCTTGGTTGGTGTGCTCCATCTTTTCAACCTAAAGATCAACGCGGGAATAAAAGGTGATTGTTCCGTTTAAAATAAATTGTTAACGACGCTTTAGACACACCTTGCTTTTTCACTTTTAAAGAGTCGAGAAAAAGCTAAAGATGACTCTAGTCTCCTTCGATGTTTTAACGAGCCCAAAGTGACAAATGCTCGGATGGACTTTTTCTGTTATAGAGTCTGAAAAAGGCCAAAAGAAACTGCTCTGGAGTTCTAGGCAGAGGGTGTGCCAAACTTTTCGCAAAACCGCAGAATAATTTTTAAGGTACGGGCGGTCGATCTTCGTGAATGTTGTGTTCACTGCATTGCGATCAGTAGGGCGACCGACACGGCTTCCTAAGGATAAAGGATATATGCCTATAGGGGTCTCCCAATATATACGCGACGGTACGTGGGAGCACAATCCGTACTAGCTATATCGTCCCTCAGGAGGAATCACCCACCTTCCACGAGATCGACAGTCACTAGGCTTAACGACGCCGGAACACGTCTCTAGCCTAGACCTCTATGTTGTGCGTTATGTTACAAAGCGTTGTTAAGTTCATTCAGTTTATTTTAAGTTGATCTTTTTAGAAGTTTGCCTTTCAGGATCACCACGAGATGTATGGTACAATTCCTAAATGCAGTCTAAGATGATAAGCAAACTTTATTATCTTTTCAACTTTGAAAATCCTAGCTATTAAGGGAAAAGAAAGACACCATCTCTTCTCAAAGAGAAATCAGCACACTCTAATGCACTCTTTCCTAAATCAAGCATGCAAACTTATCAAAATGCAAATGCACAATGCAGGTGTTTTTTTTCCGCTTTTTTAGTATCGATGCCTACAAAGAAAGCTTTTTGTACAACTTTGAATTTGCTTTTAAATGACAAGTACAAACAAGTTGACTTTTTCGAAAGAAACAAGGGTAGAAGAGATTACAACACTTAACGATTTTCGAAATAAAGACTTGTTTTGACACTTAAAAGAGACAAATTCAAACAAATAAGCAAAAGTAAATGCATAATCAATCTGCAAATAGCCAATGAACTCTCTTCTAAGATCACAATTAATCAGATCTGAATCAAGGGCTACAGGATGATTATTTCACTCATGCAAAGGAAAACTGTAAATGACGCCACAAACACAAAAAAACACTCACAGTCTTTTTGTACAAAAGGAGGCGGAATCTAAGCAAAGAAAAGGAATTATCAGACTGGTACCTATGCTGGTTAAAGGCTGCAAAAAACAGAGATCAAAACAGGGCAACGGACAGCAGAGAACCCCAGCTGCACAAGGCCAAACTGGTTCAGCGCAACCTCAACACTGTGGGTTTGACATTCAGCGCAGGTAGCCTTCACGGGACCTGCGTTGAAATGCAGACTACCTTCACAGTGTCTGCGCTGAAGGAGAAACTCTCGTTTCTCTTGGGTTCTGGGTCACAAATTTCTCAAAAATCAACAGTTTCAGGCCAAATCAGAAACACAAGAAAGGTATAATCAAAGGGATGCTTTGAGAGGGTACTAAAGACTATCGCAAAGGATCATCAAATCATTTGTGAGTCCATTGTTCAGATCATAGACAAAATCCAGTGAAGGATCAAGGCAGCAACAGTCTACTTTGCAGAAGCAGTTCGATTGTTGCTGTTGAGTCTATGAAACAAACAATGATGTAAACACAAATAAAATGACTAAAACAAATCTCCCCAGTGGAGTCACCAATTTGTTGTGGGGAAAAATGCCTATGCAGGACGATCCTATCCACCTAAGGTGTGACAGAACCTTAGCAACAAACAGATACAGTTATTCTGGTTTCTACCTTTATGAAATGTGAAAGAGGGGAGATTAATGGACTTACCGGTGTCTTCCGTTTGTCCCTCGATCTAGATCCTCTTCTCCTTGGATGTTCACAGCTACTTGCCTCCTCGCTCGCCCAAGAGAACAGCTACTTGATTCCTGCGAGATCACAAGAGAACAGCTACTTGCGACAAGAGAAGAACACAACACAAAGGCAAATATTCATATTCATAAATGGTTCAGGATTAGAAGTAAATCAAATACACTAATGCAATCATACAAATACACTAGTATATAGGAGAAAACCAAGATAGCGTTATTGATAAATAACAAGGTTCAGGAAGAGATACAACCCAGAGGGCTCCAATCCAGCATCTCCTTCCCAGCAGAATGGAATTCCTATCTTCACCTCCCTTCAAAGCATTAAGCACCCAATGATTCCAGTCTCAAACCAACAGCAATTCTTTGCAATAACAAAATTCCAGCCTCTCTAGATCTCATGGAGGAGAGATCTATATATAGTTATTTTGGAGAGAGGATGAGTCAGCTTGAGATCTGACTAGTGTCCTCTCCCTCTCTCAGTTCTTAAGTCCACTTGGAGGTTCTTGCTTCCACTTGGAGATTTGGAACCTCTTACTCATCACCAGTCGAATTCCCTGAGGCAAGTGTCATTTTGGAAGCTTCCTGGCTTCTGACACCTTGAGGAATGAGTCTGCCACATGTCCAAACTCGCTCAGTGCAGGTAGCTAGTGTTGGAGTTGACATTCAACGCAGGTAGACAGTGGAGCCACTGACATTCAGCGTAGATGGTCAATGGAGCAGTTGACATGATCCTAAATTGACTTGTTTTTGAGCAGTTTCAGGTGGAGAGAACTTCTATGAATTGCTGTGGTTTGTTAGCCTTGTTCCTCTAGGGGTAGGAGCAACATGTTTAGGGACTTTGGATCCCTCAGATTATGGACATTTCATGCTCAATGATGTAAGGCACAAAAATGTCTATAATAGATGATTATCTCAAGTTTTGAGAGACAAGCCTCCCTGATTTTAAGGAAGCTGTTGGTAGCTTGATTGGTATAAGTAGAGGGGCCTAGGGCCTCACTAGGGTCAGATTTTTGTTGGATCTTTGCTTATGTAAACTCGGCTCAATTTCAAGCTTATTATTTTGTGACAGTTTCATGTAATCTTATTATTGTTTTGGAAATAAAGATGGAATCCTTTTTGAGCTAGCAATAAGTTACCTCAGAGGGCTAAAGCTCTTGGGTTAGGGCCCAATCCAAGTAGCCAAGCTCCTCTTTACTTTTATTTGTATGTTTTATTTCAGTTTGTAGATTAGGTTGATGTTCGATGTATTTCTTTTATGGTTAAGAATAGGTTGCTTTTGATGATTCCGTAGGTTTCTTCCATTTGTGCTTTCTATAGCAGGTTAAGCAGTGATAAACATAAGATTCAAAAGGCTAGCAATAATGCCTTGGCCTCTCTTCCTCCATTTGGGACCATGATTTGAGGCAAATACCATCTTGCTGCCCCAAAAACACAGATTTTCCTCATTCATAGGACTTCTAGTGGTTGCAGCTTTTTAGTAGGTTAATAGTCCAGTGTTGTTTGCTTTAGATCTTCTTCATCATGCTCACTTATTTATTTGCAATAGACTTCTTTCATGCTTTCCTTTCTTGTAGCATTCCTCAGCATTTACTTTCATAGATCATAGTTTAGACTAGTCTGATGCAAAACTCTGTTTTTCTAGATGCACTCATTTCATTACTTGTTTGATCTCATTGGTTGACTGTTAGTTCCTTTGTAGCAGATCTCTTCTAGCAGCAAGTTAGCCTATCATCCATCCCATCCTCTATCTGATCCATGCCCTGCAGGTCACCCAAGTCTCAACTCAATTCTACCTTAGTTTCTTGCATTTTCCATAGAACTTCTTCTTCTCTTCTTGAGCAAATCCAATCATTTTTATCTCTCTTGGTGGTTCATGGTAGACCATAGGTGCCCTAACATCTCATTCCAACCTTCATACACCTCTTTCACCCACGCTCACACCCTCAAAATAGTGAAAACTTCTCTCGACCTTCTCTTGCAGGCCTCCTGTAAAACGTTGTTTTTCCTCCTGTAGATTTCCTGTGTCCTCCTGTAGATTTTCCTGTATGCTTCCTTTTGAAGGCCAAGTGTGGGAAAAGCCTCTAGAAGGCCACCTGAGACATCCTAGGACCCATCCACACCATCCTACATCCTCTCAAGTCCCAAAACCGCCTTTCAACACCACCTATTCACACACAATAAATGACATGCATGTCAAATTCACATAAAAATACATAAAGTACAAAAATATATGGTTTTCTTATTTACTTCCAGAAATAGCATAGTTAGATGTTGTTTACTTCCTTGAATAAGTAATGGCATTCCTTTCATGGTTTTCATATCACTTTCTGCAAAAGTAGAATTAGTTGGTTAATTAGGGTTCACTAGTTTTGCTTTACATTTCAGTCTTTCTCCTTTCTGCAGTTAGAATAACATCTATCTTTCTTTCCTTTCATCACATATAGAGCTTCTTTTGGAATCCATAGAAGTTGGCTTGAGCTCCTAGTGATCTTGCGTCGGCTGACCAAGTGACAACCTGCAGTAAGAACTAGTACTTGTGCATACAGCACCGATGCTTCCAAGTTTGTTACGAACTACCAGGTTGATAAGAGTAAAGTAGGCAGCCCAGGAGTTACAGAATTATTGCTACAATACTGGTGCTCACCACTTTTTGGCACCATTGCCGAGGAAGCATCAGAGTATTCTGTGATTACTGCTTTCTTCTATTTTCTATTGCAACATTCTGCTAAGAGTTTATTTCAGAAAAGTAGACTAGTCCTTTCTTTTCCTTCAATTCTGCATTTCCTTGCTTTCCTTTTAAATTTTTCAAATTTCCTTTCAGCAAGAAATGACTAGTCATTTCTTTTACTTCAAGTTCTGCATTTCCTTACTTTCCTCTTCAATTCTGAAAATTTCATTTCAGCAAGTTCATTTCAGTTAGTTGCAATTTTTTTTGTTCAATCGATTTCAGTTTTGCAGTTACTATCAGTGTGGGGAAAAAGAAACAAAAACCAACCAAAAATATTTCCTTTCATGCCTCATAGGAACAGAGATAACTCAGGAAATTCTTGCCCAACACCCCCACTGCTTCATAGCCAACCTTCTCTCTTCTTCGGTGGTTGCAATCAAGAAGAACCCTTAGGTGAACAGCCAGACATATTTGAAGAACCTATAGGGAAGAAGAAGAAGAAACCATTCCTCTAGAGCCAATGGCTAAAAACAGAAATGCTGGGGGCAGTACCTCTTCTTCCAATTCATCCATTAAAGGTGAAATTGGAAACATGCTAGAAGACTTCAAGAGTGAGATGCTATAGATTCTTGCAATGCAAATGGATACCTTACATATCAAAAGAAAAAAAGAGGAAGCATAGAGGTGTTTGGCCATTTTTTTCCCTAGGTGCACCAAGAGGCATCCTAGGAATGAATGCCCATTGAACTCTATAGGGGTTTGTTTAGTCTATGAAGAAAATCATTCTACAGATAAGTGCCCTTCCTTGCTCGGACTCAAAGCTATATACCAAGGGGCTGGAGGAGTCACTGAACAAATCTATTACATAAACCAAAGGAGGCTATATGGACCTAGTCCATACTAGCAGGGGATGCAAGGGACATCTTAGGCATACTACAAGCCCAACCAAGTCACCTCCATACCTTCTTGGGGCCCCCCTGCTCATCCTTCCTAGTCCATGCCTCCTCCTTGGTCCTTCACATCTCAATATCATGCTCAACCAACCACCCATTCATTTCAATCCTATGCTTAGCCGCAACCTCAGTGGAATTCATCTCAGCAGGGGTGGAGGCCCCAATACAACTCTCTTCCCAGTTTTCTGCCTCCACCACCTACCCAACCACAACCCCATCCACATCCATCTCAAATATAAACTCCCACTCAACTACCTGTACCACCATTTCCAAACCCACACATTGAAGTAGCTCAACCCATTTACAATGTTGAGGTACAACACTTCCAAACAACTCCTCTTGAGCTCAATGGTATTCACCATAGCTCAGGAAGAGTATTGCAAAAAGCAAATTATATTGGTATCATTGAAGGACCACATCCATAAGAAGAAGATTCAAAAGAGAAGATCAAAGAACCATGGGATACACTTGATGAAGAGAAGACATCAAAATTAGAGATTTAGAGAGCTCCCTCATGGTTACCATCAAATCCTCCATGTATTCAAGAGAAAAATCAGCAAAAAGAGGAAGATGTGAAGGTCATGGTAGAAGAAGACATGAAGAATGATCCAGATCAGAAAAAGGACCAAGGACATCACAACTATATTGAAATATGGTTCCAGATAGTCACTAAGTTGCAGCATCACTCTTTTCCTCAACTATGCTTGATCCCTTCAAAGTCAAATCATTTGGTCTCTGAAATCCAGGTACATGTCAAAGCATACATTTCAAGCCTCCACATCATTCTGTCTATCATCTTGATGTGCACATGGCTCCATTGGAAGTATTCTTATACTTGAAAGTGATTTTTTTTTTCAAGTAGGGTAGGGTAGGAGAAAAAAAATGAAAAATAAGAGAAAAATAAAAATCTAATGTGAAAACCTCCTTGGAGGTGCCTCAAATTGGCTCATTGATTGAAGACCTCCATGAGGCGGTCAATGGGTTGGAAAGAAAAAAGACAAAAAATATCCTAGGTGAAAACCTCTTTTGAGGTGCCTAGGCATACCTACTAGTTGAAAACCTCATTGAGGTGGCTAGTAGGCCTAGAAAAAAGAGAAAAAAAATAAAAATCCTTCCTCCATGCATGCATGTACTCTCCAACATCTGCGAGCAACAAGAACGAGTTGGTATCAAAAGGAAAATTGGTCAAGCCTAGTCAAAAGAAGTCAAATTTTGACTTTCTCCTACTTCGCTCAAATTCTCCAACAAGGCTAAGGCCATGCCAATCCATCACCGTCATCTATTTTCACCATCCACCCATCATTCTCGAGCTTCTACCACTCATTTTCCTTGCTGTCCTTAAAAAAAAAAATCTACCGGATGCTCTGTTTTACTATAGGATACAAAAATACATAGAGTAGAAATTTGTTTTTTCCCTAACTTGAAAACTGTGCATCCATTTAAAAAATTATTTCATGGGGTGATGCATATCGATGATGGTAACATGCTCAAGCAATTTCAGCAAATTCCAGTGCACAGTTACCAAGAAATTGGCCTCCATCACCTTCAGCCATTTTTGCATTTTCTCAATATTTGTGCATCCACTTAAAAAACTGTTTCATGGGAGATGCATATGGATGATGGTAACATGCCCAAGCAATTTCAACAAATTCCAGTGCACGTTTTCCAAGAAATTGGCCTCCATCACCTTCAACCATTTTTAGTTTTTCTCGAGATCCATGCATCCATTGACCAAAATTTTTCTATGGGGAGGTGCATAATGATGATGGAAACATGCTCAAAACGTTTCAGGTCAATCCAGCCTACCGTTTTAGAGATATGGACAAAACAAGAGCTCTTGTAGGAATTCTTGTAGCTGCTGATCCCATAGAAGTGTAGCACTAGCAGCAAGGGACAACACATGCAGCCGAACTCTAGCAAAAGAAGAACCTTCAACAACACACAATAGCACATCAACAAGCAGAGACAACATGCATGAAGGAAAATGAAAGCATGCAGTAGAGAAAGCCATAGCACCTCACAGCAAATACATTTGGATCATAGGTAAGTAACTAAATCACTCCTCTATTTGCATTTGTGTAATTAGAAGTCATGCAAAAGCAACAATATGGTTGAGGTTGAAAGAAGGAAAGGTGGCCAGTTAACTTGGCCACCTTCATCTAGTTGACTCCACTCATCTGAGATGTCACCCACACATGTGCACAGTCAACTCAAGAAAAGATGTCAAGGACAGGTAGTGAGAGGAAGAGTTAACTCCGATGTAGTAATGAGGGGATGATTAGGATGGGGGCCATGATGACCAAGCAGGTGGGGACCAACGGTCCTAATATAGGCAATGTGTGCCTTTCCAGCTCAACACTCATAACTGGAAATAACCATAAAAGGTAATGAGCACTCCTCCCCGCACATTCGCACCATCTTTTCTTCAGTTTCTCCTCGTAACTCATCCACACAGCAGTCTTCTTATGCCCCCACAACCTTTTATCCACCATCCTCCATCGATTTCCCCCATATGTTTGCTCTTGGCATTTTCTACAGGAGCACCTACAAGAAATCTACAGGAGGGACAGCAGGCTTCTACAGGAGGGGTAGTGAGTTGTTTTGAAGGGATAAAACACAATTTTTAGCACGATTTTCAATCTAAAAAGGTAGGTTTCATGCATACCCCCTATTGAATATCAATATATGAAAGAAGTGGTCTCAATTTGAGGAGGAAATAAGTCTTTAGGAGAGAAAAAATACATAAAAAAAAAAATCTTCTTATTTAAAAAAAAACACAATCTCCTCTGTTTCTTTGTTTTTCTCAAAATTCTTTGTCTCCACCTCCATATTTGGTTTTCCAAAAGAGTATAGACAATATGATAGGACCCAAAAACATTCCTACAAGAGGCTCAGAAAATTCTATAGGAGACACTGTAAAAAATACAGGAGACCCAAAAGCTTAAGAAAAGGATAGAAGAACAGCCACAGGTGAAGGAGGAAGCACAAGAGATACAAGAACCTGATCCCCAACCTAGTCTTGCCTCCTATTAGAATCTACTTGAGGGAGGAAGGATAATCCCACAGAAATTTGAAATTCCACTATTTTTTGAATTGGAGAAAGAAAGAGTGAGAACACATAGGTGGATGCAGATAGAAAAATCCAAAGGAGTTAAGGATGTTGGCCATATGGAAAGCAAACTCAGGGAAATGGGCAGAGAGTTGAGTGCTCTTAGAGACAGGGAAGCAATTACAAGAAGCCTCCTTGAAACTGAAAATGAATTGCTAAGGAGGTAGCTGCAAGAGAAAGAGACCTAGCTAGCATGCATGGCCAACTTATCCATGGAGGCATTGCATTGCAGAACACCAGCCAAATCCTATGGCCTCTATCTAAAGGACCAATGGTTACAATTCCAAATAAATACTTTGGAACAAAGAGGCACAATGCCTTTCCAAGACTACAGGTAGTTCATGGACTTGTGTGACTAAATCACATCAGAGGATAAAGCGAAGATGGCAGAATTCTACTTACACAACATGGCCCTCACAAACATGAATGTGTGGGATCAAAATGCCAAGCTATGGGACCTACAATTAATGGCCATGGCCTCATGGATGAACCATGAAGAATTGAGGGCAGAAGAAATAAAAATATTGATGGTAAAGGAGCAGAATTAGCCACTAATGATAAGAGTTGAACCATCAGATCCTATGGCACTCATCAACACATGCAACCTGCTTCCTAGTGACCCTCAGATTGCCCCTAGATATCTCACCCATCAGGCACAAGTCGTTGCACACTTTGAGGATATGCAAAGGCTACTTGGGGATGACTATGTGCATGCATGCATGAGGAGATGGAACACATTACCACACAGTTTGTAGATCAGGGAATATCATTCCCCCATGAGGCTAAAGGAGGCATTAAGAAGAGTGTCGATGTACAAGCGCTCCATGCAGAGGCTAAAGGTCAACTAGATTTGCCTCAAACTAAGTCCCCCACTACTGTTAGGCATGCTAGAAGGTAGAAGAGAAGAAGAAGAGGATGAGCAGTGGGATGAGATAGAAAGGAAGGCAGGATTTTATGACAGGGAAGAGGAGACCACATCAGAAGCTTGGGATGCTAGGGAGGCCACCTGGGTCATAAAAGATGAGGAAATTAACTAAGTTGCTGAGAGGATGAGCAACACTTTCAATAGGGGGTGATGATGAGCCTCATAAATGGGTAATTATATGGGCTCATTTTACCTCCTAACCTAGTCAAATCAACCATTCTCTTAGCTTATTGTATGATTTGCTGATTATATTTATGCTTATAGAGTGAGTTGAGATAGTTATTGTGCCATGTGGTCTAACATGTATTTAATGCATATTATTGATGAGTTTCGAGGTCAAACTCAAGGATCCAATGGAAAAATGGTAGCAATAAATCGAAGTGGATAAAGGAGGGGACTTATAGGAGGGAATTCCCCTCATTTATTACTCCTCACTTCAAATTCCCCTTCATTCAGCTCGGAGTACAAGTAGTCGAATCATGCACTAGAAGGCAGCCAAGCAAGTGGAGGATGAATGATGATTATCTCGACTTTTGGGAGCCAAACCTCCTTGATTTTAAGGAAGTTGTTGGTAGCTTCATTGGTATAAATAGAGGGGCCTAGGGCCTCACTAGGGTCATAATTTTGTTGGATTTTTAATTATGTAAACTCTGCTAAACTTCGAGCTTATTATTTTGTGACAGTTTCATGTAATCTTGTTATTGTTTTGGAAATAAAGATGGAGTCCTTTTTGAGCTAGCACTGAGTTACCACAGAGGGCTGAAGCTCTTGGGTTAGGGCCCAATCTAGGTAGCCAATCTCCTCTTTACTTGTATTTGTATGTTTTATTTCAGTTTGTAGATTAGGTTGTTGTTAGATGTATTTCGTTTATGGTTAAGAATAAGTTAATTTTGATGATTCAGTAGGTTGCTTCCATTTGTGCTTTCTATAGCAGGTTAAGCAGTGATAAAGAGAATATTCAAAAGGCTAGCAACAATTACTTAGCCTCTCTTCCTCCCTTTGGGACCATGATTTGAGGCAAAGGCGCTTTTGCTGCCCCAAAAACACTGATTTTCTCATTCATAGGACTTCTAGTGGTTGCAGCTTTTTAGTAGGTTAATAGTCCAGTGTTGTTTGCTTCAGATCTTCTTCATCATGCTCACTTCTTTATTTGCAATAGTATTCTTTCATTCTTTCCTTTCTTGCAGCATTCCTCAACATTTACTTTCATAGATCATAGTTTAGACTAGTCTGATGCAAAACTATGTTTTTCTAAATGCACTCATTTCATTACTTGTTTGATCTCATTGGTTGATTGTCAGTTCCTTTGTAGTATATCTCTTCTAGCAGTAGGTTAGCCTATCAACCATCCCATCCTTCATCTAATCCATGCCCTATAGGTCACCCAAGTCTCACCTCAATTCTGCCTTAGTTTCCTGCATTTTCCATAGAACTTCTTCTTCTCTCCTTGAGCAAATCCAATCATATTTCTCTCTCTTGATGGTTCATGGTAGACCATAGGTGCCCTAACACCTCATTCCAACCTTCATCAACCTCTTTCACCCACTCACACACCCTCAAAATAGTGAAAACTGCTCTCGGCCTCCTCGTGTAAGCCTCCTGTAGAACGTTGTTTTTCCTCCTATAGATTTCCTATGTCCTCCTGTAGATCTTCCTATAGGCTTCATTTTGAAGGCCGAGTGTGGGAAAAGTCTCTAGAAGGCCACCTAAGACCTCGTAAGACACATCCACACCATCCTACATAATCTCAATTCCCAAAACCACCCTTCAACACCACCTATTCGCTGCCACATTCACACACAATAAATTACATGCATGTCAAATTCACATAAAAATACATAAAATCAAAAAAATATGTTTTTTGCTTATTTACTTCCAGAAATAGCATAGTTAGATGTTGTTTACTTCCTTGAATATGTAATTGCATTCTTTTCATATTTTTCATAGCGGTTTCTGCAAAAGTAGAATTAGTTAGTTAATTAGGGTTCACTAGTTTTGCTTTACATTTCTGTCTTTCTCCTTTCTGCAGCTAGAATGGAATCTATCTTTCTTTACTTTCATAAAATATAGAGCTTCTTCTGGAATCCATAGAAGTTGGCTTGAGATCCTACTGATCTTGTGCCAGCTAACCAAGTGACAACTTGCAGTAAGAATTAGTACTTGTGCATACAATACCGATGCTTCCAAGTTTGTTACGAACTACCGGGTTGATAAGAGTAAAGTGGGCAACCCAGGAGTTGCAACATTATTGCTGCAATACTGGTGCTCACCAATCTCATCTAGAGCTTGTCCAACATCTCCATAACTTGAAGCACCACTATCAACCTGTCCAACTAGCTCCAACACCTGTAGCAACATCAAAAAGCCATCAAATAGTCTCCAACACCTATAGAAGCATCTCCAACGCTTGTAGCATGATCTCCAATGCTTCCAACACATTTAGAAACATCTCCAACACATGTAGCAGCAACATCATCATCCAACTACCTCCTACATATGTAGCAACATCAACCTAACAAGCCATCATAAAGATTCCATGCAACCATGTATACTCAACCTCCAAATCCCGCATTAATTCATTCCACAATCAAGTTGACATCAATTCCAACCAATACGACCAATAAGTTGACCACTGCTACAACCACACTCATCACGCTCATCATGAGGAGGACTACCAACATCATCTAATTGAGATAAGATGTATGACAAGCAACACCATGACCCTATTGACATCAATTCAAACACTATAATGCCAACATTCATTTCACCTTATGAATTTATAGAGAGAAACCTGCAATCTTCACTTACATTAGCCTTTATTTATTTAGGAAATAGTACCAATACCATTTTACTTTTAACAAATCATATGAAGATATAATAATAGCAACCATTGCATCAAGATGTTGAATGGATTGGGGATGATCATATTACAAAACACCCTAGCAGAATGAGAAGAATTTGAACTATAAAATATGTAATCGACATCCAATAAATTATTAATAATTTGTGGAAAGAAACTCCTAATAAAATCAAGAATAAGTTGAACTACAAAACATCCAATGAACATCCAATATATTATTAGGAATTTGTTTAGAGACACGAGGAGAGAGAACAACTTGTTTTAGGAGAATTTTAATTTTTTCTCTTTAAGATAAGAGTTGAATCTATATAAATATCACTATCTTTAAATATCATGGGAAAAGAGAGATAAAATCACATTAATTATTTTCAATATCAATTTATTAAGTAAAATAATATATAAGGATGGAAGACATATAACCTTATTTTCTCCCTCATTTTAATGAGTTAACCATTGAAGAATCAAATACCATTCTCTTTGAGTTTGAAGTTCTATATAGAATTTAAGACTATACCATTATAGATCCAGCTTAACTTTGAATCTACCAATCACTAAGAGGGATCAAATCTCTCTAGGTGAAAACCTCTTTTTGAATGCAAAATTTGAAGAAATGCTTGCACCTTAAGAGATTTTATCCCTATTAGTGGTTGGTATATCAAGGGCTAATTTGGATCTATTCTAGTTCTTTATAATATTATTTATATTTATATAAATTTCACATAACTATATATAGAAATGTTCTTATTTTTTAATTTTATTAAAACTCCCACAATACATATATCTACATACATATGTTTATAGCATATTGCATTGAAATTTAATTTTTTTTTTTTTATATATTTTTAAATTTTATAATATATCTATATATATATATATATATATCTATATATATATATATCTATATATATATATATATATATATATAGAGAGAGAGAGAGAGAGAGAGAGAGAGAGAGAGAGAGAGAGAGAGAGAGAGAGAGAGAGAGAGAGAGATGTATTTTATATATATATTCTTTGATCCAAATATCCTACCCAATCAACATCAACAAAACCACATATGTCCAACAGTCTATCTAAGCCTGTTATTCCTTGGTAGCTCAAACCATAATCATTATTGCTGCGTAGATACATGAATATATGCTTTACTTATATCCAATGCTCCTTCCTTGGTTTTGAGATAAGCCTGATCAATATTCCCACTGCATGTGTAATGCATGGTATGGTACATTCCATTGCATACATCGTACTACCAACTTCACTTGCATATGGAACATGAGACATGTCCTATTTATCTTCATGTGTCTTGGGACACTATTTTGTAGATAACTTTAAACCTACAAGAATAGGAACCTTCACTTATTTTCTATTCTGGACATTAAACCTTGCAATATTGTCTCAACATTCTTCCTCTAGTTTAATGAGAGCTTCCTCTTTACCTGATCTTGTTTAATTTCCATGCTCAATATAAATTTTGCAACATCAAGACCCTTCATGTCGAATTTAGAAGACAATTGTGTCTTGACATATTGGATAATTCTCTATCATTTCCAATCAATATCATATCATCCACATATAAGACAAAATGAATATCATGATCACCAATTGATTTAAAATATACACAATGATTTCCTTTGCTCCTTTTGAAGTCAAGTCCCTAGATATATGTATTAAATTTTTTATACCACATCCTTGGTGACATATTTAACCCATACAGAGACTATTTTAACTTTCATACTAGTTATTTCTTACCCTTCACTGCAAAGCCTTTTTGTTGCTTCATGTAGATCCCTTCTTCCAGATCCCCATGAAGAAATGATGTCTTCACATCCATATGTTCTACCTCAAAATTAAAAGAAACAACAATAGATAAAAGTAATCTTTAATATAATCTATCACAACAACAAGAGAAAAAAGTATACCCAAAATCAATTCCCGATACTGGGGAATAACCTTTTGCTACCAATCAAGCTTTGTATTTCTCCACTTTTCGTTTTGTATTCATTTTCTTATTAAAAACCCATTTCCTTCTAATGGGTTTTTGATCCGAATATAAAATGGAATCAACCCATGGTATTCATCCACCCATGGAATTTACCCATGGTATTGTAATTGGCATCCACCCATGGTATTGTAAGTGACATCCACCCATGGTATTCATTCACCCATGGTATTGTGACACCCACCCATTGTATTCATTCACCCATGGAATTGACCTGTGGTATTGTGACATCCGCCCATGGTATTTATTCACCCATGGAATTGACCCATGGTATTGTGTTATGAAACCAGCTCACAAAAAGATAGAAAAGATAGATCAACGCCTTAGAATTCAGCCTCTTCGAGGGGGAAATCTCCTTTACATTACACAAATGAACAATTCTCTCATGATACAAATGAAAAGAATTCCTTTCTATATATAGGAGTCTAAGGGGTCATAATATAATCAGAGCCGACATAACAATAATAATGTAAGGGCACAATAATAACAATAGTGGGCTTCTATGGGGCACAATAATAACAATATGGGGACTACATGGGCACAACAATATAATAAGGGGGTTGTACTAATAGCAATAAGGGGTTACACTAGTAGTATAGGGACGTAACATAACCCTCTCCTTCAAAAAGTGTTGTCCTCAACGCTTGAGTAGTTCTTGATGTTTCTGTATAAAATTCTTGTCCTCCTGTGTGGAGTCTTTAGCGCGTAAGTTCTTCCACTTAATGAGATACTTTGAAATTGATCGATTTCGTAGCTGTTGGGTTCTTATTTATGTGATTGCTCTAGGTTCCAAAATGAATTTTCCTTCCTCGTCAAGTTCTGGCAATATTGTTTGAACTGGGATCCTCTGAAACTTTTGAATGAGTGGCCACACTTCTTCATCCTTCTTCCATTAATTTCTTGCTTTGTTTATCCAATCTAGTTGGATAATAGAAATAGCACAAAACAATGCTTCCACATCCTCATCCTTTCTTGAGAGTGTATCTGCAACAACATTTTGCTTCCCTTTTTTGTAGATGATTTCAAAGTCATAACCCAACATATTTGTGACCTTTTTTGCTGCTCTTCTGAAGATCATCTTTGTTCTAAAAAGTATTTAAGACTATCATGATCTGTTTTTACCTTGAAGTGTCTTCCCATTAGGTAGGGTCGCCATTTCTTAAGTGAGTGTGGTATTGCCAACATTTCCTTCTCATAAATATCTTGCTTGAGATGTCGCCGTAAAAATACCCAATCGCCTACATCAAAACTTCTTTCACTGCGATGTTGATCTGCCTATTGTTTCATTCAATTCTGCACCAAAGTGGCATTATCCTTTAAAAGTTGGAGAACTTGTTGTTGATGCTCGATGTCATCTTTCACTGCTTGAATCTTTGTCTGCTTGTTATGTCCTTCTATCTTGAGAGTTTGAGGAGTGGTAATTTCTTCCAATGCATTACAAGATATGGCCGGATTCATTTCTTGATGCTCGATGTGATCCTTCATTTCTTGAACATTTTTCTTCTTGATATGTCCTTCTATCTTGATAGTTTGAGGAGTGGTAATTATGGCCAATGCATTACAATATATGGTTGGATTCATTTCTTCTTTTTCGATGCGATCTTTCACTTCTTGAACCTTTTTATTCTTGATATGTCCTTCTATCTTCAGAGTTTGAGGAGTGGTAATTCTTACCAATGGTTTACAAGATATGGTCAGATTCATTTCTTCTTTCTCTGGGGTTGGTTCTTGGTGTATATCCTCTTCTTTTTATGTTTCTTAATCCTTTTCTTCCTCCTCTTAATAATCTATGTAAAATAATTTCTTCTTACCACACTTATGACCTTTAGTGTATTTTCTATCACAATTCTAACAAAGCCTTTTTTCTCTTTTTCCTTCCAATTGTTGTGGTGTAAACCTTGTAGGTTGTGGAAGGCTAGGAGAAAAAACACTTCCATAATTATAGTCATGAGTGGTGGGATTACATGTTTCCATAATTTCTCTTTCCACTTTTCTTTCCAATCTGAATGCCTTCTCCAATGAATCAAGTTCCCAAAGACGAACCTCATGTTGAATGTTATCCTTTAAATTCCATATGGAGACATCAATCCTCTGCTTCTATGGAATATCATTTTCCCTTATATTCAATTTTTGAAATTCCTCAATGTGCTCTACCATTGACCACTTTTGTTTGAGATTTATCAATTGGCTAAAGAAGGTGTTTCTCTTTGTATCCTTATAATGTGCTATCATTTCCTCCATGAAAATTGACCATGTAACAACTGGTTTACAAGAACAAATCCTTTTATACCATAAACATTGATCTAGTTCTAAATATGAATATGCAATACATACCTTTTGTAACAATGGTACACCATGTAGATCAAAATATTGCTCCATCTGTAGTATCCAATTTACCAGATCCTTGCCATCAAACTTCCTTATATTGCCTTTTCTTGATTTTAGGAGCTCGATCTTGAAACGACTGTAACTCTGTAATTTCAGATCTCCAAGTTCTAAAATTTATTTCTGCGAAAGCCCTCTTCATTCTATTTCTAACGCCGCAAGTCTGATCGAGATTGGATTCTGCAAGGAAACATTATGTCAAATCTCCCACAATGACCTGAGTATAGACTAGTTCAGTAGAGGGAACTTGTATGAAGTTCCACGTGTCACTGTTTCAACCTTAGTACCTAAAACTGATATACTGAAAACCACAGGAAGTCCTCTTTCTACAACTTCTTACACAATTTCAATCTGATGCTCAGGACAAAAGTTATGATGATTTTCCCCAGGTCACCTGTTTGGAATGTAATTCGAGAGTCTGCAAAATCTCTAACTTCCTCAGATCATATCTCTGAAACTATATTGGGACAAGCTCTGAAATTCGGACCTAAGGTTTAGACTGATTTCTTCTCAAATGGGTTTTAGGCACCTTTTCCGAATGGCGTTGGTTGTCACTAGACATTAGGAATTGATCCCTGGCACGACGCGCAAAGAAAGAAGCTTCTCAAGCGTGATTGCCCTTTGCTATAGCAAATATTTTGATTTGAGAATGCTTCTTTTCACCTTTCTCTCTCGGTACTTGTACGCTATCGCTCTCCCGTAATATGACTGCTTTACGTTTCCCAATGAATAGTTATTACCTATGTAATAACACCTATCGCTAATTGGACCTTCCTTATCGCTGGCGCTCACTGCACTCCGCGTTCTTCCTCTCCTTATCAGTCGAGCAATAAATTCCTCTCCTTATCAGTCGAGCAATAAATTCCTCTCCTTATCAGTCGAGCAATAAATTCCTCTCCTTATCAGTCGAGCAATAAATTCCTCTCCTTATCAGTCGAGCAATAAATTCCTCTCCTTATCAGTCGAGCAATAAATTCCTCTCCTTATCAGTCGAGCAATAAATTCCTCTCCTTATCAGTCGAGCAATAAATTCCTCTCCTTATCAGTCGAGTCATGCTTACGCATCCTCTCCCGGGGGTCGAGCAACTAAAGTTTCAATTTACTTATTGGGTGGGGGGGCGGTGGTCGAGCCCCGTTGCCGGTCCTCTTCTTCCCTCTTCTATCGCTATCTAGGAAGTCGATCCGCGAAAGCTAGACCAAACCAATAACCAACCCAACCTGCGCATTACCAAATCGATGGGTCCATAAGCAAACAGAACAATTGGGATATTCTTCCCTTTTCATGGCAGGGATATTCTTCCCTTTTAGTCGCAGTGATCATAGTCATGGTCCTAACCCATAGGACCTACCTAATCGCCGCTAACGAGTCAGTATTTTGTTACAGGGGCCTAAAAATACTATCTACAAATTACCCAGGTACCTTATTTAGAAGAAGAAAAAGAACGTACGGGCTTGATTGAAGGCTTGTAACTAGCTCTTTCCACCGGCCAAGCAGTAAGGAACGAACCTTCTTGCCAAGGTAAGGTTTTTTCACTTGCTTTCAGGCTGGTCACGCTCGCTTCTAATTACGTTCTGAAGAAAGCTTGCCCTACTTGTCAGCGCGCAATTAAGGGAAAGATATTCAGAAACCAACCTCCCAGAACTATAACTATTTTGAACTAACCAACCCTAACTTGAAGGCTTGATAGTGACAAAAAGCGAGGAAAGAAGCTGTTACGTTGAGTTACAAAGAGTGACAAAAAGCAGATACAAAGAGTGACAATGACAAATAGTGACAAATAGTGACAAAAGCATATTCATTATGACTTACTTAAAGCACCTTGCCTAACAGAACATATAAAACAGCCTGAGAGGCAAGGCAGCAGACCCTCATCAATTGATTACTCGTTGAACTCATGATGGTGGAAAGGCGACTACGGGCTGGCCGGAGCTAGAAACAAAGGATCTTGCCTGGGGAAGGAACTATATAGCAACTTGGGGCTGGCCAACCCCACCCACTGAAGGCTGGCCGTAGCTCGGATGGACAAACTGCTTTCTCATTGAACCGTTTCATACACTCTATTCTCCTTGCCCTCACCCACTCTCCGGTTAGGGAGTAGAATCAAGGGATAGATAACTTCACCCACGGTTGGCCTAACTCTGCTGTCCATCGAGAAGTAGGAAAGCTATCCAGCCTATAGCTAGTCGATGGTAACAGCATTAACTACAGCCCCACCCCCACTGAGACTAACCTTCACTGAACACCCCAGGGAGGGAGAAGCCTACTTACTGCCTGAGCCCAACCCGATATTGAACTGAGCCCAACTCCCTGATAATCCTTAGGGAGGGTGTCGCTAAACGACTGCTTTGATCTTGCCTCGAACCCTGCCTACTGATCGGTTTGGCCCGTGTTATTAAGGTCACACGCTTCTACAGAGGAAGGACGGACAGGCAACTCCCATCCCGTCGGTTCAAATGGCCCTTATATACTCTTCTCTTTCCTTAATAACTTGAGATTCTCCTAGCTTTTCTTCATGGATGTTACTACCCGACGAGATCACACCACTAGACAAGAATGAGGATCTTCCCCCAGATGACCTATTTCCTTCCTCAACTTGATTGCTTTTGGCTTGCTATACTAGTACTATGGGCACATACACACATTGATCGCCCAACAAGCAAGAAAGAGATTATGGTTCTTCACGAATAACACAGCGGAGGACACCTACATTTTAGGTAGGTCTCAATCCCACTCTATAATGGGGTAAATAAACCAACCTACCTATTTGATCGCCTTCATCATCCCGGCCGGAAAGTGGGGCGCATGCCCAACCACATACAGAGGTCAAAAACCCTAGGTCAGTTGGAAGGGGCAATGATGGATGGCATAGATGGAACTTTGAAGTTCCCATCATCGAGTAGGCCAGCCAGGGCTCCAATCCAATATTGCTTTGCTGGGAGAGAGAATTGCATCCCAGACCCAGAGCAGACCCCCATTGAACAGGTGACTAACGAACATATATAGAGGTGAATCTGTCCCTCCCTCACATTGCGGTTTCTTTCACTGAGCCCTCCAGACCCAGGGCTAGGGTGTGTTCTTCAATTTCGTGAAAACAAATACATACTAAGCTCGTCTTAGCGAGCTCTGTGTGGGTAATTAAAGAGGCGAGGAACGAGAGGAACACTTCGTGTGGCTCGAGAACGGCCGAGAGGAACACTTGCTGCCTTACCGAAGTTCCGGGCAAGGTGGACTCCTTTCCCTCAATGAAATCGCTTATCAATTGAATAACGAGTTGAATCCCAACAAGTAACAACTACTACTATATGAATTTGAAAACAACCAATCATAGTAGTTCCCACCTTATACCACCTAAGTATACTTACTACTACTACCATTGGGTGGGCCAGGGCTGCTTACCTAAAAGAACTATTCCCCGCGATCGATGGGCCGCGAGCCGCCCCATCATCTGTTGTGTGTGCTCGGATGGCGCTATATTAGAGCTTAGCTGGTTTTCAATGAACTGAAAAGAAACAGAATCTTCATACATACTTGGTCTTTCCGGACCAGACTCATTGGAGAAATCAAGATGTCGGACAGAGCCTGAGATGCGGCAAATCGAACCTTAGCCGGTGTGACCACCCACGGTTGCTCGGCTTTGTTCTATCTCACTATGGAATCTCCGTAGAAAAGGTGAAAGTGATCCTCTCCCTTATGGTCGAGCCCCTGCCGGTCCTCGAAATGCCTCCACCGAATAACGACACGCAGAGGGGCTGGCTGTCCTTTCACACAGAGTCACCATGTTCCAGCTGGCGGCAGAATCAGCTTATTAGTGACCAAGCTGCTAAACAACCTTATCGTACGTACTGGACCCCCTCATACTGCCTTCCCGGCATTCTTTCAATAGGTAGGTCCTCGCTAGCGCACCCGCCCTGGTGCATGCCAATTTCACCATCCCATTCTAACTATATGTAAATCCACTTATTCCATATACATGATTTCCACCAAAATGAAGTGATATAATCTTCCGTTCCAATATTCTATCAGTTGAGCAAGGAAGAGAGGGAATTGGATGTCCCTTGAGAGCAGGACACGCGGACCACCCACGTCTTTAGATTCCAATCTCAACTTACTCTTTCTTGCTTCGATCAGTCTATCGTTGGCAAGTCGGCAAGGGAGATGGTTCTAATGATTAGAACGTAAATCACATTTCTTTCAAAGTGAGCGAGCGAAGCGAGTGACCCGTAGCAGGGGAACGAGTGAAGCGAGTGAACCCATCCTATCTAGTTTCTAATACCTGAAAGCGGGATTTAGACACATAAATAATGAACTTGGGTTACGTCATTCTGGCTGTGCTGACCGTCTCTTTCGGTGTAACTGGCGGATTATTTGGTGACAAGTCGTTCTAGCAATTACTTATTCTTTAGCCCATTACTTCCTTTCCCCGCCCTTGTTTCGTTTAGTTACTCCTCAAATGTATCTATGTCAGGTAAGTTCGATCGGTTCGAAGCGAAGAAAGGGTGCGGGGATAATGAGAGCAAGTAAAGCGACCTCAAATATTGTACTAGCTCACCATTCAACTCCTAACTAACCACATGCACTCACTTATTGGTTGGTGGTTCTGCATGCATTTGTGGTTTAGCACCGCTGTGTGTGTTCTGGTGCGGAAGCTCGAGAGTGCGCGTAATGTGCAGAGTAGAGTAGATAGGACCACGAGAAAGGTAGGAACCTAGCGGGCTATAAACCATACAATAGTGATTGATTCCCTTTCCTCTTCTATATTATCTATACTAGACGTTATCTCCCGATCACTCAATAGTGTTAACGAGTGGATCAGGCAAGCATGAGGGGTCATTTCATCCCCAGTGCGTGCTGGAGATGAATCACTGGAATCATTAGGTCTGCGTCAGGGAGATTGATTCGCTTACCATTATTGCTTTCGAGGAAACACAATTCTCTCTCTAGTTAATGACATTACTTCAAATAGATTGTAGAACCAGCTTTATTTCAGTCTTCTCTTATATAGTTTATTATATTTCATACTAGAGCTCAAAACTTGTCTATTTATAGCTTTCTACCTATTCTTATTACTCACTTATTGATTTGGCCTCCCCAAACCTTATTCAGACAGATAGCCTCTTCCGAAGGAAGAAAGATAGAGAGATGGATCCCACCCCGTAGCGTAGATGGATTTCAGTTCCGTGCTTTAGAATGGCTTCAGATGGTAAAGAGGCCTATCGATTCTAGGAAGTGAGTGACTAGCAGCAGGTCCCTAGATGATCGACTCTCAACGAATAAGAGGTTGGGGTCTACTCCTCAGTTGAGATAAGGAGGACCGAACTTCTATTCTTTCTTTACCACGGGTAAGCATGGGCACCTAACCCCACCTGGGGAAGACAGAATTCATAGTTTTTTAGGCCATTCCAATGTCTATAGTCCCACCCTCCTTCAGCTAAATGGATTAGTTCCACGCGGATATACTTGCTTAATAAACAGATTCTTTTCTCCCTCCGGCCGGGCATTACATATTAGTTATCCCTCCGTTGAAACCAGAGTTAGCAATGGATGGATGGCGGCTCTGAAACCAATTCAAAGGCCTATCCATTGAAGGACCTATTCTAATTCTATTTTCCACCCCCCCCATATTTTTTCATATCAAATCCTGATCCATACGGAGCGAAACGAAACCACTACCCCACTAGTCACTTTGATCTATACTATAGTGCGTGCGGTGTTTGCGAATAAAACTATAGCAATGACTCAATTCCGATCCATCATTTCTACTCTCACCCATAGAAAGAGATGCGAATCATAAGAAGAAATACTGGGTGGGCCCCTCTCAAATAAGTAACTAATGGTTTAGTTTCAGAATTCCGAGAAAGTATCTCCGCTTTATAGAGAGAAAGGGCCGAGGGACTTCACTGCTTGGTCGAGCGGATAGATGTTGAGCTTCGATCGATCTGGGGCTAAACCATAGATAGATAGGGGTTCGCTTATCCATTTCCTCTATTTTCATGGGTAACAAAGCAGTACAATAGTGCCGGTGCAACGCCTTAGTGCCAGTGAGCGGAGGGAGTAGGACCAACCATGCGGGTTAGAAGCAGCTATCTACCACCTCCTACACCTCTATCGACCTATCTTCAAAAGGTTTTCTTCCCGCAGACGAGTAGAAACATTCTGAAAAGAAAAGCCCGGTTCAGGGGAGGGTGGGATACCTCCAGAGGTGGGCCTGGGGATTTGACAAGGAGTCAATAATTGACCATTCTGACAGGCGAATCAGCAGTTTCAATAAGCTCGCGGAGCAGAATCCAAAGAAGCGGGTGGAATCTTCTAAGGATACTGGGCGGGCACTACATCTTTAGATAGAACTGGCGGGGCATAAATAGGTCCCTCCTACCTCCAAGAATATGGAGCGGGTGAGTCACTACAAGAACTGGCGGGGCGAAAAGATGCCTGCCTATTTCGGTTCAGATTACAAGGCTACTACTGCGCGAGGCGGCCTATAGATACTTCATTCCGATTCGGGTTACACAGAAGATTCGGATTACTTAGTATCGGAACAAGGCGGCTTAGCTAGAGCATTGGGATGGATTCGAATGAAAAGGCAGTATAGAGACTGACTTTATAGTTCCAGCGGGGCTAGTTCTTTCTTACTGTTTCCCAGGGCCCTCGGAGCAGAGGAGAAAGAGAAAGAAGTGCCGAGTGCAGATGAGAAAAGCCTAGACAAACTGAAAAGGTTTAAGGCTCAACCATTACGGGGATATGTTTCCGATGAAAAGAAAAACACTAATTACACCAGAAAATGCATATATTATATATGTCATTACGCTTTCTTATCAATGCATCTATTATATATGTCATTACGTTCCCTACGAGATTTGTCATTTTCACCCCTATTTTGATATATATATAGCGCGGAGGTTTTTCAAAATCTCCAAAAATATAGAAAAACAAGATCTGAAATTTGGACCCGAGGTTCAGCGCGATTTCATCTCAAATGATTTTTTTTTTCTCTTCTGAAATGTTGCAAAAATAAAGTTATAACAAAAATTCCACGATGACCTGTTTGGAGCAGTGAAACCCTAGAATCCAAAGCTCTGATACCAAATGTTATGAAACCAGCTCACAAAAAGATAGAAAAGATATATCAATGCCTTAGAATTCAGCCTCTTTGAGGGGGAAACCTCCTTTACATTACACAAATGAATAATTCTCTGATGATACAAATGAAAAGACTTCCTTTCTATATATAGGAGTCTAAGGGTTCATAATATAATCAGAGCCGACATAACAATAATAATGTAAGGGCACAATAATAACAATAGTGGGATTCTATGGGGCACAATAATAACAATATGGGGACTACATGGGCACAAGAATATAACAAAGGGGTTGTACTAATAACAATAAGGGGTTATACTAGTAGTATAAGGATGTAACATACTGTAACTGAAAAATATTATAAGTAACAATTCGCATTTTGTAAAATGATAGTTTGTCCACCATAATGTAGCTTTTATAGTTATTTTCCTTTTTAATAAAAAAATTCTTTGTGGTTTTGTTTATTGGGAATTCTCTTATTTTTCTTCTCGCAATTTCATTTTTAGATCTTGGGGGCCTTCCCCTCAAGATCCATTTCAATCTTTTAGATCTTGGGGGCCTCCCCCCAAGATCCAGATCAGTGGTATCAGAGTAGCTTATGATTCCATGTGAATGAGGTTTTTATGCATATTTCTATTTCAAATTTTGCATAAATATTTAAAAAACTTCAGGCATGTGCTACAACCTCCACAGAGCATTTTCTTGGGCCAAGCGGGAAGAATTTTCCTTTTTTCATTTTTTGCAGGAATGTTTTTGGGTAGTAGTTTGTAGAACAGATATGAAATTTTTGGTGAAAAATTTACAAAAAAAAAATATCATATGTGGATTCCTTACAAAAAATACCCAAATTCAAAAAAAAAAAAAAAAATCGGCCGAATCAGATTCCAGATGAGGAAGATGTCATTGATTTAAAATCAGATATGTTGCAGAAATGTTTCTCATGATAATTCGTGGATGATGGCTTTCCTATCTTTTTTTTTTTGCAATTTTGGTGCATAATTTTAGAAAAAGTGATTGTAGCTCTTAGCTCCTCTCAAAAAATTACTCAATTTCAAAAACATATGGGTTGAATCGGATTTCGTATGTGGGAGATATCATTGATTTAAAATCAACTATTTTTTAAGAATTTTTTTAATGGCGGAAAAGTTACAACGTGAATATGAGATTCTAGAGTGTCCAGATAAGTGTTTCCAACACATGGGAAGATGCAAAATGGTCCTTTTGTTTCCAAAAACAGGTTATAATAAATATTTTGAGTTATATTGACCGAGTTATGTCCATTTTAATTCTGGAGCAGCATTCAGAGCAGGTGCCCGTTGGAGACATGCCGTCCTAGCCCACTTTAGTAAGCACCAACTTCACATTTATCAGTTTCAACATACCAACATTCATCTTGGGTTATTTGGAGACATACCCTCCCACCCCAGGCTATGTAGGCACCTGCTACTTCATCAACAACCAACATCACGTTTATGGGTCAACCACACAAAATCTTGTCATCAAAGTCCATTTGCTAAGTCACACACTGTTAGTATCACAGTTGGTCACAAGCATTACAGGGTATCTCTATCCTCAGATCTTCTTTTTTCATGGTTATGGATCATCCACAAACCCACACTTCATCGAAGTCCATTTGCTAGGCCACACATTGTCAGTATCACAATTGGTCACAAGCATTACAGGGTATCTCTATCATTGGATCTTCGTTCATCATGGTTATGGGTTAACCACATAAAACCCTTCTCTTCAGTGGCTCTTCATATTCAACAAGGCTTCATAGGAGGGAACTTCACGCAATGGGGATCATTGCTTGTTAAGGAGGAAGGAATGATCCGAATAGAAAATGGCATCAACCCATGGTATTCATAAACCCATGTTATTCATCCACCCATGGAATTTGCCCATGATATTGTAAGTGGCATCCACCCATGGTATTGTAAGTGGCATCCACCCATGGTATTTTCCCATGGTACTATGACATCCACCCATGGAACTCATTCACCCATGGAATTGACTCGTGGTATTGTGACATCCACCCATGGTATTCATTCACCATGTTATCACTTAGGTTGTCCCTCAGGTTGGAGTAAAGGGATACAGCCGAGGTAACCACAAACCAACTTTGGACTGCAGGTTCTAGCCCACCTACAATCAGAGAGGGCTCTCTCTTTCTGATTTAGCTCTGCTGATGATGATTTTAGGCTAGTTATTGAGTTCTGGGGTTTTTTTTGTGTTTTGGTGGGAAGATTGATGTTTTCAGGTAAAGAGGCAGGTATAGTGTGAAAGTTTCAAACCATTGGGCATGGAGTCAAGGAGTAAGACTACTGGTGCGTTTTCTTGGTCACAGGAGGAATAAAGAGCAAGGTTGCTGCACATGGAACAATTTTCAAAGTCTAAAGGATGGAAAGAGTGCTAAGGAAGGAGAGGCAATTAAGAATCTCTCATTCAGTTTAACACAGAAGGGCGGATGAGCTCTATCTAATGGCAGTAAAGAATCCCTAGATAACTGTCAAACACATGTGAATTAGGGTAAATATGAGCCACGGGGAATTCATATTCATGTCCAATTCATTTTAGACGAAAACATAAAGAAACAGCATAAATTGAGCCTAGAGTGCATTTAAACAAGTTCTAAGCTAATCTTTCTTTTTGCTATTTAGATGGTGAAAAATGAAAACAGAGGTAAGAAGCACTTATTGATTCATGTTGCAGCACAAGAATTCCATCATTTAGTCTCCAGAGACCATTAACAACACATCAGACAGTCATTCCTCCAATCTCTTCAGCAATCTTTGATTAAAGAAAAAGTCTCAGACATACAGTGCGAGTCTCTAATGAAAAGTTATCAATCGACCAACCCTTGAAACAATACAGAGGGTGGTATATATAGGGAAAATTCTCCAAAATTGTTTATTACAGTTGTGACCTAAACAGGTCTAAAAGTAAAAGATTACTTTAACCTAAACCTATCAGAAATAAATGCAAGAAAATATCTATGGGCTGCGCTGAGGGCAGCCGTATCAAAACTGAATTAATGCGTTGTCCTTGGTGGCTTGGTGCAGTGCTTCTGCAATAACTGTGCATGGACTTCTGCTCCATTGTAGTTCGGTGGCTTTAAGTGCTTTAACTATGATTTGAGAGCTAGGATGGGCTTCCACCTCCTGATTTGACTTTGTTGGAGGCCATTCAATGTTGACCTGCTTTGGGAACTGAAGATTTTCATTAAAAAATTTAACTGATACTCTTTACCGCTTCATCCTTCCTCTGATACTCTTTGACAAACTAATCAGGTCGGTTCTCTCTTTTGATGTGGGTCAAATCAAAACTTAATGGCCGCTGTTCGGCCCTCTTTTTCCTTTAGAACTGTTTTTTGATCCTTTCTGTATGCCTTGTGAAGAAAAATAGGTCATTCGGCGCCTTTTGGGCTTGCTGGGGGCTGCACAATGAGGGGCTTTCCACTTCGGCTTTTTTCCCGTAGCATGAAAAACTGCCTCAGAATTTGAATCCGAGCTTCCTAAGCACGATTTTTGCCTTTCGCCTCAAAATTGATGATGACGTCAGCATGTGGGACCATGGTACGGCGGATGACGTAGCAGGATGACGTCAGCAGGGTGACGTCAGCATGTACGGTGGATGACGTGGCAGGGGTGACTCGGCAGGAGGCCGATATTCTGCAGATAACGTGGCGTGGTGACGAGGCAGACATGTAGAACTGGATAAGTGACATGGGGCGCGTATGCAGAAGGCGGAAAGCGGTTTCATCGGACCGCTTTCTGTACGAGGGCTGTATCTGTCAGAGCCCTTCCGATGTAATAGTAAGTGGACAAGTGTCTTTTGTACGGCGGAGAAACCGCCTCGCCATCGGAAGCTAACGGCTGAGCAATGGGGTGCCTCCGAAATCGCCGAGAGCCATCGGATGGGGAGGGCCCGATCTGACGGTGGACGGAATAGGTGAATCACCGGGGGAATAATGGACGAGCGTGCGAATATTCGGATCTTCATAAACGCCGCGGGGAGGGTTTATACTTTGGTTTTGTGGGTTTATACAAGTGGGGGAGAACAAAATTTAATGTTTAATAGCACTTTAAACATTATCTTTGTGCAAATGAATGCGGAGGGGTAAAGTTATAGGGTTTCGAGAACAGCGAGGTGGGTAAAGGTTCTTGGTCTAACCATAGGTTTAGACCAATCCCAGTTTCATGACACATATGGGTTCACAATAGTCCCAGGTGGACCACTGTGTCCCAAAACTGAAAAATACATAACTATAGTGCTATGAGGTGGGGTATGTACATAGGGGAGTTATTAACATAGATTTAGTAGGGGAAGGGAAAAACAAATAGGGATTTACATAATAGAGTTAGTGGTTAATATGAAGATGATGAGAAAGCGCTAAGGTAAGGAACCTTAGGCTATTTTGGGGAACTAGAACTTTGTAAAAGAAGAATGGAAATCCTTGAGTGAGGCAAATCTTCACCAAGGCCAATGTTATGGAACATGACGAGACTAAGAGGCGCAAGCAGATCTTGACCTCTTTGGGAAAATTAGTGAGTGATTTTGGGGAATAAGAAGAGAGGGGAGTTATGTCCAGTTTGAGTTCCTCCAGATGAAAAACTACATCCTGACTGTGATTTGAAAAGATATAACACTTAGAAACACAAAATTGATCATGGATCATCATTCTGCAACCTCGAAAACTGCCTACCCAGCCTAATTTCCTAACATTTTTTCTTCTTTTGGTGGGTGCACTTAGACTCGTAGACACGAGGAGAGAGAACAACTTGCTTTAGGAGAATTTTAATTTTTTCTCTTTAAGATAAGAGTTGAATCTATATAAATATCACTATCTTTAAATATCATGGGAAAAGAGAGATAAAATCACATTAATTATTTTCAATATCAATTTATTAAGTAAAATAATATATAAGGATGGAAGACATATAACCTTATTTTCTCCCTCATTTTAATGAGTTAACCATTGAAGAATCAAATACCATTCTCTTTGAGTTTGAAGTTCTATATAGAATTTAAGACTATACCATTATAGATCCAGCTTAACTTTGAATCTACCAATCACTAAGAGGGATCAAATCTCTCTAGGTGAAAACCTCTTTTTGAATGCAAAATTTGAAGAAATGCTTGCACCTTAAGAGATTTTATCCCTATTAGTGGTTGGTATATCAAGGGTTAATTTGGATCTATTCTAGTTCTTTATAATATTATTTATATTTATATAAATTTCACATAACTATATATAGAAATGTTCTTATTTTTTAATTTTATTAAAACTCCCACAATACATATATCTACATACATATGTTTATAGCATATTGCATTGAAATTTAATTTAATTTTTTTTTTTTTATATATTTTTAAATTTTAAATTTTATAATATATATATATATATATATATATATATATATATATAGAGAGAGAGAGAGAGAGAGAGAGAGAGAGAGAGAGAGATGTATTTTATATATATATTCTTTGATCCAAATATCCTACCCAATCAACATCAACAAAACCACATATGTCCAACAGTCTATCTAAGCCTGTTATTCCTTGGTAGCTCAAACCATAATCATTACTGCTGCGTAGATACATGAATACATGCTTTACTTATATCCAATGCTCCTTCCTTGGTTTTGAGATAAGCCTGATCAATATTCCCACTGCATGTGTAATGCATGGTCTGGTACATTCCATTGCATACATCGTACTACCAACTTCACTTGCATATGGAACATGAGACATGTCCTATTTATCTTCATGTGTCTTGGGACACTATTTTGTAGATAACTTTAAACCTACAAGAATAGGAACCTTCACTTATTTTCTATTCTGGACATTAAACCTTGCAATATTGTCTCAACATTCTTCCTCTAGTTTAATGAGAGCTTCCTCTTTACCTGATCTTGTTTAATTTCCATGCTCAATATAAATTTTGCAACATCAAGACCCTTCAAGTCGAATTTAGAAGACAATTGTGTCTTGACATATTGGATAATTCTCTATCATTTCCAATCAATATCATATCATCCACATATAAGACAAAATGAATATCATGATCACCAATTGATTTAAAATATACACAATGATTTCCTTTGCTCCTTTTGAAGTCAAGTCCCTAGATATATGTATTAAATTTTTTATACCACATCCTTGGTGACATATTTAACCCATACAGAGACTATTTTAACTTTCATACTAGTTATTTCTTACCCTTCACTGCAAAGCCTTTTTGTTGCTTCATGTAGATCCCTTCTTCCAGATCCCCATGAAGAAATGATGTCTTCACATCCATATGTTCTACCTCAAAATTAAAAGAAACAACAATAGATAAAAGTAATCTTTAATATAATCTATCACAACAACAAGAGACCATTAACAACACATCAGACAGTCATTCCTCCAGTCTCTTCAGCGATCTTTGATTAAAGAAAAAGTCTTAGACATACAGTGCGAGTCTCTAATGAAAAGTTATCAATCGACCAACCCTTGAAACAATACAGAGGGTGGTATATATAGGGAAAATTCTCCAAAATTGTTTATTACAGTTGTGACCTAAACAGGTCTGAAAGTAAAAGATTACTTTAACCTAAACCTATCAGAAATAAATGCAAGAAAATATCTATGGGCTGCGCTGAGGGCAGCCGTATCAAAACTGAATTAATGCGTTGTCCTTGGTGGCTTGGTGCAGTGCTTCTGCAATAACTATGCATGGACTTCTGCTCCATTGTAGTTCGGTGGCTTTAAGTGCTTTAACTATGATTTGAGAGCTAGGATGGGCTTCCACCTCCTGATTTGACTTTGTTGGAGGCCATTCAATGTTGACCTGCTTTGGGAACTGAATACTTTCATTAAAAAATTTAACTGATACTCTTTGCCGCTTCATCCTTCCTCTGATACTCTTTGACAAACTAATCAGGTCGGTTCTCTCTTTTGCTGTGGGTCAAATCAAAACTTAATGGCCGCTGTTCGGCCCTCTGTTTCCTTTAGAACTGTTTTTTGATCCTTTCTGTATGCCTCGTGAAGAAAAATAGGTCATTCGGCGCCTTTTGGGCTTGCTGGGGGCTGTGCAATGAGGGGCTTTCCACTTCGGCTTTTTTCCCGTAGCATGAAAAACTGCCTCAGAATTTGAATCCGAGCTTCCTAAGCACGATTTTTGCCTTTCGCCTCAAAATTGATGATGACGTCAGCATGACGTTAGCATGTGGGACCATGGTACGGCGGATGACGTAGCAGGATGACGTCAGCATTTACGGTGGATGACGTGGCAGGGGTGACTCGGCAGGAGGCCGATATTCTGCAGATAACGTGGCGTGGTGACGAGGCAGACATGTAGAACTGGATAAGTGACATGGGGCGCGTATGCAGAAGGCGGAAAGCGGTTTCATCGGACCGCTTTCTGTACGAGGGCTGTATCTGTCAGAGCCCTTCCGATGCAATAGTGAGTGGACAAGTGTCTTTTGTACGGTGGAGAAACCGCCTCGCCATCGGAAGCTAATGGCTGAGCAATGGGGTGCCTCCGAAATCACCGAGAGCCATCGGATGGGGAGGGCCAGATCTGACGGTGGACGGAATAGGTGAATCACCGGGGGAATAATGGACGAGCGTGCGAATATTCGGATCTTCATAAACGCCGCGGGGAGGGTTTATACTTTGGTTTTGTGGGTTTATACAAGCGGGGGAGAACAAAATTTAATGTTTAATAGCACTTTAAACATTATCTTTGTGCAAATGAATGCGGAGGGGTAAAGTTATAGGGTTTCGAGAACAGCGAGGTGGGTAAAGGTTCTTGGTCTAACCATAGGTTTAGACCAATCCCAGTTTCATGACACATATGGGTTCACAATAGTCCCAGGTGGACCACTGTGTCCCAAAACTGAAAAATACATAACTATAGTGCTATGAGGTGGGGTATGTACATAGGGGAGTTATTAACATAGATTTAGTAGGGGAAGGGAAAAACAAATAGGGATTTACATAATAGAGTTAGTGGTTAATATGAAGATGATGAGAAAGCGCTAAGGTAAGGAACCTTAGGCTATTTTGGGGAACTAGAACTTTGTAAAAGAAGAATGGAAATCCTTGAGTGAGGCAAATCTTCACCAAGGCCAATGTTATGGAACATGACGAGACTAAGAGGCGCAAGCAGATCTTGACCTCTTTGGGAAAATTAGTGAGTGATTTTGGGGAATAAGAAGAGAGGGGAGTTAGTTATGTCCAGTTTGAGTTCCTCCAGATGAAAAACTACATCCTGACTGTGATTTGAAAAGATATAACACTTAGAAACACAAAATTGATCATGGATCATCATTCTGCAACCTCGAAAACTGCCTACCCAGCCTACTTTCCTAACATTTTTTCTTCTTTTGGTGGGTGCACTTAGAATCGCAGACCCAGCCTTACAAATATTTTTTATTTTTATTTTTTTTTTTTTTTTCTGCTCTCCTATCTAAGTCTATACTTATTTCTGCCTAGGGCCCAGATTAAGCAGTTGGGCTCCTTTGATTCCCTACCTATCTACAGATCTGCCAAGATTAAGCTGTTTGGACAGATATCATTTTCTATTTTCTAAAACAAGAAATTGAAACCTAGGGAGGCCAAGATTAAGCTGTTTGGCCTTCCCTTTTATAGAACATTCTTTTAAAAATGGTTAAGTCACCAAAATTTGGAACTCAGCAGTGGCATTTGGACTAGCACACTTCATGGCTTCTTCTTTGGTCTCTTCTGGAAATATGGAACATTGCAGTATGCAAAGTATGACATATTTGGCATGTAAATGTCAATCATGAAAAATGAACACCTGTCGCAACAGGAGGTTAACAGTGGCTCCACTTGGGGATGGCTTTTCCTTGTGAAAAGCTAAGAACAGCAAGTCAGACTACCTTGATCTTCTATGGTTGCTGTGGATTGAAGGAGCTTCTTTATGCTGGCTGTTAGATAATTGAAACTTTGTAATATGAACATGCTTCTCCTTAACTGAAATATTGTGAAATGCATAGCACTGCCTGCTTTCTTTTGCGTGCTTGCTATTATGCAGAATGTTGCTTGAGCATTGCCTTTGAAACATTCTCAAAACATGGATCAAAAAACTGATGTGTTTGCTTTACTTTCGCTTTGACCAAGGGTGCTGATATGAACTAAAATACTCCTCTGTTTTGATATTTTTGACTGAAGATTGTGAACATCTCCCCTTTATCATGCATTGTTGTTATGTGATTATGCCACTCTTGTTGTTTTGTCGAAATTAGTACAGAGACAGAGCTTTTAAAACTGGAACACTTGTATTGGCTGTGTCTTCACAAGATTTATTGCTGCTCCTCTGACATTCAAAAAAACAAAACAAAACGTTGATATATACAAATATGACTGTACAAAATATACATACAAAGCTACACTGTATCCCTTAAAAGGGATCATGGTAATGTTTCAGCATACGACCATTGACAGGGCCTTCTTCAGCAGAACTATCCTCTACAGACTTAAGAAAATAAGTGTTATTTCCCTGAACAACAGAAATAACAAATGGTCCCTTCCATAAAAAATCAAACTTGGCATGTTTGCCCTTGTCTTCTCTTCGTGAGTCCCACCTTAGAACTTTGTCCCCAATGTAGAAATCCTCAGCATTAACTCTCTTATCAAACATATTTTTGAGTTTTTCTTGCAAAATTTGAGCTCTGTCATAAACTTTTTCTCTGGTTTGCTGAAGATTAATGGTCTGATTAATCCTTCTTTGAATGTCATTTGGTTCAGCCTGAATTTCCTGTAACAGTCTGATAGTAGGAATGCCCAGGGATGATGGAAATCTGGCCTCCATGCCTTATACCAGCTCATAAGGGCTCATTCCAATGGATTTCTTGCTTGAAAGTCTGTCTGCCCATAGGGAATTTACTAGCTTTTTGTGCCAGTTCTTCTTGTTCTCTTCTAGCACTTTCTTTATGATGTTGATGAGGCTTTTGTTAGATGATTCGGCCAAGCCATTGCCTTGAGGGTAATAGGCTATAGAGTGGCCCAAGGTAATATGAAATTTGTGGCAAAAACTAACCATCTTTTTGGATTTGAAGGCAGTAGCGTTGTCAGTGATAATTTTCTTAGGGCAGCCAAATCTGGAAAGGATATTGCACTCAAGAAAATGGATGATGATGGTGTCATTGGCTTGCCTGTAGGGAACGACTTCAACCCATTTAGTAAAATAGTCGGTGGCTGTTAGGATCCATTTGTGTTGGCCAGAGGAAGAGGGATAGATTTCTCCAATGAAGTCAAGACCCCATTGTTGAAAAGGCTTTTCGGTTGAGATGGGTTTCAGGGGCAGGGGCAACAACTTTCTTTTGCCCTCAAAGATTTTGGCATTTGTGACATGACATGGCAAAATTCTTTACATCTGCAAAAAGAGAGGGCCAATAGAAACCAGCTCTTAAGATTTTATCAGCAGTGGACTTCCAATATAGATGTCCTCCACAGTCACCTGCATGGAATTCTTTCATGACATTGTTAGTTTCACTCATGGTTAAACAATTAAGCAATATACCTTCATGATTTCTCCAAAATAATGCACCATCTATGACACAAAATTTTAAAGCTTTCATTTTCAAAAATCTTTTCTTGGTTCTGGATAATCCTGGGGGAGCAAACAAGTTTAACAATACAAAAAATATATCAGCATACCATGGAGATTGTAAAAAGGTCTCACTGATCTGTGGAGTCGCCAGCTACTGTTCATTGTCTAGTTGGTTAATGTCTAAGGCTTGAAAATTTGTTTCGGACATCAGTTTGGCTAAACCTTGTACCTTTATTAGCTTGGTTGGTTTTATTTCTATGTCATACTCAAGGATGTTTGCTATCCACTTGCCTCTTTTGCCTTCTAATCCCTCTTGGGTTAGTATGTCTTTTACAACAACACTTGGGACATAGGCAATCACATGTGAATATAAAATGTACACTCTGAAATCCTTGATGGCCTTAACGAGCACATAGGCCTGCTTTTCCATGATTGGGTACTTCAAAGGGGCGTCTCTTAAGGCTCGGCTGAAAAATGCAATCGGCTTTTCAGCTCCCTGTTCATCCTTTTGCAAAAGGATAGCAGCTATAGTATGATCAGATGCAAAAGAAAAAATGATAAAATCTTTGTCAAATTGTGGGCTGGTGAGGACAGGGGTTTGGGTTAAGGCCGTTTTGATACTCTCAAATGCTTGCTTGGTTTCAAGAGACCATTTTACCTTGGCATCCTTTTTTAACATATTGTTTAATAGTCGTATCAGTTCAGCTAGATTTGGGATAAATCTTCTTAAGAAGTTGATTTTTCCAAGGAATGCTTGCAGCTCTTTTATGTTTCTGGGATAAGGGATTTGGAGGATGGCTTGGATTCTTTGAGGATCTATTCTAATCCATCTTTTGATATGATGTGGCCAAGTAGTTTGCCTTCTTCAAGGCCATACAGGGACTTCTTGGGATTTAAGGAAATGCCATATTTCCTACATGTTATGAATATTTTCCTCAAGTGCTTGAGGTGTTCTTCATCGGATTTGGAAAATGGGGTGAGATCATCCAGATAGACAACTAGGAAGTCATGTATTTCTTTGGAAAAAGCAATATCCATTGCTCTTTGAAAGGTAGCACCAGCGTTTTTAAGTCTGAATGGCATCTTAACATACTTAAATGTTCCCCACGGTGTGGTAAAGGCTGTCTTGTCTTGGTCATCCGGGTGAACGAGTATTTGATTGAAACCTGAAAAGCCATCTAGCAAAGAGATTCTAGATGACCCCACTACTCTTTGTAGGATGTGATCCATCTTGGGCAAAGGATAGTGGTATTTTAGGGAGACTTGGTTTAAATTTCTCAGATCTACACAAAGTCTAATCTCACCTGTCTTCTTTCTTGTGGGAACCAGATTGGATACCCATTCAAAAAATCTGATGGGTGCTATTATGCCTGCTTCAAACATCCTCTTTACTTCCTTCTCAATCATGGGAAGAAGCATAGGGTTAATTCTTCTAAGTTTCTATTTGAAAGGTTTCTGGTTTGGTTTTAAGGGAATGGTGTGTTGAATTATTGAAGTGTCATAGGAATTCAAGTCCTCATAACTCCAAGCAAATACATCTTGGAACTCTTTAAACAAATCAATGTACTTGGGCTTTTGATCGGGTGGTAAATTTTTGGACAATTTGATCATTTTGGGATTCTCTGTTGTCCCAATGTTGTGTTCTTCTATAGCAATGTTCAATGGTTGTAATTTTGGCTTTCTGGGAAAATCATTAGTGTCAAACATTTCTTCTAATGGGGTTAGGCCAGCAGGCAGAAAATTGTCCTTTAAGTCAATGATCTCTGCCTCTGTTTTGGCGATTTCTTCCAAATGCATTTGTTTTAGCCGTTCTATGTTTGTTTTGTCAAAATCAGTGGGGTTTAAGATTTGTTTGGTTGTTGCAGCTGTTACAGCCTGTTGTTTTTCATTTGTTTGCTGTTGGACATCGTTCATAGCATCCATGTCAATGTTGATATTCGAGAACTCCTGCTCAAGGGTGAGGAAATTGTTGATCTGGGCATCATTTTCAAAAACTTGCCAGTCTTTAACGTTATTTGGGACAGCAGGCCTATGTTTTATTTCGGCAGTAAAGTGATGATTTGGCTCAAAAGGAAGCTTACATGTACTAGCAAAGGTGGCTAGGCTGTGTGCATGAATGTTATGCTCTCTTGAAATCTTGGCCAGCTTGAATTTTGTGAACGCATTAAGTATATTAGTGGCAGCAGTCCTATAGGCCCTCATTCTATTGTCATTGGTTACGAAATTACCTTTCATCTGTTGTATGATTAAGTCAGAGTCCCCTAAAATAGACACATTTGTAGCTCCTAGAGCTTTGAGCAGTTTAAGGCCTAAAAGCAGAGCCTCATATTCTGCCATGTTATTTGTGCATTTGAAATTCGGTCTGTAGGCATGACCTTCCGCATGATTGTTATGTGTATTGTGAATCCATACACCTGCCCCTGCTCCTAACTTGTTGACCGAGCCATCAAACACTAAATACCATGTGATTTCTTGTTGGTGTTTAGTACTGAGAGTTTCAGTCATTCTTGCAGCGGGCAAATTTGAAATTTCTGTTTGGGGAGGTTGTTCTAGGATGCTGGTTGCATTAATTATTATGATAGTCTCATGGGTATGTGCAATCGATTCTTCGTTGATTTTTGTTTGTTGTTCTAGAGCCAAAGGCTCATCATCAGTTGGAGAATTTGTATTGTCATTAATCAAAATAAAGGAATCCATATCAGAATGGATTGAGTAAATGGGAAAATTTTCAGGCTTACTCTCACTACTTACCACATATTTCATAAGTGTTTCTCTGTACAATCTCTTTGGTTGCCCAAAGACTGAAATAGTAGCATAGGAGAGGTCTAGTTGAAGGGATCCTTGGAGCTTTGCTCCCCATGATCTTGACAGGAGCATACCATATTTTGGTGGGATGTCAGCCACCACCACATCCATGAGGATGGTCTTATTGGGATATTGGACTAAGGAGACACACAAGTCTTTAATGAGGCCTAAACACTTGACTTGACTTGAGTCAAATGAGCACAACTCTTTGTAGGGTCTTGTAATATCAAGGTTCAGCTTTTCCATAACTGCTTTGGGCATCAGATTGTGTGATGCTCCTAAATCAAACATAGCGTTGTGCAAAACTTTGTCATGTATATACAAACTGACATAAAAGGGCAGAATAGGTCCATATATTGTTTTTCCATTAACTTCTGGGCCAAACAACAGTTCAGGGGTATCATCCAGAATATTTACATCATCCTTATTCTCTGGTAATTGAAGTGATCTTTGAATTTGTTGCCTATATACATCGTGCTTGGCAAGTTCTGAGAGGGGGATGGATATCTTCAACTTAGCTATTTCTGCCTCTAAATTAAATGGCTTTTCTAATGGAGTCTTAGTGTTGATAATGGCAGTTTTTTCTATTTCATTTGGATTATCTGCTATTTTCTCTTGTTTATCAGTGTTATGGGAATTGATTGCTTGTGATTTTTGAACTTCAGGAGGGCTTTTTGGAACGTTGTTCTAGTTTTGCTCAGAGGAAGAAGGTGGCAAAAACTAATCTACAGAAAGCTGCGCTTCTGTAATGTCTTCTACAGTCACTTGATGCGGGTTTGGGATAGTTGTATCAGCTGGTTCTGTTATGACAACCTTGCTCTTAATCTTGTTGGGTTGTTTGCCATCCTTTATTTTGCTAGGTTCAGAAATGTCAATGGTCCTAGTTCTCAGCTTGTATTGTTTGTGTACTTCATACACAGCAGTATCATAACCTTGTTTAAAATCAAAAGACTCACCAGACTTAGTCTGAAATTGACTTAGGTTATGCTCATCTTGGTCTTCTTGGCTTAGGAAAGTCTGATGCTCACCCTTTAGATCCATCAGATTCATGTGAGTGTCTTCTGTTTGCTCGTTGGATGTAGATCCTTCAACATAGTTATCTTGAAAAGGGGGTCTTATGTCATGGTTTGGACTTGACCTACCAACATTTGTGTTCTGTGTTTTCCTAAAATTTGGGTTCCTTATGGTATTGGACTGTTATCCTTCCCATGATGATCTCCTCTCTACGCTTTCTACTCTTTCTCCCAGCCTTTGTAGGCCACTGATAATAGCATCAGGCTTTTGATAAAAGGCTGAGGGTTCTTCCTTAAAGGTGGTTCTTCTTTCCACTCTGGCTCTGTTTCTTTTGGCAATTAGGTTGGCCTCTACGCTAACAGTAACATTTTGCATATCTGCAAGGGTCTAAGGAGCTCTTTCTTTTAACTGGTATGCCATATCTGGGTCGAATCCGTCAGGGAATTTATACAAGGCAAGGTCGGGTGGGGGTCTCAAGTTCTGTGGTATTGCATTATAGACATTGTTGAACCTTGCACAGTATTCCAAAATGGTCTCCTGAGGACCTCTTTTAATTGTATCATATTCAGCTAGTGTGTGCAAGGGGTCTTTCTTTTTCTCCCATCTGTTGGTAAAGGATTGGTAAAGCTCATCTGGAGTATTTATGGAATTTGCAGCAAGTGATCTGAACCAAGTTCTTACATCACCTGTTAAACTTTGAACAAAAATTCTCATTCTCACGCTGTCATCATCTATTTCGTAGTTTTCAAAATAGTCTTGCATCTTTTTGGTATGCTGAAGGGCTGTGAAAGGACCGGTACTGTCAAAATAGGTAATTTTAGATTGGTACTCCTGAGGTAAAGCCCTAGGATTAGCGGGTAGTTGCAGGGGTGCATATCTATTAGCCATATTGGCAGGGATAAGTGGGACAACGGGGATAACAAGAACAACAGGGATAACAGGGATAACAGAAGTAACTGGAACAACAGTTGTGGTATTTGTAGTATGTGCAGTGAATGGAGGTGTGGATGGTGAACAAGGGGAAGTAGGAATTGAACGAAATAAAACCTTAACAGGAGTTGGAACACAACTTGGGGAAGCTGTTTCAGGACTCAACTCAGCAAAATCTTCTTGTCTTTCTTGCTTCCTAAGAATCTTTGGGATTAAGTTCGGATTGTCCAAAGCAACTGGGGGATTTGGGTCTGGATTTGACCTTGTGTATCGTGGATTCTTCTTAGGAGCCAGCTTCCGAATTTGTTTTTTGGTATTTTTTTGGGAATGCTTTTAGAATGGCTGTGTATAGCTTAAAACTAGCATGAAGATTGACTGAAGCAGCTTTTGTCTACTTCTGTCAGTGCAAAGCAAAAACAGTTTCAAAGGCTACCTGGCTAACATTCAGGCTTCATCTATAGTTTTAAGGAATATACAACAATTAGAAAATTGATTTCTCAGTGGATCCTTCCAACCTGTTATGTGAATTTAACTGAGGAGTCCCCAGTGGAGTCGCCATTATGTTATCACTCAGGTTGTCCCTCAGGTTGGAGTAAAGGGATACGGCCGAGGTAACCACAAACCAACTTTGGACTGTAGGTTCTAGCCCACCTGCAATCAGAGAGGGCTCTCTCTTTCTGATTTAGCTCTGTTGATGATGATTTTAGGCTAGCTATTGAGTTCTGGGGTTTTGTTTGTGTTTTGGTGGGAAGATTGATGTTTTCAGGTAAAGAGGCAGGTATAGTGTGAAAGTTTCAAACCATTGGGCATGGAGTCAAGGAGTAAGACTGCTGGTGCGTTTTCTTGGTCACGGGAGGAATAAGGAGCAAGGTAGCTGCACATGGAACAATTTTCAAAGTCTAAAGGATGGAAAGAATGCTAAGGAAGGAGAGGCAATTAAGAATCTCTCAGTCAGTTTAACACAGAAGGGCGGATGAGCTCTATCTAAGGGCAGTAAAGAATCCCTAGATAATTGTCAAACACATGTGAATTAGGGTAAATATGAGCCACGGGGAATTAATATTCATGTCCAATTCATTTTAGACGAAAACATAAAGAAACAACATAAATTGAGCCTAGAGTGCAGTTAAACAAGTTCTAAGCTAATCTTTCTTTTTGCTATTTAGATGGTGAAAAATGAAAACAGAGGTAAGAAGCACTTATTGATTCATGTTGCAGCACAAGAATTCCATCATTTAGTCTCCAGAGACCATTAACAACACATCAGACAGTCATTCCTCCAGTCTCTTCAGCGATCTTCGATTAAATAAAAAGTCTTAGACATATAGTGCAAGTCTCTAATGAAAAGTTATCAATCGACCAACCCTTGAAACAATACAGAGGGTGGTATATATAGGGAAAATTCTCCAATTTTTTTATTACAGCTGTGACCTAAATAGGTCTGAAAGTAAAAGATTACTTTAACCTAAACCTATCAGAAATAAATGCAAGAAAATATCTATGGGCTGCGCTGAGGGCAGTCGTATCAAAACTGAATTAATGCGTTGTCCTTGGTGGCTCGGTGCAGTGCTTCTGCAATAACTGTGCATGGACTTCTGCTCCATTGTAGTTTGGTGGCTTTGAGTGCTTTAACTGTGATTTGAGAGCTGGGATGGGCTTCCACCTCCTGATTTGACTTTGTTGGAGGCCATTCAATGTTGACCTGCTTTTGGAACTGAAGATTTTCATTAAAAAATTTAACTGATACTCTTTGCCGCTTCATCCTTCCTCTGATACTCTTTGACAAACTAATCGGGCCAGTTCTCTCTTTCGCTGTGGGTCAAATCAAAACTTAATGGCCACTGTTCGGCCCTTTGTTTCCTTTAGAACTATCTTTTGATCCTTTCTGTATGCCTAGTGAAGAAAAATGGATCATTCGGCGCCTTTTGGGCTTGCTGGGGGTTGCGCAATGAGGGGCTTTCCACTTCGGCCCTTTTCCCGTAGCCATGTGCGATTAGCGCTAGGCGCTAATCACGCATAAAAAAATGCCTCGAAATTTGAATCCAGGCTTCCTAAGCACGATTTTCGACTTTCGCCTCAAAATTGATGATGACATCAGCATGTGGGACTATGGTATGGAGGATGACGTGGCAGGATGACGCCAGCAGGGTGACGTCAGCATGTACAGTGGATGACGTGGCAGGGGTGACTCGGCAGGAGGCCGATATTCTGCAGATAACGTGGCGCGGTGACGAGGCAGACACGTAGAACTGGATAAGTGACATGGGGCGCGTATACAGAAGGCGGAAAGCGGTTTCATCAGGCCGCTTTCTGTACGAGGGCGGTATCCTTCAGAGCCCTTCCGATGCAATAGCAAGTGGACAAGTGTCTTTTGTACGGCGAAGAAATCGCCTCACCATCGAAAGCTAACGGCCGAGCAGCGGGGTGCCTCCGAAATCGCCGAGAGCCGTCAGATGGGGAGGGCCCGATCCGACGGTGGACGGAACAGGTGAATCGGTGGGGAAATAATGGACGGGCGCGCGAATATTCGGATCTTCATAAACACCACGGGGAGAGTTTATACTTTGGTTTTGTGGGTTTATACAAGCGGGGGAGAACAAAATTTAATGTTTAATAGCACTTTAAACATTATCTTTGTGCAAATGAATGCGGAGGGGTAAAGTTATAGGGTTTTGAGAACAACGAGGTGGGTAAAGGCTCTTGGTCTAACCAGAGGTTTAGACCAATCCCAGTTTCATGACACGGATGGGTTCACAATAGTCCCAGGTGGACTACTGTGTCCCAAAACTGAAAAATACATAGCTATAGTGCTATGAGGTGGGGTATGTACATAGGGGAGTTATTAACATAGATTTAGTAAGGGAAGGGAAAAACAGATAGGGATTTACATAATAGAGTTAGTGGTTAATATGAAGATGATGAGAAAGCGCTAAGGTAAAGAACCTTAGGCTATTTTGGGGAACTAGAACTTTGTAAAAGAAGAATGGAAATCCTTGAGTGAGGCAAATCTTCACCAAGGCCAATGTTATGGAACATGATGAGACTAAGAGGCTCAAGCAGATCTTGACCGCTTTGGGAAAATTAGTGAGTGATTTTGGGGAATAAGAAGAGAGGGGTGTTAGTTATGTCTAGTTTGAGTTCCTCCAGATGAAAAACTACATCCTGACTGTGATTTGAAAAGATATAACACTTAGAAACACAAAATTGATCATGGATCATCATTCTGCAACCTCGAAAACTGCCTACCCAGCCTACTTTCCTAACATTTTTTCTTCTTTTGGTGGGTGCACTTAGACTCGCAGACCCAGCCTTACAATTTTTTCTTTTTTTCTGTTCTCCTATCTAAGTCTATACTTATTTCTACCTAGGGCCCAGATTAAGCAATTGGGCTCCTTTGATTCCCTACCTATCTACAGATTTGCCAAGATTAAGCAGTTTGGACAGATATCATTTTCTATTTTCTAAAACAGGAAATTGAAACCTAGGGAGGCCAAGATTAAGTTGTTTGGCCTTCCCTTTTATAGAACATTCTTTTAAAAATGGTTAAGTCACCAAAATTTGGAACTCAGCAGTGGCATTTGGACTAGCACACTTCATGGCTTCTTCTTTGGTCTCTTCTGGAAATATGGAACATTGCAGTATGCAAAGTATGACATATTTGGCATGTAAATGTCAATCATGAGAAATGAACACCTGTCGCAACAGGAGGCTAACACACCCATGGAATTGACCCCTAGTATTGTAGCTAAAAAATACTATAACTAACAAGTCAAAGTTTGTAAAAGGACAGATTGTCTGCCACAATGTAGCTTTTATAGTTATTCTCCTTTTTAATAAAAAAAATATTTATGGTTTTGTTTATTGGGCATTCTCTTCTTTTTCTTCTGGCAATTCCAATTTTTTAGATTTTTGGGGCCTTCCCCCAAGATCCATTTCAATCTTTTAGATCTTGGGGGCCTCCCCCTAAGATACAGATCAATTTTCTTCCATCAGGAAACTCCACCGAATCCTAAGTTGTATTTTTTTCCAAGGCTACAATTCCTTCAATCATGGTTTTTTTTCCATATTTTCCATCCTTTCAATCCACTACCTCCCTGACAATTCTAGGATAATCATTAGTAATAGATAAATCTAAATTTGAATGGAAATCAAATGGATTATACCTTTCTAGTTTCCTTCTTTCTCGAAGTGATCTCCCCAAAACTGGAGTTTGTGGTTCTTCTTCTTTTGATTATTGTTCTTATATAGAGTTTGATCCTCCATCCTTCAGTTCAAGCTATATATTCTTTGGTTCCTTTTACCTTGGTATGACTTCTTGTTTTATGACATCCTTTACTTCTCTAAATGCTACATCTCGACTATACACAACCTTCTTTATTTCTAGGTTCCAAAGCTTGTAACTTTTAAACCATGTTTATACCCAATAAAGATGCACCTTTCAAATTTACTATCCAACTTGGTTCTTTTCTCCTTTGGAACATGTATTATTCTATCATAGTTAAATACCATGAGATTTGAGAGAGAGGGTTTTTTACCAGTCCATACCTCATATGGAGTCTTATCTACCTATGTTGATGAAGGTGATCTATTGAAAAAATAACATGTAGCATCCACTTTCTTCACCCAAAATTCATATCCTAATCTAACAATACTGAGCATGCTCATTGCCATTTCCATCAACATCCTATTCATTATTTCTGAAACTCCATTTTGTTGAGGTGTGTATTGAGTATTCTTCCCTTCTGCTATACCGCACTTCTTATCGAAGTGTTTGAATTCCTTCTTCAGAACTCTCCACCATTATCTATCCTCAACACCTTGATATTTTTCTTGTCTAATTCTCCACTAGAGCCTTAAATTCTTTAAACATGTCAAATACTTTAGATTTATTCCTAAGGAAATATAACCATGTATTCCTCGAAAATTCATCTATAAACAAGACATAGTACATAGATTTACCCAGTGATGGAACCAACACAGATGAAAACACATCAATATGCACAAGCTTTAATATTCCCTTTTCCCTCTTAGTACCTAAATAAAAACTCACCCGATCATGTTTCCCATATACACAATGTTTGCAAAAATCAAAATCTAGAGAGAAATTAGACATACATTCTACCATACCATTACCATGCAGTATTTGAAGGCCCTTCTTTGTAATATGTCCCAGCCTTTTGATGCCACAACATAGTATTTTATCCGTAAACTACATAGTTTTCTCCTCCAATTTCAAGTACAACAAAATTGTTGCACCCATCCATAATAGTACTGCCCAACAATTTGTATAGAGTTCTGATCTGAACCACTTGCATTAGCACCATTGATCCTTGAACGATATTGTAGGCACATTTCTCTAGAATTATTTTTACACTTGCATCTTCCATCTTACTTATAAAAAATAGGTTTGTGGCCAATCCTAGAATGTCCATAACACTAGTAAGTATTCTAATCCTTCCCCCTTTCAGCTTCACCTTGAGTTTTTCTTGTCCTATGATTTTGGTCTTCCTATCATCACCTAAGAATACATTGTCGCCATCATATTTCTCATACTCGCAAAACCACTCCCTATGGGGATTCATGTGAAAGGATGCACCTGATTCAATTAACCTTTCCTCGTGATCTACATGTGTATTTGAAGAATCCAAGTACATCTCCCCACATTCATTTGAGGTATTTTTTTCGTCTATGAAAGAAGCATCGTACCTTTCCTTTTTCAGGATTTTTAGATCTATAATACTTTTTGTAGTGACCTTATTTTTCTCATTTCCAATCTACTTTTACAAATTTTCCAGGAGATTTTTATATCCCTCTAGATTTGGATCTTCCACTTAAGGACATATTTCTATTTCTAATCAAGGAGCATCCTCTTATAGATGACACATATTCATTCTATTTCTCCATGTTTTTATATCTCATCTCCTCTGACAACAAGGATGAGACTATTTCATCAAAATTTACGGTAGTTGTATTTCTAGTTATGGCAACAACTAGACTATTCCACGAGTCTGGTAGAGAACACAACCAACTAATGCACTTCTCCTCATCTGAAATATTAATATCAACAGAGAATAACTAACGTACCATAGTAATGAATGAATTTATATAGTCTATCACCAAATCTCCATCCATCTTCCTCAGGTTATATAGTTTCCTTTGCAAGAATTTTTTTTTACCAGGGTGTAACAAACCCATCACCACCCTTACCTTGAGTGGGGTGTTTGCCACTAATCAATCCAATTACTCTTGTCATTTGTTAGAAGAATGGGATAACATATAATTTTGTTTAGTTGATATATACATTCCTCATTATTAATTCTCCTTCTAAGGGTTTGAGTTACTAAATGAAGGTTATGACCCTTACTCTACACCTAGGCACAATGACCCAGATCATTAATTGCTTCATTTTATCTAATCATGAGAAATTTTTACACACACACACACATATATATGAGCAATCGACAAGTCACATGACTTGTCACCCATATGTCATGGGTCCCACACCACAAATTAATCTCTTGGTGCTAATGGCCACATGCCATGCCACATTGGTGGTCCCCATGATCCACTAACCCTTGGGACCAATAAAATTATACCACGTTGCTCCACTCTGTGGTCCCCACCGATCCCACGAGATCCAGTGGTGGATACTAAAAGGCAAATCACCGACTTGCGTTGGGGATCACCCTAGTGTTGACGTCACAGGCGGGGAGGGAGGGTCCTCCAAAATCTCAATTGTTGATTGTAGATTCTAGATCAATGGTGTGCATAAGGGGTCCTTTACCTACTAACATCACCTAGGAGGGGGTGTGCACACCATCAATCTTCAGGGGAGATCCTCCATTTTCGATTTATGTGTAGGGACCCTCCCAGCCAACACTATGTCCAATTGGGTTGTTAACTCCACCATGTCTCGACACTAGCACATGGAGCCACTCCACATAGCACCAGTATCCGCATCCTCCTAGTGCCTTTGACATAGTCATTAACACAATCCAGAGGCGAACAGTGTCCAATATCTAAGAACATAAAATCACACATGTTAGTTCTCAAGGGAATATATCTCCGATGACATGGCCATATACAACCAAAGATACAATGGCTTATACTGCACAAAATGATATGTCGACAACCATAGGTCCAATCCTAACAAAATTTTGATTATATTAGTTCAACCATGAATTTAAATGTTTATCTTATCAGCAAAGCATAAAATAACCTTCCCAGTGTGCTTGCACCATGTGAACATAATTACAAACCCTTCGTGCCTACAACACAGCTATATACAGAGAATTAGATCAAAACCTTAGTCACCATGACCATTTTAACATAATCACATTCTTTTTCTTTTATTTTGTACACCATGCGTAAATCAAACAATCTCTGGAAGTTGACATTAACATTCCATACATATACAATCACAATCCATAACATAAATTATAGATTCAGGGAACTTATCTTGGATTGAGAAAAACGTATGGGCAACTAATTCTAGGACAAGGACTCTCCACCCAATCATAGATAGTTGCTGCCAAGCTCACTAGTAGATATCACCCCCAAGCCATATCCCAAAGATTGGGGGGATTACTTAAGGGGTCAAGACAACAACTATCAACTGAAATAGGGACTCTAGAGGACCACCTTCCTCCACCCACCAACCACTCAACAGCCAAATAATTTACATGGAATCAAGAATATTTCTTCCTCTACCCAAAACACACATTGGTTCCACCCACTTTGGGGAATCTAGAACTCACTGTAAAAATCACAACAAGAAAGGCTTCAAAGGTCCTCCCTCCAGGAATCCAAGGACACAATCCTCCACCCACACCATCAACAAAATCCAGAGAAAAGCATCTCCACCCTATGGATTTATAGGAACTCAAGAGGCATTGTTCCTCACCAAGGAAAGACCATCTTCATGCAAGTCATGCCAAACAAGTTCAACTCACTATGTCCTCTTCTCTTCTATGTTTCTCTTTGTTGAATGGTGCTCTAACTTGATCCCTCTATTTTCCTAGATGAATGAGTGAATGGTGGAATGTTGTCCTCCATGAGGTCGAACACCTTCTTTTATATGTTGTTTACTTTTCCTGCACTAGAATTTACTCCCCTATCCTTACTATCAGAATAGTCCTCCTTCATAAATTCTATCCTTTCTACCTTGTAAGTGTTCTCCAAGGAAACATGGGCCTATGTACTTCTATTGCAACCCAATTAAATTCATGTCTAGTCCATTAAATAACACCAACCAACCTTTAATGGTTGTCAATCAGTTTTAATTTCCTGCACAAGGAAACCATAAACATCCCAAGAAATTCGTGTCTCTTGACTCAGTCCCTTTAATATATATATATATATATATATATATATATATATATATATATATATATATATATATATATATATATATTGCATTTTCATGAGGAAATATGGTTTGGGTTTGTCATAGACCACCCCCCCCCCCCTTGATGGAAGACCACCATCGATGTTCTTCTACTCATATGCCACCACAAGAAACAAGATAAAACACATATTGTTTTATTGAGATTTATATATACATCCCTATACAATATTTACAATCATATACATATTTTCTTCAATCAGTAAGCAAAAATTTATATGTTTCTCTCATGGAGTCAATCATTTCCCATGTGGATTCCTCCGGCCCAAAAATGCCTCCCTTTCACTTTGACTTTCTCTATGGATTGATTCTAGAAAATGAGACTACTCCAGTCTAGAATTCACAATGGCTATGGCTGGAACTCTCCCTCTAGTTCCACCTATAACACAAACGAATCAATTGCATGATTAGAATCCTTCACATATCTTTTAAGCAAAGAAACATGGAAAACATCATGAACTCTAATTGAAGGAGGTAAAGCCAGCTTATAGGCCATTGGTCCAATCCTCTCAAGGATTTCAAAAGACCCAAAATACCATGGTGCCAACTTGGAACATGACCCAATGTTTAAAGAACTCTTGTTAAGTTTTATTATCAAATAAACATGTTCCCCAACTTGGAACTCTTTATGCACCCTATGTTGATTTGCATAGTGTTTCTTCCTATCCTATTCCACTTTCAAATTATGCTTAGCGATTTGAATTTACTACTCCATTTCCTTAATCATATTAGGCCCAAAAAGGACCCTATTCATTGGAACATTCCGATTGATAGAATTATAATAACTCCCATACAAGGCTTCAAGTGGACTCATCTTTATGGATTCTTGGTATCCATTGTTGTATGCAAATTATATAAGTGGAAGATACTCCTCCCACTTCTTGGGTTGATGCATTACATAAATCCTCAACATGTCTTCAAGGATCCTATTTTTCCTCTATATTTTCATATCCATTTGTGGATGTATGTTTTACTAAATGCCAAGTTTGTCCCCAAACCTACAAATAGTTCCTTCCAAAACCGTGAAGTGAACTTAGCATCTCTGTCTGAAATAATTTTCTTGGAGACTCCATGTAGCCTCATTAGCAGAATCAAAGGATTTGACTACTATAAAGTGAGTTATTTTTCTCAATCTTCCAACCAAAACCATGATTGCATCATGATGCCTAGAGGCTCTAGGAAAACCTGTAATAAAATCCATAGAAAATAACTCCCATTTCCATTTTGGTATGGGAATGGGATGCAATAGTCTTGTTTCTTGTTGGATGCTTGCATTTAGCCTTCACTTGTTGACATTCTATTTTTTTTTCCACAAAATAAACCACTTATTTCTTTAAATTTGGCCAATAATAGAACTTTTTTATGGTTGTGAGGGTCTTTTCTTACCCTAGGTGTCCTGAATAAGGATTGACATGAAAATATTTCATTATAATCCTTTCTAATTTGTCACTATTTGGCACATAAATTCTGTTTCTGAACCTAATTAGGATATCATCAATGAGATGATATTCCTCATCCTCACCACCATGTAATAAATTTTCTCTCATCTGCTGATATTTTTCATCAAACTATCCTACATTTTTTACCCTTTCAACTAGGTTTGATTTGTAAGAGCTTATGGCGGCTAATTGATTCACTTGAATCCTCCTATTGAGTGTACCAACAACCCTGTTTTCTTTGCCTTTGATGTACTTAATCTCAAAATTAAACTCACTAAGTGTGGCTAGCCATCTAGCCTGTCTTGCATTCAACTTTGATTGCTCAAACAAATACTTAAGCCCACTATGGTCTGACATAAGTGTAAATTTCCTACCAAAGAGGTAATGCCTCTAAATATTCAAAGCATGAATGATGGTAGATAAATCTAGATCATGAGTCACATAATTCACCTCATGTTCATTTAATTTATTGACTCATATCATATCACATATTCTTCTATTGTAGGCTCAAAATGTCTGCCTCAACATTATAAGGGAGACCACCCAGTCGGGAACATAAAGTAGCTCTGTTTCCATTTTGAATGGTGGTTCTAACTGGTTACACTAGGTCATGTTACCTTCTCTCTATTTATATTTCCTTAAAGTATGACTTTTGGCTACCAATAGAGAAGAGACATCAGATCGAATCTTCTTGCTAATCAGGCAAGAAAGTGATCCTTAAGCTAATCTGGGGATCAACCAAGCCACAAATGAAGTTTTCCTCTTTGATAAGAGGAATTCTAGAAATGTAGAATTAAATCTAAATACAAAATAATCCTAGAATGTAAGCAAAAGACAAAGAGCCTAAGTCTATCTCGATTAGGAAGATATAGATCTAACCCAACCGAGAGAAAAGTAATTAAATGATTGGGATTAAAATATGTCTGGCTTATAGTGAATATCAAGCTAACGAAGTAGTTCAATTAACTGATATTATGAATACCAAAACAATTATTTGTAGATATCTACTAACAAGAATAATTAATCAACAACATTTAGGAAGTAGTTCACAACATGATGATTATTATTAAATCAGTAACTCGAATTATTAAACAATAATATAAGGAAATAGTTCAAAAAATATTATTGTTTGTTAAATCAGACTTAAAAAGTTGATTTCTGAGTAAATAGTTACTCACAAATTAGAGTTTAGCACACAAGAGCAGAGATAAATAATAGCATATAATTGAGGCAAATTACTCATATAGACAATAGTGCACAAATATGAATGAAAATGACACGTTTATGTCATTATAAAACGAAATCAGTATAAAAAAAAAATATTACTTTAAATATCAATTTATTGAAAGTTTTTCTCTGTCTCTGATCTCCAAAGGTCCTTTACAACGTTTGAAATTTGTTGCAAAAAATCGAGCTGCAGTAGTGCATACTCAGCTCCCCGAACACAGTCCGAAATGCAAAAGAAAAAATCCTAAAATTATCCCCTAGATCTGAGATTTTACTCTCCTCTCACCTACAACTCTAAATACCCATTAAAATAGTGCTTTTAAGAATTCCAAAATTGCAGAGAAGAGAAGCCCCTTCTCTATTCTTCAAACTAATATTTATAATTACAAGAATTAATTCCAAATAGGAGAGTTGTTGAAGAATGATTCTACTCCAACAATTTTCATTGGTCCAAATTCTTTTTCCCCTTTGCTATAGTAATACCATTGATTGAAATATTCTCTTTCTCATCTCTTTAAACTATTCTCATGGAAAAACCAATTAAAATAAAAAATCCCAATTTTGGAAAATAAAACATATTCCAATCAAAACTTAATTAAATAAATAAATAAAATAAAAGTTGATATTTTCATTGATCCTTGTAAATATTTTATTGGTCAAAGAGAACATAGTCGAATGGATTTGCACTTAGTAGAGGCTATGAACAAATGAAAATGAAAAAAGTATAAACTCAAAAAAGTATTTTTTTTTTTTACAAATTCAGAGCTTGCTTTTATGCTACATTTTAGACTCATTAAATGACTTAATTAGGCCATGCAACCATTTCAAAAATATTCTCCATGATTTTTTCTATCCAACAAGTTGTCATGTGCCTCATTTGACCAAGTAAAACTCAACTTATGAGTTTCCAAAGTTGAAGTCTCAAAATTCTGGAAAATTTGTTGACTAGACCAAAAATAAGAAATTTTAATTAAAAATCTAATACTAAATTAAATTAACAGTTATTACATAATTAATATTAATTTTAAAATATTAAATTAATTACAAGTTAATTATATACAATTAAAATACATTTTAATTAAAATTATGAATGCATTAAAAATGAATTAAGATTATAATTGAACTATAATTTGAATATAATAATATAATAATTTTAATATATTTAATAATAAAAAAATTCATATTACAAATCTTACATGGATGAATCGAAAAAAAAAATACAAGTGACATGACTTTAGATCCATTTGAATCGATTCTAAAAACATAAGGAGGAGGAGGCTTTAAACAGAGAAGGGTTAGGGTGGGAGTCATAAGACGAACTACGCTAAATTAAAATAACCATCGAATAAATCAAATATCGGGAGTTTTAAAATGAGACATTTTTACACTATATAAAAATGTCGATGTTCGATATTCTTATATTGAAACTTTAAATATTGGGTTTTTTTTATATCGGGACTTTTTTGAAATATCGAGGCTCTTATCAGATATTGAGGCTTTTCAAATATTGTATATCGTGATTTTTTATCAGGAGTTTTTTTCAGGATTTTTTCATCGGGATTTTTGTAAAGGAAGGGAGGGGGTGAGGTGAAGTGGTGCCCACTTGGAGTGGAACTCCTCCATTATAAACTACAACCACTTTGATAATTAAAAATCCTACAAAATGAACTACAATCACTTTGCAATTTTGAGATTTCGGGTCTCTTAATTTTTTTTAAATTAGAAATTGGTCTCAATTACCGAGATCCTGAAAACACATAATTTGAATTATTCTACAATTTGGCTAGGTGATTTTGCAGAACCGTTACTGAAAAATGAAAAATTAGTAAAAATTAACCAGGAATTAATATTTACAATCAATTACTAATTTATTTACAAAAATTAAAATAATATACATTTTCTACATCTAGGTGGTAAAAATTATCAAACTTCGAGTGAGCACCATTTGAAAACCCTGTAACCAAATGAGATGACACAAGTACCGATGGAAATATAGAGAAAATTCAAACTCAATGAAGCAATCAAAATATAAATCTGACGAAAATGAAAAAATGGAAAATTGTAGGACACTTAACCAAAAGAAAATATTAAAAAGGTGATTTAGCTAAAAAATTATGGAAAGGATCCCCATTATTTGAAATAGAAAAGTCAAAAATGGGGGTGTTGAGTTTTCACTACAACACCTTCCTACATCAAGACTCCACTAAGCCTTTCCTTGCAGACACCTATGCACACCACAAAATCCTTATAAGGATCTACAATCCTTAACATTGGTGTCTTCGTGATCAATTGCTTTAGTTGCTAAAAAATTGTTGCACACTATTCTTTCCACTCAAAAAAATTTCCTTTTCTGTCAAGGATGTGATGTCCTACCTAGGATACATTTTTGATAAATCTCTTGTAATATCTTGTCAAACCCATGGATGATTTGATCTTGAGTCATATTCCTTCAAGTTGGCCACTCCATTATATCCTTGACCTTCTCAAGATCGACGAATATCCCTTCCTTGAATACAATATGCTCTAAATAGTGTATTCGTGAATATAAAAAGTCACACTTGTTAAGTTTTGCATAGAGCTTGTGCTCCCTCAACAATTGAAACACTTGAACCAGATGTTTTTCATGTTCTTCCTATGTCTTTGAGTATATTAATACGTCATCAACAAACACAATGAAAAACTTTTCCAAATAAGGCAACAACACATAATTCATTAGACACATGAATGTGGTAGGGTCATTAGTAAGCCCAAAGGTGTTGGCATTATGACACAGGTTCGGCATTATGGCATAGGTGTTGTCCTTGATGGCAACTCACTCAAATGGCAGATCTCAGTTCAGGCTATCAAGAATGGAAGAAAATGAGGTATATGCAAGTTCATCTTAGCAAAGTTGTGTATATACACAGGATCAATGAACAAAAGAAGCGTATACGTATGCACACACTTTCATGCGAAGAAAAGCGCGTACATGTGGGAAAGTTTAAGTTTGGTTGTTAGTCCGACTTTTCTGAACCTATGGTTTTGGTCCTTGGTATTGCATCTAAAGTATTGAACCCAGGTATTGGGTCCCTAGTATTGGTGTTTTATGGTTTTGGACCATGGTTTGAGTAAGGCCAGTCTATAGAAAGGGAAGGAGATCATTTGGCAAAGGCATCGATTGAAGCATTGAATATCTGAAGAAGAGCTAGATCTGGAACACTATGACTGGTTTATGGTGCATTGCTGAATCTGATCCAAGGAGGAACCTGAGCGCTAAACATGGATAAGTTCTACTAATAAATCAAGATCTTAAGGCTAGAATAGTAGTATCTTTGTATGGTTTTGATCTATTATATGTGGCGCACGCTTGGTCTATAAATCTGATAATCTGGGTTAACTAATGTCTGAATATTTGAAGGAGTAAATTATCTTTATAGATCTGTACGCAGGTTCAGTGAAGCGAAGGCGTGTATACACGCTATTTCTGTAAGCGAAAAGTGTGTATACGAAGGTTGGTCTTAACACATAAGCGTATGCACGCATGTTTATGAATATTGAAGTAGTGTATGTCTCTTAAATTATGTTCTAGCTACTTTTGTTGATCACTGCAGTGATCTGAGTTCAGAATTGGTGTTTGGCTACTGTTACTGCCTTCTGGTTACATCATTCTAAGAAGTGTTTGGTTGATTCTATTTTGGGTTGTACAAAGGAGATTGATTATTGCAGATATACTTGATGTATGATTGATGATTGCTCATGGATCCAGTTTGAAAATTGATGAAACGTGGTCCCTGGAAGAAAGAGAAGGTTGTAGCCTTCTGTAGGTTAGCACCTATGTACTAGTACCTGAGCTAGTACAAAAGCTAATGGGGTTGTAGCTCCCTTCCAGGAGAGGTTGGAGAACGAGAGAAGGTTGTAGCCTTCTGCGGGTTGAAGCCTACGTACTGGTATAACTCTGCACCAGTACAGGAAAATTGTAAAAAGAAGTTTCTAATTAAAGGAAGATAGAGAAAAATTGTAGCAGGTGGTTTTCACCCACATTGGGTTTCCACCTTATATCTTGTGTCCTTGTGTGTGATTGTCTTCTGATCTATTTTACTGTTCCTGGTTACTATTTATATGATTCTGATGCACAGATTAATGATCAAGATTTGAAGAATGAATTAAATTGTAAGTCTGCATGATATACACTGGTTTGCTTATCTGTAGTTGCGTATATACGCGGTTTTCACTAACTGAAGTAGCGTATATGATCTGAAAAAAATAATTGACTTAATAATACTTATTCACCCCCCCTCTTAGTATTATTTCCAGCAATTGGTATCAGAGCAGGTCCTTCAGAAGAAGCTTGATTGCTTGAAGGAAGATCTATCATCATGAGTAACTACGAGAGAGAAGCATCGATCATGCCACCAATTTTTTATGGGACCAACTTCGTCTATTGGAAGGTAAGAATCACAGCCTATCTTCAATCTCTTGGTACAGAAGTCTGGGATATCATAGATACAGGGTACACATTTCCATCAGCAACTCCGATAGATCTCGCTGAGAAGAAGCAGTATGAAACAAATGCAAAGGCTGTCAATACTCTATTAGGGAGTCTATCTCAAATAGAATTCGTCAAGGTTATGCAGTTCAAAACCGCAAAAGAAATATGGGACAAGATCGTGCTGAGCTATGAAGGAGATGAACAAGTAAAACGAGCAAAACTTCAAACCCTCAGAATTCAGTATGAAAATCTCAGAATGCACAATGATGAAAGTGTGGCTAACTATTTCCTACGTATAGATGAGATTGTTAATTGTATGAAAAACTTGGTGTCTAGTCAATTTAATGTCTTAAATTGCTCTACATAAATTATCAATCCGGGGATCGTAAACTGATGAAGTGTGGTGCACTATATGTGTTTAGTTAACCTTTCTCTTACTTCGTTGTTTTATAGTTTATGTTGTTTTTGGGGTTTTGTTCTTGTTGGTTTTTTAAAGTGTTTAATGCAAATGGAAATCCTATTCTAAGGTCTTAAGAATACTTTTAAAGGACAAGTATGGATAAAGATTTCAAGACAAGGCCTATGTCCTTAATGGTAACTTCCAAAACTTAGCACTTCAAAAGAACTTAAAACATGTTATTGATGGAGTTAGTATTTAAACAAAAGTGTAGATATACAACTAGTTCAATCAAAATAAAATGCAATAATCAAATAATGAGAAAATGACTATGAGACCCAGTATCCTTGCTGTTTCAGCAAAAGGACAAGATGATTCTATCATGTCATTAGTTCATTAAAAGGCTATGTGCATCACTAATCTACAATCAACTTGAAAGCAATTTATGTACAGCTAATATACATGAGAAAAATGTAAAACAACAGTAATCAAAAAGCTTTGTTATGTATAGCTAATATACATGGTGAAATAAAATGCAAAATTAAATGACAACTATACAAGGCAGGGGCCCTCTACCACCTATGAAATCAAAGCAAAATTAAACACATTTGCATGAATTAAAATTGCATGAATGAAAAATCTAATCTACCTTACATTCTACAAAGCAATATTTACAAAATGAAATCTACTCTACCTTACATCCTAATATGCTCCATGACATCTACTTCACATCTCCTTCCATGTTGAGAACATCAAAGCTTTATTCAAATTCTTCAAAAGTACAAATTACAACAAAGTTCTTCAAAAGCCATCAAGGAAGAACTACAAACTTAAGAACTAGGAACTAAATACTAACAAATGAAGGAGAGAGATCTCCTATTTATACAAAAAGATGAGAGCCATCTCATTAATGATAATCCATGAATCTCTCCCTCTACCTCTAGAGTCCTAATCAGAGTAGGAACTGATAAGACACATGTCTTTTTAGAGTTACAATACAATTAGGAGATGTGACACATATCCTCATGATCCCATGATTCTTTCCACTCAAATTCGAATTTGGCCTTGGGGTGCCACATAAGGGTCTTCTAGAAGTCTCCTTTCAACCTACACATGTCAACAACCTCAACCCATTTGTTAGGTATAAGAATATGCACATTATTTTCTAATGTTTAACCACAAATTCACTTAAAAGGCTTAGAAATAATAAAGATTGGAAAAACATAAAGGTGGCCCAATGATAATGAAAGTGGGATGAATGTGGTGACATAGTAGTGAAATGGAGGTGAAATGGAGGTGATATAATGCAAATGAATGACATTTTCAAGACTCAACACTTGGGTGAAGAAATAAAAGAGGTTGAAAAGGTTCTAAGATCTTTGTCTTCTAAGTTTGAATCAAAAGTTTCTGCAATAGAAGAAAAATAGAATCTACAGAGCATTACCATGTCACAGCTACACAGAATTATAACTGCCTATAAAATGAGGAAAGGGGGACCATCAGACAGAAGAGAAGCTGCATTCAAGGCCTCAGGAAAAGGAGATTCTTATGACTTAGGACATATGTCAGAAGAAGAGGAAGAATCAAATTTTGTCAAAAACCTTCAACGAGGTGCTGGAAGATTCAAAGGTAAGTTACCTTTCAAATGTTTTGCTTGTGGAAGAGTATGTCACTATGCTGCCAAGTGTCCTCATAAAGATAAGCTTGACAAAGGTAAGGAACCAGCCAGATGGAACAGAAAATAGAATGTAAATAAGAAAAGCTATTACACTCATGAAGACAGTGATTGACTTTCAAATAGTGATGAAGATGAACAAGGTAATAATTATAGACTCTTAATGGCTTTTGAAGATCATGATTTTTTGGATGCTATAGATGAAGAAGGTCTTTATGAAGAGATTTCTAAACTCAAAATTTGTTTAGAAGAGAAAAATATGATTATTGATACTCTGCAACTCCAACTGGCTGAAAGGGAAAAACATCATGAAAAGTTAGAATGTGAAATTGTGGGACTAAGAAAAGAGATTGAGAAAGCAAAAGCTCTTAATCTTAGATTTGTTAAAGGATCTGAAACCTTAGATGAGATTATCAAAGTGCAGCGTTCTCCACTAATCAAGATAGGTCTAGGATATAATGAAGAAGCATCTCAAGTGCAGAAACCATCCACCTCCAAAAGTTATCTTGATGCAGCAAGGAGAAGTGAGCAAAGGCCCAATGGAGATCAGCAAGTAAATTAGGGACAATTTACCTCAAGAATGAACAAAGACTATCAGGTAAATCGGGGGCAATCTACTCTAAGGATGAATAGAAGCTACAACCAGCCACAGGTAAAACCTTCTCAATTTGCCTCAAGAATGGATGTCAATAGAAACCACAATCATTTGGTTGGTAGATTTGATAATCGCAAGAGTTTCTTCAATGGCCAATGTTTCTCTTGTCATAACTTTGGTCACAAAGCAGCCCAATGTGTTGCCTATAAGACAATCATGACTAGAGAAGCTCAAAAACAAACAAGTATGACTGGGATCATGAAAAGAACCTACAATAACTTTTCTGCTCTTGAAAATGAAATAGAATGTTCTATTTGTAACAACTTCGGTCATGAAGATTCTGAATGCAGGAGCAGGTTTTGGCAGACAACTCAGAAGGAACAAACCTCAAGTGCTAAAATTTGGAGAATGAAAGAACCACAACTAGAAAGATGTGGTATAGCCTTATATGCGGAAGGGCAGGAAAATCAATGATACATCGACAGTGGATGAAACATATGACAGGCGATAAAGAAAAACTTCAGTCATATAGTGCCTTAGAAAAGGAGAAGAAGGTCTCATTTGGAAATGACACCCCTGCAGTTATAAAAGGTAAAGGGTCTGTTCAGTTGAAAGAGAAGGTCAAAGCTGGAAATTTCATGTATGTTGATGGCTTAAAACATAATCTATTAAGTGTTAGTCAGATGTGAGATCAAGGAATGGAGGTAATATTCCAATCAAATGGATGTAGTGTTCGTGATCTTGATATAGGAAAAACAATGATTAAAGGCATAAGAACTCCAAATAATTTATACATATTCAAAGAAGGACAACATCAATGTTATCTAAGCAAGAATGATGAACACTGGCTATGGCACAGAATATTGGAGCATCTTAGCTTCTCTCAAATAAGGAAAGCATGCAAATATCAAGCGGTTCGAGATCTCCCTGACATCAAAATTCCAAACAACACAATATGCAAATCATGTTAGTTTGGTAAGCAAACAAGAACTAATTTTCCTGAGAAGGAAGGATCAGCTAGCAGGCCTCTGGAACTTGTTCACACTGATGTATGTGGTCCATCTAGAAAAAGGTCACCTCGAAGAGAAGAATATTTTATATTGTTCATTGACGATTTTTCTAGGATGTGTTGGATAGGACTTATGAAGCATAAAGATGAAGCTTTTGAGAAATTCAAATCATTCAAAGCCTTGGTTGAAAATGAATCAGATCACAAAATCAAATGCCTCAGGTCTGATCGAGGAGGAGAATTTACCTCAAACGAACTTTTCGATTTTTGTGAAGAACATGGAATAAGAAGGGAATTCTCTACAGCTAGGACTCCTCAGCAAAATGGAATAGTGGAAAGGATGAACAGAATGGTTCAACAAATGGCTCGTGCTATGCTTGATGAGTCTAGAACTCTCACAACCTTCTGGGGTGAATCCGCATTTGCAGCAGTTGTTATTCTCAACAAGACAAACGTCCAAGTAAACAGCACTCAGACTCCTCACGAACTATGGTATGGTAAGACTCCCACGGTAAAATACTTCAAAGTGTTTGGGAGCAAATGCTACATCAAAAATACTGATGAAAATCTTGGCAAGTTTGAACCTAGAGCAAATGAAGGCATTCTCCTTTGTTACTCTCCCCACAGCAAAGCATACAAATGTTACAATAAAAGAATTGGAAAAATTGTTAAAAGTATTGATATAGTTGTTGATGAAGAAGGAAGCACTCCTAGGCAGGTAAGATATGAAGACTTCCAAGATAATGAGGACTATCCATCAACATCAAATCAGATTCATGATGAAGAAGAAACCCATGAGGCACCAGAATAACAGATAAGGATAGAAGAAAAGACTCCATCTAGGTACATTCAGAAGAATCATCCAGAATTTCAAATTTTGGGGCAAAAGGAGGCAGGTATACAAACAAGAAGAACAATTGCAGAAGCTTCAAGCTATTTGGCATTGCTCTCCTCCACTGAACCACAAAATGTAAGAGAGGCATGCAAAGATGAATGTTGGGTCAAGGCAATGCATGAAGAACTTGAGCAGATAGAAAAGAATAACACTTGGGAGTTGGTTCCTAGACCTAAAGATAAGAATGTCATAGGGACAAAATGGATATTCAAAAACAAGTTGAATGAAAATGGGGAAGTTATTAGAAACAAAGCCAAACTTGTTTGTAAAGGGTATGCTCAACAAGAAGGAATCGACTTTGAAGAAACTTTTGCTCCCATTGCTAGACTTGAGGCCATCAGAATGTTCCTTGCTCTCTCCAGTTTTCAGAAGTTCAAAGTATTTCAAATGGACGTGAAATCTGCTTTTCTAAATGGAGACTTGGATGAAGAAGTGTATATTGAATAACCAGATGGGTTTATCCTTGGAAATGATCCAAAGCTTATATGCAGACTCAAAAAGGCTCTCTATGGCCTTAAACATGTTAGAAATTATATATATTATGGAGCAATGGAACACATAAAATATTGCAGAAATATAAACATAGAAAACGCATAAAACAAGAGAGACACAGATATACGTGGTTCACCCAGTTTGGGCTACGTCCACCCTGAACAACCAGTCCTTCCTTTCTATTATCCAACAAAATGAAGAGACACAACCTACAGCAGATCCGCTGTAATATCCTCTGTTTTCTCTCACAGTCTCACCTCTCTATTTCCCGCTCATAGAATACACATCTATCACACAGCCTCAAATACAATACCCTCATACAAAGAGAGGGGTTGCCTTCTAGGGAAAAAAACCCTAAACTAAACATAAGTTCTACCGTCAGATCATCCGCCTAATGAACAGCCTAGATTGACTAGAAATTACTATACTTTTACAAGGCAATTTTACAGTTGTTTTTAGCTTCAGGGGCGCTGCCCCCGAAACCCCCCGCCAGGGGGGGCTCCCAAAGGTCGCAGTCGCCCCCCCCCCCCCGGGACCCCCCTGCAGCAAATATTTTACGGGCGGCGTTGCCGCCCCCATTTCGAACTGGGGTCCTATGTGGCGATACCTTTGAATATAGAACATAATCAGGCTCCACACCCAACAAAACAAGCTCCAAGGGCTTGGTATTATCGCTTGGATAAATACCTCCATCAACAAGGTCTTATAAAAGGATCAACTGATAGTAATCTTTATATAAAAATTGACAATGACAAGTTGCTAATACTTGTTTTGTATGTTGATGATATCATCTTTGGTAGCAATGAAGAAGACATGAGTCAAAATTTTGCCTTAGTAATGCAGAAAGAGTTTGAAATGTCTATGCTTGGTGAGATCACATCTTTTCTTGGTTTACAATTCCAACAAAATGAAACCGACATCTTTTTATCACAAACCAAGTATCTCAAGCAGATCTTGAAGAAATATGGGATGGAGGATTCAAAACCAGTATGTACCCCTATGGTAACAGGATGCAGCCTCAGCACAAATGATGAATCGGCAGCGGTACATCAACCAACCTATAGATCCATGATTGGTAGTCTACTCTATCTAATAGGTACTCGACTAGATATTATGCATGTAGTTTCCAGAATAGTTGGAAGGTTTCAGGAAAATCCAAAGTGTTACAGGGAAAAGTGTCTATGCAGAACTGCTAATCCCACTAAGGTGTGGTAGCTACCTTAGAAACAAACAAAGTAAAATTACTTTCGTTTTCCTTTATGAAAGATAGATGAGAGAAGAATAAAGGAGACCAACCTCTGTCTTGCGCTTGGTTCCATGCTCTATTCCTCTCTCTTCTGATATTCTTTTGCTACTCGCTTCCTTGTATACCCAGTTTCACAGAGTACCTGTAGAATCAAAGCAGCATAACACTATACAAGAACATGGATCTATTATCATAAACAATCTAGGATCAGATATAAATTGACCATACAAATTCACAAAACATAGATTACACAAGAGTATGGAGGAAAACTTGAATAGCTTTATTGATAATCAAGAAAGAGCCAAGAGAGTTACAACCAGTTGTTCTGACCCAACATCATCCTCTCAGCAAGTAAGCCCTTCTTCACCTCATGCAAAGCTTAGATCACCCAACACTATGATGTTGCCTCAAGAAACCAACAGCAATTCCTGACAAGATGCAAAATTCCAGCCTCTAGATCTCTGGGATGAGGGATCTGTTAGCTACCTATACCAATAGGTTTCATATTTCATGATTGGCAAAGAAAGTTCCAAATATGCTCTGCTTTGGTGATACAAAGATCCCATATTTCCAAAAGGAGACAATGTGTGTATATAGCTTCATGTTGATTAAGTTTTGATGGGTGGTCCAACAGCCTAATCTGGATCATGCCATGTTTCAATTTTCTGTTGTAGAATAGAGAAAGAAATCTGTCCAAACTGTGTAATCTTGGCAGACCAGTAGCTAGGTAGAGAAAGTAAGGTTTCCAACTGCTTAATCTGGGACCTTGGAAGCAATAAGGGTAGCTTTAGATAGAAAGTCAAAAGAAAAAGCCAAAAGAAAAGAAAAGGCACATAAGGGTCTGCAAGTCTAAGTGCACCCTCCAAGAAGAAACAAAAAATGCTAGGCAAGTAGATGGGTAGGCAGATGGGGTTGCAGAAATGGCATTTCTTTCAAATGAATCTTGCTGGTCTAATACACAGCAAAGCAAAGGAGCATGACTAACTTCCTTTTTCCCCATTTTTCACATTTATTACTAATATCCCTTCATCAGCTGTGTTCATGAAAGAATTTAAGGTTTTATGTTGGTTCTTATTCCTTTGAAAGCCACATTTCTTGTCTAAAAATTCTTTTCATTTGATCTACTCCCTAAGCTAAGTTGTTCTCATATAAACTTAGTGATTTCATCCCTCATTCACTTCTTCCATTCATATTAACCCCTAACTTATTATTATTTAAATCCCCTATATTACCCTTTCCCTATTATTATAAACACTATGGTGTATAATCCCCAAGCATTCTATAAATATCCCTTCCCCTTGGCATTATAGCCATATGTTCACTATCAGGGATTAAATTGACATCTAGTCAGTTTAAGAACCCAAAGCCTTACCCCTCTTTCCCCTTCAGAAGTTTTCTAAACCATGAAACCTTTCATTTGTAAAAGAACCTTGTGAAAAACCCCCATTAGCACCCCTAACCCGCTTCATTAGAAAAAACATATGAAAAAACCCACTTTTTCATTTTACCCAAAGTTCGAGCACTATGCGCATTTTTATGAAAAATACATTGAAAACCATATGAATTTGCCGAAGTCCTAAGTCCCCGCCGGGCACACCTTTCAAAGAAAATATTAAATTATTCTCCGCCCGCTGTCGTATTGTCCTGGCATCTCAACGATCCGTCAACCGTCGGATCGGGCCCTTTTCATCCGACGGCCCACATGAATATCGGAGCGGCCCCGACGTCCTTAGGTTAGCTTCTGATATTTGTCAGAGGGTGACGTCAGGCCTCTGCCACGCGTCACCCCCACATCGTATCGGAGCCCCCTCTAAAAAATCAGCTTCCGTATAGAGCGCGGTGCGATATCAAACCGCTTACCGCTTCCGGTTTCCGTTAAAACCGCTAGGCCAGCGTCACTGCTACGTCATCGCCGCGTCAGCGCCCCCGTTCGCCATTTGCTCTACCTGTCCGCCACCTCATCATCCCCGTGGACCACTCTTAAGCCGCCACGTCACCTGATGACGTCATGCTGACGTCGTCCGACCTTGACCCCACCTGATGATGTCATGCTGACGTCATCCAAAAAAAGCGCCAATGTTCCAAAAAATCCATATTTTGGCCAAAAAACCGTGTTTTTTGCACTTTTTGCAAAAACGACTGTTGTTTCTCCTGCATGCATTTTTACATCCAAGCTCTCACCAACCTGCTGAATTCGACCTGGAGACCGTTGGCACGCCAAACCCACCTACATTTGCCACCATTACCGCAGTGTACCAGGTATTTATCCGAATTATCCTCCCTGCGCCTAAGTTTGTCCATAATTCTCCAAGGATAACTTAAAACACTGAAAAAACAAATAATTTACCGGCAAATCCTCTCTGCCTAGTCTCCATTTACAACTGTAAGGTCGAAATTCAACTGCTAAGCCTTGTTTACCCGAGTTTTCACAAAACCTGCATGCTGTTCGCGCAATCGTGAACGGGGAACCCGAGCTGCACTAATTTACCGTGAAAAAGAGTTGTAAGGGCCAAGCATTCGCCCTATCAGTGCTTGTGCAGTATTTCAATTGCTGCCATCACCATTTTATCCCCTGTTCCTCAGTAAATCAACTCTCTTTTCAAGAATTACTCTTTGTGTTGCTCTGCACAGTAACACCAGTTTACATACAAACAGAGCTTTAAAGTAACCATGGATGCTCCAGTAGCTCCTGTAGCCCTGAACATTGCTCCTTTAAATGCTCCTCAGAGACAATTGGAATGGCAACCATTAGCAGACCTGGATTATCAGATATCAGAAGAAATGCTAATGCACAGCAAGCACCACATTCACTTGTTGAATGAGTTGAAGATTAAACATGAGGCTGGAACAGATGTATTGATAATTTGGGATTCTTTCCTCCCTCTCTTCAAGCTCCCTCAGGTCAACCAGTTTCCTGACCTAATCCACCTATGTGCTGAATCCTACGACGCCACTCAGAGGGCTGTGATTGACCCTTCAGGCTCTGTTGTTTTCTATGTCACCCCTGAAGCCATCAAAGAGATGCTGCACTTCAAAACTGAGAAGAAATTAGTCCCTTTATCACTGGCTGATCTGATAAAGCAAGGAACTAAATTGACAGATGCTCAGGTCACCAAACTAAATCAATTATTCATTAACTCTGACACTGTGAAGTACCCTCCCATTTCTCATGTTTACCTCAACCAATTGGGCAGGGACCTTGTAGACATGATCAGTCCCATTCTGGGCTACAATTCAATTGAATTTGTTGATGAAACTGTGCTAGTGATGATGCTCATGTTTTCCCCTGGCAAGTCTCCAATCTGCTATGACTATGCCACCTACATATCTGACAAAATACATGAGCAATTAATGAACTTGGCAAGAGAAAGGGTGTTCAGATACACCTCTTACATCTACCACTTGATTTTGTATTATCAACATGAGAAGTTCCACTTTGCTATGAAGAGAGTGGATGCACAAGGAAATCCAAGGTCAGTGGTTTATTGGTCCTCTGCCTTCCACTGCAGATCTTGTTCTCCATATACTTATTGTGAATTTATAGACTTCTTCGTCCACCCAGCCATGTCTCTGCTTATGAGCTCACCTCCTCCTAGACTAACTGATGAGATGCAGAGGATTCTTTAGCTGTCCAAGGCATACAGCATTGGGGATTGGTACTATTACCAACACCACACAGTCATCAGAATATATGGGTGTGAGTTGCCCCCATACAGATTGCCCAGATATGTGCCCATGAGATTATTTGCCCTTGAATATTTCAGGCAGTTTGGGAATGCTGATGTGCTACATTTTTCAGGCAAGGGCAAGAAAGCACAGCTCAAGGTAAGAAACCAATTAGGCCACTTCATCTACAACAAAAGGGAGGAAGGTTGGCAAGAAGCAGACAGAATGCTAGAATCCCTTGGCCTACAGACCAGTTTCCTTTGGAAACCTTATGACCCCAATCACTTCATAACTTTAAGAAGGGTCAAATATAGGCTGTCCGGTTATGACCATGTAAGGTTGCCTCACATAGAAAAGTATGCAAATCAAATTAAGTGGAGGAGAGGAACCTTAGAGGAGGCTGCCACACAAGAAGATTTAAATCAAAGAGCAGTTAAAAATATCCAAAAGATGGCTGACTTAGAGCTTTGTGCACAGGTATTTGCTCTTCCAGGCACTCAAGTAGGAGCAGCTGCCTCATCCTCCACAGCACATCAGCAAACAGCCAAAGCTACTGATCAAATCTCTAGCAATGGCAAAGAGATAGAGATGGAGCCAGAGCAGCCACCCCAGGAACAGGTACAGCAGCAGGAAGTGCAGCAACAACAACAGCTAGGTCAGCAAGAGCAAACATCACAGCCCCCAGAATCCACCGAGCAGCAAGCTCAGGACATTCTGCCTCCTAGGCAGGAGACAACAGTGGAGGCCTCAGTCCTCCAAACCCCACAAAAGGAAGATATAAGCAGAAAGAGGGACAGAGAGACTCCCCTCACAACATCAACAAGTCATGGGGAGAAAAGACATAGAATGAATCCCCTTTCTGAGGAGGAAATGCCAATAGGGCAGTCTTTGGGCATGGGCCCACCTAGTATGGAGGCATCTGCAAGTTCCTTCCAGCAGGAACAAGAGAGGACAGTGGGAGGAGAAGTCAACTCCTCAAGCCAGCAAAGAGGAGCTGAGGTGGGCATCAAGCAGCAGTTCATTGACATAAAGAAGAGGAATGAGCCCATAAGAGTACAGCTATATAATCATTTGTTGAAAATGGCTCCCACTAACCAGCAAAGACTAATGTCTGCATTTGATGTCTAGGAGGGCAAGATGATCATGAGCCATTTTATGCCAGCGGTGTTGCAGCCGCAGTCAGCTGCAGATTACATAAGGACCAACCTTGAGGTCCTTGCCAAGGACATCCACCCAATGGACAAAATCGAATTGCATAAGCAAACGGGTGAGATGGTGTATGCCTCCTTGGCAGATAAGACATTGGATAACTACAGGCTAGAAAATAGCCTAAATAATACAGCTGCCCAACTGGAGTTGGAGAGAGCATCCTCTCAAGCAAAGGACAACATAATTAAAGCCTTGGAGGAGATAATCATAGAACTTGGGCATGATCCCAAGGACATCAAGGTTGTGCAAGCATTGTTGAAATTGAGAGATGCAGATATGGCAGCATTAAGAAAAATGGTGAAAGTCCCAGCAACCATTCACCCACAAACTGAAGAAGTTGCCCAGCTGAGACATGACCAAGATGCATCAGCTATGCTGGTGTCCCTATACAAACAGCTGATCCAAACACAAGAAAAATTGGGAGAATCAGAGGCTGCACAGGCTGCACTGCAGGCAGCATTACAACAAAAAGAAGGAGGACAAACATCTCAGCCTCCTCCAGAAATAATTAACCTGGAGGAACCTCCTCAGACTACAGCTCCTCCTACTGAACAGACAACACCATCTACATCAGCAACTGCACCAACAACAGAGCAGGCTCCAAGCCTGGATATGCAGAAGCTCAAGAATGAAATCCAAGCCCTGGAAGCCCAAATGGCAGAGCTAAATGAGGCCAGGGAGAGTCTAGCAAAGCTCAATGAAAGATATGATAAATCCAAGCAGACTGTGGCAGAAAAGGGAAGGGAAATCAAGGCCCTTAAGGATAAGATAAAGGAGCTGGAGAAGGAGCTCACACTTGACAAAGTGACAGCTGAGCTTAAGACAGTTTTATGGGCCAACATTGACCAATCAATCACTGATCAATGGCAATACATTGAGACCATTCATGAGCAAATAGAGCTCATAGGGAAAGCACAGAGGGAAATCCAGAGATCAAGGGCATCTCTAGGCAATATGCCTGAGGTTGCCAATAGAATGATTAATGTGCTTAATAACAGAACAAGTGCTCAGCTGGCGACAATGGGAATCACAAGTAGAACTGAGACCATCCAGCTGATAAAGAGGGTCCTTACACTGAGAAGCCTGGTACAAACGCTGGAAAGAAGAAGCCAGGACATGCAGACAGAGGTAAATAAATTCATGGACAAGTTCACAGCACTACAGGGCAAAGGTCTTCCTAGCTTACTGAACAGCGCAGGCAGACTACTTTCACATGAGCATTATGCCAAGAGGGTCAATACATTCGCTACTAATCAGATCACTGAAAGGCCCAGCACCTCAGAAGAAACAGGACCAACAACAGGACAAAGTCTCTACAACAGGGTAGAGAACTTATTCTTTATAATGAATGAAATTAAACATCTGTTTGAAGTGCCTCCAAACTTCTACAAATACACAGAGGCAGATGAGACTTTAGAGGCAATTCTGAGACATCAATTGCCCACACAGGAATGGTGGACTAAGGCGATACAGATGATATTATAGACAAGAAGCCATTCACTAAGTTTTTCATCAAAAAATATAAGTTATCATGCACAGGAAAATTTTGATGAAATCAACATGCATGGAGAAGAATGGGCTGAGCCAACTCAGCAAAACTATTCGGCCACCAAAGCAGCAGTGACAGTCACAGGTGACAGGGCCGAAAAGCTACAGGATGACAGAGCTACAAAGACACGTCATTCATCGTTTATAACAGAGCGTTCAACCGACTCAATGGCCTCCAAAGGTCAAAAAGTTTTCTGACAGCATTAAAGAGCATTTATGTTGTATTCAAAGCTGTAATAACTTCTTATCTATTGTTCTGTACAAGTTGGTGAACACATTTATTTCTCAGATGACTCAACGCCTCAGATATTTTGTATGACCACTTGTATATATTCCCCCCTCGCATAAGTTTGCAGGGGTTGTTGTTGATTTCTCTTCCAGATTTCTTATGCTGTAAACTTCCAGATTATTAATACAAAAGTGATGGAATTTCCAAAGCTCTGCGTTATTTGATGCATTGTGGTGTTTAGCTGAATGTTACAGAATTCCTGCGTATTTCATGACTCAATAAGTTTTCTTTAAACTCTTTGTTATGTGTTTTGTCATCTTCTCATAGCTCATTCATGTTCTGTGTTTTACAGTTAAATAGCAAGGAAAAAGAATAGTTCTAGGATTTAATCACAGATTACCCTGAACTCAATCTATGCTATTATAAATGTTTTTCTTCAGTTATAGTCATAAGGTGTAATTCTTAAATGCTGCACCTCCAAACTATATCTTTCACAGTGATTGTTGTTTCAGGAATTCAAGTATGCTCCTGTGCAATATATCTCATTCTTACACCCCAGCTTAGTGGAGAATTCTTAATTGCTTTTCACTGGTTGATCACAGCTCATAATCACACTTTAAAGTTTGTTTCATGAAGTATTTAAAAGGCCCTGTAGTTTCAGCAACTCAACTCAATATTTCAAACAACCTGTAGCCACAGACTCCATAGCCCAATGGATTAGAACTATCTGAAGGTTTCACATTAGGTACAGAAAGATATCCCTCAACCAAAACATAAAAACAAGACAAACCCTGAAACTCATAACTAGCCTAAAATCTTCACAAAGACACAGACAAACCTTAAAGAGAGAGCCCTCTCTGATTACAGTTTGGCTAGAAGCTGTAATCCAAAGACTGGTTAGTGGTTACCCCGGCCGTATTCCCTTGGGAGTCAAAGGGAACAACCTGGGTGTTAACATAATTGGCGACTCCACTGGGGACACCATCTTATTTTTCAATTGTTGTCTGTCCATAGATAGTGGTTCTAAAATCTTGAGCAGTCCCTTGAAACAGTTCTAAAAATATCCTAAAATAACAAAAACAAGTTCAGAAGCTGGCTCCTAAAAGGGAAACTAGACACACTAGGTCAAATCCTGACCCCAATCCACCAGCTACTTTTGAAAACCCTAATACAATCCCCAAAATCATTAGGAAACAGCAAAGGCAGGAAAATCCTACTGATTTGAGTCCTGAGGCAGCCTACCCTGAACCAGTTCCTACTCCAATCAAGGTTCTATTTCGGTCTACCCCTGTTTCCCCCAGTTCACCACCTACATCTCAAAGCCCTCCTTTCACACCTCCATCCACTGCACATATTCCCTTGACCAACACTCTAGTTTCCACCGTTCCCAATCCCCCTGTTGTACCAGTCGTTCATGCTATCCCAGTTATCCCTGTCAATCCTATAAATCCTGCAAATATGGCTAATAGATATGCACCCCTGCAGTTGCCTGCCAATGCTGCAGCTCTACCCCAGGACTACCAATCCAAGATCTCATATTTTGACTCCACTGGCCCTTTCACAGCAATTCAGCATGCCAGAAGGATGCAAGACCATTTTGAGAACTATGAAATAGATGATGACAGTGTGAGAATGAGAATCTTTGTTCAGAGCCTGACAGGGGATGTAAGAACTTGGTTTAGATCACTGGCTGTAAATACCATCACAACTCCTGATGAGCTTTATCAAGCCTTTACTAACAGATGGGAGAAAAAGAAAGATCCCCTGCACATACTTGGTGAATATTTACAATCAAACGAGGTCCTCAAGAGACCGTTTTGGAGTATTGTGCAAGATTCAACAATGTATATAATGCAATACCACAGAATTTAAGACCTCCTCCTGATTTAGCCTTGTACAAATTTCCGGATGGTTTTGACCCTGATATGGTATATCAGTTGAAGGAAAGAGCTCCTGAAACCCTTGAAGATGCCCAAAAGGTTGCTGTCACAGTAGAGGCCAACCTGATTGCCAAAAGAAACAGGGCAAGATTGGAAAAGAGAACCACCTTCAAAGAAGAACCCTCAGCCTTTGATCAAAAACTGGATGCAATACTCACTGGTATGAAGAGATTGGGTGATAGAGTAGAATTAGTTGAGAGAAAGTCATCATGGGAAGCACCACAAAATAACCCTATCAGAAATCCCAATTTTAGGAGAAATCAAAACCCAAACGTGGGCAAGGCCGGTTCTGATCCAGACATTAGGCCTCCTTTTCAGGAAAATTATACTGAGGCATCCACTTCGAATGAGCAAACAGATGACACCCACATTAACCTGATGGGCCTGAATGATGAGCAGCAAGTTTTTCTGAGTCAAGAGGATCATAAGGATGATGACATTCAGCAATTCCAAACCAGGTCAGGTGAGTCATTCGACTTTAAACAAGGCTATGAAACAGCTGTTTATGAAGTTCATAAACAATATAAGCTAAGAAGCAGAACTATAAATGTAGCACAGCCTGAAAAAATAAAGGATAACCAGCAGCCCAAAAGAGCCATAGTCACAGAACCAAATGACACAAGTGATTCAGTTACAAATGAAATAACAGTTCAAGAAGTCACTGAACCATTGCCTTCAAAACAACAGCCTATGGCTACATCACCCTTGCAGCCCATTCCAAGTAACACTCCTCAAGAGATGAGTAAGAAGGACAAGCCTCAAGATCAAGATAAGAATCAAGAAGAAAACCTAGTGAAAAAGGAAAAGGCTATCACCCACAACACCAAGATCCAATCTGAAAGACCCTTTGACTTAGAAGCTGAAATCGGCAAATTGAAGGTAACTATCCCTCTCTCAGAACTAGCCAAGAATGAAATTTATAAACAACAAATCAAGAAGTCCCTACAACTTACTCGTACTAAAGATAATGTCAATATATTGGATGACACCCCAGAATTGCTTTTCGGTCCAGAGGTTGATGGAAAGGCAACAGTTACAGGGATCCTGCCTTTCTATGTCAGCCTGCATGTTCATGACAAGATACTACACAATGCAATGTTTGACTCAGGTGCCTCTCATAACTTAATGCCAAATCAGTCATGGAAAGATTGAATCTAGATATTACAAGACCATACAAGGACCTATTCTCATTTGACTCCAGCCAAGTTAAGTGTTTAGGTCTGATAAAAGATCTTTGTGTGTCACTTATCCAATACCCCAATAAGACAATCTTGATGGACGTTGTAGTTGCTGATATTCCACCCAAATATGGGATGCTCTTATCAAGATCATGGGGGGCTAAACTCCAAGGTTCCCTACAATTAGACATGTCATATGCCACCATCTCAGTCTTTGGTCAACCCAAGAGGTTATATAGAGAGTCACTTATGAAATACATGGTCAGCAGTGAAGAAAAACCTCAAAACTTTCCCATATATGCTGTCCATTCTGACATAGATTCATACATTCTCTTCAATGATAATTCGGGTCTTACAAATGATGATGAAACCAAGACACTCAAACAAGATCAGGACATTAATGAACAAGCTGTTGCTCTAGAAATAAAGCTGATCCAATCAACCGATGAGACTGTTCTAAAAGACAAACTAAATGAAAAACCAGAACTTCAACTCACAATCCGAGATCACAGAGAAGTTATTGAGTCTCCCCAAGAACAAGAGATCCTATGGTTCCTTGAATTTGATGGGTCAGTCAACAAATTAGGGGCAGGAGCTGGAGTTTGGATACATAATAAACAAAACAGTCATGCAGAAGGTCGAGCCTATAGGTTAAACTTCAGGTGCACCAACAATATGGCAGAATATGAAGCTCTCTTACTAGGCCTCAAGCTAATAAAATCCTTACAAGCCATAAAAGTTTCAATACTAGGAGACTCAGACCTAGTTATCCAACAAGTAAAGGGTAATTTTGTCACCAATGACAAAAGACTGAGATCTTATAGATCTACTGCTGCTGAACTACTGTAGTCCTTCACTGAATTTCAAATTACCAAAATTCCTAGAACTCATAACCTGCATGCTCATAGCTTGGCTACATTTGCGAGCACTTGTAAACTTCCTTTTGAACCCCAACATTGCTTTACAGCTGAGGTAAAACACAGACCTTTTGTCCCAAACAATGTCAAGGACTGGCAAGTATTCGAAAATGATAAACAAATAAACAATTTCTTGACCTTACAAGAGGAATTTGCAGGACTAAATATTGACACCGAGGGAGCAAGTCAATCACAAATACTTGAAAGAGCAAGTCAATCACAAATACAGAATGAACAGAATAACAAGCCAATATCACCTAAGACAGCTCACCAAATCCTACATCCAACAATTTTCAACAACACCAACATACAAGAAATTCAACAAATCAGTTGTGAAGAAGTGGCTGATGCTGAGGCTGAAGTGATACAATTGAAAGACAATTTTCTTCCAACAGGCCTAACTCCACTAGAGGATATTTTTGATTCAAATGATGTCCCTAGAAAACCAAAAATGCAGCCCCTTAACTCTGCCATTGAAGAATGCAACATTGGAACCATTGAGAAACCCAAGATAATAAAATTATCTGCATCCCTACCTCCTGATCAGAAGCCTAAATACATTGACCTTTTCAAAGAGTTCCAAGATGTCTTTGCATGGAGTTATGAGGACTCAAAATCCTATGACACCTCTGTTATCCAACATACCATCCCTCTCAAGCCAAATCAAAAGCCATTTAAGCAAAAATTGAGAAGAATAAACCCTATGCTTCTCCCTGCAATTGAGAAAGAGGTACAAAAAATGTTTAAAGCTGGTATCATAGCACCAATCAGGTTTTCTGATTGGATTTCAAATTTGGTGCCCACAAGAAAGAAAACTGGTGAAATAAGACTTTGTGTTGATCTTAGAAATCTAAACCAAGTGTCCCTCAAAGACAACTATCCCTTACCTAAGATGGATCACATTCTCCAAAGAGTGGTAGGGGCCTCAAGGATTTCATTACTTGATGGATTCTCAGGCTTTAATCAGATCCTAGTACACCCTGATGATCAAGTCAAAACTGCATTCACAACCCCATGGGGAACTTTCAAATATGTAAAAATGCCTTTTGGGTTGAAAAATGCAGGGGCAACATTTCAAAGAGCAATGGATATTGCTTTTGCCAAAGAGATTCATGAATTCCTTGTCATTTATTTGGATGACCTCACACCTTTCTCAAAATCAGACCAAGAACACTTGAAGCACTTGAGACAAATCTTCTTGACATGTAGGAAATATGGAATTTCCTTGAATCCAAAGAAGTCTCTGTTTGGTTTGGAAGAAGGTAAGCTGTTAGGACATATCATTTCAAAGGATGGCATCAGAATTGACCCAGACAGGATACAAGCTATCTTGCAAATGCCTCACCCAAGAAATATCAAAGAATTGCAAGCTTTCTTAGGGAAGATCAATTTCTTAAGAAGGTTTATCCCAAACTTAGCAGAATTGATCAGATTGTTGAACAACATGCTAAAAAAGGATTCAAAAGTAAAGTGGACAGTAGAAGCAAATCAAGCCTTTGAAGGTATAAAATTGGCCCTTACCCAAACCCCAGTCTTAACAAATCCTCAATTTGACAGAGAATTTATCATTTTCTCTTTTGCCTCCCAGCATACTATTGCTGTTGTTTTATTACAGAAAGATGACCAAGGAAATGAGAAACCCATTGCTTTCTTTAGTAGAGCTCTCAGAGATGCACCCCTGAAATATCAGATCATGGAAAAGCAAGCTTATGCTTTGGTCAAGGCCATTAAAGACTTTAGGATTTACATCCTTTATTCCCATGTTATAGCTTATGTGCCAAGTCCCATTGTAAAAGACATACTTACTCAAGAAAACTTAGAGGGCAGAAGAGGAAAATGGATAGCCAGCATCTTAGAATTTGATATGGAAATAAAACCTACAAAACTAATAAAAGGGCAAGGTTTGGCCAAACTAATGACAGAAGAAAACTTCCAAGCCTTAGACATAAACCAGCTGGACAATGAACCGGAGCTGGCGACTCCAAAGATCAATGTAGCCTTTGAACAATCCCCTTGGTACTCTGATATATGTTATGTGTTACAAAACCTGTGTGCTCCACCAGGATTGTCCAGAACTAAGTGTAGGTTCCTAAAAATGAAAGCTTCAAAATTTTGTGTCATGGATGGCAATTTGCTTTGGAAAAACCATGAGGGTATACTGTTAAACTGCCTGATTGAGAATGAGACTAACAATGTCACCAAAGAATTTCATGCAGGTGACTGTGGTGGACACTTGTATTTGAAGTCCACTGTGGATAAAATACTGAGGGCTGGTTACTATTGGCCCACTGTTTTCTCTGATGTCAAGAAATTCACCACCTCATGTCATAAATGTCAAGTGTTTGAGGGAAAGAGAAAGTTACTGCCACTTCCTTTGAGACCTATTGCAACAGAGAGACCTTTTCAACAATGGGGCTTGGATTTCATTGGGGAAATTCATCCCTCATCTTCAGGCCAACATAGATGGATTCTAACAGCTACAGACTACTTTACTAAATGGATCGAAGATGTTCCATGTAGACAAGAAAATGATTCCACTATCATTCAGTTCCTTGAGACTAATATTCTTTCTAGATTTGGTTGTCCTGATAAGATAATAACAGACAATGCTGCTGCCTTCAGATCTAAGAAGATGGTGAATTTCTGCCACAAATTTCACATTACCTTAGGCCATTCTACTGCATACTATCCCCAAGGAAATGGCCTTGCTGAATCATCAAATAAAAGCCTTGTGAACATCATAAAGAAGGTGTTGGAAGAAAATAAGAAGAATTGGCATAAGAAGCTTGTCAATGCCCTATGGGCAGATAGACTAACAACCAAAAGATCAATTGGGATCAGCCCATATGAGTTAGTTTATGGATTAGAAGCCAAATTTCCTTCATCACTAGGGGTCCCTGTTATGAAATTACTTCAAGAAAGTCAAGCTGAGCCAAATGATATGCAAAGAAGGATCAATCAAATAATATGTTTGCAGCAAACTAGAGACCAAGTTTACAATAGAGTTCAAATTTTACAAGAAAAGTTAAAGAAAGCTTTTGATAGAAGGACCAAGGCAGAAGATTTCAAAGTTGGTGACAAGGTCCTCAAGTGGGATTCAAGAAGAGAAGATAAGGGAAAACATGGAAAATTCGATTCCCTTTGGAGAGGACCATTTGTTGTCCAAGCAATACAAGGAAACAATACTTATTTCCTTAAAAGTCTTAATGAACCTGATTTGGATGAAGGTCCTGTGAATGGCAGGATGTTAAAGCACTATTTTGACTACCATCCATGAGTGCAGCCTAAGTTTTCCCTGTACATAATCAGCTGTATATATTTTCTTTCAGCAGATAAATAGTTCAGTTTGAGAAGTCACTACAAATAAGTAGAAAAGGGGCTTTACATCCCAGAAATTCCACAGAGGTAATAGCCTCTAGTTCTGAAATACAAAGAGTGAATTTTCAAATTTTTGTAATAACAGATCAAGGGCCAAGGCTTTCTGACCTGCTGTTCTTGGTCTTTCAGATGGAAAAACCATCCCCATGTGGAGCCACTGTTAGCTACCTATACCAATAGGTTTCATATTTCATGATTGGCAAAGAAAGTTCCAAATATGCTCTGCTTTGGTGATACAAAGATCCCATATTTCCAAAAGGAGACAATGTGTGTATATAGCTTCATGTTGATTAGGTTTTGATAGGATGGTCCAACAGCCTAATCTGGATCATGCCATGTTTCAATTTTCTGTTGTAGAATAGAGAAAGAAGTCTGTCCAAACTGTGTAATCTTGGCAGACCAGTAGCTAGGTAGAGAAAGTAAGGTTTCCAACTGCTTAATCTGGGACCTTGGAAGCAATAAGGGTAGCTTTAGATAGAAAGTCAAAAGAAAAAGCCAAAAGAAAAGAAAAGGCACATAAGGGTCTGCAAGTCTAAGTGCACCCTCCAAAAAGAAACAAAAAATGCTAGGCAAGTAGATGGGTAGGCAGATGGGGTTGCAGAAATGGCATTTCTTCCAAATGAATCTTACTGGTCTAATACACAGCAAAGCAAAGGAGCATGACTAACTTCCTTTTTCCCCCTTTTTCACATTTATTATTAATATCCCTTCATCAGCTGTGTTCATGAAAGAATTTAAGGTTTTATGTTGGTTCTTATTCCTTTGAAAGCCACATTTCTTGTCTAAAAATTCTTTTCATTTGATCTACTCCCTAAGCTAAGTTGTTCTCATATAAACTTAGTGATTTCATCCCTCATTCACTTCTTCCATTCATATTAACCCCTAACTTCTTATTATTTAAATCCCCTATATTACCCTTTCCCTATAATTATAAACACTATGGTGTATAAACCCCAAGCATTCTATAAATATCCCTTCCCCTTGGCATTATAGCCATATGTTCACTATCAAGGATTAAATTGACATCTGGTCAGTTTAAGAACCCAAAGCCTTACCCCTCTTTCCCCTTCAGAAGTTTTCTAAACCATGAAACCTTTCATTTGTAAAAGAACCTTGTGAAAAACCCCCATTAGCACCCCTAACCCGCTTCATTAGAAAAAACATATGAAAAAACCCACTTTTTCATTTTACCCAAAGTTCGGGCGCTATGCGCATTTTTATGAAAAATACATTGAAAACCATATGAATTTGCCGAAGTCCTAAGTCCCCGCCGGGCACACCTTTCAAAGAAAATATTAAATTATTCTCCGCCCGCTGTCGTATTGTCCTGGCATCTCAACGATCCGTCAACCGTCGGATCGGGCCCTTTTCATCCGACGGCCCACATGAATATCGGAGCGGCCCCGACGTCCGTAGGTTAGCTTCCGATATTTGTCAGAGGGTGACGTCAGGCCTCTGCCACGCGTCACCCCCACATCGTATCGGAGCCCCCTCTGACAATTCAGCTTCCGTATAGAGGGCGGTGCGATATCAAACCGCTTCCGGTTTCCGTTAAAACCGCTAGGCCAGCGTCACTGCTACGTCATCGCCGCGTCAGCGCCCCCGTTCGCCATTTGCTCCACCTGTCCGCCACCTCATCATCCCCGTGGACCACTCTTAAGCCGCCACGTCACCTGATGACGTCATGCTGACGTCGTCCGACCTTGACCCCACCTGATGACGTCATGCTGACGTCATCCAAAAAAAGCGCCAATGTTCCAAAAAATCCATATTTTGGCCAAAAAACCGTGTTTTTTGCACTTTTTGCAAAAACGACTGTTGTTTCTCCTGCATGCATTTTTACGTCCAAGCTCTCACCAACCTGCTGAATTCGACCTGGAGACCGTTGGCGCGCCAAACCCACCTGCATTTGCCACCATTGCCGCAGTGTACCAGGTATTTATCCGAATTATCCTCCCTGCGCCTAAGTTTGTCCATAATTCTCCAAGGATAACTTAAAGCACTGAAAAAACACATAATTTACCGGCAAATCCTCTCTGCCTAGTCTCCATTTACAACTGTAAGGTCGAAATTCAACTGCTAAGCCTTGTTTACCCGAGTTTTCACAAAACCTGCATGTTGTTCGCGCAATCGTGAACGGGGAACCCCAACTGCACTAATTTACCGTGAAAAAGAGTTGTAAGGGCCAAGCATTCGCCCTATCAGCGCTTGTGCAGTATTTCAATTGCTGCCATCACCATTTTATCCCCTGTTCCTCAGTAAATCAACTCTCTTTTCAAGAATTACTCTTTGTGTTGCTCTGCACAGTAACACCAGTTTACATACAAACAGAGCTTTAAAGTAACCATGGATGCTCCAGTAGCTCCTGTAGCCCTGAACATTGCTCCTTTAAATGCTCCTCAGAGACAATTGGAATGGCAACCATTAGCAGACCTGGATTATCAGATATCAGAAGAAATGCTAATGCACAGCAAGCACCACATTCACTTGCTGAATGAGTTGAAGATTAAACATGAGGTTGGAACAGATGTATTGGGCATTTGGGATTCTTTCCTCCCTCTCTTCAAGCTCCCTCAGGTCAACCAGTTTCCTGACCTAATCCACCTATGTGCTGAATCCTACGACGCCACTCAGAGGGCTGTGATTGACCCTTCAGGCTCTGTTGTTTTCTATGTCACCCCTGAAGCCATCAGAGAGATGCTGCACTTCAAAACTGAGAAGAAATTAGTCCCTTTATCACTGGCTGATCTGATAAAGCAAGGAGCTAAATTGACAGATGCTCAGGTCACCAAACTAAATCAATTATTCATTAACTCTGACACTGTGAAGTACCCTCCCATTTCTCATGTTTACCTCAACCAATTGGGCAGGGACCTTGTAGACATGATCAGTCCCATTCTGGGCTACAATTCAATTGAATTTGTTGATGAAACTGTGCTAGTGATGATGCTCATGTTTTCCCCTGGCAAGTCTCCAATCTGCTATGACTATGCCACCTACATATCTGACAAAATACATGAGCAATTAATGAACTTGGCAAGAGAAAGGGTGTTCAGATACACCTCTTACATCTACCACTTGATTTTGTATTATCAACATGAGAAGTTCCACTTTGCTATGAAGAGAGTGGATGCACAAGGAAATCCAAGGTCAGTGGTTTATTGGTCCTCTGCCTTCCACTGCAGATCTTGTTCTCCATATACTTATTGTGAATTTATAGACCTCTTCATCCACCCAGCCATGTCTCTGCTTATGAGCTCACCTCCTCCTAGACTAACTGATGAGATGCAGAGGATTCTTCAGCTGTCCAAGGCATACAACATTGGGGATTGGTACTATTACCAACACCACACAGTCATCAGAATATATGGGTGTGAGTTGCCCCCATACAGATTGCCCAGATATGTGCCCATGAGATTATTTGCCCTTGAATATTTCAGGCAGTTTGGGAATGCTGATGTGCTACATTTTTCAGGCAAGGGCAAGAAAGCACAGCTCAAGGTAAGAAACCAATTAGGCCACTTCATCTACAACAAAAGGGAGGAAGGTTGGCAAGAAGCAGACAGAATGCTAGAGTCCCTTGGCCTACAGACCAGTTTCCTTTGGAAACCTTATGACCCCAATCACTTCATAACTTTAAGAAGGGTCAAATATAGGCTGTCCGGTTATGACCATGTAAGGTTGCCTCACATAGAAAAGTATGCAAATCAAATTAAGTGGAGGAGAGGAACCTTAGAGGAGGCTGCCACACAAGAAGATTTAAATCAAAGAGCAGTTAAAAATATCCAAAAGATGGCTGACTTAGAGCTTTGTGCACAGGTATTTGCTCTTCCAGGCACTCAAGTAGGAGCAGCTGCCTCATCCTCCACAGCACAGCAGCAAATAGCCAAAGCTACTGATCAAATCTCTAGCAAAGGCAAAGAGATAGAGATGGAGCCAGAGCAGCCACCTCAGGAACAGGTACAGCAGCAGGAAGTGCAGCAACAACAACAGCTAGCGCAGCAAGAGCAAACATCACAGCCCCCAGAATCCACCGGGCAGCAAGCTCAGGACATTCTGCCTCCTAGGCAGGAGACAACAGTGGAGGCCTCAGTCCTCCAAACCCCACAAAAGGAAGATATAAGCAGAAAGAGGGACAGAGAGACTCCCCTCACAACATCAACAAGTCATGGGGAGAAAAGACATAGAATGAATCCCCTTTCTGAGGAGGAAATGCCAATAGGGCAGTCTTTGGGCATGGGCCCACCTAGTATGGAGGCATCTGCAAGTTCCTTCCAGCAGGAACAAGAGAGGACAGTGGGAGGAGAAGTCAGCTCCTCAAGCCAGAAAAGAGGAGCTGAGGTGGGCATCAAGCAGCAGTTCATTGACATAAGGAAGAGGAATTAGCCCATAAGAGTACAACTATATAATCATTTGTTGAAAATGGCTCCCACTAACCAGCAAAGACTAATGTCTGCATTTGATGTCCAGGAGGGCAAGATGATCATGAGCCATTTTATGCCAGCAGTGTTGCAGCCGCAGTCAGCTGCAGATTACATAAGGACCAACCTTGAGGTCCTTGCCAAGGACATCCACCCAATGGACAAAATCGAATTGCATAAGCAAACGGGTGAGATGGTGTATGCCTCCTTGGCAGATAAGACATTGGATAACTACAGGCTAGAAAATAGCCTAAATAATACAGCTGCCCAACTGGAGTTGGAGAGAGCATCCTCTCAAGCAAAGGACAACAGAATTAAAGCCTTGGAGGAGATAATCATAGAACTTGGGCATGATCCCAAGGACATCAAGGCTGTGCAGGCATTGTTGAAATTGAGAGATGCAGATATGGCAGCATTAAGAAAAATGGTGAAAGTCCCAGCAACCATTCACCCACAAACTGAAGAAGTTGCCCAGCTGAGACATGACCAAGATGCATCAGCTATGCTGGTGTCCCTATACAAACAGCTGATCCAAACACAAGAAAAATTGGGAGAATCAGAGGCTGTACAGGCTGCACTGCAGGCAGCATTACAACAAAAAGAAGGAGGACAAACATCTCAGCCTCCTCCAGAAATAATTAACCTGGAGGAACCTCCTCAGACCACAGCTCCTCCTACTGAACAGACAACACCATCTACATCAGCAACTGCACCAACAACAGAGCAGGCTCCAAGCCTGGATATGCAGAAGCTCAAGAATGAAATCCAAGCCCTGGAAGCCCAAATGACAGAGCTAAATGAGGCCAGGGAGAGTCTAGCCAAGCTCAATGAAAGATATGATAAATCCAAGCAGACTGTGGCAGAAAAGGGAAGGGAAATCAAGGCCCTTAAGGATAAGATAAAGGAGCTGGAGAAGGAGCTCACACTTGACAAAGTGACAGCTGAGCTTAAGACAGTTTTATGGGCCAACATTGGCCAATCAATCACTGATCAATGGCAATACATTGAGACCATTCATGAGCAAATAGAGCTCATAGGGAAAGCACAGAGGGAAATCCAGAGATCAAGGGCATCTCTAGGCAATATGCCTGAGGTTGCCAATAGAATGATTAATGTGCTTAATAACAGAACAAGTGCTCAGCTGGCGACAATGGGAATCACAAGCAGAACTGAGACCATCCAGCTGATAAAGAGGGTCCTTACACTGAGAAGCCTGGTACAAACGCTGGAAAGAAGAAGCCAGGACATGCAGACAGAGGTAAATAAATTCATGGACAAGTTCACAGCACTACAGGGCAAAGGTCTTCCTAGCTTACTGAACAGCGCAGGCAGACTACTTTCACATGAGCATTATGCCAAGAGGGTCAATACATTCGCTACTAATCAGATCACTGAAAGGCCCAGCACCTCAGAAGAAACAGGACCAGCAACAGGACAAAGTCTCTACAACAGGGTAGAGAACTTATTCTTTATAATGAATGAAATTAAACATCTGTTTGAAGTGCCTCCAAACTTCTACAAATACACAGAGGCAAATGAGACTTTAGAGGCAATTCTGAGACATCAATTGCCCACACAGGAATGGTGGACTAAGGCGATACAGATGATATTATAGACAAGAAGCCATTCACTAAGTTTTTCATCAAAAAATATAAGTTATCATGCACAGGAAAATTTTGATGAAATCAGCATGCATGGAGAAGAATGGGCTGAGCCAACTCAGTAAAACTATTCGGCCACCAAAGCAGCAGTGACAGTCACAGGTGACAGGGCCAAAAAGCTACAGGATGACAGAGCTACAAAGACACGTCATTCATCATTTATAACAGAGCGTTCAACCGACTCAATGGCCTCCAAAGGTCAAAAAGTTTTCTGACAGCATTAAAGAGCATTTATGTTGTATTCAAAGCTGTAATAACTTCTTATCTATTGTTCTGTACAAGTTGGTGAACACATTTATTTCTCAGATGACTCAACGCCTCAGATATTTTGTATGACCGCTTGTATATATTCCCCCCTCGCATAAGTTTGCAGGGGTTGTTGTTGATTTCTCTTCCAGATTTCTTATGCTGTAAACTTCCAGATTATTAATACAAAAGTGATGGAATTTCCAAAGCTCTGCGTTATTTGATGCATTGTGGTGTTTAGCTGAATGTTACAGGATTCCTGCGTATTTCATGACTCAATAAGTTTTCTTTAAACTCTTTGTTATGTGTTTTGTCATCTTCTCATAGCTCATTCATGTTTTGTGTTTTACAGTTAAATAGCAAGGAAAAAGAATAGTTCTAGGATTTAATCACAGATTACCCTGAACTCAATCTATGCTATTATAAATGTTTTTCTTCAGTTATAGTCATAAGGTGTAATTCTTAAATGCTGCACCTCCAAACTATATCTTTCACAGTGATTGTTGTTTCAGGAATTCAAGTATGCTCCTGTGCAATATATCTCATTCTTACACCCCAGCTTAGTGGAGAATTCTTAATTGCTTTTCACTGGTTGATCACAGCTCATAATCACACTTTAAAGTTTGTTTCATGAAGTATTTAAAAGGCCCTGTAGTTTCAGCAACTCAACTCAATATTTCAAACAACCTGTAGCCACAGACTCCATAGCCCAATGGATTAGAACTATCTGAAGGTTTCACATTAGGTACAGAAAGATATCCCTCAACCAAAACATAAAAACAAGACAAACCCTGAAACTCATAACTAGCCTAAAATCTTCACAAAGACACAGACAAACCTTAAAGAGAGAGCCCTCTCTGATTACAGTTTGGCTAGAAGCTGTAATCCAAAGACTGGTTAGTGGTTACCCCGGCCGTATTCCCTTGGGAGTCAAAGGGAACAACCTGGGTGTTAACATAATTGGCGACTCCACTGGGGACACCATCTTATTTTTCAACTGTTGTCTGTCCATAGATAGTGGTTCTAAAAGCTTGAGCAGTCCCTTGAAATAGTTCTAAAAATATCCTAAAATAACAAAAACAAGTTCAGAAGCTGGCTCCTAAAAGGGAAACTAGACACACTAGGTCAAATCCTGACCCCAATCCACCAGCTACTTTTGAAAACCCTAATACAATCCCCAAAATCATTAGGAAACAGCAAAGGCAGGAAAATCCTACTGATTTGAGTCCTGAGGCAACCTACCCTGAACCAGTTCCTACTCCAATCAAGGTTCTATTTCGGTCTACCCCTGTTTCCCCCAGTTCACCACCTACATCTCAAAGCCCTCCTTTCACACCTCCATCCACTGCACATATTCCCTTGACCAACACTCTAGTTTCCACCGTTCCCAATCCCCCTGTTGTACCAGTCGTTCATGCTATCCCAGTTATCCCTGTCAATCCTATAAATCATGCAAATATGGCTAATAGATATGCACCCCTGCAGTTGCCTGCCAATGCTGCAGCTCTACCCCAGGACTACCAATCCAAGATCTCATATTTTGACTCCACTGGCCCTTTCACAGCAATTCAGCATGCCAGAAGGATGCAAGACCATTTTGAGAACTATGAAATAGATGATGACAGTGTGAGAATGAGAATCTTTGTTCAGAGCCTGACAGGGGATGTAAGAACTTGGTTTAGATCACTGGCTGTAAATACCATCACAACTCCTGATGAGCTTTATCAAGCCTTTACTAACAGATGGGAGAAAAAGAAAGATACCCTGCACATACTTGGTGAATATGATACAATCAAACGAGGTCCTCAAGAGACCATTTTGGAGTATTGTGCAAGATTCAACAATGTATATAATGCAATACCATAGAATTTAAGACCTCCTCCTGATTTAGCCTTGTACAAATTTCCGGATGGTTTTGACCCTGATATGGCATATCAGTTGAAGGAAAGAGCTCCTGAAACCCTTGAAGTTGCCCAAAAGGTTGCTGTCACAGTAAAGGCCAACCTGATTGCCAAAAGAAACAGGGCAAGATTGGAAAAGAGAACCACCTTCAAAGAAGAACCCTCAGCCTTTGATCAAAAACTGAATGCAATACTCACTGGTATGAAGAGATTGGGTGATAGAGTAGAATCAGTTGAGGGAAAGTCATCATGGGAAGCACCACAAAATAACCCTATCAGAAATCCCAATTTTAGGAGAAATCAAAACCCAAACGTGGGCAAGGCCGGTTCTGATCCAGACATTAGGCCTCCTTTTCAGGAAAACTATACTGAGGCATCCACTTCGAATGAGCAAACAGATGAAACCCACATTAACCTGATGGGCCTGAATGATGAGCAGCAAGTTTTTCTGAGTCAAGAGGATCATAAGGATGATGACATTCAGCAATTCCAAACCAGGTCAGGTGAGTCATTTGACTTTAAACAAGGCTATGACACAGCTGTTTATGAAGTTCATAAACAATATAAGCTAAGAAGCAGAACTATAAATGTAGCACAGCCTGAAAAAATAAAGGATAACCAGCAGCCCAAAAGAGCCATAGTCACAGAACCAAATGACACAAGTGATTCAGTTACAAATGAAATAACCGTTCAAGAAGTCACTGAACCATTGCCTTCAAAACAACAGCCTATGGCTACATCACCCTTGCAGCCCATTCCAAGTAACACTCCTCAAGAGATGAGTAAGAAGGACAAGCCTCAAGATCAAAATAAGAATCAAGAAGAAAACCTAGTGAAAAAGGAAAAGGTTGTCACCCACAACACCAAGATCCAATCTGAAAGACCCTTTGACTTAGAAGCTGAAATCGGCAAATTGAAGGTAACTATCCCTCTCTCAGAACTAGCCAAGAATGACATTTATAAACAACAAATCAAGAAGTCCCTACAACTTACTCGTACTAAAGATAATGTCAATATATTGGATGACACCCCAGAATTGCTTTTCGGTCCAGAGGTTTATGAAAAGGTAGCAGTTACAGGGATCCTGCCTTTCTATGTCAGCCTGCATGTTCATGACAAGATACTACACAATGCAATGTTTGACTCAGGTGCCTCTCATAACTTAATGCCCAAATCAGTCATGGAAAGATTGAATCTAGATATTACAAGACCATACAAGGACCTATTCTCATTTGACTCCAGCCAAGTTAAGTGTTTAGGTCTGATAAAAGATATTTGTGTGTCACTTGTCCAATACCGCAATAAGACAATCCTGATGGACGTTGTAGTTGCTGATATTCCACCCAAATATGGGATGCTCTTATCAAGATCATGGGGGGCTAAACTCCAAGGTTCCCTACAATTAGACATGTCATATGCCACCATCTCAGTCTTTGGTCAACCCAAGAGGTTATATAGAGAGTCACTTATGAAATACATGGTCAGCAGTGAAGAAAAACCTCAAAACTTTCCCATATATGCTGTCCATTCTGACATAGATTCATACATTCTCTTCAATGATAATTCGGGTCTTACAAATGATGATGAAACCAAGACACTCAAACAAGATCAGGACATTAATGAACAAGCTGTTGCTCTAGAAATAAAGCTGATCCAATCGACCGATGAGACTGTTCTAAAAGACAAACTAAATGAAAAACCAGAACTTCAACTCACAATCCGAGATCACAGAGAAGTTATTGAGTCTCCCCAAGAACAAGAGATCCTATGGTTCCTTGAATTTGATGGGTCAGTCAACAAATTAGGGGCAGGAGCTGGAGTTTGGATACATAATAAACAAAACAGTCATGCAGAAGGCCGAGCCTATAGGTTAAACTTCAGGTGCACCAACAATATGGCAGAATATGAAGCTCTCTTACTAGGCCTCAAGCTAATAAAATCCTTACAAGCCATAAAAGTTTCAATACTAGGAGACTCAGACCTAGTTATCCAACAAGTAAAGGGTAATTTTGTCACCAATGACAAAAGAATGAGATCTTATAGATCTGCTGCTGCTGAACTATTGTATTCCTTCACTGAATTTCAAATTACCAAAATTCCTAGAACTCATAACCTGCATGCTCATAGCTTGGCTACATTTGCGAGCACTTGTAAACTTCCTTTTGAACCCCAGCATTGCTTTACAGCTGAGGTAAAACACAGACCTTCTGTCCCAAACAATGTCAAGGACTGGCAAGTATTTGAAGATGATAAACAAATAAACAATTTCTTGACCTTACAAGAGGAATTTGCAGGACTAAATATTGACACTGAGGGAGCAAGTCAATCACAAATACTTGAAAGAGCAAGTCAATCACAAATACAGAATGAACAAAATAACAAGCCAATATCACCTAAGACAGCTCACCAAATCCTACATCCAACAATTTTCAACAACACCAACATACAAGAAATTCAACAAATCAGTTGTGAAGAAGTGGCTGATGCTGAGGCTGAAGTGATACAATTGAAAGACAATTTTCTTCCAACAGGCCTAACTCCACTAGAGGATATTTTTGATTCAAGTGATGTCCCTAGAAAACCAAAAATGCAGCCCCTTAACTCTGCCATTGAAGAATGCAACATTGGAACCATTGAGAAACCCAAGATAATAAAATTATCTGCATCCCTACCTCCTGATCAGAAGCCTAAATACATTGACATTTTCAAAGAGTTCCAAGATGTCTTTACATGGAGTTATGAGGACTTAAAATCCTATGACACCTCTGTTATCCAACATACCATCCCTCTCAAGCCAAATCAAAAGCCATTTAAGCAAAAATTGAGAAGAATAAACCCTATGCTTCTCCCTGCAATTGAGAAAGAGGTACAAAAAATGTTTAAAGCTGGTATCATAGCACCAATCAGGTTTTCTGATTGGATTTCAAATTTGGTGCCCACAAGAAAGAAAACTGGTGAAATAAGACTTTGTGTTGATCTTAGAAATCTAAACCAAGTGTCCCTCAAAGACAACTATCCCTTACCTAAGATGGATCACATTCTCCAAAGAGTGGTAGGGGCCTCAAGGATTTCATTACTTGATGGATTCTCAGGCTTTAATCAGATCCTAGTACACCCTGATGATCAAGACAAAACTGCATTCACAACCCCATGTGGAACTTTCAAATATGTAAAAATGCCTTTTGGGTTGAAAAATGCAGGGGCAACATTTCAAAGAGCAATGGATATTGCTTTTGCCAAAGAGATTCATGAATTCCTTGTCATTTATTTGGATGACCTCACACCTTTCTCAAAATCAGACCAAGAACACTTGAAGCACTTGAGACAAATCTTCTTGACATGTAGGAAATATGGAATTTCCTTGAATCCAAAGAAGTCTTTGTTTGGTTTGGAAGAAGGTAAGCTGCTAGGACATATCATTTCAAAGGATGGCATCAGAATTGACCCAGACAGGATACAAGCTATCTTGCAAATGCCTCACCCAAGAAATATCAAAGAATTGCAAGCTTTCTTAGGGAAGATCAATTTCTTAAGAAGGTTTATCCCAAACTTAGCAGAATTGATCAGATTGTTGAACAACATGCTAAAAAAGGATTCAAAAGTAAAGTGGACAGTAGAAGCAAATCAAGCCTTTGAAGGTATAAAATTGGCCCTTACCCAAACCCCAGTCTTAACAAATCCTCAATTTGACAGAGAATTTATCATTTTCTCTTTTGCCTCCCAGCATACTATTGTTGCTGTTTTATTACAGAAAGATGACCAAGGAAATGAGAAACCCATTGCTTTCTTTAGTAGAGCTCTCAGAGATGCACCCCTGAAATATCAGATCATGGAAAAGCAAGCTTATGCTTTGGTCAAAGCCATTAAAGACTTTAGGATTTACATCCTTTATTCCCATGTTATAGCTTATGTGCCAAGTCCCATTGTAAAAGACATACTTACTCAAGAAAACTTAGAGGGCAAAAGAGGAAAATGGATAGCCAACATCTTAGAATTTGATATGGAAATAAAACCTACAAAACTAATAAAAGGGCAAGGTTTGGCCAAACTAATGACAGAAGAAAACTTCCAAGCCTTAGACATAAACCAGCTGGACAATGAACCGGAGCTGGCGACTCAAAAGATCAATGTAGCCTTTGAACAATCCCCTTGGTACTCTGATATATGTTATGTGTTACAAAACCTGTGTGCTCCACCAGGATTGTCCAGAACTAAGTGTAGGTTCCTAAAAATGAAAGCTTCAAAATTTTGTGTCATGGATGGCAATTTGCTTTGGAAAAACCATGAGGGTATACTGTTAAAATGCCTGATTGAGAATGAGACTAACAATGTCACCAAAGAATTTCATGCAGGTGACTGTGGTGGACACTTGTATTGGAAGTCCACTGTGGATAAAACACTAAGGGCTGGTTACTATTGGCCCACTGTTTTCTCTAATGTCAAGAAATTCACCACCGCATGTCATAAATGTCAAGTGTTTGAGGGAAAGAGAAAGTTACTGCCACTTCCTTTGAGGCCTATTGCAACAGAGAGACCTTTTCAACAATGGGGCTTGGATTTCATTGGGGAAATTCATCCCTCATCTTCAGGCCAACATAGATGGATTCTAACAGCTACAGACTACTTTACTAAATGGATCGAAGTTGTTCCATGTAGACAAGCAAATGATTCCACTATCATTCAGTTCCTTGAGACTAATATTCTTTCTAGATTTGGTTGTCCTGATAAGATAATAACAGACAATGCTGTTGCGTTCAGATCTAAGAAGATGGTGAATTTGTGCCACAAATTTCACATTACCTTAGGCCATTCTACTGCATACTATCCCCAAGGAAATGGCCTTGCTGAATCATCAAATAAAAGCCTTGTGAACATCATAAAGAAGGTGTTGGAAGAAAATAAGAAGAATTGGCATAAGAAGCTTGTCAATGCCGTATGGGCAGATAGACTAACAACCAAAAGATCAATTGGGATCAGCCCATATGAGTTAGTTTATGGATTAGAAGCCAAATTTCCTTCATCACTAGGGGTCCCTGTTATGAAATTACTTCAAGAAAGTCAAGCTGAGCCAAATGATATGCAAAGAAGGATCAATCAAATAATATGTTTGCAACAAACTAGAGACCAAGTTTACAACAGAGTTCAAATTTTACAAGAAAAGTTAAAGAAAGCTTTTGATAGAAGGACCAAGGCAAAAGATTTCAACGTTGGTGACAAGGTCCTCAAGTGGGATTCAAGAAGAGAAGATAAGGGAAAACATGGAAAATTCGATTCCCTTTGGAGAGGACCATTTGATGTCCAAGCAATACAAGGAATCAATACTTATTTCCTTAAAAGTCTTAATGAAGCTGATTTGGATGAAGGTCCTGTGAATGGCAGGATGTTAAAGCACTATTTTGACTACCATCCATGAGTGCAGCCTAAGTTTTCCCTGTACATAATCAGCTGTATATATTTTCTTTCAACATATAAATAGTTCAGTTTGAGAAGTCACTACAAATAAGCAGAAAAGGGGCTTTACATCCCAGAAATTCCACAAAGTTAATAGCCTCTAGTTTTGAAATACAAAGAGCGAATTTTCAAATTTTTGTAATAACAGATCAAGGGCCAAGGCTTTCTGACCTGCTTTTCTTGGTCTTTCAGATGGAAAAACCATCCCCATGTGGAGCCACTGTTAGCTACCTATACCAATAGGTTTCATATTTCATGATGTTGGCATTATGGCTAAAGTGTTGTCCTTGATTGCAACCCATTCAGGTGATAGATCAAAGTACTTCAAGTCAGCAGCAGAGATTGATGATCAGCTATCAAATATTGAAGAAAATAAGGGGTACGCAGGTACACCTTGCATAAGGTGCATACACGCAAGTCAGTGTTACATAAAGTGCGTACATACCCGCAGTTATCCCGTTCAGGAGGTGCGTACCCCCAGTGCACACACTTCAAGGCAAAGAAATTCACATGTGGGGTTTTCTTATGTTTTACTCTTGGTATTTAGCCGACGGTATTGTGTTATTATGGTGTCGGCTCGTGGTATTGATCCATGATTTAAGGAAGAGCTTTCCTATATAAAGCAAAGGAGATCATTTGGCTTATGCATGTTTTTGGTTGAATATCTTATGAGGGCTAGATCTGGTCTAGATCTAAATAAGGCGAATCTACTGATGGACCAAGATCTCTTTGGCGCATGTTCAGATCTGTAGATCTGACTGTCTGGGTTATTTCTGAAATCTTGAAATCATCTATGCCCGAAGGTACGTAGGTACAGTGAGAAAAAAGTGTGTACATAAGCAGGAACGAAGCGTTTCAGGTGCACTGGTACGCAGGCACAGAAGGGTTTCAGGTGCGCCGGTACGCAGGCACAGAAGGGTTTCAGGTGCGCCAGTACGCAGGCACAGAAGGGTTGCAGGTGCGGAGGTCCGCAGGCAGTTCAATGGACTCGAAGCGAGGTACGCAGGATAACAGTTGAGCAGGGTGTGTACGTAAGCAGGCGAGCAGTTGAGCAGGGTGCGTACTATAAGCAGGCAAGCAGTTGAGCAGGGTGAGTACTGTAAGCAGGCCAGCAGTTGAGCAGGGTGCTTACGTAAGCAGGCGAGCAGTTGAGCAGGGTGCTTACTTCTCTTAAAATCTTTGTTTATCATTGTTGTGTTCTGGGTTTGGTCCTATTATTGTTGATCTGGTTACTACAGTTGACTGGGTGATTCTCTTATACTTGATGATTATTTGATGCTTATGGATCCAGTTTGAAAATTTATGAAAAGTGGTCCTTGTAAGAAAAGAAGTAGGGGGTTGTAGCTCCCTTCCAGGAGAGACTGGAAAACGAGAGAGAGAGTTGTAGCTCTCTGCAGGTTGCAGCCTGCGTACTGGTAAAGGACTGCACCAGTACAAAACCATTGTAAAAGGAGTTTCTAATTTGAAAGAAGATAGAGACATATTGCAGCAGGTGGTTTTCACCCACATTGGGTTTCCACCTTACATATTGTGTTCTTTGGTGTGACTATCTGTTTTCTTTTGTTCATGCTCATTATTTTATGGTACTGACATGCAAAAATAATTCAAAGAACAAATAAAGAAGATTTATTAAAAGAATTAGATAATACTGATTCACCCCCTCTCTCAGTATTATTTCCAACAATTGGTATCAGAGCAGGTCCTTCAGAGAAGCTTGATCGCTTGAAGGTAGATCGTTCATCATGAGCAACTACGAGAGAGAAGCATCAATCAGGCCACCAGTTTTTGATGGGACAAACTTCAATTATTGGAAGGTAAGAGTTACTGCCTATCTTCAATCTCTTGTTACAGAAGTTTGGGACATCGTAGAGACAGGCTACGCTTTTCCTTCAGCTACTCCTACAGATGCAGCCAAGAAAAAGAAGTATGAAACAAATGCAAAAGCAGTCAGTACTCTAATAGGATGTATATCTCAATCATAATTCATGAAGGTAATGCACTATAAATCCACAAAAGAAATATGGGACAAAATTGTCACGAGCTATGAAGGAGATGAACAGGTAAAGCGTGCTAAATTTCAAACTCTCAGAATTCAGTATGAGACTCTCAAAATGTATAATGATGAAAGTGTGGCTAACTATTTTCTTCGGGTAGATGAGGTTGTTAATTGTATGAAAAATTTGGGTGAAGAAATAAAAGAGACTATTGTGGTTGAAAAGGTTCTAAGATCATTGTCCCCCAAGTTTGAATCTAAAGTATCTGCAATAGAAGAAAAGGAAAATCTACGAATTCTTACTATGTCTCAGCTACATGGAATTCTAACTGCTTATGAAATGAGAAAGGGAGGTCCATCAGACAGAAGAGAAGCTGCTTTCAAGGCATCAGGCAAAGGAGATTATTATGAAGCGAGCCACGTCCAAGAAGAAGAGGAAGAAGAATCAAATTTTGTCAGAAATATTCAAAGGGGTTCTGGAAGGTTCAGAGGTAAGTTACCTTTTAAATGCTTTGCTTGTGGAAGAGTAGGTCATTATGCTGCAAAATGTCCTTATAAGGATAAAGGAAAGGAACCTGCTAGATGGAACAAGAAACAGAATGCAAATAAGAAAAGCTACTACACTCATGATGATAGTGATGGTCTATCAAACAGTGATGAAGATGAACAAGGTAATGAATATAAATTGTTAATGGCATTTGAAGATGATGATTATATGGATGCTATAGATGTGGATAACCTATATGATGAAATTACTAGACTCAAGAGATGTATAGAAGAAAAGAACATGATCATTGATACTCTACAATTTCAAATTGATGAAAAGGAAAAACATCTTGAAAAATTAGAAGGTGAAATTGTTGGTCTTAGAAAAGAGATTGAGAAAACAAAAGCTATTAATCTCAAGTTTATCAAAGGATCTGAAACTTTGGATGAGATTATCAATGTGCAGCGGTCTCCACTAAACAAGACAGGTCTGGGCTATAATGGAGAAACTTCTCAAGCATCCACCTCAAAAAGTTATCTTGATGCAGCAAGAAAAAATGAGCAAAAGCACAATGAAGATCATCAGGTAAAGCAGGGACGAATTACAAACAGAAACTATCAGGGGCAATCCATCTTAAGAGTGAACAAAAGCTACAACCAGCCACAGGTAAAATCTTCTCAATTTGGTTCAAGAATAGATGACAATAGAAATTACAATCAATTGGCTGGTAGATTCGATAACCGCAGAAGTTTATTCAATGGACAATGCTTTTCTTTCCATAACTTTGGTCACAAAGCAGCTCAATGTGTTGCATATAAAACGATCATGACTAGGGAAGCTCAAAAACAAAGAAGTATGACTGGGATTACAAAAAGGACCTATAACAACTTTCGGTTCTTGAAAATGAAGTTGAATGTTCTATTTGCAATAACTTTGGTCATGAAGACTCTGAATGCAGGAGCAGGTTTCAGCAGAAAAAGGAACAAGCCTCAAGCACCAAAACATGGAGAATAAAGGAACCACAAACAGAAAGATGTGGGATAGCATTTTATGTAGAGGGACAGGAAAATCTATGGTACATTGACAGTGGATGTTCGAAGCATATGACAGGTGATAAAGAAAAACTTGAGTCTTATTCTACTCTAGAAAAGGGAAAGAAAGTCTCTTTTGGAAATGATACTCCTGCAACTATAAAAGGAAAAGGAATTGCTCAGTTAAAAGAAAAGGTCAAGGCTGGAAATGTTTTGTATGTTGATGGATTGAAGCATAATCTTCTAAGTGTCAGCCAGATGTGTGATCAAAGAACCGAGGTTATATTCAGATCAAATGGATGTCTTGTTCGTGATCTTGATACAGGTAAAACAGTGATCAAAGGCAAAAGAACTCCGAATAATCTGTACATATTTGAAGAAGGACAACAACAATGCTATCTGAGCAAGGATGATGAGCACTGGTTATGGCATCGGAGGTTGGGACATCTAAGCTTTTCACAAATAAGGAAAGCATGCAAATATCAGGCAGTTCGCGATCTTCCAGATATCAAAATTCCTGACAACACCATATGCAAATGATGTCAGTTTGGAAAACAAACCAGAACTAATTTTCCAGAGAAAAAAGGTTCAGCTAGCATGCCTCTTGAGCTAGTACATACAGATACATGCGGTCCTTTCAGGAAAAGAACACCTCGAGGAGAAGAATACTTGATATTATTCATTGACGATTTCTCCAGGTTTGTCTGGTTAGGACTTATGAAGCATAAAGATGAAGCATTCGAAAAATTCAAATCCTTCAAAGCCTTGGTTGAAAATGAATCAGGTCACAAAATTAAGTGCCTCAGATCCGACAGAGGTGGGGAATTTACTTCAAATGAATTTTTCGATTTCTGTGAAGAACATGGGATAAGAAGAGAATTCTCTACAGCAAGAACCCTCAGCAAAATGGAGTTGTGGAAAGAATGAACAGAACAGTCCAACAAATGGCTCGTGCTATGCTTGATGAGTCAGGAACTCCCGCAACTTTCTGGGGTGAAGCTGCACATGCTGCGGTTGTTATTCTCAACAAAACAAATGTCCGGGTGAATAGCACTCAAACTCCTCATGAGCTCTGGAGTGGTAGGACTCCTTCGGTAAAGCACTTCAAAATCTTTGGGAGCAAATGCTATATCAAGAATACTGATGAGCAGCTTGGCAAACTTGAACCTAGAGCAGATGAAGGCATTCTTCTTGGTTACTCTCCACATAGCAAAGCATACAAATGCTACAATAAAAGACTTGGCAGAATTGTTGACAGCATTGATGTAGTGGTTGATGAGAAGGGATACATTCCTAGGCAAGTACATCATGAAGACATCGAAGAAGATGAAGGCTACCCCCAACGACAGAATGATGAAGAAGAAGAACCTCAAGAAGAACCTCAAGAAGAACCAGAAGAGCAAACAAGAATAGAAGAAAAGACTCCATCCAGATATGTTCAGAAGAATCATCCAGAATCTCAGATTATGGGGCAGAAAGAAGCAGGTGTACAAACAAGAAGAACAGTTGCAGAAGCTTCAAGCTATTTGGCATTACTCTCCTCTACTGAACCACAAAATGTAAAAGAGGCATGCAAAGATGAATGTTGGGTGAAAGCAATGGATGAAGAACTTGAGCAGATCGAAAAGAACAACACTTGGGAGCTGGTTCCTAGACCAAAAGATAAGAATGTTATCGGGAAAAAATGGGTCTTCAAAAACAAATTGAATGAAAATGGAGAAGTAATTAGAAACAAAGCCAGACTTGTTTGTAAAGGGTATGCGCAGCAAGAAGGAATAGACTTTGAAGAAACCTTTGCTCCTGTTGCAAGACTTGAGGCCATCCGAATGTTCCTTGCTCTCTCAAGTTTTCAAAACTTCAAAGTATTTCAAATGGACGTGAAATCAGCCTTTCTGAATGGAGACTTGGAAGAAGAAGTGTACATTGAACAGCCAGATGGGTTCATTCTTGGAAATGATCCAAATCTTGTATGCAGATTGAAAAAGGCTCTCTATGGTCTCAAACAAGCTCCAAGGGCTTGGTACTACCGTTTGGACAAATATCTTCATCAACAAGGCTTTTCAAAAGGATCGGCAGATAGCAATCTTTATATAAAAGTTGAAAATGACAAACTGCTAATACTTGTTGTGTATGTAGATGACATTATTTTTGGGAGCAATGAAGAAGCTATGAGTCAAAACTTTGCCTTGGTCATGCAGAAAGAATTTGAAATGTCCTTGCTAGGAGAACTGACATATTTCCTTGGTTTGCAAATCCAACAAAAAGAAGGAGGAATTTTTTTATCTCAAACCAAGTATCTCAAACAGATTTTGAAGAAATATGGTATGGAAGATGCAAAACCAGTATGTACACCCATGGTCACAGGATGTAGCCTCAGTGCAAATGATGAATCTGTAGCAGTACATCAACCAACCTACAGATCTATGATTGGAAGTTTACTTTATTTGACAGGTACCCGACCAGACATCATGCATGCAGTTGGAATAGTTGGAAGATTTCAGGCAAATCCGAAGGAGACTCATCTTCAGGCAGTGAAGAGAATTTTCAAATATCTTCAAGGGACTCAAAATTATGGCTTATGGTATCCTAGAGATACAGATCTTACACTTCATGCTTATACAGATGCAGATTGGGCCGGAAGCGTGGATGACAGGAAAAGCACAAGTGGTGGTGCGTTCTTTATGGGTTCCAGACTGGTATCTTGGTTCAGCAAGAAACAGAGTTCGATTGCCTTGTCTACAGCTGAAGCGGAATATGTTGCTGCTGCATCTTGTTGCACCCAACTCCTTTGGATGATGCAGACTTTGCAGGATTTTCAAATCACTTTTACACCACCAATCCCCATCTTATGTGATAACACAAGTGCAATCAGCATCTCAAAGAATCCTGTTATGCATTCAAAAACCAAGCACATACCAATCAAGTATCATTTTCTCCGGGAACAAGTGCTTGAACAGAAGGTCAAGTTGGAGTATGTTCCTTCTAAGGAACAAGTTGCTGATATTCTCACCAAACCATTGCCCAGGGACACTTTTGAATACCTCAGGCAAAAGCTGGGGGTTGTTGATGCATCATCTTATTGCTGAACCTCTTCTGATTGATGGTACAGGTTCAGGGGGAGCATATAATGCATTGTTGGCATTATGGAGGATGTGCAGAAGGAGATCTTGGAAGTAGCTGCAATATGTCTCTATCTCTTTCATGGTGGATTATGGTTCTTCGTTGCAAATCTGGTTCATATTCAGGGGGAGCATGTTCTTAGGGGGAGCATAACCCTTTGCCCTTGATGTCAAAGGGGGAGAATGAAGCTGAAGCTTTGAGGTTGCCATCAAGTCCAAAGGGGGAGATTGTTCGCATTATGGCTAAAGTGTTGTCCTTGATGGCAACCCATTCAGGTGATAGATCACAGTACTTCAAGTCAGCAGCAGAGATTGATGATCAACTATCAAATATTGAAGAAAATAAGGGGTACGCAGGTACACCTTGCATAAGGTGCATACACACAAGTTAGTGTTACATAAAGTGCGTACATACCCACAGTTATCTCGTTCAGGAGGTGCGTACCCCCAGTGCACACACTTCAAGGCAAAGAAATTCACATGTGGGGTTTTCTTATGTTTTACTCTTGGTATTTAGCCGACGGTATTGTGTTATTATGGTGTCGGCTCGTGGTATTGATCCATGATTTAAGGAAGAGCTTTCCTATATAAAGCAAAGGAGATCATTTGGCTTATGCATGTTTTTGGTTGAATATCTTATGAGGGCTAGATCTGGTCTAGATCTAAATAAGGCGAATCTACTGATGGACTGAGATCTCTTCGGCGCATGTTCAGATCTGTAGATCTGACTGTCTGGGTTATTTCTGAAATCTTGAAATCATCTATGCCCGAAGGTATGCAGGTACAGTGAGAGAAAAGTGCATACATACGCAAGAACGAAGTGTTTCAGGTGCGCCGGTACGCAGGCACCGAAGGGTTTCAGGTGCGCCGGTACGCAGGCACAGAAGGGTTGCAGGTGCGGAGGTCCGCAGGTAGTTCAATGGACTCAGAGCGAGGTACGCAGGCTAGCAGTTGAGCAGGGTGCGTACATAAGCAGGCGAGCAGTTGAGCAGGGTGCGTACTGTAAGCAGGCAAGCAGTTGAGCAGGGTGAGTACTGTAAGCAGGCCAGCAGTTGAGCAGGGTGCTTACGTAAGCAGGTGAGCAGTTGAGCAGGGTGCTTACTTCTCTTAAAATCTTTGTTTATCATTGTTGTGTTCTGGGTTTGGTCCTATTATTGTTGATCTGGTTACTACAGTTGACTGGGTGATTCTCTTATACTTGATGATTATTTGATGCTTATGGATCCAGTTTGAAAATTTATGAAAAGTGGTCCTTGTAAGAAAAGAAGTAGGGGGTTGTAGCTCCCTTCCAGGAGAGACTGGAAAACGAGAGAGAGAGTTGTAGCTCTCTGCAGGTTGCAGCCTGCGTACTGGTAAAGGACTGCACCAGTACAAAACCATTGTAAAAGGAGTTTCTAATTTGAAAGAAGATAGAGACATATTGCAGCAGGTGGTTTTCACCCACATTGGGTTTCCACCTTACATCTTGTGTTCTTTGGTGTGACTATCTGTTTTCTTTTGTTCATGCTCATTATTTTATGGTACTGACATGCAAAAATAATTCAAAGAACAAATAAAGAAGATTTATTAAAAGAATTAGATAATACTGATTCACCCCCCCTCTCAGTATTATTTCCAACACATGATTGGCAAAGAAAGTTCCAAATATGCTCTGCTTTGGTGATACAAAGATCCCATATTTCCAAAAGGAGACAATGTGTGTATATAGCTTCATGTTGATTAAGTTTTGATGGGTGGTCCAACAGCCTAATCTGGATCATGCCATGTTTCAATTTTCTGTTGTAGAATAGAGAAAGAAGTCTGTCCAAACTGTGTAATCTTGGCAGACCAGTAGCTAGGTAGAGAAAGTAAGGTTTCCAACTGCTTAATCTGGGACCTTGGAAGCAATAAGGGTAGCTTTAGATAGAAAGTCAAAAGAAAAAGCCAAAAGAAAAGAAAAGGCACATAAGGGTCTGCAAGTCTAAGTGCACCCTCCAAGAAGAAACAAAAAATGCTAGGCAAGTAGATGGGTAGGCAGATGGGGTTGCAGAAATGGCATTTCTTCCAAATGAATCTTGCTGGTCTAATACACAGCAAAGCAAAGGAGCATGAATAACTTCCTTTTTCCCCCTTTTTCACATTTATTACTAATATCCCTTCATCAGCTGTGTTCATGAAAGAATTTAAGGTTTTATGTTGGTTCTTATTCCTTTGAAAGCCACATTTCTTGTCTAAAAATTCTTTTCATTTGATCTACTACCTAAGCTAAGTTGTTCTCATATAAACTTAGGGATTTCAGCCCTAATTCACTTCTTCCATTCATATTAACCCCTAACTTCTTATTATTTAAATCCCCTATATTACCCTTTCCCTATTATTATAAACACTATGGTGTATAAACCCCAAGCATTCTATAAATATCCCTTCCCCTTGGCATTATAGCCATATGTTCACTATCAGGGATTAAATTGACATCTAGTCAGTTTAAGAACCCAAAGCCTTACCCCTCTTTCCCCTTCAGAAGTTTTCTAAACCATGAAACCTTTCATTTGTAAAAGAACCTTGTGAAAAACCCCCATTAGCACCCCTAACCCGCTTCATTAGAAAAAACATATGAAAAAACCCACTTTTTCATTTTACCCAAAGTTCGGGCGCTATGCACATTTTTATGAAAAATACATTGAAAACCATATGAATTTTCCGAAGTCCTAAGTCCCCGCCGGGCACACCTTTCAAAGAAAATATTAAATTATTCTCCGCCCGCTGTCGTATTGTCCTGGCATCTCAACGATCTGTCAACCGTCGGATCGGGCCCTTTTCATCCGACGGCCCACATGAATATCGGAGCGGCCCCGACGTCCGTAGGTTAGCTTCTGATATTTGTCAGAGGGTGACGTCATGCCTCTACCACGCGTCACCCCCACATCGTATCAGAGCCCCCTCTGACAATTCAGCTTCCGTATAGAGGGTGGTGCGATATCAAACCGCTTACCGCTTCCGGTTTCCGTTAAAACCGCTAGGCCAGCGTCACTGCTACGTCATCGCCGCGTCAGCGCCCTCGTTCGCCACTTGCTCCACCTGTCCGCCACCTCATCATCCCCGTGGACCACTCTTAAGCTGCCACGTCACCTGATGACGTCATGCTGACGTCGTCCGACCTTGACCCCACCTGATGATGTCATGCTGACGTCATCCAAAAAAAGCGCCAATGTTCCAAAAAATCCATATTTTGGCCAAAAAACCGTGTTTTTTGCACTTTTTGCAAAAACGACTGTTGTTTCTCCTGCATGCATTTTTACGTCCAAGCTCTCACCAACCTGCTGAATTCGACCTAGAGACCGTTGGCGCGCCAAACCCACCTGCATTTGCCACCATTGCCGCAGTGTACCAGGTATTTATCCGAATTATCCTCCCTGCGCCTAAGTTTGTCCATAATTCTCCAAGGATAACTTAAAACACTGAAAAAACACATAATTTACTGGCAAATCCTCTCTGCCTAGTCTCCATTTACAACTGTAAGGTCGAAATTCAACTGCTAAGCCTTGTTTACCCGAGTTTTCACAAAACCTGCATTCTGTTCGCGCAATCGTGAACGGGGAACCCGAGCTGCACTAATTTACCGTGAAAAACTGTTGTAAGGGCCAAGCATTCGCCCTATCAGCGCTTGTGCAGTATTTCAATTGCTGCCATCACCATTTTATCCCCTGTTCCTCAGTAAATCAACTCTCTTTTCAAGAATTACTCTTTGTGTTGCTCTGCACAGTAACACCAGTTTACATACAAACAGAGCTTTAAAGTAACCATGGATGCTCCAGTAGCTCCTGTAGCCCTGAACATTGCTCCTTTAAATGCTCCTCAGAGACAATTGGAATGGCAACCATTAGCAGACCTGGATTATCAGATATCAGAAGAAATGCTAATGCACAGCGAGCACCACATTCACTTGTTGAATGAGTTGAAGATTAAACATGAGGCTGGAACAAATGTATTGGGCATTTGGGATTCTTTCCTCCCTCTCTTCAAGCTCCCTCAGGTCAACCAGTTTCCTGACCTAATCCACCTATGTGCTGAATCCTACGATGCCACTCAGAGGGCTGTGATTGACCCTTCAGGCTCTGTTGTTTTCTATGTCACCCCTGAAGCCATCAGAGAGATGCTGCACTTCAAAACTGAGAAGAAATTAGTCCCTTTATCACTGGCTGATCTGATAAAGCAAGGAGCTAAATTGACAGATGCTCAGGTCACCAAACTAAATCAATTATTCATTAACTCTGACACTGTGAAGTACCCTCCCATTTCTCATGTTTACCTCAACCAATTGGGCAGGGACCTTGTAGACATGATCAGTCCCATTCTGGGCTACAATTCAATTGAATTTGTTGATGAAACTGTGCTAGTGATGATGCTCATGTTTTCCCCTGGCAAGTCTCCAATCTGCTATGACTATGCCACCTACATATCTGACAAAATACATGATCAATTAATGAACTTGGCAAGAGAAAGGGTGTTCAGATACACCTCTTACATCTACCACTTGATTTTGTATTATCAACATGAGAAGTTCCACTTTGCTATGAATAGAGTGGATGCACAAGGAAATCCAAGGTCAGTGGTTTATTGGTCCTCTGCCTTCCACTGCAGATCTTGTTCTCCATATACTTATTGTGAATTTATAGACTTCTTCATCCACCCAGCCATGTCTCTGCTTATGAGCTCACCTCCTCCTAGACTAACTGATGAGATGCAGAGGATTCTTCAGCTGTACAAGGGATACAGCATTGGGGATTGGTACTATTACCAACACCACACAGTCATCAGAATATATGGGTGTGAGTTGCCCCCATACAGATTGCCCAGATATTTGCCCATGAGATTATTTGCCCTTGAATATTTCAGGCAGTTTGGGAATGCTGATGTGCTACATTTTTTAGGCAAGGGCAAGAAAGCACAGCTCAAGGTAAGAAACCAATTAGGCCACTTCATCTACAACAAAAGGGAGGAAGGTTGGCAAGAAGTAGACAGAATGCTAGAGTCCCTTGGCCTACAGACCAGTTTCCTTTGGAAACCTTATGACCCCAATCACTTCATAACTTTAAGAAGGGTCAGATATAGGCTGCCCGGTTATGACCATGTAAGGTTGCCTCACATAGAAAAGTATGCAAATCAAATTAAGTGGAGGATAGGAACCTTAGAGGAGGCTGCCACACAAGAAGATTTAAATCAAAGAGCAGTTAAAAATATCCAAAAGATGGCTGACTTAGAGCTTTGTGCACAGGTATTTGCTCTTCCAGGCACTCAAGTAGGAGCAGCTGCCTCGTCCTCCACAGCACAGCAGCAAACATCCAAAGCTACTGATCAAATCTCTAGCAAAGGCAAAGAGATAGAGATGGAGCCAAAGCAGCCACCTCAGGAACAGGTACAGCAGCAGGAAGTGCAGCAACAACAACAGCTAGCGCAGCAAGAGCAAACATCACAGCCCCTAGAATCCACCGGGCAGCAAGCTCAGGACATTCTGCCTCCTAGGCAGGAGACAACAGTGGAGGCCTCAGTCCTCCAAACCCCACAAAAGGAAGATATAAGCAGAAAGAGGGACAGAGAGAATCCCCTCACAACATCAACAAGTCATGGGGAGAAAAGACATAGAATGAATCCCCTTTCTGAGGAGGAAATGCCAATAGGGCAGTCTTTGGGCATGGGCCCACCTAGTATGGAGGCATCTGCAAGTTCCTTCCAGCAGGAACAAGAGAGGACAGTGGGAGGAGAAGTCAGCTCCTCAAGCCAGAAAAGAGGAGCTGAGGTGGGCATCAAGCAGAAGTTCATTGACATAAAGAAGAGGAATGAGCCCATAAGAGTACAACTATATAATCATTTGTTGAAAATGTCTCCCACTAACCAGCAAAGACTAATGTCTGCATTTGATGTCCAGGAGGGCAAGATGATCATGAGCCATTTTATGCCAGCAGTGTTGTAGCCCCAGTCAGCTGCAGATTACATAAGAACCAACCTTGAGGTCCTTGCCAAGGACATCCACCCAATGGACAAAATCGAATTGCATAAGCAAACAGGAGAGATGGTGTATGCCTCCTTGGCAGATAAGGCATTGGATAACTACAGGCTAGAAAATAGCCTAAATAATACAGCTGCCCAACTGGAGTTGGAGAGAGCATCCTCTCAAGCAAAGGACAACAGAATTAAAGCCTTGGAGGAGATAATCATAGAACTTGGGCATGATCCCAAGGACATCAAGGCTGTGCAGGCATTGTTGAAATTGAGAGATGCAGATATGGCAGCATTAAGAAAAATGGTGAAAGTCCTAGCAACCATTCACCCACAAACTGAAGAAGTTGCCCAGCTGAGACATGACCAAGATGCATCAGCTATGCTGGTGTCCCTATACAAACAGCTGATCCAAACACAAGAAAAATTGGGAGAATCAGAGGCTGCACAGGCTACACTGTAGGCAGCATTACAACAAAAAGAAGGAGGACAAACATCTCAGCCTCCTCCAGAAATAATTAACCTGGAGGAACCTCCTCAGACCACAGCTCCTCCTACTGAACAGACAGCACCATCTACATCAGCAACTGCACCAACAACAGAGCAGGCTCCAAGCCTGGATATGCAGAAGCTCAAGAATGAAATCCAAGCCCTGGAAGCCCAAATGACAGAGCTAAATGAGGCCAGGGAGAGTCTAGCCAAGCTCAATGAAAGATATGATAAATCCAAGCAAACTGTGGCAGAAAAGGGAAGGGAAATCAAGGCCCTTAAGGATAAGATAAAGGAGCTAGAGAAGGAGCTCACACTTGACAAAGTGACAGCTGAGCTTAAGACAGTTTTATGGGCCAACATTGGCCAATCAATCACTGATCAATGGCAATACATTGAGACCATTCATGAGCAAATAGAGCTCATAGGGAAAGCACAGAGGGAAATCCAGAGATCAAGGGCATCTCTAGGCAATATGCCTGAGGTTGCCAATAGAATGATTAATGTGCTTAATAACAGAACAAGTGCTCAGCTGGCGACAATGGGAATCACAAGCAGAACTGAGACCATCCAGCTGATAAAGAGGGTCCTTACACTGAGAAGCCTGGTACAAACGCTGGAAAGAAGAAGCCAAGACATGCAGACAGAGGTAAATAAATTCATGGAAAAGTTCACAGCACTACAGGGCAAAGGTCTTCCTAGCTTACTGAACAGCGCAGGCAGACTACTTTCACATGAGCATTATGCCAAGAGGGTCAATACATTCGCTACTAATCAAATCACTGAAAGGCCCAGCACCTCATGTTATAGACATTTTTGTGCCTTACAGCATGAAGCATGAAATGTCAATAATCTGAGGGATCCAAAGTCCCTAAACATGTTGTTCCTACCCCTAGAGGAACAAGGTCAGCAAACCACAGCACTAAATATCAGTTCTCCACCTGAAAACACTCAAAAACAAGCTAATTCTGGATCATGTCAACTGCTCCACTGAGCATCTGCGCTGAATGTCAACTGCTCCACTCTGTACCTGCGCTGAATGTCAACTCTGATGAAAGCTACCTGCGCTGGGTGAGATTGGCCAAGTGGCACAGTCATTCTGCAAGGTGTCAAATGCCCAGGAAGCTTCCAAAATGACACTTGGATCAAGGAATTCGCCTTTTGATGAGTAAGAGGATCTAGATCTCCAAGTGGTAGCAAGAAACTCCAAGTGGAATCAAGAACTGAAGAATAACTGAAGTGGGAGAGGACACTAGTCAGCTTCATGCCAGCCTCAAGCTGACTCATCCTTTCTCCAAAACTCCTATATATAGAGCTCTCTCATGAGGTCTAGGGGGGCTGGAATCTTGTGAATGTAAGGAAGTGCTGTTGGTTTGTGCATAGAACTATTAGGTGATTGCTTTGAAGGAGGTGAAGAGGAGATTTCTTTCTGCTGGGAGGTGTTGCTGGATTGGGCCTCTTATGGTTGTAACACTCTCAGAACTTTACTTCTTCCATTAATAAAGAATTTGAGGTTCTTCTATATGCATGTGTCTTTGTGGCGTATTGATACTTGTATGTTTGATTTATTCTAATCCTTGAATCAGTTATGGATGTATGCTTCTTGTAGTTTCCCTTTCTTGTGCTTTTGCAGGATCTCTGTGTAGCTGGGCCAGTGAAAGAGCAAGGAGCTGGGAGCAAGCAGCAAAGAGGGAAGATTGGATCAACCATTAGCGGAAGATAACGGTTAGTGGATCTCTTTCTCCTTTCTCTTACATCTCATAAAGAAGTAATCTTGAATAGCTTTGCATTCGGTTGTTGCTGAGGTACTATCACCCTTAGAGTGGGATAGGGTCATTCCGTATTGGATACTTTTCCCAACAACAAATTGGCGACTCCACTGGGGATCGTATCTTGTTGGTTGTTTGTGTTTTTGCTATTCATTTCATAAACACAGGGAGTACCGAATCGAACTGCATTTGGATCTTTCAAATGCAAAGTAGAGGGCAGCTACTCTAGCTCAGTTTCTGGGCAAGTTTATGATTTGAAGAGCTGATCCACAAGGACTCTGAACAGCTCTTAGTGATAGCTTTTCATCCTCCTTTTCATCCCTTAGTGTGTACTTGACTGATAGCTTCTGATTTGGCCAAAAACTGTGAATTTTTGAGCAATCTGTGACCCGGAAACCAAGAGAAACGAAAGTTTCGTTCTTCAGTGCAGGCTGTGTGAAGGTTGTCTGCATTTCAGCGCAGTTCCCGAAGGGGCTACCTGCACTGAAGGTCAAACTGCCTGTGTACCACCTGCGCTGGACCAGTCTTGCCTTGTGCTACTGGGGTTTCCTGCTGTTTCTTGTCCTGTTTTCACTCTTGTTTTTGCTGCCTGTTACCAGTCAATGTACCTATCTGAAACCAACTTTCCTTGCCACTATTCCGCCTCGGTTGTATAAAGAAACTGTACTTGTTCTTTGTGTATTTCTTATACCATCTGCAGTTTCCCATAACGAAAGTGAACTAGTCTTGCTGTGGCCTCTTAGATCTAGACCTGTGATAAAGTGTCGTTTTGATCTTAAGAGTTAGTTTGTTTGCTGTTCATAGCTGATTGAGCTTTTGCTTTCGTCATATGGTTTGAATTTATATATTTCTAGTGTCGAAACAAGTAAATCTTAAGGTGTCTTTTGATTTTGGACAAGCTTGTTTGCTTTCACTTGAAATTGAATTCAAAATTATACAACATCTTTCTTTTTGTGTCGCACAAACATTAAGAAAGAGAAAAGGAATACCTGCATTGTGCATGTGCATTATGACAGCTTGTATGATGATTTAGGAAAAAGTGCATTAGTGTGTGCTCTATGATCTGTGTGAAAAGATGTTATCTTTCTTTTCCTTCAGTAGTTAAGATTTTCAAAGTTGAAAGATTGAAAAGCTTGCTTATCATCTTAGACTGCATTTAGGAGTGTTACTATACATCTCGTGGTGATCCATAAAGGCAAACTGCTAAACAAGATCAACATTAAAATGAATTGAATTTACATAACAACGCATTGAAACATAACGCAAACACATAGAGGTCTAAGCTAGAGACGTGTTCCGGCGTCGTTAAACATGATATCTTAGCGTTGAGTGGTTGGGTGATTCCTCCACGGTGAAGCGATAAGTATCAATACGGACTTGTGCTCCCACGTACCGTCGCGTATATATTGGGAGACCCCTATAGGAATAAAGCCTTTATCCATAGGAAACCGTGTCGGCCGCCCTACTGATCGCAGTGCAGTGAACACAGCATTCACGAAGATCGACCACTCGTACCGTAAAACGTATTCTGTGGTTTTGCGAAAAGTTTGGCACACCCTCTGCCAAGAACTCCAGAGCAGTTTCTTTTGGCCTTTTTCAAACTCTATAACTGAAAAAGTCCATCTGAGCATTTGTCACTTCGGGCTCGTTAAAACATCGAAGGAGACTAGAGTCATCTTTAGCTTTTTCTCGACTCTTAAAAAGTGAAAAAGCAAGTTGTGTCTAAAGCGTCGTTATAAAATTTATTTTAAACGGAACATAATCACCTCCTATTCCCGCGTTGATCTTTAGGTTGAGAACATGGAACGCCCCAACCAAGGAACTCCACATGATGGAAATCCTAGTCCTTTCTCCTCTTGGGGAGAAGTTGGTGCGCCCCACATGGCCACATTGTCGCTTCCAGGACTGACAATTGGCCTGCCTATTTGGCTATTCTCAACCAATGTAGTTCAGAACACCATGGTTCCTGAACAGTCGAGTCAACAGTTAGATCAGTCTAGAGCTGCCCACCAGCCTTCGACTTCCTATAACTCTTCCTCCAATCCTTCATCTTCGCAAGGTAGAGCCGGCAAAAGCCAAGCTCCCATAGAGAAGAAGGAGAAGAAGAAGAAGGCGAAGAAAAAGAAGGAGCCTAAGGCGCCTGGGGGCAAGCAAAAGACATCTGGCAAAAATCCACACACAGCACAGACCGGGCCTAAATCGCCATGTGTCATATGTAGAGGAGACCACTTCCATAGAGATTGTCCCTGTATTCCCCGGATACTAAGGGACTGGTCCCCTCGGTTGCACAATTCGGGAGCATCAACCTCTGATAGCCATGTTGAATGCTTACCGTCAACCAGTGAAAGTGAAGGTTCAAGACAAAGAGGGGGAGCAAGATCCCCCTGCAGACTGTGTGAAGGAAATCATGCCATCCACTGTTGTCCCTTCTTAGACGAAGCGAAGAGAGTTTTGGAAGATCGCCCGGTTTCACCATTGAGACTTCCTCCTGGATACAAAAAACTCGTGCCAAGTCCTTCGTTGGTTGAAAACACAGCTGGCCCGCTCAAGTGGTCAGCTGAAGTGTCAGTCATTGAAAATGAACCTACTGAATCCAGACCAGATGAAAGTCTAAAGGTCGATGCGGCAGTTGACCCGGTTCCGCCTTCAGAGGTTTCATCTTCAAATGACACCCTCACTGAAAAGAGTAAGGATGACACCATCCAGATTCTTTTCATCAACACCGACTCTGATGAGCATCAGGGCAATGCGCCCATTCCTTTATCGCAGGAAGGAACATCGTCAGGGTCACATCCGGCCGTGTATTCGGTCCCACCACCAAGCAACCTGGTTGTGTCCTTTGATTGGAACCAACTAGGCAGACCCCGGTTACCGGCCAGTATACCATTCAGAATCATAGTCCAAATTTACAGAATGGTAATGGCTGGAACTATCATTGATGAAGGGGAATCTGTGAGTATCCTTTCCTCTATTGATTGGAAAGCACTGGGTTCCCCGGAGCTTTTACCTGAGATAAGAAATCTCTCGGGTTTTGATAAAGGAACCAGTCCATCATTAGGGATCCTCCCCAATGTGCCTGTTACATTGAAAGGGAAGACCGTTCAAATGAACGTGATGGTCGTTCAAGGACCCTTGGATTATAACCTACTCCTTGGACGAGACTATATATATTGCATGGGAGCTATAGTCTCCTCACTCTTTAAAGTAATGTGTTTTCCACACGAAGGAAGAATGGTCAAGCTCGTAGACCAACTTTCATTTCCGGGATCACGCATCGCAAATAGTCAAATACCAACCCTGAATGGTCTATTCACCCAAGAAATGTCTCCACCCCCAGTCCTCCTTCCCGATGAATGCGAGTGATTCGGAAAGATGGGACTGGAACCCAGGGGGCATGCATCCTGGTCTGCTTCGGGCAGAGGAAACCCTGGGTATAAGGTAGAATTTCCACGGGAGAATATGACTAGTCCGTACCCCGTCCCCTCCTTCCTCCTCGTAAGGTAGAGCCGGCAAAATCCAAGCTCCCATGGAGAAGAAGGAGATGATGGAAGAGGGGTTGTTCTGGAACAGGATTCTTTTGTTAAGGTTACTTGTTTGACAAAGGTCATTCACCATTGTCCACTTCGGTAGACAGTGCCGAGGAGATGTTTTCGTTTGATGGTGTTAACAAAACAATCTTTGGGTAACCAGAAAGAGGCAAGCCTCACCCTTTAAAACAAATGTTTTATCGGATAAGTAGGGGCAGCCTTGAAATTATACCTTACACCTGGGGGCATGCAACCTTTTGGAGTGCAAGCAAGGGACGACTATTTATTTTTTTAAATTTTTAGGTCCTCCCTTTAAACCTGTAGGTCTAACCCTTTAAACTCGTAGGATTAGCCGTTTCCAAACTTGCATAAAGAAAGAATATGAGGAGCATAGCTTCGTGAGATAAAGCTCCATAAAAAATAGCTATCTCACAAGAGACATTTCTTATCTTATGATTGGTATTATCGAGCAGTTTTACCGCGGAATTTATGCTCGTTAAAAAATAGAAAAGCGAGATCCGAGCAGTTTTAGCACATAGTTCATGCTCGTTAAAAAATAAACATAAGATCGAGCAGTTTTACCGTGGAATTTATGCTCGTTAAAAAATAGAAAAGCGTGAGCAAAAGTTTCCTCCAGAGTTCAAGCTCATTAAAAAATGAACCTATCCCGGTAAATAACCATTGTGATCGTAAATTTATTAGCCATAAAAAGCCTTGGTCATGTTTTGCACTTGCCACCTCCATTCCATTTGGCCAACCGTTCACCTCCATATGATTGTTTACCTATTTTGAGGAACAGCTGCGAAGAGTGATTTCACTTAGCCATCGTTGTGACACTGCCGTGATTGGAAAATTCCAACCTGTACCTGGAATCTGCTGCTATCCCCGTTTATCACTCGTTCCTCAAAAGATGATTCTTCTTTGAGCTCTTTTCATCTGACTCTTAAAATATGAAAAGTTTGCCGAGTTTTGGCCTTCCAGCTCGTTAAAGTGATCGGAAGAGCTATCCCTCCTCTAGATTTTAATCTTTTTGGACCTGAGGGATTATTACACAAAAAGGTCGAGCGCTTGTTTTATTCGGCTCGTTAAAGTTATCGAAAACTCATCCCTTCTGTATTGTTTTATACTTTTTCGGACTTAAGGGATTAGATGACGAAAAAGGAATTTTGGAGTTAACTTTCTGTACCTTTTCAGACTCTCTAAAAATGAAAAGGACCGAGTTTTCCTTGTCGTTAAACTCGTTAAAATGATTAAATAGCGACAAACTTGTCTTTAGACGAGAACGAGTTTCCCTATCGCTAGGCTCGTTAAAACATAGCGATGGGCTTGCCCGAAGGGCAGGTTATAGAACAAGCATATGTTATCCTCCTCAAGCTTGACAAAAATAAAGAGGTAGTGGTCAGAAATGACTGGGGAAAAATTGGGAGAACCTCAAAGCTTTAATGGTAGCAAGTCACTCTTGAACATGACACTTTGTCCTCCGTATCACATCGGGTTGGGTTGTTTCATTCACCGGTCTCATCACCATGGTCCTCGCCAAACCATCCACATTTGGGGTAATGCTACCGATCCATCACATCAGTGTCGTTATATGTTCAAGAGATGTTGTTCAAAAAGAGTCAACCGTGTCCCATCCACTGCCATACATTATCCTTCATCCACCCATGATCGCCACCCTGAATCATATTTCACAGATTGTTTTCACCTCCACTAAAATCATTAGCTCCGTTCCGTGTCACTGATGTGGGATTCATTAAGGCCCTCCTTTGATGGATCGCTTCTTGTCGACTTCAGCTCATTATCCAAGAAGTTGATCTAGGAACAACCCCTTCAGTACTTTGAAGCTTGCATGCCTCAATGGCAAGTTTCTCACTTCCGGCGACAGGTATACATCAATGACCTTCGACCAAAAGATTTTGTGTGGTGTTCGACGCCAAGTCCTTTATTCACACCAAGTGAATTGTACTGCAGTACCTTGAGGGTCATTGTCATTATTGGTGATTCCTCTCGCGCTTGTTAACGGTTTACATTATTGACCGGTAATCAAGCGATGTCTTTCCATGTTCGACTTCAGCGCAATTCTTGCATGGATTGACTTGTACTTAGAGTGAAGATCGAACGAGTTTAAAGACCACGGATCTAGTTTCATCCATCCGGGTTGCGATATATATTCAGGAAATATAAAGACATTTGATATGTACATCATTGCAGCAGATGATCATCCTACTCAAAGGATGATAATTTCAGCAGAGAATTATCAGTCTAACATCAGACGATCGTCTGTTCTATGTACCAAAATGAATTTATAAAGCTGAGCATGGGAATGCCCGCCTCAGCTAGATCATGAAAGCAGAATGAAAAATAATGTATTGTATTGTATTTTATTACAGGACACCTCTCAGCGATTGAATGAACTTCGGATCCTCCTGATAAAGCATTTCACCCGATAAACGACCTCATACCTTAGGGGGCAACTGTTATAGACATTTTTGTGCCTTACAGCATGAAGCATGAAATGTCAATAAATCTGAGGGATCCAAAGTCCCTAAACATGTTGTTCCTACCCCTAGAGGAACAAGGTCAGCAAACCACAGCACTAAATATCAGTTCTCCACCTGAAAACACTCAAAAACAAGCTAATTCTGGATCATGTCAACTGCTCCACTGAGCATCTGCGCTGAATGTCAACTGCTCCACTCTGTACCTGCGCTGAATGTCAACTCTGATGAAGGCTACCTGCGCTGGGCGAGATTGGCCAAGTGGCACAGCCATTCTGCAAGGTGTCAAATGCCCAGGAAGCTTCCAAAATGACACTTGGATCAAGGAATTCGCCTTGTGATGAGTAAGAGGATCTAGATCTCCAAGTGGAAGCAAGAAACTCCAAGTGGACTCAAGAACTGAAGAATAACTGAAGTGGGAGAGGACACTAATCAGCTTCATGCCAGCCTCAAGCTGACTCATCCTTTCTCCAAAACTCCTATATATAGAGCTCTCTCATGAGGTCTAGGGGGGCTGGAATCTTGTGAATGTAAGGAAGTGCTGTTGGTTTGTGCATAGAACTATTGGGTGATTGCTTTGAAGGAGGTGAAGATGAGATTTCTTTCTACTGGGAGGTGTTGATGGATTGGGCCTCTTATGGTTGTAACACTCTCAGAACTTTACTTCTTCCATTAATAAAGCATTTGAGGTTCTTATATATGCATGTGTCTTTGTGGCGTATTGGTACTTGTATGTTTGATTTATTCTAATCCTTGAATCAGTTATGGATGTATGCTTCTTGTAGTTTCCCTTTCTTGTGCTTTTGTAGGATCTCTGTGTAGCTGGGCCAGTGAAAGAGCAAGGAGCTGGGAGCAAGCAGCAAAGAGGGAAGATTGGATCAACCATTAGCGGAAGATAACGGTTAGTGGATCTCTTTCTCCTTTCTCTTACATCTCATAAAGAAGTAATCTTGAATAGCTTTGCATTCGGTTGTTGCTGAGGTACTATCACCCTTAGAGTGGGATAGGGTCATTCTGTATTGGATACTTTTCCCAACAACACCTCAGAAGAAACAGGACCAGCAACAGGACAAAGTCTCTACAACAGGGTAGAGAACTTATTCTTTATAATGAATGAAATTAAACATCTGTTTGAAGTGCCTCCAAACTTCTACAAATACACAGAGGAAAATGAGACTTTAGAGGCAATTCTGAGACATAAATTGCCCACACAGGAATGGTGGACTAAGGCGATACAGATGATATTATAGACAAGAAGCCATTCACTAAGTTTTTCATCAAAAAATATAAGTTATCATGCACAGGAAAATTTTGATGAAATCAGCATGCATGGAGAAGAATGGGCTGAGCCAACTCAGCAAAACTATTCGGCCACCAAAGCAGCAGTGACAGTCACAGGTGACAGGGCCGAAAAGCTACAGGATGACAGAGCTACAAAGACACGTCATTCATCATTTATAACAGAGAGTTCAACCGACTCAATGGCCTCCAAAGGTCAAAAAGTTTTCTGACAGCATTAAAGAGCATTTATGTTGTATTCAAAGCTGTAATAACTTCTTATCTATTGTTCTGTACAAGTTGGTGAACACATTTATTTCTCAGATGACTCAACGCCTCAGATATTTTGTATGACCTCTTGTATATATTCCCCCCTCGCATAAGTTTGCAGGGGTTGTTGTTGATTTCTCTTCCAGATTTCTTATGCTGTAAACTTCCAGATTATTAATACAAAAGTGATGGAATTTCCAAAGCTCTGCGTTATTTGATGCATTGTGGTGTTTAGCTGAATGTTACAGGATTCCTGCGTATTTCATGACTTAATAAGTTTTCTTTAAACTCTTTGTTATGTGTTTTGTCATCTTCTCATATCTCATTCATGTTCTGTGTTTTACAGTTAAATAGCAAGGAAAAAGAATAGTTCTGGGATTTAATCACAGATTACCCTGAACTCAATCTATGGTATTATAAATGTTTTTCTTCAGTTATAGTCATAAGGTGTAATTCTTAAATGCTGCACCTCCAAACTATATCTTTCACAGTGATTGTTGTTTCAGGAATTCAAGTATGCTCCTGTGCAATATATCTCATTCTTACACCCCAGCTTAGTGGAGAATTATTAATTGCTTTTCACTAGTTGATCACAGCTCATAATCACACTTTAAAGTTTGTTTCATGAAGTATTTAAAAGGCCCTGTAGTTTCAGCAACTCAACTCAATATTTCAAACAACCTGTAGCCATAGACTCCATAGCCAAATGGATTATAACTATCTGAAGGTTTCACATTAGGTACAGAAAGATATCCCTCAACCAAAACATAAAAACAAGACAAACCCTGAAACTCATAACTAGCCTAAAATCTTCACAAAGACACAGACAAACCTTAAAGAGAGAGCCCTCTCTGATTACAGTTTGGCTAGAAGCTGTAATCCAAAGACTGGTTAGTGGTTACCCCGGCCGTATTCCCTTGGGAGTCAAAGGGAACAACCTGGGTGTTAACAGGATCCATATATAGATATCTGTAAGGGAGATGAGTCAGCTTGCGATTTGATTAGTGTCTTCCCTCTGATAGTTCTTGCTTCCACTTGGAGATTGATGATCTCTTACTCATCCTTGGTCGAATTTAGAGAGGCAAGTGTCACAGGAGAAGTTTCTTGAAGATTCCATGCCTCTCCACCTCGCGGATTGATACTGCCATTTCTCTCTTCTCACCCATCACACCCCATAGAAGGGATTTTTGAAATGCAATGCACCCACAAAGTGTACTTAGGTGAGATGCAATGCACTTTGACTATGGAGCAAGTGCAATGATCCTGTTTTGACCAGTTCTGAGTAGTTTTTCATGGAGAACTTCTGGGAGAAGCTGTAATTAGTTGACCTTGTTCCTTTAGGGGTTAGAACAACACTTTTATGGACTTATGAGCCCTTGGTTTATGGACATTTTATGCTTGGGTTGCAGTGCCCAAAAATGTCTATAACAGTTGCCCCCTAAAGCATGAGGTCGTTAATCTTTTTTTTTTGATTTCGGGTGAAATGCTTTATCATGAGGATCTGAAGTTCTTTCAAGCTGGGAGGAGACCTGTAATAAGATACAATACAATACATTATATTCATAATATTTTCATGATCTAGCTAAGGCGAGCATCCCCATGCTCAGCTTTATAAATTCATTTTCATGTACATAAGACAGAAAATCGTCTGAGTGTAGACTGATGATTCTGGTAAAGCCATCATCCCTTTGATTGGATGATTATCTGTGCAGCAATGATGTACATTCGATGTCTTTATTTTCCTGAATATATATCACAGCTCAGATGGATGAAACTAGATCCAGGGTCTTCAATCTCATTCGATCTTCACTCAAAGTACAAGTCGATCCATGTGAGAGATATTCTGGAGTCGAACATGGAAAGACATCGCCTGATTACCAGCCAATGATGTAAGTTGTTAACAGGTGCGAGAGGAATCACCGATAATGATAATGACCCTCAAGGTACTGCAGAAATTCACGTGGTGTGAATAAAGGACTTGATGTCGAACACCACACAAAATCTTTCGGTCGAAGGCCATTGATGTAAACCTGTCCCCGGAAGTGAGAAACTTGCCATTGAGGCATGCAAGCTTCAAAGTATTGAAAGGGGTGTTCCTAGATCGACTTCTTGGATAATGAACTGATGTCGAAAAGAAGCGATCCATCATAGGAGGGCCTTAATGAATCCCACATCAATGACACGGAATGGAGCAAATGATCTTAATGGAGGTGAAAACGATCTGGTGATATAAGGTTCAGGGTGGCGGTCATGAAAGAATGGAGCGTGAATGTATTGCAGCAGGTGAGACACAGGTGAATTCTCTGAGTGACTTCTCTCGAACATATCGGCGACACTAACGTGATGGATTGGTAGCATTAACCCCAAATATGGATGGCGTGATGGGACCATGGTGATGTGACCGGTGAATGAAACAACCCAACCTGACTTGGATGCAGAGTGAAAGTGTCATGTTCAAGAGCGACTTGCTACCAACAAAGTTTCTTCAAGTTTTCTTCCCAATTTTTCCCCAGTCATTGCTGACCAGTGCCTCTTTATTTTTGTCAAGCTTGAGGAGGATAACATATGCTTGTTCTATCATTTTCCTTTCGGGCAAACCCATCACTATGTTTTAACGAGCCTAGCGATAGTGAAACTCGTTCTTGCCTGCTATGGACAAGTTTGTCGCTATTAGGTTTTAACGAGTTTAACGACAAAGATAACTCGGTCCGTTTCAATTTTAGAGAGTCTGAAAAAGGACGTAAACTAAACTCCAAAAATTATTTTTCATCATCTAATCCCTTAAGTCTGAAAAAAGTGTAAAACAATACAGAAGGGATGAATTTTCGATACCTTTAACGATCCGAACAAAACAAACGCTCGATCTTTTTGTGTAATAATCCCTCAGGTCCAAAAAGATTAAAATTTAAAGGATGGATAGCACTTCCGGTCCTTTTAACGAGCTGGAGAGGCCAATGGCTCGGCAATCTTTTCATATTTTATGAGTCAGTTGAAAAGAGCTTAAAGGAGACTCGTCTTTGAGGAACGAGTGATAAAATTGGGTAGCAGCTGATTCCAGGTAAGGTTTGGAATTTTCCAATCACGACAGTGTTACAAGGATGGCTAGCGGGGTCACTCTTCGCAGCTGTTCCTCAAAAGGGGTAAACAATCAAATGGAGGTGAATGATTGGCCAATACAGAGCGGAGGTGATGATGGGAACACGACCAAGGCTTTAAAGGCTGAAGTACTACATTCACGATGATTATTTACCGGGAATTGGTTCATTTTTTATTGAGCTTAAATGCTGGGGGAAACATTTGCTCATTGCTTATGTTTATTTTTTAACGAGCATGAAGTCCGCGTTAAAACAGCTTGATTAATCCAGTTGTATAATAAGGATGTCTCATATATAAAAACAGTAATTTTTCAAATCTTTGCCCCACATCCTTTCTTTATGCAAGTTAGGAAACGACCAATCCTATGAGTTTAAAGGGTTAGAGGACCTACAAATTTAAAAAATAAATGGTCGCTCTTCACTTGCACGCCAAAAGGTTCGCATGCCCCCAGGTATAAAATAGAGTTTCGAGGTCACCTTCTATTCTACCGACAAGACATTCATTTTATCAGGAAAGGTTTACCTCTTTCAGGTTACCAAAGATTGTTTTATCTGGACTTCAAACAAAACTCTTCTTCGGCGATGCCTACTGAAATAGACAAAGGCGAGTGGGACAGATGCCTCCACTCACATAACTTTGACAAGGGAATCTTATTCCAGTCCAACCTCCTTTTCCAATCACAGCCGAGAGCCTCAGACTAGTCATATATCCCTCGCAGAAACCTACCATATACCTGAAGTTTTCCTGCCGAAGCAGACTAGGGTGCATGCCCCCTGGGTTTCAGTCATGTCCTCCGAATCACTCGCGCTCATCAGGAGGACGGACTGGGGATTGATGAGACATTCCTTGCATGAAAAGACCATTTAGGGATGGTATATGACTATTTGCTATGTGTGAACCAGGAAATGAAAGCTGGTCTACGAGCTTGACCACTCTTCCTTCGTGCGGAAAACACATTACCCTAAAGAGTGATGAGACAATGGCTCCCATGCAATAAATATAGTCTCGTCCAAGGAGTAGATTATAATCCAGGGGTCCTTGGACTACCATTACGTTCATTTGAACGGTTTTCCCTCTCAATGTTATGGGCACATTGGTAAGGATCCCTAACGGTCGACTGGTTCCTTTGTCAAAGCCTGTTAGATTTCTCATCTCAGGCAAAAGCGATGGCGAACCAAACGCTTTCAAAGCAGTCGAGGAAAGGATACTCACAGAAGCCCCTTCATCTGTGATGGTACCGGCCATAACCATTCTATATATTTGAAAAATGATTCGGAATGGTATACTAGCCAGTAAACGGGGTCTGCCTAGCTGATTCCAGTCGAAGGAAGCTACTAGGTTGCTTGGAGGTGGGACCAAATAGACGACCGGGTACGACTCTGACGAACTCCTTTCCGGCGGTAAAGGAATGGGTAAATTGCCCCCATTTTCATCGGAGTCTGTGTTTACGAAAAGAATGTGGATGTTGTCATCCTTGTTCTCTTCGGTAACTGTATCATCTGAAGATGGAACCTCTGAAGGCAAGACCGGGTCAACTGCCGCCTCGACCTTTTGACTTTCATCTGGTATGGGTTCAGAAGGTTTATCTTCAATGATAGATGCTTCGGCCGACCACCTGGGCGGGTCAGCCAGATTTTCAACTAGCGACGACTCGGCAAGACTTTCTTATATCCAGGAGGAAGTCGTAACGGTGAAACCGGACGATCGTCCAAAACTCTTTTAGCCTCGTCTAAGAAGGGACAATGGTGGACGGCATGATCGCCTTCACACAGTTTACAAGGAAATTTTCACTTTCCTTTTTGTCCAGGGGCTTCACTTTCACTAGTCGACGGTGCGATTTCAACATGATCATCAGAGGTTGACGACACCGGGTTGTGCAAACGAGGAGACTAGTCCCTTAAGATCTGAGGGATGCAGGGACAATCTCTATGATAGTGGTCTCCTTTGCAAATGACACATGGCGATTTAGGCCTGGTTGGTGCAATGTGTGGATTTTCGCTAGACGACGCTTGGTTGCCCCCTTTCTCCTTTGGCTCCTTCTTCTTCTTCTCTTTCTTCTTCTTTTCCTTCTTCTTCTCAGATACTTGATTTTTGGCTTTATCAGCCCTATCAAGCGAAGAGGAAGGAGGAGAGGAAGAATTGGACGAAGTAGAGGGTTGGGGGGTAACTGTGGAATTGTCTAGTTGCTGACTTGATTGTTCAGGAACCGCGGTGCTCTAAACGACAGAGGTTGAGAAAAGCCATATGGGCAAGCCAATCGTCAATCGTGGAAGTGACAATGTGGCCATGTGGGGTGCACCAACATCTCCCCAAGAGGAGAAGGGACTAGGATTTCCTCCAAGGGTAACTCCTTGGTTGGTGGACTCCATTCTCTCAACCCAAGACCAACGTAGGAAAGGTGATGATTATTCCATTTAAAATAAATTTTAGATGCTTTGAAACAACTTGTTTTTTCAATTTTAAAGAGTCGAGAAAAAACAAAAGATGACTCTAGTCGCCTTTGATTTTTAATGAGCCTGAAGTGACAAGTGCTCATATGGACCTTTTCCATTAAGGAGTCTGAAAAGGAACGAAAGGGACTGCTCTGGAAATCTAGGCAGAGGGATTACCAAACCAATCACAAAACTGCAAAATACTTTTACGGTACGGCAGTCAATCTTCCCGAATGCTGTGTTCAGTGCATTGCAGTCGATAGGGCGGCAGACACGGCTTCCTAAGGATAAAGGATTAAGCCTATTGTGGTCTCCCAAAATATACTCGACGGTACGTGGGAGCACAAGTTCGTACTGGCACTTATCGTCTCAAAGTGGAGGAATCACCCAACCAACAGTGAGAACAACAGTTACCAGGCTTTACGACGCCGGAATATGTCTCTAGCCTAGACTTCTAGATGTTGTGCGTTAGGTTACAAAACGTTGTTAGATTCATTAAATTTATTTTATAGTTGATCTTGCTTAAGAAATATGCCTTTCAGGTTCACCGCATGATGTAGATGTACAATTCCTAAAATGCAATCTAAGATGATAAACAATCTTTTTATCTTCTTTGTGCAATGAAAATCCTAGCTACTAAGGAAAGAGAGACAATATTCTTTTACAAAGATCATAGAGCACACACTATATGCACTGTCCTAAATCAAACCAATCAAGCAGTCTAAATGCAAATGCGCATGCATGTATTTGTTTTTCAACCTTCTTAATATGTGAATGATAAAAAGAAAGCTAATGCGCAAATCGAAATTACTTTTCAAGCGACAATTACTAACAAGTTTCTTTTCAAAATCAAAATGAAGACAATGACAACACTTTGCGATTTGGAAATGAAAACTTGCTTTCGACACTAGAAAAAACTACAAATTTAGATCAAATACAACAGTAACAGGGTAATCAAATATCAGGAGCAATCAGACTCTCTTCTATGACTGAAAACGACACTTGCGACACTTTCAAATCAAGAAACGACAGTACAATTACGTTACTTTTTTGCAAAGGAGAACTGAAAATGACTCAACAAATACACAAAAACATTTACAGTTCTTTGCACAATGGAGGCGGAATAACAGCAAGGAAAGGGGTTTCAAATAGAGGTATACTGACTATAGGCAGCAAAATTCTTGAATAGATCTGAAAAGAGTGAACAGAAACCAACATTCAGGAACAATGCCTAGTCTAATCAGCGCACCTGTAACACAGTGAATTTGAAATGCAGCGCACCTACTACACTCGGGAAGTGCGTTGAATTTCAGATTCACAGAACAGAGAGTGTGTTGGGCCAGGGATGAGACTTTGCTTGGGTTCTGGGTCACTGTTTGCAGTTCAGTTCATGGATTTTGGCCGAGCAAGTGGTAATCAGTAAATCAACAACAAGGGTAGATCTAAATAGGTTACTAGAGCCACCACGAGGGCAATTAGAGAGTTTGTAAATCAGTTGTTTAATTCATAAACAAAACCCGGAGATTGACTGAAGCGACATTTATCGAAAGCTACCTGGCTCAACTTCAGGCTCCGTCTGTAAGTTTATAAAGTAAACAAAGGTAGATAAACAAACAACCTAGTCGCTCCCCAGCGGAGTCGTCATTTTCTTACAGGGAAAAGTGTCTATGCAGAACTGCTAATCCCACTAATGTGTGGTAGCTACCTTAGAAACAAACAAAGTAAAACTACTTTCATTTTCCTTTATGAAAGATAGATGAGAGAAGAATAGAGGAGACCAACCTCTGTCTTGCGCTTGGTTCCTTGCTCGATTCCTCTCTCTTTTGATAGTCTTTTGCTACTCGCTTCCTTGTATACCCAGTTTCACAGAGTACCTGTAGAATCAAATCAGCATAACGCTATACAAGAACATGGATCTATTATCATAAACAATCTAGGATCAGATATAAATTGACCATACAAATGCACAAAACATAAATTACACAAGAGTATGGAGGAAAACTTGAATAGCTTTATTGATAATCAAGAAAGAGCCAAGAGAGTTACAACCAGTTGTTCCGACCCAGCATCATCCTCTCAGCAAGTAAGCCCTTCTTCACCTCATGCAAAGCTTAGATCACCCAACACTATGATGTTGCCTCAAGAAACCAACAGCAATTCCTTACAAGATGTAAAATTCCAGCCTCTGGATCTCTGGGATGAGGGATCCATATATAGATATCTGTAAGGGAGATGAGTCAGCTTGTGATTTGATTAGTGTCTTCCCTCTGATATTTCTTGCTTCGAGATTGATGATCTCTTACTCATCCTTGGTCGAATTTAGAGAGGCAAGTGTCACAGGAGAAATTTCTGGAATATTCCATGCCTCTTCACCTCGCAGATTGATACTGCCATTTGTCTCTTCTCGCCCATTGCACCCCATAGAAGGGATTTTTGAAATGAAATGCACCCACAGAGTGTACTTAGGTGAGATGCAACACACTTTGCCTATGGAGCAGGTGCAATGGTCCTATTTTGACTAGTTCTTAGTAGTTTTTCATGGAGAACTTCTGGGAGAAGCTGTAATCAGTTGACCTTGTTCCTTTAGGGGTTAGAACAACACTTTTAGGGACTTAGGAGCCCTTGGTTTATGGACATTTTATGCTTGGGGTTGCAGTGCCCAAAAATGTCTATAACACAAAGGAAACTCATCTTCAGGCAGTTAAGAGAATTTTCAAGTATCCTCAAGGAACTCAAAACTATGGCTTATGGTATCCTAGAGATACAGATCTCACATTTCATGCATATACAGATGCGGATTTGGTAGGAAGTGTGGATGACAGAAAAAGAACTAGTGGTGGTGCATTCTTCATGGGTCCTAGATTAGTATCTTGGTTCAGAAAGAAACAAAGTTCTATTGCTTTATCTACAGCTGAAGCAGAATATGTAGCTGTTGCATCTTGCTGCACACAGCTCCTTTGGATGATGCAAACATTGCAAGACCTTCAAATCACTTGTACTCCACCTATCTCCATTTTTTGTGATAATACACGTGCTATCAGTATCTCAAAGAATCCTGTCATGCATTCAAAGACTAAGCACATACCGATCAAGTATTATTTTCTCCAGGAACAAGTGTTGGAACAAAAGGTCAAATTGGAGTATGTTCCCTCCAAGGAACAAGTTGCTGATATTCTCACCAAACCACTGCCCAGGGAGACATTTGAATACCTCAGACAGAAGCTGGGGGTAGTTGATGCATCATCTTGTTGTTGAAACCTATCTGTTTCAAAGAAATCTGGTTGTACGCGATTTGCATGAGGAGGATCCGCGTACATACATCGATTTATGCAGATATAGTTGCGTATATGGTGGTTTGAAGGAAATCAGAGGAGACAGACTCTGGTTGAAGACAGTTTAATATAGATCTGACAGAGACCATCTGGCAGAGGTTCAGGGGGAGCAGATAAACTTCTAATAATGCATTGTTGGCATTACATTAGAAGCTCTTGGTTCAAGTACACAGGTTGTTTTGAGTTCAGGTGGATTAGCTGCAGAAGGAGAACAGATTTTGGTGACTTTCATAGTCTTGCTCTGGATATTTCGTCTCTATGTCATGTATATCTTCTTTTATTATCAAGGTCATGTAACAGCCTATGTTGGTTTCCCCACTATGCCTGGGATGAATGATTTTATACTCTTGTTTTCTCATGTGTAAATTTTTGGTATATCACAACTTTGATGGGAGATGGATGTTTGTATGAGTCTTTAGTGATAGGAAGGTTAGTTATGATGTATGAGTCATGGTTCTTCTTGAAGAACATCATTTTGCAGAACTTTCCTATAGTCAGGGGGATCATGGACAGCTCAGCAGAGGTTTCAGCATGTACTCAGGGGGAGCATAACCCTTTGCCCTTGATGTCAAAGGGGGAGAATGAGGTTGAGTGCCTTGGGGTTGCCATCAAGTCCAAAGGGGGAGATTGTTGGCATTATGACATAGGTTCGACATTATGGCATAGGTGTTGTCTTTGATGGCAACTCACTCAAATGGTAGATCTCAGTTCAGGCTATCAAGAATGGAAGAAAATTAGGTATACGCAGGTTCATCTTAGCAAAGTCGTGTATATATGTAGGATCAACGAACAAAAGACGCGTATACGTATGCATGCACTTTCATGCAGAGAAAAGGGCATACATGTGGGAAAGTTTAAGTTTGGTTCATAGTATTTAGTCCGACTTTTATGAACCTATGGTTTTGGTCCTTGGTATTACATCTAAAGTATTGAACCTATGTATTGGGTCCCTAGTATTGGTGTTTTATGGTTTTGGACCATGGTTTGAGTAAGGCCAATCTATAAAAAGGGAAGGAGATCATTTGGCAAAGGCACCGATTGAAGCATTGAATATCTTAAGAAGAGCTAGATCTGGAACACTGTGACTAGTTTATGGTGCATTGCTAGATCTGATCCAAGGAGGAACGTGAGTGCTAAACATGGATAAGTTCTACTGATAAATCAAGATCTTAAGGCTAGAATAGTAGTATCTTTGTATGGTTTTGATCTGCTATATGTGGCGCATGCTTGGTCTATAAATCCGATAATCTGGGTTAACTAATGCCTGAATATTTGGAGTAAATTATCTTTATAGATCTGTACGCAGGTTCAGTGAAGCGAAGGCGTGTATACACATTGTTTCTGTAAGCGAAAAGTGCGTATACGCAGGTTGGTCTTAACACAGAAGCATATGCACGCAGGTTTATGAATATTGAAGTAGCGTATGTCTCTTAAATTATGTTCTAGTTGCTTCTGTTGATTACTGCAGTGATCTGGGTTCAGAATTGGTGTTTGGCTACTATTGCTGCCTTCTAGTTACAGCATTCTGAGAAGTGTTTGGTTGATTCTATTTTGGTTTGTACAAAGGAGATTGATTATTGTAGATATACTTGATGTATGATTAATTATTGCTCATGGATCCAGTCTGAAAATTGGTGAAACGTGGTCCCTAGAAGAAAGAGAAGGTTGTAGCCTTCTATAGGTCAGCACCTACGTACTAGTACCTGAGCTAGTACAAGAGCTAAGGGGGTTGTAACTCCCTTCTAGGAGAGGCTGGAGAACGAGAGAAGGTTGTAGCCTTCTGCAGGTTGAAGCCTGCGTATTGGTATAAGTCTGCACCAGTACAGAAACATTGTAAAGGGAAGTTTCTAATTAAAGGAAGATAGAGACAAATTGCAGCAGGTGGTTTTCACCCACATTGGATTTCCAACTTATATCTTGTGTTCTTGTGTGTGATTGTCTTCTGATCTGTTTTACTGTTCCTGGTTACAGTTTATATGATTCTGATGCACTGATTAATGATCAATATCTGAAGAATGAATTACATTGTAAGTCTGCATGGTATACGTTGGTTTTCTTATATGTAGTTGTGTATATACGCGGTTTTCACTAACTAAAGTAGCGTATATGATATGAAAAAGGTAATTGACTTAATAATATTGATTCACCCCCCCTCTCAATATTATTTCCAACAAAAGGGTATCACTACAAACTCATAGTGCCCATACCTTGTCTTGAAAAAAGTCTTGCAAATATCCTCCTCTTCGATCCCTATTTGATGATTCCTAACCTCAAGTCAATCTTGGAGAAAATTGTTTCTCCCCTTAATTAATGAAATATATCATCAATTCTTGGCAATGGGTACCTATTCTTTATGGTTACCTTGTTTAATTTCTTGTAATCAATGCATAATCTAAGGGTATCATCTTTCTTTTTCACAAATAACATAGGTTCTCCCCATGGGGATACACTTGGCCTTATGTAACCCTTGTCTAGCATCTTTTTTAGCTGTAATTTTAACTCCACCAACTCAGGGCTACTCATCTTGTATGGTTCCTTGGATGCTGGTTTTGCCCTAGGTATGAAATAAATGGAAAAATATACCTCTCTGTGAGGAGGTAATGTAGGAAACTCTACTGGAAACACATATGCATATCATTGCAGAATAGGGTACCTTTTTAACAGCTCCCTTTCCTCATTATCAACATCACTACCATCCCTCTCATCATTTGATACTTGCACTACAAACAATATGCATCCCTTCCTACTACTATGCTTGCCCTACATGGTCATGATCAGTCTCACTAATGTAGAATTTCTCCTACCTTGCAAAACCCTTCTTTTTCTTTGCTTATCCAAGCATTCAATTTTCTTTTCAAAAGAGTCCATTTTTCTCTTGTGCAGGCACAACCAATCCATGCCCAATAATATGTTGTATGCACCCAATGGCAATACATTCAAATGTTATTTTTTAGGCATGCCACTAAGCGCAAATGTGCATGACCTTACCCAATGATTGATCTTTCTTTTTGTTCCAATTTCCAGTTGAACTAGCCATGGTTATTCATGAAACGCCTTGACCAAATTACATTTCTAAACTAGATTTTGGCTAATATAGTTGTAATTAGAACTTGGGTGAATTAAAATAGAAACAATTCGGTCATGCAACTTACCTTCCATTTCAATGATGGATGCCTCATGGTCTGCATGGTGGTTGTATACTTGTTATAGACATTTTTGGGCCCTACAACCCCAAGCATGAAATGTCTATAAATCAAGGGCTCCTAAGTCCCTAAAAGTGTTTTTCTAACCCCTAAAAGAACAAGGTCAACAGATTACAGCTTCTCCCAGAAGTTCTCCATGAAAAACCGCTCAGAATTGGTCAAAACAGGATCATTTCAGCTGCTCCACTGGCTAAGTGCGTTGCATCTCACCTAAATACACTGTGTGGGTGCGTTTCATTTCAAAAATCCCTTCTGTGGGGTGCGATGGGCGAGAAATGACAAATGGCAGTGTCATTCCGCGAGGTGGAGAGGCAATGGAAGCTTCCAGAATCTTCCCCTGTGACACTTGCCTCACTGAATTCGACCAAGGATGAGTAAGAGACCATCAATCTCCAAGTGGAAGCAAGAACTATCAAAGGGAATACACTAATCAAATCATGAGCTGACTCATCTCCATTACAAACATCTATATATGGATCCCTCATCCCAGAGATCCAGAGGCTGGAATTTTGCATATTGTAAGGAATTGTTGTTGGTTTCTTGAGACAAACATCAGATTGTTGGGTGATCTAAGCTTTGTTTGAGGTGAAGAGGGGCTTCTTTGCTGGGAGGTTGATGCTGGGTCAGAACAACCGGTTGTAACTCCTCTTGGCTCTTTCTTGTTTATCAATAAAAGCTATTCAAGTTTTCCTCCATGCTCTTGTGTCATTGATGCTTGCTACATTTGTATGGTCAATTTACATCTGATCCTAGATTGTTTATAATTATAGATCCATGTCTTTGTATAGTGCTATGCTTCTGTGATCTTACAGGTACTTCGTGAAGCTGGGCGTGCAAGGGAGCAGGTAGCTAAAGACTATCAAAGAAGAGGGGAATCAAATCAGGAGATTAGCGCAAGACAGAGGTTGGTCTTTCTGTTCCTCTCTATCTATAATTCATAAAGGAAAAACGAAATTAGTTTTTCTCAGTTTTTTTCTAAGGCAGCTGTCACACCTTAGTGGGATAGAGAAGTTCTATATAGACACTTTTCCCTGTAACAAAATGGCGACTCCACTGGGGACGAATTAGTTTGTTTGTTTATCATTCTTTGTTGTCTATTTCATAAACTTACATGTAGCATTCGAACTGCATTTGCCATAGCAAATGCAAAGTAGATAACTGCTACTTCAATCCATCTACTGGATCTGTTTATGATTTAAACAACTGATTCACAAACTATCTGATTGCCCTTGTGATAGCTCTTAGATCCTCCTTAGATCTACCCCTGATTGTTGCATTACTGATTGCTTTTTTTTTCTCGGCCAAAACCCAAGAACTGAACTGCAAACTGTGACCCGGAACCCAAACAGAGTCTCGTTTCTGACCCAGCGTAGGTACTGTTCAGAGAATCTGAACTTCAGCGCACTTCCCGAGTGGACAAGCTGCGTTGCATTTAAAATTCTCTGTGTTACAGGTGCGCTGATCAGACTAGGCTCTGTGCAGTTTTGGTTTCTGTGATTCATTCTTTCCAGTTCTATTCCTGAATTTTGCTGCCTATGATCAGTATATGTCTATTTGAAACCCCTTTTCCTTGCTGTTATTCCGCCTCCTTTGTACAAAAGAACTGTAGATGTTTTTGTGTGTTTGTTGAGTCATTTTTAGTTCTCCTTTGCAAAAGTAGCACAATCGTATTGTCTTCCTTTGATTTGAAACTGTCGCAAGTGTCGATTTCAATCGTAGGAAAGAGCTTGATTACTTTTGATGGTCGATTATCCTGTTACTATTGCTTTTGGTCTAAATTTGTAATTTTCTAGTGTCGAGAACAAGTATTCAGTTCAAAATCGTAAAGTGTTGTGATCGTCTCCATTTTTTGATTTCGAAAAGAAACTTGTTGATATTTGTCGCTTGAAAAGAAATTCAGATTTGTGCATCAACTTTCTTTTTAGCATTCATATACTAAGAAAGTCGAAAACAAATACATGCATGTGCATTTGCATATAGACAGTCTGATTGGCTTGATTTAGGAAAGTGCATTTAGAGTGTGCTCTTTGCTCTTTGTGAAAAGATTCTGTCTTTCTTTTCCTTAGTAGCTAGGATTTTCATTGCACAAAGAAGATAAAAAGTTTGTTTATCATCTTAGATTGCATTTTAGGAATTACATCTACATCTCGCGGTGAACCTGAAAGGCAAACTTCATAAACAAGCTCAACTTAAAATAAATTCAATGAATCTAACAACGATTTGGAACTTAACGCACAACATTTAGAAGTCTAGGCTAGAGACGTATTCCGGCGTCGTAAAGCCTGGTAACTGTTGTTCTCACTGATGGTTGGGTGATTCCTCCACTTTGAGACGATAAGTGCCAGTACGGACTTGTGCTCCCACTTACGGTCGAGTATATTTTGGGGGACCCCAATAGGCTTAATCCTTTATCCATAGGAAGCCGTGTCTGCCGCCCTATCGATCGCAATGCACTGAACACAGCATTCAGGAAGATTGACTGTCGTACCGTAAAAAGTATTCTGCAGTTTTGCGATTGGTTTGGTAATCCCTCTACCTAATTTCCATAGCAGTCCCTTTTTTTCCTTTTCAGACTCCTTAACAGAAAAGGTCCATCTGAGCACTTGTCACTTCAGGCTCATTAAAAATCGAAGGAGACTAGAGTCATCTTTTGTTTTTTCTCGACTCTTAAAAACTGAAAAAACAAGTTGTGTCAAAGCATCTAAAATTCATTTAATTCGGAAACATACTTCCCCTTTATTTTAGTTGATCGAGTAATCCGCAATCGTGGAAGAAATTCAATTAAAACCCCGTCGTTCGCGGAGGCTTACGAGTCAACCGTCTTTGTCTCCGGAATCGAAGCTAGTACGGACAAAGCGAACTCGTTTAACCAGTTCCAAATCTCCTATTAAAGTTAGAACAAGTGTTCCAACAACATCAGAGACTCTGGTTACTCCAAACATTTCTGGAATCCCTGCCTCTACAGAAGAAGTTCAGCAGCCACAGAAGGACAGTAGTACTGATCCTAGTCTGAGAGTAAACACTTACGTTACTGAACCAGTTCCATCTACAACCAGTTCGGAGAGTCTTGCTCTTCAAACATCTGTCGCTGTCGATTCCATACCTTCTTCGGCACCAGAAATATTCTACGGACCTAACGGTCTTCCCCTTCCACCTGATCTAATTGCCATAGAAGAAATTGTGGAAGATCCTCCAACTAGTACTCCATCGCAATTTGGAGTCGGGATCACTCTATATCCTTCTTCATTAGAAATTAGTCTACCGCCAGCGGAAGCTCCTGTAGAATCGCTAGGTAATCTTTTGGATAGACTAGAAATGTCTGAACAACCGTCAACATCTAGGACTGTGGCGTCTGACACACCGACGGCAGAACTCCCTGCTATCACTCCAACAATGTTCGCCGGTATACCATCTGTCCCAACTAGCTCTCAACCGCTAGAAGGAGCCCACTCAGGGGCCATTTCGACAGCATGGTCTGTTCCTGTTTGTTCATCCGGAATAATATCCGGAAACAGACTCTTGATCCATTTGGAGGTCAATTTGGGTAGTCCGGCCCCCAAGGGCAAACTATTCCCTTGAGTTCTGGATTACCACCGTATGGGGGGCAGTATACCCTTTCATTATCCCCTCCGGGAGGATATCCATACGGGAGTTCACAACAACATTCGGGTTATACTGGAATTACCTCAAGCGGTTGGGTACCAATACTACCTCAACAACCAAGAGTTGTATATTCAATGCAACAATGCTTACCTATGTCAAATATACCAACTACGCCAGCTATTGTGACGGTGTCACAAGTTCAAGCGCTACCTGTTGTATGCCAACCTCAGGTTTCTCAGGTTGTAATGCAACAGCCCCTTGACCCTGCAACTCAACCACAATTGCCGACTGGTGGAATGACACAGGTTCAGACGGGTACAATTACCCCTCATCTTGGTCAAACTGTTAGTATCGGGCAACAGCACATGGCTTCACAACCATGGCTAGTACAATACCAACAACCGCAATTCCAACAAGTATACCAAGGTTCTGAGCAACAAATCTTTGCAAATAGTGGACAGCCGTATATTCAAAACGGTCAAAATCAACCATTTTACAATGGTCATGCCCACCAACCTTACCAAAGTTACCAGCATCAAATGCATTATGCCGGTATGCAAAGACCAACTGCTCAGGCAATCCCATCTTATCCTGGGTATGCTTCACCTAACCTGAATCAGCAGTTACCCTTTGTGGCAACTTTAGAGTTACCTGATTTAAATCGGTTAACAAACGATCCAATCGCTTACGCCCCTTGGTGGCCAGCAATTCCGCATAAGCTTCCATCAGATATTCCTAAATTTAATGGAAATCTAGGTGAAGATCCATCGAATCATGTGATGACCATTCATCTATGGTGTTCATCAAACACCCTAAATGATGATTCGATAAGACTTCGCCTCTTTCAGAGGATGTTAACAGGTCCAACGGCAAAATGGTACATCGAAATGCCTAGAGCTTCGTTCGACAACTTTAGTACCTTAGCCACAACCTTTTTAACCCATTTTCAGTTACCAATAAGGTACGAAACGGGAACAGAACTTCTTACCAAGTTCAAACAGACAACGGCCACTCACATATCTGATCATATACATGAGTGGCGACGTCGTCGTAGAATGGTAAAAACGTATGTTCCCGATCAGCTCTTAGCTAAATGGTTTATCAAGTCATTACTACCTTCCATCACGGAAGATGTGGCAAAGGGGGGAGTCGTAACAGAAGAGCAAGTTATCGCTCGTGCACAATATTTGGACTTGATTTACACTCAGTCTGGCATGCTCTACGATAAAATACCTGACGCCCCTAGACCGGAATTCTCAATTCCTCCTCCTCCTAAATCAAACAATGACTCTCATGTCGGCGATGGCGTGATTGGCACAACAGACATGAAATCGACAAAGGATACATCCAAAAAGGCCCGTAAGATTTCAGGTCAAAATGCAAAAGATGAACTTCTTGCCTCGGAAGTAAATGTCGTATCGACAGATAAAGGCAAAGAAACCAAACAACCAGGGGGCAAGAAGAAAGGAAAAGGGAAGAAGAAGAAACAAGAAGAATCTTCTGAAAAATATTCTGCAAACCCTCTTGGAGATAGGAAACCAAAAAATCCATGCCTTATATGCGATGAGGATCATTGGACTGCAAATTGTCCACACAGAGCTGAGCTTAAAAAATTCTTCAAGAATTCGAAAACCTCCGCAGTGTTAACTGATCCGTTTCCAAATCCAGGAACAAATCTGGTTGAAGTGGAAATGCTTCCCCGTCTCAAGTGCTAATGTTTTCGATTTCAAAACAGCAAAATGATGCTTTGATATCGACAAGGAACAAAGATTATGGGAATCCACAGCTGTCGAACAACAAGGATAAAGATCAACCTAGTAGTTCGAAAACAACTTCGACAGAAGTTGCGCCGCCCATCATTCCTGAATTGACAATAAAACTGCCAAAGGGAGTAGTACACAAGTCGACGTTTAATCCCCGCGCTAGAGCGGCACAGCATTATAATATAGTGGAAGATTTGGCCCAATCACCATCCGCTATGTCAACTCTTGAAGTACTACAGAATTGCCCATCCCAAAGGCAGGCTTTATTATCAGCCATTGGTGGGATAGACCCAAAGGATTCCAATCTTGTATCCTTCGATCATAAAGGATACGATCCTCAATTACCAGCTCAACTAGCTTTCCTTGCTCAAGTGAAAGCCCTCAACAAAACTATTCATCGAACAATTATTGATGAGGGGGCATCTACATGCATTATGTCAATGAGTTGCTGGAAAACTTTAGGATCTCCAACCTTGTCGCGATCTTCGACGACATTAAAAGCATTCGATGGAAGGACATATACCCCATATGGTATTCTAAGTAACTTGAAAGTTGAACTAGGAGGGAAAACAGTAGAAATAGATGTTGAAGTAATCGACGGAAATCTCGATTACAACATCCTGTTGGGAAGACCATGGATATATGCTATGGCTACTGTTGTGTCGACCTATTTTAGGAAGATTGCATTTCCCTTTCAAGGAGGGATTACAATCGTCGATCAACAAAACTTCCTACCCAATGGTTCTCAAGTTACAGGAAGCATTCCTATGATCCATGGAAGCCCTCATTCGCTTCAAAATATTGGAGTAGGCCTACTAAAAGATCCTATATTAATGGGAACTTTCGCCCTTCCACCTCCAATCAATCTGGCGGAAGTAGCGTCGATAGGAACCTGCAATATGATATCTTCTAAAAAGATCTCAGAAAACGATATCGACATGGATCATGCGATGGTTTTGCCTCCAAGCCCAACAGAAATATTGTAGCAATCAATGTTCCTAGCATGGGAGGCAAACCCAAATCAACGCTCAACAAGCGTTTGGATAGATAGGTCTAAAGAATATGGTACCCCTTCAGATCCTTGGTCGCGAGTGCATGTCACCGACGAAGGAATTGTCCAATCAATGGTAATTGAAGGGGCACCATGGAATGATTCCCACCATCGTTCCCTTCTTCCGAATTGTGGAGAAGATACTCCAGATGACCTTTATCATCCTTCAGTTTTTGATTTTCTATTAAATACTGTAAACACGGTGGATTCCGAGCGAAACTTGTCCAACATTGAAGAGACTATCGCCATAAATATCTCGACCAAAACAAATGTTGTAGAGAATATTTATGTTGGCAAATGTTGTTCTCCTTCAGAACTAGAAATATATAACGCTCTTTTTCACGAATTCAGAGATGTCTTTGCTTGGTCATATAGTGAAATGCCAGGCATTGACTCGAGTATCGTTGAACACGAAATTAAGATGTATCCAGATGTCAAACCAGTACGACAACGGCTACGGCAGGTGCACCCCAAGAAAGCCGCTGCCATTAAGGCAGAAGTTGAGAAACTCCTCCATGCTGGTTTCATCTACCCGGTTCCACTAACCGATTGGGTATCGAATATTGTCCCTGTTATGAAAAAACAAGGAACAATTAGAGTATGCGTCGATTATAGGGATGTAAATCAAGCTTGTCCAAAAGACAACTACCCTACACCCTTTATCGACCAGATAATTGACGAATGCGCCAGATGCGAAATCTTTTCATTCATGGATGGATTCTCCGGGTATAATCAAATAAATATCCGCCCACAGCACGAGTCAAAGACTGCATTTATTTGTCCGTGGGGCACATTCGCATATCGAAAATTACCCTTTGGTTTAAAGAACGCAGGGGCGACATTTCAGAGGGCAATGAATTATGCCTTCCATGACATCAAAAACATCGTTCAACCATACCTCGACGACCTTCCGGCTCATTCGCGAAAGCGGACTGATCACCCGCAGCATTTAAGAGCGATATTTCTATGTTGCCGACACTACAAGATACGACTCAATCCACACAAATGTCGATTTTGCGTCAGTTCTGGTCGTTTGCTTGGCTTTGTAGTCTCAAAGGACGGGATTCGTCTCGACCCATGTAAGGTCCAGGCAATCATAAATTTTCCTCCACCTTCGAATTTGCTTCAGATTCAGAAACTCCAAGGGAAAGCAAACTTTCTGAGGAGGTTCATTCCAAATTATGCCGAACTTGCTAAAGGTTATACACGTCTTTTGAGAAAGGAAGTAACCTTTGTCTGGGATCAGGTTGCGCAAGCTTCCTTTGATGCTTTAAAAGAATCCCTAATGAAAGCATCATTAATGTACACTCCTGATTATCAAAAAGATTTTAACCTGTATCTGGCTGCAGCGGATACGACCATCGCAATGGTTTTAGTTCAAGAAGTCAATGGAATTGAACATCCTATATATTATTTAAGTAAAAAATTAAATGATATAGAAAGAAAATATTCTTACGTTGAAAAGCTAGCACTCGCAGCTGTTCAAGCAATACAGAGATTTCGACACTATGTCCTCTTTCGAAAAACTACCATTCTGTCAGATTGCAACCCCATGACTTATATATTGTCGCGAAAGTTGCTGGGGGGAAAATATTCAAAATGGATAGCAATCCTGCAAGAGTTTGATCTGGAATTTGTAAAATCCAAGTCAAAGAAAGCTCTAGTTTTCGCAGAATTATTATGCGATCTCCAATTGTCGTCCAACGATGAAACATCCGATGAAACAATCGTGGACGCAAGTTTGTTTCTGATATCTTCAAGCAATGAGTGGTATGGGGATATAATCATTTATCTCCAAACCCAAAAATATAGGCCAAACACCTCTCGCTCCGAACAAAAACATATTCGATACCAAGCAAAAGACTACATTATCGTCGGTGATACACTTTACCGTCGCGGTATCGATACAGTTCTGAGAAGGTGCCTCACCCATGAGGAGGCCGAAAAAGTCCTGAATGATTTTCATTCAGGCGCGTGTGGGGGGCATCAATCCGGTTATGCTACAGCGCAAAAAATCTTACGAGCAGGATACTTCTGGCCAACAATGTTCAAAGATTGCATAACCGTAGTCAGAAGTTGCCATGCTTGTCAAATTTTCGATAGCAAAACCAGAAGACCACCCGCACCTCTGCAGCCAATAGTTGCTATTGGGCCATTCGCCAAATGGGGCATCGATTTCATGACATGTAACCCCACCTCGACCGGGGGGCATGGGTATATCATAGTCGCAGTTGACTATTTTACCAAATGGGCCGAGGCGATGCCTACATTAGATAATACTGGTGAAACAACTGCCCTCTTCTTTTTCAATCATGTAGTTGCCAGATTCGGCGTACCACAGGCTATAGTCACAGATCATGGATCGCATTTTCACAATCACATGATGGTCGAATTAGCTGCCAAACTAGGGTTGTCTCACGACAGCTCTACTCCATATTATCCGCAAGCCAACGGACAAGTTGAAGCAATCAACAAGGTCCTGAAACGCATGCTGCAAAGGATGATTGGAGTTCACAAGAGAAGATGGCACCTAATCTTGTACTCAGCTTTGTGGGCTTACCGAACATCGGTAAGGAATGCAACCAGGTTTACACCTTTCCAACTGGTATATGGCCTGGAAGCAGTCTTACCAATCCAGTGCAAAATCTCGTCTCTCAAACTCGCAATTGATCTCCTCCCCGGAACTTCAGAAGAAGAAGCTCGTTTCTTGGAATTAATCCAATTGGATGAAACCCGTCGTGATGCCGCTTTGGCTAACGAAGCCCATAAGAAACGAGTCAAGGCGCAGTTCGACAAAAATGTCAAACCCCGTGTCTTCTCAAAAGGTGACTTGGTCTTGCTTTATGACCAAGAATCCGATAAATTGGGAGCAGGTAAATTTAAGTCTTTATGGATGGGCCCCTATATTGTTAAACGGGTGTTAGCAAAAGGAGCCTACGAGTTAATGGATTATGACGGAATTCCACTGGCGCAACCTCGTAACGGGTTGTACCTCAAGCGTTACTATGCGTAATGGTAACCTATGTGCTTTTGTTATGTTTTTGTTTTCGCTAAAGTGTTTATTTTGGTCAAGTAATCCACTTTTTACATTTGTTGCAGATGTCAAACCTATTGGAGTCATGTGTTGGATATGCCGACGGAGCGAGTCATAGTTCGCAGAACCTATCTTCCGCAGCCTGGGCTATTTTTGATCCAAGCGGCGAGTTAGTAAGTTTCAGAGGGGTATGTATTGGTCGATCAACAAATAACATCGCTGAATATAGCGCGTTGATAGAACTTCTCTCTGATGCCATCACACATGGTATACGCCGACTAATTGTTAGGCTAGACTCACAACTCGTAATACTACAACTCACTGGTATCTATTCTGTCTGAAATCCAGTTATTTATCGCATGTTCCTAAGGGTTAAGATTTTGGAAAGACAATTTGATTTTATTCAATATCAACATATTTCCAGAAACTTAAACATATTAACTGACTCATTGGAAAATTATGTGTTAGATAGACATTTGCAACATTTATAAAAAGAAACATACCATCAATGTTTGCATTTGGACCATGTAACTTAACCAAAATAAAACTCCGAAAATCAAAAATATATATAACTGTTTATGGTTTGCACATAACGTTCTGTAACCAAGACAAAATCGGTCAAGTGACCAAAAAACTCAAAATGCTAGGGGGCACCCTAGTCTAATGATGCTCGTGATAGCAAGTCACAGCCTGTGCGATCATGCGTAAGAGACAAGTCCATCATCTTGGCACACCAGTAGTATGCCGCTGTAACCTCAAAGGTAGCTTGTCAGTCCTCACATCTGGAATACCAAGAGTGAGGCCCTCAACCTGCTCCTGTAATGCTGTGAGAGTCTCGGCCACATCGAGGTCATGAAGGATAGCCCTTCCAACAGCCTCTCCTGCTGGGGCGGCAGCTGGTACTCTCAGGCGAGCTACTGGACAAACAAGACCAACATCTGCATGTACACATGAGTTTGATTAAATTCTTGATAGAATAAAGCACAAGGACATTATAAATGAAAAACTAAACAGGAATATGGTCAAAGATTTTACCAATGGCGCCCCACTGTTCGCCATCCAACAGTACTAAATCTGGATCACCCCGGAAGTCCATGCCAGCATATGGATACTTAGAATAAACCATCTCCTGACGATCAAACCACCTGAAGAAGGTATCAGAAAATGAAATCTGAGACTGACCAGCATGCCTAGACATATGGTCAACCCATATCTGCATATGTGGTTCAGTAGGTGAAGGTAAATCGAGTGCAATATACTGCGGCTGCATCAGTGGTATCTTCTCCAAGGGAAAGGCGGTCAAAATAGAACCATACCCAAAGTTCTTCAACCTACCGCTCTTTATCTTGGTCAACTGTTCTTTCATCACAAGAAGTACTGCGTCGCACCAGTTGAACACCTTCGGTTGGAGGCATTCCAAGGCATACTGCATATAAGATCAGTTGGCTACATGAAGAGCCGCACCACCGGCCATCCTACCAAAAGTAAACAGAATAGTCCTGAGGGACCTGTCAGTGACATCACGGATGATGATCTTGCCGTCTTTACTCGGCTGAGATCCTTCTCTGCAGTACCGGCAAACATAATCTCTCACAGAGTCACCTCCTCGGGCCGAACCTGATAAAGATGGGGGCACCCCTCCTCGACAAGCCAGTCAAGAAATAGATGTCTACTACAGTCAAGGGGATAGATTTGCCCCTGATCTGGAAAACCTGGTTGGTAGTATCCCAAGCATCGAACAAATACTGCAGTAATTTGATCTGTTGTCTCATGCTAGAAATGCGGAAAAACTTCAGCAAGCCACAGTTCCGCAGTGCGTTTACTGTAACCGGATCATGTAGGGCAAGCATGTCCTCTTCTTCATGCTCACGTTCTTGCCATGTAATGGTCATCTTACTCCAAAGATATCTGAAAAACAAACAAGATAAGAGTTAGATCCTGATTTTGGTAAGAAACATGCAAAATTTCCATCAAAAATTGTGCACAGAATTCCTTCTCTGCGCCCATCGCACCTACAGTAGTGCTCTGGGTGCGTTGCATGTCAGATGGACTTTAGACAGGCCAACATTCAACGCACCTTTCGATACACAGAGGGTGCGCTGAAGGCAGAACGAGTTATTCAAACCCCAGAGGCTCAGAAAAACTAGGAATCAAGCTCAGAATGTAAAATGGAAAACATGAAATGAAAAAGCTCAGGTTTAACTCCTACCTGGTCCAGACGGCACCAAGAATCATACACAGAATCTCCCGAAATCAGCTGATGAAAATCAAAGGGGGAAAGCACCTCCAAAGCTCCAACAAACCAAAGTTCAAATGAAATGGTAAAATGAGAGGTAAAAACACTTTTTCATTACTTTTTACGTAGTTCAAAGTAAAATATTAGTGTTCTAACTCGTTTTCAAGCATATATTGTTCATTTCTAACTAGTTTGATGAAGCATTTGAAAATACAGTACAATCTTTGAAAGAACAAAGCTATTTATGGTAAAGTCAAAAAGGGACCATTCAATCGAGCAGTTTTAGCACATAGTTCAAGCTCGTTAAAAAATAAACGTAATCCATGAGCAAATGTTTCCCCCCGCATTTAAGCTCATTAAAAAATGAACTATTCACCGGTAAATAACCATCGTGAATGTAGTACTTCAGCCATTAAAGCCTTGGTCGTGTTTGCACCGTCACCTCCACTTTTGCATTGGCCGATCATTCACCCCCATTTGATTGTTTACCCATTTTGAGGAACAGCTGCGAAGAGTGATCTCACTAGCCATCCTTGTAACACTGCCGTGATTGGAAAATTCCAAACCTTACCTGGAATTAGTTGCTACCCATTTTATCACTCGTTCCTCAAAAGACGAGTCTCCTTTAAGCTCTTTTCAACTGACTCGTAAAATATGAAAAGATTTTCGAGCCATTGGCCTCTCCAGCTCGTTAAAGGGACCGGAAGTGCTATCTCTCCTCCAGATTTTAATCTTTTTGGACCTGACAGATTATTACACAAAAAGATCAAGCGCTTGTTTTGTTCGGCTCGTTAAAAGTATCGAAAATTCATCCCTTCGTATAGTTTTATACTTTTTCGGACTTAAGGGATTAGATGACGAAAAATGAATTTTGGAGTTACCTTTACGTTCCTTTTTAGACTCTCTAAAATTGAAAAGGACCGAGTTATCTTTGTCATTAAACTCGTTAAAAGTGTAATAGCGACAAGCTTGTCTATAGACGAGAACGAGTTTCACTATCGCTAGGCTCGTTAAAACATAACGATGGGTTTGCCCGAAGGGAAAATTATAGAACAAGCATATGTTATCCTCCTCAAGCTTGACAAAAATAAAGAGGTACTGGTCAGCAATGACTGGGGAAAATTGGGAAGAAAACTTGAAGAAACTTTGTTGGTAGCAAGTCGCTCTTGAACATGACACTTCCACTCCGTGTCCGAGTCGGGTTGGGTTGTTTCATTCACCGGTCACATCACCATGGTCCCATCATACCATCCACATTTGGGGTTAATGCTACCAATCCATCACATCAGTCTCGCCGATATGTTCAAGAGAAGTCATTCAGAGAATTCACCTGTGTCTCACCCACTACCATACATTTATACTACATTCTTTCATGACCGCCACCTTGAACCTTATATCACCAGATCATTTTCACCTCCATTAAAATCATTTGCTCCGTTCCGTGTCATTGATGTGGGATTCATTAAGGCCCTCCTGTGACGGATCACTTCTTGTCGACATCAGCTCATTATCCAAGAAGTTGATCTAGGAACACCCCATTCAGTACTTTGAAGCTTGCATGCCTCAATGGCAAGTTTCTCACTTCCGCCGACAGGTTTACATCAATGGCCTTCGACCGAAAGATTTTGCGTGGTGTTCGACGCCAAGTCCTTTATTCACACCACGTGAATTGTACTGCAGTACCTTGAGGGTCATTATCATTATCGGTGATTCCTCTCGCGCTTGTTAACAGTTTACATCATTGGCTGGTAATCAAGCGATGTCTTTCCATGTTTGACTTCAGAACATTTCTCACATGGATCGACTTGTACTTCGAGTGAAGATCGAACGAGATTGAAGACCCCGAATCTAGTTTCATCCATCCGGGCTGCGATATATATTCAGGGAAATAAAGACATCAAATGTACATCATTGCTGCACAGATAATCATCCAATCAAAAGGATGATGGCTCTATCAGAATCATCAGTCTACACTCAGACGATTGTCTGTCCTATGTACATGAAAATTAATTTATAAAGTTGAGCATGGGAATGCCCGCCTCAGCTAGATCATGAAAATATTATGAAGATATTGTATTGTATTGTATCTTATTACAGCTCTCCTCCCAGCTTGAAAGAACTTCGGATCCTCATAATAAAGCATTTCACCCGACATCAAAAGATTAACGACCTCATGCTTTAGGGTGCAACTGTTATAGACATTTTTGGGCCCTACAACCCCAAGCATGAAATGTCTATAAATCAAGGGCTCCTAAGTCCCTAAAAGTGTTGTTCTAACCCCTAAAATAACAAGGTCAACATATTACAGCTTCTCCCAGAAGTTCTCCATGAAAAACTGCTCAGAATTGGTCAAAACAGGATCATTTCAGCTGCTCCACTGGCTAAGTGCATTGCATCTCACCTAAATACACTCTGTGGGTGCGTTGCATTTCAAAAATCCCTTCTGTGGGGTGCGATGGGCGAGAAATGACAAATGGCAGTGTCATTCCGCGAGGTGGAGAGGCAATGGAAGCTTCCAGAATCTTCCCCTGTGACACTTGCCTCACTGAATTCGACCAAGGATGAGTAAGAGACCATCAATCTCCAAGTGGAAGCAAGAACTATCAGAGGGAATACACTAATCAAATCATGAGCTGACTCATCTCCATTACAAACATCTATATATGGATCCCTCATCCTAGAGATCCAGAGGCTGGAATTTTGCATATTGTAAGGAATTGTTGTTGGTTTCTTGAGACAAACATCAGATTGTTGGGTGATCTAAGCTTTGTTTGAGGTGAAGAGGGGCTTCTTTGCTGGGAGGTTGATGCTGGGTCAAAACAACCGGTTGTAACTCCTCTTGGCTCTTTCTTGTTTATCAATAAAAGCTATTCAAGTTTTCCTCCATGCTCTTGTGTCATTGATGCTTGCTACATTTGTATGGTCAATTTACATCTGATCCTAGATTGTTTATAATTATAGATCCATGTCTTTGTATAGTGCTATGCTTCTGTGATCTTACAGGTACTTCATGAAGTTGGGCGTGCAAGGGAGCAGGTAGCTAAAGACTATCAAAGAAGAGGGGAATCAAATCAGGAGATTAGCGCAAGACAGAGGTTGGTCTTTCTGTTCCTCTCTATCTATAATTCATAAAGGAAAAACGAAAGTAGTTTTTCTCTGTTTGTTTCTAAGGAAGCTGTCACACCTTAGTGGGATAGAGCAGTTCTATATAGACACTTTTCCCTGCAACAATACTACTGCATAAATTTTGGGAAAATCTCGAGCTACATCACCCACTGTGCGAGCTTCTTGGGCACTGTAAATTTTTGGTCCAACATTTTTCTAGTGTGAGCACTCTCTTTTATGTAACATCCTGGTAAAAATTCCATGTAATAAAGTAAATAAAGGAAAAATTAAGACCACAGTTAAGGGACACTTATTCCAAGTTGAATATTTGGCAAAGATATCCTAGTGGGCATTACTGGATGTGTGTTTTGGCTAAGGAAAATTTACAAAGGCTAAGGCAAAGGAATTAAAAGGAAAAAATCCATTTTTGGCACATTTATTTATAAAAATAAATAAAAATAGGAGAAAAGGAAGGTAAAAGGTCACAGGTTGCATGTGAGGAGGAAATTCAAGGAAAATTATGGAAAATGAAGAAAAGAGAGGCCTCATTAATAAAAAGGCTTATGAGGATAAGTGGGCAAGCTTTTACTAACCTTTTCTCAGTTCAAGTTTGGAGCTCTCTCATTATTCTCTCTCTCTCTCACTCTTGGTCACTTAGAGTTTTATTGGAGCAGTTTAGCTTTGGAGCAAGAAAGGAAAAGCAAGCAAAGGGAAAGGAAGGAAAGCAAGGATCAAGGAAAGGAAAGTAGGATCAATAAGCTTCAACAGAAATATTTGTAGGTAACATTTTCAATGTGTGATTTCCTAGCCAGTTCAGACATGCATGGCTTTGCATGTTGTTGTATGGTTCTCTTGCTGTCAGTGGCATGGTTTTGTCAGATTATGACAGTGGTTTTTAGCCTAGCCTTTCCTTTTTCCATATTCCATTGTGTTGGGATGTTTATTTCAGTTTTTAGATTTGGTTCGCCAGATGGATTTCGCAATCCGGGGCAGAGGTGGTCTCAAGGTTCATTCCCAAAGGCCTAGGAATCCCTTTACCAGTTTTGGCTGGACACATGGTAAAACCTGAGGGAGATGTCTCAATTTAGGACCTAGTGATCTAGGTTTGGATTGTGGTAAAGCCTGAGAGATTGGCCCTAGTTTAGGGCCTACTAATCCAGGATTGGATTGTGGTAAATCCTAGGAGAGAAGGAGATGGAAAATTCCTCATGGTTAATTATGGATTCTGAATGGAATTCCAAGTTCAATTAGGTTATGATTGGAGCACTAGTTTTGGTGTGTTTATGGTTTGATGAGAGTGGAGGTGGTTTAACCTTTGGATTCCATTGGTTGTTCATGTATTAGTTGTTCTATGATATCCCACATTCATGCTTGGAATATGACACGGGGGTGATTGGCTGAAAGAAAGATTTGGTTCAGCCATGTCTATGGTTGGGTGGCACGTGGAAGTCCTGAACCTGGTCGGGTTTTCCTATGATTAATAAAATTTAATTTCTCTTACTTCTACACTGGTTTATAAGTGGATTTAATGGCTATCATATCTCTGATATTTATATGGTTTTATGATGGTTATAAGCATGGATAAATGACTGGTCCATGTCATTGTTATATATTTACTTGTAATTGTTAAATGGATGGATGAAAGACCTAATTGATCATATAATAGTTCAATGGAGAAGGAGGTGATCCTTTTGGTTATGTTTCATAGGTTCTTTCAGTCATTTATGCTCTATCTTGTATCCTAGACCTGTAGGTCGCATTGATGCCAAGTGTTTGACAGAATATCAGTCTCGATAGGGGATGCTCAATCCTAACCCTGAGCTTGATTTTTTATTTGTTTCTATTTTCATCATGTCTGTGATGGATTCTGAAGGTTATAACAAGTTCTATTCAAAGGCTAGGATTCTGGGCTAGAAATGTGGCTCAAATATCGAGGTTGTTGGACCAGGTCGGGCGAGAAAATTCCACAGTCATTGGCACATAGGCCTATGGGAGAAACTTTTAGTTGCTAGTCATGGTCCTGCCTATAGCATGAGAGTGAATTTGAGTTAAAAGGCTTAAAACATCAATGAGACCTAGGGGTAGGATGTCTGAGTGGTTGACATGTCTCCTGTGGGTGTCATCGCTGATGTGGATGGGTTTCTTTTTATATGTTCTATCAGTTCTGTTTCCTTAAGGTCACCAATGAAGTTGAATCCCCTATAGTAGCTTCTCTCATCGCATGTTTACCCAAACTGACCGGTTGTTTGGGTGGACCTAGGAGGAGGGGGTGTTACATTTTCCATTGGTTTTCACCACATGTCCAACACTTTAATCGCTCTTTTCCTTCAAACTTGAGTTTCTCCGGTGTTGGCTACTGCATATTTCTCTTAACAACAATATTAGCTTTCTACTAAAATTGAGTTGAAGAGGTTGGAAGCTTACCTTCCCTATTTTTTGAATTTTTATAGGCCAATTCTTCTTGTTTACACAGTTGTTATTTGCCTACCAGCTACCCTTAATATCTAGTCTGCGTTTGGCTTGCTCATAGAAGTGCCTCATCTTATTAATGACATCCTTCAGAGTCTAAGGCTCCAACAACTCAATTATGTCCCTGAAATTCATAGGAAGCTGAATGATAAATATTTTAATCTTTGCCTTCTCGCCTTTGAGATATGGCACATACCTCAACAGTTCCAAGAAATTTGTGACATATTGATCGTCTGTTAATTTCCCCAGCTTGAGTTCATATAACTCTTTTTCCTTGTTATCATAATAGTGCTCAGACATATATTTCTCTATGAAGAGGTTCCCAAATTCTTCCCAAGTCAGTTCCTTCTCAACAACTCCCCTAACATTTTTCAGATCTTCCCACTATATGTATGCTTTTCCCTTCAAGTTGTAGGTGGAAATACTAACTTTCATGTTTTCAAAATAATCATGAATTCTAAAAAAATTCTTTATGCTAAGAAACCAACCTTCTTCCTCTTCATGTTTCTTCATGCCCCCATCAAATGTGGGTGGCTTGGATTTCTTGAATTCCTTAGACAAGTAATCCCCTTCATTCCTTTCTTGATGATGATGATGGTGATGATCATAGTGATGGTGGTGCCTTCTGATAGAAGAACTAAATGGTCTGTCATAATGATGCACTTGAGTGCTAGCTCTTTTTCTTAGGGTACTCAATGATGCATTTCCCTTCAATGTTTCTTCACTTTTAGGCCTATGCCTCTTCTAGACTTATTTCCATCTGGCCATTTGTATTCTTCTCTAGGCCCTGAGGGCTTCGTCTATCTATATGACTAGCCCTCATCTTAGACTACCTTTGCCTCTGGAAATTTGAGAGACTTGGAAGAAAAACTGCATTGATCTCAACTTGCCATTCTTGAGCTTTGACTAGCCTTTCACTATTTTCCTTGAAAATTTTAACTTCAACCCTTAGGATACTCAAGGTATCCATCCAATCTGGATAGTGATTCCCTCCCCTTACTCAACCGATCTCTCTTCTTCATTGGCCCACACCTCTTCATTTCCATGTTGTGACTTATCAAAAATGCACTTCACCATTCTAGTCCTCATTTCTACTTTTCATTTTCCTTATTCTACTTGTGATGTGCCTATCAATCACACACTAATATATTTTACATGTGTTAAATAAATAAGCACAATTCACGACCATAACATTTTCCTTCATGGAGCTACAATGGTCATCTATGTTGTTGGTCATCAAGAAACATCAACCATTAGTGTATAGTTAACAATTTAAACAACAAAATTATGTCCATGTTCCTACTCTTACAGAGTTGTTGTAGGAGAATTTCTGCAACAAAACATTCCAAATTAGCACATGATTATCAAATAAGAAACAATTCATTAAATGTAACATTCGAGCTTGCCATTTCAGAAACTATTATAGATACTATTTAGTTTTTTGTTATGTTAAATAAATTATGGGGTTGATCCACCCATTAGGTCTATAATTAATTTATTAGACTGAATTTTAACACCTAAACAATTTTTTTAGATCATTTCTAAAAAAAATTTACTTGCCCATGCTAGAGCCCATCAAGTCCAAGTGTTGAACCTGGATGCTCTGATACCACCTGTAACAAACCCATCGCCACCCTTCCCTTGAGTTGGGTATTTACCACTAATCAATCTAATTCCTCTTGCCATCGTTCAGAATAATAGGAGAAAATATACATTTTTTGTCACATATATACATTCCTCATTAATTCTCCTTCTAAGGATATGGTTTACTCCATGAAGGTTATCACCCTTCCTCTACACCTAGGCACAACAAATTATATTTTTAATTGCTTCATTTTATCTAATAATAAGCAATTATACCACACACACACACACACACATATTTACCAATTTCCAGCTAAAATAGGGACTCCACAAGGCCTCCTTCCTCCACCCACCAGCCACTCAACAATCAAACAATTTACAGGGAATCTAGAGGCTTGTTTCCTCCACCCAAAACACATAGTGGTTCCACCCACTCTAGGGAATCCAGAACTCACTGTAAAAATCATTGCAAGAAAGGCTTTAGAGGTCCTCCCTCTAGGAATCCAAGGACATAATCCTCCACCCCTAGCATCAAGTGAATCTAGAGAAAACCATCTCCACCCTTTAGATTTACAGGGACTTGGGAGGAATTGTTCCTCACCAAGGAGAGACCATCTTCACTCCAATCATCCAATGGAGCTCAACTCATTGTCTTCTCTTCTCTTTTGTGCCGCTCTCTAGTGAATGTTTCTCCAATTCGATCCCTCTACTTTCGTGCATGAATGAGCGAATTATGGAATGCTGTCCTCCATGCGTTTGAACCCCTTCTTTTCTCTATTGTTTACTTTTCCTACGCTGGAATTTACTCCCCTTCCCTTATTGTCAGCACGATCCTCCTTCACAAATTATATTCTTTCTTCCTTGTAAGTTTTCTCCAAGGTAACATGGGTCTGCATACTTCTCTTGTAGCCCAATTAAATTCATGTACAACCCATTAAAACAAACCATTCATCCTTTAATGCATGTCACATAGTTCATAATCCCTTCACAAGGAAGCCATATATATCCCCTGACCCAAGTGGATATTGGTGGCCACCCACCTATTCCGCCTAAACCACCCAGTCAGTTTCATGTGTTTCCTTGTTCATTTCATCATTTACTATTTTTAGCAACTTTTCGGGTCCTGAACATTTGAAACAGTTTTGACCCCCTAAACAGTGATTTTTTGGGGCCCACGACAGGCCCACAACCATAGGTAGGGGCCTACAGTGAAACCTGCAGTACTAAGAGAGACCTTTCTAACAAGGTATCGTACGCACCAAACAAAGATTATATGACAAAGTTACGACTCTAGGAAGTTGGTTTCCCAACTAACCCCAACGGGGTCCACAAACTCTTGGTGTTACATCTCCTGGGGTCAGGGTTTTGGTTGTTTAGGGTTTTTTCATGTTGACCAATAACAAATAGACCCTTGAGCCTGATTTCAACACAATTTAGAGGCATGTAGCCACCACATCTCTTCTCAGATATAAGCTACCATCGCCCGAGCTATCTTATTTCCATTATGTTTGTAAGCATAGTTCAATATTTTCTATTAATGAACTGAAGTGTTTTTTTGTTCTATCTTTGTATTTATGATTACATCTGTAACTCGTTTCATTCCTATTTATGTTCGAATTAGTGTTATCGGAGTGGTCTACTCCAAGGAAAATTTTAAGAATGGAAATTTATCTTAAAGTTTAGAAACCTCGGCAAATCCCTCTAGTCTCTAATATGAAAACTATAAAATATTTGGTGATATATTTGTAAAAACATTCAAATTTATTATGTTTTTATATATACTCTCTATATAATTTTGGCAATATTTAAGGTAAAATAATTTTATATTATAAAACTTGGGTGAATTTTTTATAGAAAAAATGAAAATTGGCGAATCTTTTTTTTGGAAAAACCATGGAAAATTAGCCCACCTACAAATATTAGCCCCTAAAATTTTCCATGGTCTGTTATTTCTCTGTTTTTCTTTACATGCCCCCAATGAGGTCAAGGTATAAGGAGTTAGGGCTTGATCTGGTTGAACCATTGCAAGATCGGCCTCGCAAAATATGATGATCTCCCATGGTGGAAGAAAAGAAACATGAGGGGGTAGGAGATCCTTTCAAAATGTTGCTCAAGGAAGCCCTCGAGTGACAGAGGGATGCGATGATGGATAAATTTTCCCAGATCATTTGATGGCTACCCACAGGTGATGAATCTTCTTCCAACGGCCACTCTGGAAGTGCCACTCCTTTTAAGGTACAAGTTAACTTCGGTATTCCCATATGCGAAGGCCTGATAGATGAAAACACCTTAGATAAATGGTTAAATATATTGGAAGGATATTTTTCAGTTCATGGCTTTTCCAATCAGGAAAAGATTACTTTTGCACTTCTTAAAGCCACCCCACATGTCAAGGATTGGTGGGAAATCTACTATAAAAAAAAAGATGACAGTGAACCCTCGTTGTTTTCAACTGCACCAACTTGGAGTTCTTTCTGAGATGCTGTCAAGGAACAATATTACCCTGTGGGGAGCTATGAAGACAAATACATAAAGTGGACAATGCTATGGCAGGGAAGGGACCAAGATGTGCTAGATTTCACAAATACTTTCCATACCCTTCGCACGAAGCTGGGTATCAAGGATACTGAGTGGCATTTGGTGCTCAAGTACTACGACTATCTACACAAGTACATTCGGGACGCAATGGAGTTCCTAGACATTTCCTTGCTCGACACAGCGTATTGGTACGTTGTCAAGATTGAGAATAAGTTTAAATAGAAGAAGTGGGACTTTGGATCTACGAATCCAAAGAAAGGAAAAGGCACCCCCAAACCACAAAACAAAGGACCAAGCCAAGGCGACGCTACCCAGGATAGCCTGCCGAAGCCGTAAGAAAAGAAAAACACCCCAAAGACGAAGAAGGACACAGGAAAATAGTGTGAGTTCCATAAGAGCTCCACTCAAAATACAAGTGAGTGTCGAGCCAAGTAGTCACTAGTGGCCGAGTTGAAGGCTTCTGAATCAAACACAAGTTCCAACTCTGAATCAGAACCCAATAAGGGAACTGACAAAGAGAAGTAGATCATTGATGCAGATCCTAGTGCCACTCTGGCTACCACCAAGATCCATAATATTGAGCTTAGAGATCCAGAGGAGTGGGAACGCCTATTCCACTCACAAATGTGGGTTAAGGGTTCTTTGCTGTAGTTCATTGTTGACAGCGGGAGCCAAAATAACCTCATTTCAGCAGAGGTCATGAAGTGGTTGGGCCTAAAGACTATAGGACATCCACAACTATAAACCATCAGTGGCTCAACCAAGGACAGTATCTTCCCTATAGCATCAAGGCCTTCACGAATGAGGTATTGTGTGACGTTGCTCCTCTTGAAGTTTGTGATGTATTGTTAGGACAACTATACTTATGGAAGTGACATGTTGTATATGTGTCTAGACCTTTCTCTATGATTATTACTTTGTCTAATAAGTTTCATAGGATATCGAAGTTAGCCTCACCTACCACCATCTCTTTGATCATTACAAAGCAATGCAATAAGATCATTTCCCAGACCAGGAAATTTATTTTCCTTATGATTCACCCCCAGGGAAAGAAGAATTTTGTGGCCACGGCTTCAAGGTAGGGCTCCTCTTCACAACCGCAGGAGATGGACAAGGTCATGGAGGAGTACAGGGATATTTTTGCCTCACCAAGAGGGGTATCTCTGCATTGTCAGGTTAAGAACTCCATCGATCTGACCCCAGGCACACTGCTGCCCAATGGACCGATCTATCGACGCTATGTTTTGGAGAACGATGAGATCAAGAGGTAGATTTAGGAACTATTGTAGAAAGGGCACATCAGACCAAGATCATTACCCTTTTGGAGCCTGATTGTATTAGTACAGAAGAAGGATGAGACCTGGAGGCCCTGTATTGACTATTAGGCGTTGAACAAGGTCACTGTCTGGAATAGGTACCCAATGTCGTGGATTGATGACCTTCTGGACCAGCTCAAGGGGGCCAAATATTTCAGCAAGATTGACTTGAAGTCATGTTCTCACCATGTGCCTAACGAACCCTCCAATGTGTGGAAGATTACCTTCAAATCCAAGGAGTGCCTTTTCGAATGGTTGGTGATGTCATTCGGATTGGTGAACGCCCTTGCAACCTTCATGAGACTGATGGATGACATCTTGCAACCCTTGACCATTGTGTTCATGGTGGTGTATTTAGATGACATCTGGATCTTTAGCTAAAGTTGGGAAGAGCACCTCCACCATATTCGACAGGTCCTTCAAACCTTGCACCAACACAAGATGTGCGCTAACTTGGAGAAATGCACCTTTGGACTAACCTAGGTTCAATATCTGGGGTACATCATTAATGAGCATGGTGTACATGTGGACCCATCCAAGATACAAGTCATTCGGGATTGGCCAACCCCAACCACTCGAACAAAGCTCCACAGCTTTTTGGGTCTTTCCAATTTCTACCATAGGTTCATGTTGGCGTTATCTCATATCACTTGGCCTTTAAGTCAAGTCACGAAGGGTGGAGCGAAAAAAAAAAAATTGGTAGGAAACCCAACAACAAGTGTTCTTCGAGTTGAATAATTTCCTCCGTTATGCATCAGTTCTCACATTACCAGACTTGAAACAACCTTTTGAGATTGAGACAGATGCCTCTGACTAAGTTATTGGTGTAGTTCTTACTCAACATGGGCATCCAGTGGCTTACCATAGTGAGACACTTTCAAAAATATTTTGTAAGTACCCCACTTACAACAAAGAAACGTATTCCATTGTGCAGGTCTGTCGTCAATGGAAGCATTACATTATGGCGAAGGAAACAGTCGTCCACATAGACTGTCGACCTCTAAAAATCATACAAACACAAGGGAAGTTGCAGAATGATCACCATCAGAAATGGTCCACCTATTTGCAATAGTTCCATTTGAACATTAAGTATAAGAAGGGTAGCACCAATAATGTTTCCGATTGCCTCAGTCAACCCTCGGTCATGGAACTGATCACTGTGCTCGACTCCTGTGGACACGAGACATTAGGGTGGCTGCATCTTTAAAAGAGCAATCTAGAATTTGGCAACATATACCAGACACTCTTGGAAGGGATGCAAGTTCCAAATTTTGACCTTCAGGATGCACTGTTATGCCACCTAGGACACATTTGTGTTCCTTCAAGTGAGCATGCCAAGATGATTTGGGAGGCACACTATAGTTGAGTCATTGGATATTTTGGAGTAGAGAAAATAGTGGCAGTATTGCAGAAGTATTTTTTTTGGCCGAACCTTCGTCAGGATGTTGGGAAGTACATTAGATCCTGCACCACCTATGCCATTTCCAATCCAACCATCAAGAAGCAAGGAATGTATACTCCTCTACCTACTCCTAGTCAGCCTTGGGATTTTGTCTCCATGGATTATATGTTGGGCCTTCCTTCTAATAAGCATGACAACAATTGCATTTTTGTGGTCACCGACAGATTCTCTAACATGGCCATCATGGCGGTTTGCAAGAAGAGTATCATAGCAGAGGCCATTTCTAAGCTCTTCTTTGAGCGAGTATGGGTACACTTTGGGATCCCACAGTCCATTGTCTCAGATTAGACAACAGATTCCTAAGTGTGTTTTGGTCAAGTCTTTTGTCGATGTTGGATACAAAACTTACTAATTCCACGAATTTCCATTCCCAAATTGATGGCCAAACAGAGGTTGTCAACAAGATGATCGTACACATTTTGTGCATGTACAACTCAAATCAACCACGCACATGGGATGAAATTCTCCCCTATGTCCAACATAGCTACAACAGAGCTCTCCACAATTCAACAGGCCACAACCCCTTTCAGGTAGGTCTGGGATTTCAGCCATTATGCCCCATTGATGTGGTCATACCATTTGCAGCCACTCAGGTAGATTCGTCTCACATTCAGTTCGAAGCTGAAAGGGCTAACAACTTCATTGAGTGCATTCAACACATCTTCCAGCAGGTCCATGATATATTTGACAGAGCCAATGCTAATTACAAGAAGTGTCATGATCAACATCAAGTGTTGCACAAGTTCCAGGTGGGTGACAAAGTTTGGTTACATTTGCAGAAGGAGTGCCTTGTTGGGCCCCACCGCAAGCTTCACCTGCTTGGATATGGGCTATACACCATCACCAAGGCTGTTAGTGACAGTGCCTCTAAGCTCAACATCCCATCGTTCCTTGGTTTGCACCAAGTGTTCAATGTAGATCACCTTCGACCATACTTTCCACCATTATTGGAAACATCTAACATTATAGAATAACTCACACCAACGGAGCTCAATCAAGACTACATGGAATAGGCCTAAACTGATCAGTTCATGGACACACATATCAAGAACACTCACCAACAGAGGATATAGCTATTTCGAGTTGTCAAGGAAGGCCAACTCCTTCACCAGGGCAAGTGGTTCTCCAGGTACCAGGTTCAACAGAAATTTCCTCACCTCATGGAGGCTCTGCATGCAACGGAGACCATTGCTTCCTGAGGGGGGAGGAATGATCCAAGTGGATATTGGTGGCCACCTTCCTATTCCACCTAAACCCCCCAGTCAATTTCATATGTTTCCTTGTTCATTTTAGCATTTACTATTTTTAGCAGTTTTTCAGGTCCTAAACTTGCGGAGAAGTTTTGACCCCTAAAACAAGATTTTTTGGGGTCCATGGCAGGCCAGTAGCCACACGTAGGGGCCTTCAGTGAAACCTATAGTACTAAGAGAGACCTTTCCAAAGAGGTATCGTATGCACCAAACGAGTTTTCGTTGACTCAATCCCCCTTTTAATTTTTTTAGTAAAACATTTACATTGCATTTTCATGAATAAACCCAAGATGGGGATGTCACACAGGGACTTATATTGATACAAGGTCCATAAATTATCCCTCAAAACTTTCATTATAGCTTATCCTAAAACATTCAGTAAAATTGAACCTGAGACACACAATTGTATTATGCACTTTTCCTTCTGATACATTTTGGTCAAGTCCTTTGTCAACATTGTAGTAAGCTTATTACCTAGATCCACCATGATCCATAAAAGACAAAAAAAAATGCAATAGTGAGAATAGAAACTATACCTATATACTTTTCTCTTGGAACCCAAAACCGGGACAACCAGATTGATTTTTTATTATATTCCTCTCGATATTACATTACATTATATATATACCTAAGAATTCATTAATTCCCAATCCATTAACCCTAGATTAGAACATAATCATAGTTCCCTTAATCGAATCTATAAAATACCATGGGAAAAAGCATCATGTGAAAAAACATACACAAATCCATGGGTGGGTCCACACACCATCCTTGGGTCTCCCTAACCATCCTTTGGTCTGCCCAAAAAAAAAATTGTGACCCCCCTACTGCACCTGACATAATGGAACAGTGCATGCAACTAGTCATGCAAAGAATATAACATATAACCAATATAAAGATAGCTTAGGTAGCATTAGAGTCATGCAATATTTCAAAATCTCTCATGGAATGGACAATATCAAGTCATTCTTTTTAATGAACAAACATTTTAAGCAACATAACTTACCCAATTTGTTTGGGATTGTTCCAAAGAAGTTATTAAAAGTGAGATTAAGCATGCCAAGAAACAAGATATTATCCAAATTTGGATTTATAGTCCCTTGCAAGCTCATGCTATATATATTCACCCCACATACATGAATTTTTTGATGTTGGAAACTAACAACAATCCAATTGCAGACATGATTGGAAACAACCAAATTTCCCAAGGCCTAAAAAGGCTTTTGAATGCTTGTGGGGATTCTATATTGACCTGTATTCATTCATGCATTTCCTGATAATATCAATCACTTAGTTGTTTGCACAAACAAAGATGAGCGTTTTGATGCTATCGATAACAACGAAATCCTTGGAAGTTACCATCGTCTCTATAGATCGACTACTTCCTCCACCATGGAGAAATTGGTAATTAAGGATTTAAATTAATTAATCTTTGTCTGGGATTTGGACATGCAATGGTGGAATTGTTCATATTGTTAAAGTATAGTAATATCCTTTGTTAGATATGAGCAAGTAGTTGGATTTGAATTCCAACACGACACTTACTTGTGAACCTTAGTTAATTTTGGATAGCTAGTATTTTTAAAATTATTTATTTTTTGTTATCTTTATAATATCATAGTACTAGATAATTCTATAACTTTATCCATGCATTTTAAAATTTATTTAATAACGAGAAGGGAAAGTTATGCCTTGTAGGTATTTTTGATTACCTTCATTGATGTTATGCCCTATAATTTTTTTAATTTCCTTCATTGATGTTTGGTGTGTCTATTCTCTCTATCATGCTATCAAATCTATAGCTTTATCCACCATCGAGACACCAAAAATATCCATAGCTAAATCGTAAGTGTAAATCAACCCACACACCTATGATAGTTGCCACTGTGATTTTCGCATTTCCCAAGTTTTGAGTATTGAAAAACAATAACTGTAATTCATCTAATTTATTCATTGTTTGTTCATTATCTGGGAAATGGATCCAACCATAAGAGATCTAAATATATTTCTTCCCTGCACCACTAGATCCACCATTATCCCAAGCCACTATAGACCTGACACCATGAGAAAATTATTAAAGGTCACTGATCATGATCTGCTTTGATTCTAGGTTGTAGCCATTATGATCTAGTGCCTATTGATATACTAAGATTGCATGTTGCCAGTCATTGATGTGAGAAAGAGTTATTGCCCTGAGTGTTGTCATGGCACTAGTTGTGCATTGAATAATCCACCATTCATTCAATCCACATTCTAGTTTGGAAATTAAAAGTTATATTTTCTTTTTAAAAAAATATTGATATATTAAACCATGTTTGGGACTAATTCAATTGGATATACCACACTCTTTATAATTCTCCTTATAGAATTTTGCTTGTAAAAGTAATATTGTGGTATAATGTTTATTATAAGGAAGCTTCTATTTTGTTCTATAAAAATATTTTATTTATGGTAGCAAGTATGTGTGTGGGGTTTTAAAGGAAAGTTTTTATTTGTGGAGATTTGACTATAATGAGATCTATATTAGGGTTTCAATCAAATTGAAAATTAATGAGAAGGCTTCAAATCCACACTAAGGAGGACATATTACAGAATTTAGTCATGGGTTCCACCAACAACCAAATTACATAGTGTCCCATAATGGATGACACCAATTATCCAATGTGAGTAATACAAATGAAGAGTTTTTTGAGTAATATGGATTGCTAGGAAGTAGTAGTCACAAAATATGAAGAACCATAAGCTAAAAAATAAGTAGAAATGAAAAATTCCCAAAGAAGTGCTTTAATAGAGAGGAAAAAAATGGATTCTATAGTACTTTGGAATCTACAAAGCGATGTTGAAGAATTCATAATATTGTCACAAAAACCAATTCCAATAAAGCTTGGGAGATTTTTGAAAAGGCATACCATGGAATAGACAAGGTCAAGAATGTCAAGCTTCAAATTCTTGGGAAGAAGTTTGAAGCTCTACAAATAACAGATGTTGAATTAGTATATCAGTTTATGACTCGGGTTGTGGAAGTGGTAAATCAAATTAGAACTCTTGAAGAGGATGTTCTAGATCAAAACATGGTTGAGAAATTTCTTAGAAGCCTACCACCTTCATTTTATATTCATTTGATATCCATAAAAGAAAGTAAATATTTGTCCTATTTTTAATTGAAGGGTTGACATGTTCAATTTTGAATCACGAGTCAAGAGTTAAAGGTAGAAATGACTCATTAGAAAATCCATTTCAATCTCAAGACACAATCAATAGAGGAAGAGGTAGAGGTAGTGTAAGCAAAGGAAAAGTAGGAAGAGGATGTTCTAAAAGCATAAATAATGTATCAAGTCAACCTAATCAACCACATAATCAAAGAGGAAGAAGTTGAAACAACACACGAAGAGCAAGGACAGACATTTCAAATATATAGTGCTATTATTGCAAGAATTATGGCCATTTTAAAAGTGAATTCAAAAATAAGTAAAAAAATTTGAGCAAAGGTAGTGCACATGTTTCAGGAATTGATGAAGGTACAACATCATCTATGCTTATTTATTGTTCAACAACTTAAGAAAATAACAATGAAGATATTTGGTTACTAGAAAGTGGTTGCATTTACCATATGACATGTAACAAAAGTATTTTTTCAAGTTTCGATGAAAAAATTAATACTCAAATTAAGTTGGGTGATGATCATATTATTAATTCCTTAATCAGAGGAATAATTTCGATTGTAATGAAGTGGAATGACAAAAAGGGCATTCATGATGTCTATTATGTACAAAGTCTAAAACATAACCTATTAAGTGTAGGACAAATGACTGAAAATGGTTTTGAAGTCAAGTTTAAAGGTCTTGCTTTCAGAATCCTTGATAGGCAACCTATTCAAAGAGTCATAACAAATATCCAAATGAACAAAATAAGATGTTTCTTGTTGCCATGAGAAATTCCAAGAATTCATTATCATATACTTAGTTTGTAACAAAATTTGATGAAACTTGGTTATTGCATCTTAGATATGGCCATTTCACTTTCAACAATCTTGATCTTTTGAAAAAGATGTCTATGGGTATAGGTCTTGCTATGATAGATTTCCATAATAATCCATGTGAAATTTCTATCCTGGCCAAAAAAAGTAAAGAAGTTTCTAAATGGCAAAGTCCACGTAAACTAGTAAATACAAACATTTGTGGTCCAATGCAAACCAAATCAATAGGAATAAATCTTTATTTTATAACAGTTATTGATGCTTTTAGGTGAATGAAATGGGTCTTCTTCGTAAAAAAATAAATATGACACATTTGGAAAACTCAATAAATTCAAAAACATGGAAGAGACGAAAAGTGACAAGCATATTAAAATATTAACATCAGAAGGAGGAGGTGAATATAATTTGAAATAATTTGAAACATATTGCATGGATGGAGATATCAAGAGGAAAATTATGAAAAAGTACTCTCCACAAAATAATGGATTAGTAGAAAGAAAAACTCAGACCATGATGAATATGGAAAGAAGCATGTTGAAGCAAAATGAGTATTGGGCAGAAGCAACAACATTTTCAATTTATGTTTGCTTAGATCTCCAACCACAAGTTTCAAAGATCGAGTTCTTTTTGAAGGTTGGAGTGGTGCCAAGACAAGTGTATCACACTTGAGGATATTTGGTTGTGTAGCCTATGCATGTGGTACAAACGAATTGAGGAGGAAATATGATGACAAAAGCCAAAAATGCATATATTTTGGATACAGTGAAGAATCCAAGGGTTACAAATTGTACAATCCTATCACCAAGAAAAAAATTATTTCAAGAGATGTTAAATTCCTTGAAGATCAAGCATGGAATGATAAAGGTAAAGGGATAAACATGAATCAAATTTACCCAGATGCATTTGAACAAGGTGATGCAACAATAGTTAAAAAACAAGGACAAAGATTTCCATGCCTACATGTTCTAGCTGAAGACATAATGTGCATAGTCCATCCTCAAGCAGTGAATATGAATCCACCATTTTGTAGAAAATAATAATTTTTAGAGAGATTTATGAACAAATAGATAATGAACAGGTACATCTTGCTTTATTGTCTTGTGAGCCAACACATTTTGAAGAAGTATTGAAAAGAAAGAATGTGTTGAAGCTATGAATGAATAATTTGCAGCCATAGAAACGAATTATACATGGATTCTTCTATATCTACTAGAAGGAAAAACAAGCATTAGAGGAAAACAGGTCTATAAGACCAAGTTTAATGAAAAGGGACAAATTGAAAAGCATAAAGTTAGATTGGTAGAAAAAGGCTTTACACAATAGCCTAGAGTGGATTATGAAGAAACCTCTTCCTCGGTAGAAATATTGGATACTATCATAACAGTATTAGCAATAGTAGCAAATAATTAGCCATTTTATCAAATGGATATCAAATCAACCTTTTTAAATGGAATCTTGAAGGAAGAATTTATGTAGATCAACCTCCAAGGTATGAAATCAAGGGTCAAGAATATAAATTTTACAAGTTAAAAAGGCTTTGTATGGTTTAAAACAAGCCCCAAGAACATGGTACAGTGTAACTAATTCATATATTCTAAAAAAGGATTTGAACATAGTAATAATGAACCCGCTCTTTATACAAAAAATATCTATAAGGTAATATTTTAATTGTTTTAATTTATTTTGATGATATGTTTTATATAAGAAATTTTTAGCTTGAAGATTTTCAAACAACCATGGAGAAGGAATTTGAGATGATCAATCTTGGTCACATGAATATTTTCTTGGAACAGAATTTGAACAATTTGAAAAAGGAATATTTATTTGTTAAAGAAAGTATAGAAATGATATTTTGACAAGATTTTGGATGAGTGAATGCAAGCCAACAAACACAACAATTGTCCCAGGAACAAACATAAGTAATGATGACAACAATCCAGTAGTCAATTCCACTTTATACAAGTAACTAGTATGAAAACTAATTTATCTTACAAAATCAAGGACTGACATAATGTATTCAATTAATCTTATATCCAGGTTCATGGAGTCACCAAAACGAACTCATTGGACAACAATGAAAAGGATTTTAAGGTATATTGCAGGAACAACATAGTATGGAATTTTATACACTGATTCAAAGGATATCCATTTTTTTACATAGATAGTGAATTTGTGAGAAGCATTGATGATAGAAAGAGTACCTCCGATTATGAATTCCACCTAGGTACAAGATTAATTTCATGGGCATGTAAGAATTAGCCCATTGTTGTGATTTCATCAGAAGGAGTAGAGTATGTAGCAACAATAGGAGTAATATCATAGGAAGTTTGGTTAAGAAGATTGATAAATGATCTTGAGCCTGAAAAGAACAAGGGCCCAACTCCTATTTTCAATGATAATAATTACGCTATTGAACCTTCCAAAAATCATGCGTTTCACTGCAAATGTAAACACATTGATACCATATATCACTTCATTTCTGAGCTTGTCAACAATGAGGATATATCTCTTCAATTTTTTCCATCTAAAGACCAACTAGTATTTATGTTCACCTTGGGAAGAAATGTTTTTGAGTTTCAAAGGCAAAAATTAGGAATTTTTAGTAAATGTAATGGTAGAGATTAAGGGGGAGCTTTAAAGTATAGTAATATTCTATATCAGATAGAGTGAGTTGTTAGTTTCATGTGAACTCCAGTGGGACACTTAGTTGTGAATCCTATTTTGTTTTTCAAGTGGTCCGAGTTCATTAGAGATTACGTTAGGCTTGAACCGTTGCTTGATAAACCGCAACCGAAGGGAATCTAAGCTGTCAAAATCACCTAGGGATCACATCCATCCTAGGCCACACTAGCTGTTAACATGCTTGGTTTTTTTCCCACAGAGTTTAGCACCGGTGACCTTCACATCAAGGAGTGACTTAATAGTACACCCCATCATCATCTATTCTACTTCCCGTGGGCAAGTCCCAATTAGTTTTGGATAAATATAAATTTTAGAATTCCTTTTTCTTGGATATCTCTAGACTCTCATAGTGCTAACATAATTCTAGATATTTCTCCATCCATTATAAAATCCATTTAATGACGAGAAAGGAAGTCTATGCCCCGTGGATTTTTTCATTTCCTTCGTTGTTGTTTGGTGTGTGTATGTCCTCCTTAACATCAAACTTCACATAAGAAGTCATATACATGGATACATAATTTGTGTGTTATTTCGTCCTATGGGTGACTCATGTCTTCCATCTCAACCACCACATGGTGTTATTTTTTGTTTTGATGAAATGACCAAATACGTGTTTCTAAAAAAATGAATGTTTTTTTTGGTTGTGAATAACACATAAATATATATACAAATATATTAGTAAATGTAGTTGATATACATGGATCAACATCATTTTCTCTCTTTTAAAATTAATATACTGATGGTATAATGCATTTATTATAGGATAATCAACATCATTTTCTCTCTTATAAAATTAAGATCCTAGTGGTATTATGCATAGATTATGGGACAATGCATTTCATAGGTTCACATGAAGATTTATTTGATCTATATATTATAATATCATGTTAATCATTTGTTTATAAATATATATGTATCCACAAGATTCCATTTGTTATTTGATAATTTGTGTGGTAATGTTATAATTGCATTAGTTAAATGTGAAAAGGTAAAACCATTTGTTTTATAAACCTAAGTATCCACTAGATGCCACTTGTTATTTGATAATTTGCATGATAATTCCATAACTATATTAGGTAAATGTGAAATGCTAAAACCATTTGTGTTATAAACCTACATATCAACATGATGTCATATGTTATTTGATAATTGGGAGGTACACCATGAAGAAGAAGAAGAAGCTACAACTCTTGATGTACAAGAGACCACTACTTCCCTAGAACTGGAAAAAGCACCCAAGGTCAAGAAACATAAAATAGTAAGTACACCTCTACTCATATCTTTATATACATAATTTTTAAGGAAGAATCAAACTCTTGAAAAGGAGAATAGGAAGATTAAATTTTATTATAATTGCACCTTAAAAACGATAAGAAACCAGTAACTTCAAGGGGGAAACCTCCTTTTACAATAAATACAATGAACAAACAATATCTGATGATCTTAAGAGTATGTATCCTTAGTGTGTGTGTGTGTGTGTGCGTGTGCGTGTGTGTGTGTGTGTGTGTGTGTGTGTGTGTGTGTGTGTGTGTGTGTGTGTGTGTGTGTGTGTGTGTGTGTGTGTGTGTGTGTGTGTGTGTGTGTGTGTGTGTCTGTATGTATCTGAGACAAAGGATACAATTATAATAAAATGAGACATTAAGCGGTTCTCTCATACATAACAATATAACAATAGAAATATAATCATTCAATATCTAGGGCTTAATAAGGGGTTTTTGGGTTAACATGGGGCTTATATAGGGCTTAAAAATCCCATTTCCTTCAAAGAAGCATTTTCCTCAATACTTGACTATATGTGGGAATTTCTACATGAAAAACTCATATTCCCATGTTGCTTCTTCCACTAGTAGGTTCTTCCATTTGATGAGGTACTCAGTATCACTCAATTTCTCAGTTGCTTAGTCCTTGTTTCCAAAATTGTTTCTAGTTATAATATTATTTTCCTTCTTCATTAATCTCTAGTAGAATCATTTCAACTAGGATCTTATCATAGATTACCTTCTTAAAGCAAGAAACATTGAGGACTAGATGTACATGTGAATATGGAGGAATATCCAATTTGTAATTCATACTTACAATTCTCTATAACACCTTATAGGGTCCATAATATCTCAGAGCTAATTTATTTTCTTTCCTTTTTTGCTTGAGGTCCCTCTATTATATGGTTGTAGTCTCAAAAATAACCAATTCCAACTTCATATTCCCTTTCACTATGATGTTGATCTACTTTTTGTTTCATCTTATTTTTTGCCATAATCAAGTTGTCTTTCAATAGTTTGAGAACCTTTTGTTAGTGTTGGATGTGGTCATGTGTTGCTTGAGCCCTTATAGTCACTTTCAAGGGTGATGTGATGGATGGAGGATGATATCCATGAAGCTCCATAAAAGGTGGAATTTTTTATGAAGTATGGAAGGATGCGTTGTACCACATTATTCAAAAGGAACCCATTTGATTCATTGTGTATGTTTATTAGATGCAAAGAAACATACATATCCTTCTAAAAATTTATTCATAATCTCAATTTTTCCATTAGATTGAGGATGGTAAGATGACTTGTGACCCAACTAAGTACCCAAACAAGAAAATAATTCAGTCCAAAATTTTCAGTTGAAAATTAGATCTTTGTCACTTACAATAATCTTTGGTATTCCATGTAGCTTTTAGACTATTTCCATGCATGCTTCTTCTAAAATACTTTCTTTAAGAGGACGAGAAAGAGAGAAAAAGTGGCATACTTTGTCAATCTATATACCACTACCATAATGACACTCTTTCCTTCATATTTGGGTAAAATTGCAATAAAACCATTTGAAATTTCTTCCCAATGTATGGCTAATGATTAAAGAAGCCATGGGATATTCATAGCATCTCTTTTATTTTGCTAGCATGCCACACATTCTACCACAAACGTTTGCACATCTAATTTAAGACTTTCCAAATAAAAAAATCTTGATCCTATTGTATGTCTTCAAGAACCCTCAATGTATTCCTATAGGTATTATAGATCCATTTGAGCACATCACTCCCAACATTCAGATTAGTACTATTAGGGCTCATCAAACCCTAATCCAATTTCTACATGCCCTATACAAGTCATCACTTTAAATGCCTCCTTCCTTGAAAGTTTCCTGGCCTGAAGCCCTCCAGAAATGCCTCCTTGAGGGACCAATGCAGCCTTGGTCAAGGGTAAATGCTTCAGTGTAGGTAGGCCCATTTAAGGGTGCATTTCATTGCACCTATGCCCACTTTGACCTGCGCTGGGCCAGATTGAGCGAAATCCTCATAGAGTTCTGGGAATATTCTTATCTTTTGGATCCTTCTAGAAGATTCCCACACTTATCATCTCCTATGAGATCAAAATTGGATAGGGAATGAGTTAATTAACCTCCTATCCACTCATCCCTTACTCCATGGAAACTAACTCTAAGTTTGGAAGGCCATTCAATACCATCATTTATGACCAAACCACCTCCATTTTCCTATAAATTGAGTACTCATCTAAGTGATCAAGGGCTAGACTTTGAGAATTTGTAAGGAGATATTGTTGATGTGAGGTTTGAGATTGTAAGCAAGTATTGTTATGCTACCGGAGTGTTGTGCTTTTGATGTGATTTTGGATGGAATTCAAGCTAGAGGAGTGACATTGGATCGGACTTCATGGTTGTAACTCTTCCTTCTACTTAATAAAGTTATTTACACCTTTTCCCATATTCTTGTCTTTATGTATGATGATTATATGTGTAAATTCTTTCGATTCCATTTTCTTGTAGTAGATAGATCTCTTACTTTGATTGGTTTTTGTCCTTTGTTTATGATTGTAGATACTTGACGAGTGGATTAAGTTCAAGAAGGATCAATGGGAGCCATATAAAGTAGACAAAGGGAAATCAAAAGACAACAAGTAGGTCCCTTGTCTTATTTATCTTCTATAGAAAAGGGATAAACGCTTTAAATCTATTGTTCTAGGTGTAGGAACCCACCTAGGGAAATTGTATTTATCCGTATATGAAAAATTCCACATAACAAATTGGCGACTTCGTTGGGGAATGATCATCGTTCTGGGTAGTTTAACTTCATCCTAGTACACCCTGGTATAGTTTACTTGCTTCCATTGATCTTATTTCAGCCTTTTTAAGTGTTTTTTGGTAAAAATTGTGCTTGAAGGCCCCTAGGATGGCCTCTCTGGCACCAACGCATGCTTGGTCAGGACACAGAGCACTACAGAGCACCCTTGGCTTGGGGAAAGTCCTCTGAAGTGCATTGTTTCCCATTCAAGGCTGTACTAATCCTCCTTAGGTCAAAATCCCCACCTTTGACTTGATTTTCCCCAAATTTCCTTCTATTTGTGCTTGCTAAAATATCAATGATTGTTGTACTTCTGAAATCAATTTGTGTTTCCTTTGCTAGCCCTACTTTGGCCCTGATTTTTTAGTGTTTCTTAAATGATTTCTTTATCACTATCAATTCTTTGTCAAAGTTAGTTTATAGTCGATTAATCTTTTTTCAAAAGAAAGTGTCGTAAAAGTCTTCATTTCTTTCGGAAAGGAACTGTCGTAAAGTCTTCATTCTTGCAAAACTATTGATTGATTGTATGTGCATTAGTTTGCTTTTGTTTATCTCAACATTAAGGGAATTGAAAAGAAAAACTTGCATTATGCAATTATAGGTTTGTGTGTTCTTATAAGAATAGCTAGGGAAATTGCATTAGGTGCGCTCTTTGCTCTTTGTCAAAGATTTGATTGTTATATCCCTTACTAGCTACAGTTTTCATTATTAACTGAATGAAAAGAATGTTTCTCATGTTAGTTGAATTCTAGGAATTGAAAACATACATCACGTGTTGAACCTTGAAAGGAAAATTATTAATCAATATCAACTTAAAGTTATCTCAATTAACCTAATGGAGCATTGTCACCTAATGAATAACATTTAGAGGTCTAGGCTAGAGACGTATTCCAACGTCGATAAACATAGAAGATGTTGCTAGCTTGTCTGCGATACATTCCAAGTGTGATACCTCATTCCACGTGCGTAAGTATATCGTAGCTCGTCCACGTACCTTTGGTTATATAGGGCGGTGTTATAGTACATAAAGTATAAAGGAATGCTCTCACTATGCAGTTTCGCATTAGGCAGTGCTAACATAGATTGGGCCTCCATGTACTTTCGGGTATATATGGGAGGAATACATTAGGTTTCTATCCATCCATTGGTAACTGAGTTGGCTGCCTTGTACACTATGATACACCGATCACAAAATTCGGGGAGATTTCATGCACCTATGTTAAGTCCTTCATTCACTTAGGCAATATATTGCAGTTCATAGTTACTTGGTATTCCTTTTGCCTAGGTTATCCCTCTTTTGTTTTGTTATGTTATTTTTTCTAAAATAAAAATAATTGACCGTGGATAACATCCTCCACGTCACTCCTTAGTTGATCTTAGGTTGATACATATGGCAACAACTTCGTAGTCCACAAATCAAGGAATTCCTTTTGATGGGAATCATAGTCCTTTTCCTCCTTTCGGAAATATTGGTGCTCCTTATATGGCTACATTATCACTTCCAGGATTTACCATTGGCTTGCCGGTATGGTTTTTTTCAACCTCCTTGGTCCAAAATGTCGTGATTTCTCTGCATTCAAGTATTCCTCCACCTGGACAAAATTAACCTCCACTTGATCCTAAATCTGACCCTTTACCTTCTTCGTTGGTTGTTTCTTCCTCCCCTTCTTCCTCTTCGCCTACTGAAAGTATTGACACTAGTAACTAGGTAGATAAGAAGAAGAAGAAAGGGAAGAAGAAGAAGAAGAATAAAAATCAACAAGGGGGCAGCTAAGCAACCATTGCTTTGAGTGCAACTTTTGACGAGAAACCATCCGATAAGCCTCACAAACTTTGATATACTTGCAAACTTTGTACGTGAGACCATCTTCTTCGAAATTTTTCTTGTATTCCTCATATTTCAGAAGAATGGTCTTCTCGTTCACATCATCATGTGTCATCAACTTCTGGAGATCATGATAGTGACACACCATAAACTAGTGGTAGTAAAGTTCATGGAAAGAAGGGTGAAGTTAAGTTTCCCTGTAGGTTATGTGAAGGGAATCACCCCATTCACCTTTGTCCCTATATGGATGAAGCCAAAAAAGTGTTGGATAATCATCCTACTTCTTCTCAGTGACTTTTGTCTGGTTATAGGAGACTCTCCCTTAATCCTTCACTAGTTGATGAAGTGACTGACCCAAATCAACCATCGGTCAAACCCACTATCTCTGAATGTGAATCCCATGAGTCTATACCTAACCAATCACAGGTCAAGGAAATAATTGACCCGATTTCAGCTTCATTTAATCGTACCTTTCCCATAGAGAGTGAGTATGAAACCACTCAAGTTCTTTTCATTTATTCAGATTCCAATGAGCTTGGAGGCAACCCTCATGTTCCATCAAGACAGGAGGAAAATCCTCAAATTCTCGTAACTCAAGGGGATAGTTCTCCCGTTCTTATGATACCCCCTCCAAGTAGTCTGGTCACTTCCTTTGATTGGAATCGACTGGCAGGATGTTGTCTTCCTTCTTATGTGCCTTTTCAGATCATAGTACAGGCTTGTAATATGATTGTACCTAGAACTATTATAGATGAAGGTGCCTTTGTGAGTATCCTTTCCTCCACTTCTTGGAAAGCACTCAGTTCGCCGCCACTTGTGCCTAATACCTAGAATATGTTGGCTTTTAATAGAGGAACCAGTCAACCATTAAGGATCCATCCTCGGTTTCCTATTACTTTGGGAGGAAAAATTGTTTATCTCAATGTGATGGTAGTCCCAGGCCCTTTAGATTACAATTTACTTCTTGGCCATGACTATGCTTATGACATGGGAGCTATTGTTTCAACACTCTTTCGAGTGAAGTGTTTCCCACATGAGGGCAGAATTGTCACCATTAATCATCTTTCATTTCCCTATCCAAATATGGCTTCTAGTCAACCATCTTCCCTAAATGGTCCTTTTGTCCCAATGGTATCTTCCCCGCCACGGGTCAATTATGTGGCAAATTGTTCCATGCCTACATCAACTGAAAACCAATTCCGTGATGTTGTGCATTATGTATTGGGGGCATTGGAACTAGATCTCTCTAATGAATTCCTTGCTACGGATCCCTTCCAGAGCATTGTTCTCCTATATGATGAGAACCTCTTAGAAGTCATGACCTCTTATGGTTGTGAACAAGGAATATGAGGATATTTATTTTATTGTGTCAACCTCATTAAAAAATGAAACCGGTCCACGAGGATAATTCATGGTCTTGTTTCAACCTTGTTAAAAAATGAAACAAAGGGTATGAGCATAGTTCCTTGTCTTGTGTCAAGTTCGTTAAATATGAAACAAGGAATATGAGGATAGTTCTTTTACTGTGTGAACCTCATTAAAAAATGAAACAGGTCCATGAGGATAGTTCCTTGTCTTGTGTCAACCTCGTTAAAAAATGAAGCAAAGGGTATGAGGACAGTTCATTTTCTTCTTTCAACCTCGTTAAAAAATGAAACAAAGGTTATGAGGAGAGTTCCTTGTCTTGTGTCAACCTCGTTAAAAAATGAAACAAGGAATATGAGGATAGCTCTTTTATTGTGTCAACCTCATTAAAAAAAATGAAATAGGTCCCAGAGCATAGTTCCTAGTCTTGTGTCAAGCTCGTTAAAAACTGAAACAAGCAATCAGAGCATAGTTCCTTGTCTTGTGTCAAGCTCGTTAAAAAATGAAACAAGGAATCAGAGCATAGTTCCTTGTCTTGTGTCATGCTCATTTAAAAAATGAAATGAGGTCCCCTGGAGCAAAGTTCCAAGTCAAGTCTTTGATTAGGTCTTGTAAAATCCCAGTCAATTCTTTCACTTGATCTTGTAAATGAACCTTCATTCCATCCACCTCATAGCCACGAGTAGTCTATTTAGGTGAATGCAATGAAGCTTGGGGGGCATGCACCTAGTCTCGAGTCATCATGCTGGGGGGCATGTAAACTAGATCCAAGCATAGTTTTTCGTTTCAATCTTGTGTAAACATGAAACTAAATCCAAGCATAATTTTTCATTTCAAGCTTGTGTAAAATGAAACTAAATCCAAGCATAGTTTTTCATTTCAAGCTTGTGTAAACATGAAACTAAATACAAGCATAGTTTTTCATTTCAACCTTGTGTAAACATGAAATTGAATCCAAGAATAGTTCCTTATGGTTCAAGCTTGTGTAAAAATGAACCCATTTTCATTTTAACCCTTGTGATTGCCATTCTATCAGCTTCTTCCGTCAAATGAGCCTTGTTTTTTTTCCTTCCATTGTCACTATCTACTTGGCCAATCATACGCTTTCACTTGGTTGTTTTACTCTTTTAGAGGAACAGTTGCAATGAGTGATCTTATTAGGTAGCCTCTTCACATAAATCAACATGTTTTGAGAAGTTCCAACATCACCGAAACCAATTTCTATCCTAGACACCACTCATTCCTCAAAGTGGAGTCCTCTTTAAGCACTTTTCAGACTCTTGAAACATGAAAATATTGCCGAGTGCTTTAACCTTTTCAGCTCATAAACGAATTGGAAACGGCATCTACTCAAAATAATTTTAACCCTTTTCCGGACTGAGATAGATTACTTACAAAAAATCAATACGTTGATGGAACATGGTCAATAGGTTCTCTCTAGTATTATTTTACGCTTTTTCGGACTTGAGAAACAAAATTACAAAAAATAACTTGTGGATTTTTCTTTTTGTCCCTTTTCAAACTCTCTAAGCATGAAAAGGACCAAGTTATCATTGTCATTAAACTCGTTAAAACATCAAATAACGACAAACTTGTCCATCATGACAAGACAGAGTTTCACCTTCGCTAGACTCGTTAAAACATCACATAGTGATGGATTCACTCGAAGGGTGGAATTATACAACAATCATATGTTATCCTCCTCAAGCTTGATAAAAAATAAAGAGGTATTGGTCAGCAATAACTGGGGAAAATGGGAAAAGGGGTAAACCATTTTATGGTAGCAGGTCGCTCTTGAACATGAAACTTTCACTTCATCTCTATGACTATTTGGGTTGGGTTATTTGCTTGATGGTTATCATACCTATGGTCTATCATACCATCCATTAATTTGGTTTTGGGTCAATGCTGCCAATTCATTCAAGTGTTGCCGACATGTTCAAGAGAAGTCACACGGTTAAATTCATCCTTTGCAATACTCATAAACCTTCATTTTCATGATCCCCTTTCCTGAATTTTGTGTCGTCAGTCACATTCTATCTCCAAAAATCATTACACTCGTTTCGTGTCATTGATGTGGGATACATCAAGGCCCTCGTGCAACAGGTCGCTTCTTGTTGACATGAACACATTATCCAAGAAGTTGACTTAGAAACACCCTTTCAGTACCTTGAGGCTTGCATACATCAATGGCAAGTTTCTCACTTCCAGCGATAGGTTGACATCATTGTTCCTTGACCGAACAACTTTTTGTGGTGTTCGACATCAAAACGTCTATTCACATGATGCAAAATGTATTGCAATACCTTGAGGATCATTATCATTATCGGTGATTTCTCTCACGTCTGTTAACGACTTACATCATTGGCTGGTAATCAGACGGTGACTTCACATCACATATTCACATGGTTAGACTCATACTTGAGCAAACAATTGAAAGAGATAGAAGACCCAGGATCTAGTTTCATCCATCCGGGCTGCGATTTCAAAATAGTACTAAATCATTTGTACAATGGATTTATACTAATGGTCATCCCACCATGGGTCTATATCTGTAGATGACTATATATGTACCTGTAATGAAATTTTTTATGTTGAGCATGGGTATGCCTTCCCTCAGCAATTTATGAAAAATCCAAAATATCAGGATATTATGTATTTTAATTGATGCAGGTCACCATTCGCTTCGAAACCTCTTCATCACATCGTAAAGCATATCACTCGACATTATCATTTTCGAATTCATGCTTTAGGGGGTAGCTGTTATAGATCCATTTGGGCACATCACTCCCAACATTAAGATCTGAACTATTAGGGCTCATCAAACCCTAATACAGTTGCAACATTCGCTAGACAAGTCATCACTTTGAATGCTTCCTTCCCTGAAATTTTCTTGACCTGAAGCCCTCCATAAATGCCTCCTTGAGGGACCAGCACAGCCTTGGTCAGGGGTAAATGCACTTCAGTGTAGGTAGGCCCATGTAAGGGCGCATTTAAGTGCACCTAGGCCCACTTTGACCTGCACTAGGCAAGATTAAGCGAAATCCTCATAGGGTTATGGGAATATTATTATCTTCTAGAGGCTTCTAGAAGATTCCCACACTTATCATCTTCTATGAGCTTGAAATTGGATAGGGAATGAGTTAAGCAACCTCCTACCCTCTCATCCCTTCCTCCATGGAAACTAACTCTAAGTTTGGAAGGCCATTCAATACCATTATTTATGACCAAACCACCTCCATTTTCCTATAAATTGAGCACTTATATAAGTTATCAAGGGCTTGATTTTGATAGTTTGTAAGGAGATACTATTGGTATGAGGTTTGAGACTGTAAGCAAGTATTGTTATGCTATTGGAGTGTTGTGCTTTTGATGTGATGTTGGATGGAACTCAAGCTAGAGGAGTGACATTGGATTAGACTTCATGGTTGTAACTCTTCCTTCTACTTAATAAAGTTGTTTACATCTTTTCCCATATTCTTGTCTTTATGTATGATGATTATATGTGTAAATGCTTTCGATTCCATTTGCTTATAGTAGATAGATCTCTTACTTTTATTGGTTTTTGTCCTCTGTTTATGATTGCAGGTACTTGTTGAGCAGATTAAGTTCGAGAAGGAGCGACGGGAGCCATACAAAGGAGACAAAGGGAAAGCAAAAGATAACAAGTAGGTCCCTTGTATTATTTATATTCTATAGAAAAGGGATAAATGCTTTAAATCTGTTGTTCTAGGTGTAGCTACCCACCTAGGGAAATTGTATTTATCCGTAGATGCAAAATTCCACATAACAATAGGATAAGTGTATAATTCCAATACGACCTTGTGTTTGAGTTGAGAATTATTACATAAGTATAAGTGATCATGATACCATAACAAATAGTCTTTCCATTATTCCTATAGGATAAGTGTGTAATTCCAATAGGACATTTTGTTGGATTTGAGAGTATTTGAGATGAGAATTATTACATAAGAATAAGTGATCTTGATACTATATCAAATAATTTTACCATGTAAGTTTTTTCTACTACATCACGATCCTCTTGTAGTTGTTGAATGATCTTGCATAAATAATCATCTTTCTACCATTCTATCCTTACTTCTTCCACCTAGTAAGATTATGGAATGGAAATACCACATAGTAAACCATTTGTGTCTTCCTCTTTGCTTGAGAGTGCATCTACCACAATATTTTGTTTTCCTTTATTGTAGATAATTTCAAAGTCATAACCCAACATATTTGTGACCCATTTCTGTTTCTCTTCTAAATATACTCTTTTCTCTAAGAAGTACTTTAGACTATCATGATATATTTTTACTTTGAAGTGTATTCCTATTAGGTATGGATGTTATTTCTTAACTACATATTGTATTACCAACATTTATTTTTCATAGATGATTCTGACTAGGTTCTTTCCTTTAAGTTCAAAATTTTCAAAGGTAAGAGGTGTTACTTCTTGTATAAAAAATGCACCAATTCCATGGCCTGAGGCATCACAATCCACAATATATATTTTTGTGAAGTTAGGTGTCTCCAAGATGGGAATTGTACACATAGTCTATTTAAGTTCTTCAAACACTTTGGTTGCTTCTTTAGTCAAAGAAAATGTTTCCTTCTTCAATCATTTTGTTACAGGTGCTTCTATTTGACCATAATTATTGAAAAAATTGTAGTAATATCCTTTCAATCCTAAAAATCCTCTAGGTTTCTTTAAGGATTAGGGATTGACCATTCCCTCATAACATTTATTTTATTAGGATCCACCTTGACACCATCATGTGATATAATATGACCCAATATTCATCTTCTTGAACCTCGAAGGCACACTTCAAATTATTTTCATATAATTTCTTCTCTTCCAACAATTTTAAGACCATGTCAACATGGTGTACATGTTATTCCTAAGATTTTTTTATAAATGAGTATGTCATCGTGTTGACAGTGCTGGACCCGCCAACGTGTCAAGAGGATATCCCCGGTAAGAATTCCCAATTAGACCTCAGACCGTTTGGTGTAGGAGTCTCAGCAGTGGGTCGTAAGGAAATTCCTTGACCGCAATGTCGCACAGAGGCAAGTAGGATAACTCTGTCAGCAAGGGTGTGACTGCTACAATGAGTTAAGGAAAATGTATGAGAGGTTCTAACACAAAAGGGGGAGAAATGGGTGAAGGTGAGTTCCAGGTTGAAAGGGATCAGTCCCAACTCAGCTAGGAACACACAACACAAAAGGACACACACAACTTCCAATGGAGCAGTTGAATCGGATGTGGTAGTCACAACATACAAAGTACTATAACATGTACAACACTCATGAATCAGTCTGAATGAGTGCAACAGTTGTTACAACAAGGTTCATGTGAAAAGTTTGTCTGGTGTCCGACAGAGAAGTTGACACGGATGATGACATCATTAACAACATATAGAACACATTAACAACAAGATTCATATAATTGCATGTGAATCAGTTCATACACAAATACGTAAGTTAAATAACATATATCATTAAGGAAATCGGAGCAGTCCAACTACAATAACAACATATGCATGAAAATGTGTTGGCTCTTATTTAATAAAAGTGTAAGTTCCAATCATACAATAAATCTATGTAAACCTACTAGCCCCATCAGTGAAATGTTACAACCACATCTGCCTGCTCCTCCAAAGAGATGTACTAGCTCCGTGTAGTGGAGAAGCCAAGGCATGTTACAATATTGTCCAAGCTTTCTTCGAGATAGTCTTAATATAAGCTTGGCTGACCAATAGCCCTTACAATGAGTTATGAGGTATTATTTATAGCAAAGGGTGGGGTGACCCTTGACATTCCCCTTTATGACAATTCAACTACCTTCATGACTCTTCACCTACTCTATGATTGTTACATCCAACCATTGACACTTGAATTACACTTGACATGACTCAGCATTACAATGCACATGTACTCATGTGAGACAACATGGCTTGAGCAAGCCTTGCAAGACATCATTGACACTTGGTCTGTTGTGATGAGACCAACTATTTGACATGCTTGTGATGGTTAAGGTGGTGAGGTGAAGCCAAGCTCGGTCGTCCGTGATGGTGTGCATGCACCTCATGGTGACAGCTTGCTGAAGTGAACTCTTACCTCTGTTGCAACCAGTGCATTGGTTCAGCCCCTTCATCCAACTCATCTGCTAACATGCGCATGGTCTTCTTAGGTATGGTTGCATTGGAAACACATTGATGCATAGTGTCCATGTTGATCTTCAAGTGTGTTCTGGTGGTCATGCGCATCAACTTGCTGAAGTACATGTTCAGCCCCAGTTGGACTTGCTTCTTGTCTTTGCCTTGGTGAGTGTGTTGAATGGGTTGGATTGCATGCGTGTGCTCAACGACATGCATGCTCTTGAATCCCTTGCATGTGATCAACAACACTTCTCACCATGTCTGCTTTGTGTCAGCTACTGGGATGGATCCTTAACTTGTACGGGCACAATTTCATCTATGAGTGCATGTTGCGCCCACTATTATTCCTGTTCCTGTTGTAACTCATTCGTCTCTTTGTACAGCTTCATGTTCTTCCTGAGTTGCTGCTTCAGTACATGAAACTCCTTCGTTGTTCCATATTTTTCCTTTGTGCGATCTTCATGTCGCGCCGTCACTTCATAGCCAAAGTCTCCAAAGTCGCTTTCATCATTAATGGATCTGCTTGAGCTTGCAACCTTGTTCTGCCTCCATGTTTTCAACAACCCCCCTCTTGCATTCATTGCATTTGGTATGTTATCTTCAATTGTTCTTCATGTTGTTGCTCACTGTGATGTTTTTGTTGTCATATCTTGATTTCCTTGTCTATGAACAACTTGATGTCTTTGTGGGTAGGCAAGTCCATAGAAACTTGATCGACTATATCCCCAAGTGTTCTTTGAACGGTTTCTTCATCTCTGCTCTCTTGGAAACCATTGTACCTATACTGCTGAGAGGTAGATGAACACCTGCAATACCTGGAGACATAGCAACACTTTTGGAAAGCAATATGTCAGTCGAAAACCAAAATAAACATGAGAACTGACTTGCAACATACCTGGGTGAATGATCATGAAGGTTGTGCAATTTCAGCTAGAAGGTTGGGAGACTGACTGCCAAGACTGGACAAGGCATAGTCTGGCCTAGGGACAGATTTGCTCAATTTCTTGGACCAAGCAGCCACTATCCTCCAGAAATGTGAAAAATAGTCTCTGAGGATAGTTTTGGGTAGGAATGTGCAAATCTAGAGAGGAAGGTGAGCCTTCCTTCCCCAGATTGCGCAATGCAGCCTTGGTGAAGGGAGAGTCTGGGCCAATGTTGGCCTGACTCGCCAATGGGCAACTAAAAGCAACTAAGATGATAAATGCATGGTGACACTAAGTGATAGCAGAAGTGATTGGCAGTGCATGCAAAACATGAATGAAATATTTAACAAAAAGATCAACATGCTTGTTGGTGAGGCAGTTCACTAGATGGGTGAACGTCCTTGCAAAACGGTTTCATGCATGTGACAACAGTGAGATAGAAACGAAAATTGAAACATAGCTAGGACAAGCTAGTATATATGTAAACAACAGAAAGCATTCAAATAAATCAAGAAAATAATACTCCCACAAGACAAAACACAAAAAGTGATAGAAATGCAGCACAAGGCATGGGAAACGGGCTTACCCCAAAATAGTTGAGCTAAATGTGTCGATTTCTCCTAGATTTGATGTGGGATGTTAGAGCTACAACGTTGATGTGATTAATGAGCTATGCAATGTCCGGTTCATGAGTTTTGATAACATCGAGGCTGTGACATGCATGCCACGAATATAGGGGAAGCGATACTTGGTGGGAGGTTTCGGAATTGCTCCTTGCATGTAACCTTCAACTGCTAAACATAGATTCCTGAAAAGGGATGCCTATGCATGTTGCCTTGGGAGAAGTAGCCCATGTATGCAAGTATATTTTTCTCATTCCTAGAGGGAACTGTCAACTCAGTTGCACATGCAAGAGACTCCTCGACTACTGGAGAAAAAATGCGCATTTCTGGTTGGGAGCTTGGTTGGCTTCCCAGGAGATTTGCGCAATTTCTGGGCAGAGCAACTGACTACTGCCCTGATTTTCCCAAATTTTGGGCTAAGCAACCTTGCTGGGGAAATTTGCGCAAATCCTGGTGGGAGTGTTGGCAGGCAGGATCGCGTAATCCTAGAGATTAGCAGTCTGCCAGAGAGGATTGCGCAATTTCTAGAGGGAAGGATGGTTGCCCTCCAGAAATGAGCAATTTTCAAGGGAAAGTTGTTCAGCATGTAGCTGGACAAAGTTTGGGTGAACAGCTTGTGAGGGGAATAGATCAAGCTGTGATCGACAGGCTGCCTTTATGCAAGAAAGACACTGAAACTTGTGAACTTGATGAAGCAAGGAAAGCTATTGTGAAGGTTGGAAGGGAGGCTCCAAAACAAGGCTAAGGAAACATTTTGGAGGGTGGTTGTAGCCACTACAACACATCAAAAGATACTAGAACAAATTCTCTAAGAAATGGTTTGAAAATAGAATGCATGAAGATAATTTGAAATTTTGGAGGTGCATTTCCAAGTCCAAATGGTATAACCAAAAGATCATAATTACCTTCATGTGTTCTAGATGTTGTTTTTGGAATGTCTTCTTAACTCATTTTGATTTGATGATATCCAAAATGAAGATCCAACTTAGTAAAGAAAATTTCTCCATGCAACTCATCTAATAATTGATTAATGATAGGAATAGGAAACTTAACTTGTATTGTCATTTTGTTGAGATGTCTATAGTATTTACACATATGCCATGACCCATCCCTTTTGATAACCATCACCATTGGTGAATAGAAAACACTTTATCTAGTTTGAATGACACCCACCTCTAACATTTTTTGAACATATGCTTAATCTCATTCTTTTGTGCATGCCGATATTTATAAGGCCTAATATTAGGCGATACACTTTTAGGTTGAAAATGAATAGAATGGTCATGATATGTAATAGGTAGAAGACCCTTATGCATTTCTCCAAATACCTTAGCATGATTGTTGATAAATTTTTCAATATGAATTAGAGTAGAGGACATGGATGTTGGAACATCGAATGAAAACAATTGTGCAACTACCCCTTTCTTTCCAGTTTTTAGAAATTTTGTCAAATTATTAGAGCTTATCACTTTACTTGGTTTCCCTTGGATGCATCTAAGCTCAATTTTATTTCCTTTTGATACGAATATTATGAAAAGATCTTGGAAATTAATGGAAAATGTAACCAATTATTGTAACCATTGGAACCCTAATACAACATTAGCACTACCCATTTTGATTGCAATCATAGAACTAACCAATAAATACTCCACTATATTCATATTATTCTTATTTCACTTACCTCCATAATTTATGTACCTCCATCTACAATCATCACTTGAAATTCTAGTGTTGGAGATACAAAGAAATTAAGAGATTTTTCTAATTTATAATTGATGAAGTTATGGGTACTACCTAAATCAATCCATGTGTTGGCTTGGTGGGGCCTTACCCAAGTTCAGCATTAGTTAGCCAAACAAATCCCTACACTACTGGCCCTTTCGGTACTAGCCCACAAAGTGTAGATCGAAGTCTCACCCGAAGCAGTATGGGGGGATGTTGGAACCAAGTTTTCGCACCCTAAGATGGTCGTGATTTGGTTTATTCCTTGTATTCTTGCTTTCGGGTAGGTCGTTAAGTTCTAGGGCTCTGTCTATCTAGCCCTTTATTCCGCCCTTCAGTACCTCCACGAAGGGGTATGATTGGCCTTCACGCAACCCCAACCTGCAGTTCCGGTACTTTCGCGTTGCTAAAGCATCGTATAGAACAGGTTTCCAAGTCATCCTTAAGTGTTTAATTATCTTACTAAAAAATCACAGTTAGCGCTGCGTAAAAAAATATCCTTAATTGTGTTCAATTATCCAACGTAATTACATACATTCTCGCATCATATGAGCATTATAAATGAAATTCATACACAATATGACAAGATGCATTAACAGGAAACAAAGACACATGATTTGTGAAATGCTTCTCTTTATTGATATCTTCAGTCGATTACAGACTCTATCCGCCCTGTGCACACAACTGCAAGGATCCGTGCACTCAGCTGCAGACTTCTACCCTAGGCCTCTACGCACTTAGCTGCAGAGCCTCTACCTATGCTATGACCCAAAAACTTATACTTCTCTCCTTATCGCTCAGAACTTCTTCTACAACTTATGACTTCTAAACTACTTAGAGATTACTTAGCTCTTTTTATACAATCCCATGCTCTGTGGACCATGGGTAGATCTCTTACAGATGACTTTAGCTTACAAAATAACAGTGGACAACCCTTTATGACTCATGACACCTTCGCGCTCCACGACCACAAAATGCGGAGTCTTTACAAATTTATTACAAAATTCGACCCAAACATGGGCTTTTATCCCCAAAACTATCTTTGGGGATCCCTTTCCCAACAAGCCCCCAACACAAACGTTGTGACTCGCCCTCAAGTCACTCAGCAAGCATAGATATCTTAACATGAAGACCTCCCAGCTCAACCCGTATGACTGCAACCTCAGCAGTACATTGTGCGGCCACCTGCTTCACGTCTTCAACCATCTACTTGGTCACTGCTCCTGAACTGTTGGCCTGAAGCTTTTGCTGAGTTGCTTGCAGATTCACAAGCTTTCCTTGAATAGAGGTTGTCACTGTGTAAGCCTCATCTAGCCAAGGCTTTAGTCATGCCTTCAACATTGCTTCCTTGTGCAATGCTACATCCACCTGTTTCTTCAGCTACTTGGCCTCCTGCAACTTTGTCGATCGCTGTGTGAGCGTGATAGTTCGTGTTGTGCCTTTGACCTCATCATAAAGCTATTGTAGCTTGCGTGCTTATGTCTCCAGTCAATGTACATTAGGCTCCTCCTACAAGCTTGCCAGGACCTCAAACAAATATTCAAAAAGTTGTGTGCAATCTGCTACTACACTCAGCCGTCTCTACTACCTCTGTGACAACAGTCGTCCGCTGCTCCTGTACTTCTGGCAAAGTTCAAGGCTGGGCCTTCAACTGTAACTCTATGATCTACAGGTTCAACTCCAACTAAACCCTCACTATTTCTGTACAAGCGTCACGCACCCCCGTGGCCAAGTTGTTGAAAGCACACCTCGACTGGTTCTTCCTCAGGAATGGCCAACTCTGGGACTATTCGGCATGCCTCCTCGAAGACATACATTATACGTTTGTTCTGGTTGGGTACCTCGGTCACAACAACGATGGCAGAGTCTCGTTGTAGTTCATCTACTCATTGTTAATCCGTTTCTCACTAATCACCTAGAGGGCGCAGTACTCATGGGCCCTCAGCTCCGCAATCACTCCATCCTGCAAGAGGTGGAGCACCTCACTAGGGAGCATTGCCAAATTCAACCCTACTCCCTTGAGGGTGCTAACAATGGGCCTCTCAGCTTCATTCTCCATGGTCAGTGCTCCATCAGGCAGCACTATCACACTGGAGGCCTTCACACGCAGCATCTCGGTAGCTTCTGAAGTGCCGATAGCAAGGCTGGTAGACTCAGTGCCAACCTGTAATGCGCGAGTTTGCAACTCTTGCAAACCTTTCTGTATAGCCCCTAAGATTATTTTTGTTGTTCTCAAACTGTTGTAGGGCCTCCGCTATGACATCCTGCACCGTGTCACCGATGTTGTGCAAATCATGCTTTGTGAGGGTGATTGGGTCTAGTGATGTCTCAGTAGCCTTTGATTTCTTCCTGGACCCTCATTTCTCCTGCTCCCTTGGATGCTTTCTGCAAGCAGACATCGCCTGTGGGTCCACGCCATGCTATTATGTTTGCTCGTTTGTCTCCCCCTCTGTCTCAGGCGAAAGTGACCTCGCGCCCTTTTCAAAGCCCCACTCTGTTCCATCTGTTTTCTTCGTTGTCTACTAAGCGGCATCGCGCTCCGCCTGGGCCTTGTCAGTGGCCTCCTTCTTTCTCTTTTTGGCTAGCTGCATCATCTTTAGCTTGGCCTCGTCCTTCTTGCACTTCATGGTGAACTTTCTCCCTCCCACCGCCAAGTCTACTGTAGTGTGTTATTCTGTCAACCAACGATTGAGTATTGCGTCAATGGCATCATTCGTTGCTAGGTAAGGAAATTCATATCATGTCTGCATAGGGTCCTTTTGTGCCCTAATGGAAACATGGTGAAAATTTTCTTTAAACTCTGCGTAGCCCTGTAGGTTGGAAAACACCGTAGGCAGCAACCGCGGCTTGCAATTGATGGCCATGCGGATGTTCATCTCCATCAAGATCCAGAAGATCTTATTGTCCTTGATGCACTACACATCCTTGGTCACCCACAACGAAGTGTACTTTGCTACCTCTGGAAGGTCTAGTGCAACCGAAGGGAATTGACTATCCTCTGGTAGCTCGCATTCTACCAACACAGTTGATAGCAAGAGCCACGGTAGTGGAACATCTTTCTAAGCTCCTGTGCTTCGTGGCAGTTCGCAAGGAACTCACTGCAGAGATAGTTTCCCAATTAAATTGAACTCCTCCAGTGCACTGGGCTGCGAGCACGACAACAGCTGTCGACACCTCATCGACGCGACACTTCCTCATCTCCTTCCCTGCTAACATCTGCATAGCCACCTTCAAAGCAAGGTCACAGATGCTAGATATGGCATATCCACGTGGCTTCTTTACCAACTTAAACTTCTATTTCATGGCCTCCATGAGGGTCTGCTCACCACCTTTTTTGCCAAATATCATGGCTGGATTTTCGCCTATGTAAGGCAACCACGTGATCCTATGGATCAACCCATCAGTGATGGGTTTTGGCTCCTCCATCCACAGACACCCATCATTCACCAAGAAGAGCAGCTGCTTGATGAACAATACTATAACCAGGGTACAGTTGTAGCACTACACCCATAGTAGATTGAGAAAACCTACCTTGTCTACTCCTCTGAGCCACCTCCGCGGCTCCAATGTGGTCATTCTATTGGTTGTATCGATGACGTGGTGTATCAGCTACTCAGTCGCTAGGTGTAGGAACTTCTTATGATCAACCAAGTCCCAGTCTTCGCATTTTAGCAGAGGAACCTGCCCCAAGTGCGGTCCTTCAAAGTTAATTTCATCCAGCAGCAAAGGGGTTTGCAAGGGGACCTTTCTCTCATCGATATCTTTTGGCACCTTAGTCTTGCCTTTGCACGGAGTGACGTACTCAGGCAACCGAGTGATAGAGTTAGTACCCTAGGCTTCAACTTCCTCCATGCCTACCCCCACATCCTCATCATCCATTGGGATGTCTTTGATTTCTTCCTCCTCTGGCTTTAGATTGAAATTTTTTCCCTTTTCCTGTGCGGTGGGCTTTGGTGGGTTTCTTCTCGATGATGCGTGCACCAGTATTATAGGCTTCTTGCCCTTCTTATCCTTCGTGCTCTCCTTGGTTGGGGTGGGCTTTGGTCTCAGTGTCCTTGGTGATTTAGGGACTTCTGCTAATACTTATGCAACCTCGGGAGAAGCTTCTTCGGCCTCCATAGCAATTTCCGACACTGACTCCTCTGCTTTGGTATCTATAGCTTTTGTGGGTGCCGAGATGATGTTATGCAAGAACTCTTGTGTCTCCTTCGGTAATGTCTCAAATACTGAACTGGCTATCAGAACTTCGAAGTGCTTGCGGTTCATGTGTGCCTAAGAACTCAACAACTCAATTCTCTAAATGCCAAGTGTTTTCCGCTGGATAGCCACCTGTAATTTATAGGGAATTTTGAATTCAAATCCTACTATTCCCCCCAAATTCGGTTCATTAATGTCGGATTGGCCACAGATTTTCAAGGATCTGATCCATAAATTTCGTCTTAAATGTCGACCACCCGCTCCATTTGGACGCCTTTCTACCCTCAAATCATGAACTGTGACTTTAACGGTCACTTTCTGGCCGACCTGCATGATTTCTCCCTGGGTTGCGCAACTCCCTTTGCACTGTCACAAACCCTGTGACACTTCCTTGCTTCACACAATCCTCCAATCGTGTAGCTCCCCAACCTAGGCAGTGTATATTATAGTCTCGCACCTCCTTTCAGCTACCTGGAGTGCTAAGATAGTGCTACCTTCATATAGTCACATGGCCGGACCACCGATGTATGGCTTCAAGCAATTTCCATTCACCTTTCCTAGGAAGGGATCTCCATTCAATTTTACCAACTAAACCGCTCCTCCGTCGGTAATCTCCTTAATGACATAGGGCCCTAACTAGTGCATTCTGAATTTCCCTAGAAATTTATCAAACTTGTTGCCATATAATAAAACCAAGTCATTTACCTTAAAGGTGTGCAACTTAATGTGCCAATCATGCCATGCTTTTTCACGCTGCTTTTAGACCTGTTGGTGAAATCCAACTAGAAATATTTCTTCCTCAAGCTCAGACAGCTACGTGGGCCTCTCTTCCAAGGCTTCGCAGTCCATCATACCTGTGAGTGCGCTTTGCGCAAACTAGGCACAATGTATTCCATGGGCATTACTTCTTCAACACCATATATAAGACTAAAGGGTGTTTGTCCAATTAACTTCTTTCATGTCGTTCAATAGGCCCATAGTACTATGGGTATCCGCAGGTCCCAATCATTTTGCTGAGCGTTGCAAACCTTGGTTAGCGCATTCTCCAACACTTTATTGAATTCTTACACCATCTCGTTAGCATGTGGGTGATAAAGCATGCTCTTTTGGTGATATACCTGAAAGTCCTCCATTAGTGCATTGATCGTTTCATTCAGAAAGTGTGTACCGTTATCACTCATCAAAATATTTGGACACCCGAATCACATCAGTACATACTCAAATAGGAACTTCATAGTAGTCATGCCTGTACAATCCTTTATAGGTTGTGCCTCCACTCATCGATTCAAATACTTAGTTGCAGTGATAATGTACCTCGCCCCTGTCTTTCCTTGGGGCTGAATGGGTCCCACAAAATCTATCACCCATTTTTCAAAGGGTTGTAGTGTCATTTGTGGATTCAGAGGTATCTCATCCCTCTGTGATGGCCTACCAATCCTTTGAGACACATCACACACCTTGTAGTACATTTTTGAATCCTCATGGAGGGTTGGCCACCACAACCCTGCACGTAGAATCTTCTGCGCGGTCGATCTCCCTGCATAATTTCCTCCCGTGGCGCCCCCATGCATGTCTACAAGGATACTACTTCTTTCAAACTCTGGTACATATCATCGCAATATTTCATCAGACACCATTTTCTATAGATTCCCAGCAATGACAAAAAAGTATGTTGTGCGCACCACTAACTCCTTCTTTTGCTGGACGGTGTATCCTTCCGGGGTAGTACCTATCGTTAGGAAGTGTATGATATCTTCAAAATGACCATCCGTGACACGCACTACAAATAGCTGCGCATCAGGAAATCCTTCTTCCAAATTAGTGGGCTCTTCCCCTGTTTCGATGCGTGACAGATGGTTTGGTCCCGCGTTCAGTCGTCCAGGCTTCACAATAACTTCAAAATCATACTCTTGGAACAATAACAACCACCTGTAGATTCTCCCCCCCAACACAGGCTTATTGACCAAGTATTTCAGTGCAGAATGATCTGTATACATCTTAAAATGGCCACCCAACAAACATTGTCTAAACTTTTGGAGCGCGTATATCATGGCTAACCCTTTGCGCTCATTGGTGGAATAGTTCTTCTCCGCCTTGGATAACCTTCTACTTGCGAATGCTATAGGATGGTCCAAGTCTCCTCTGCCAGCCTATGTCAATACTACTCCCAGCGCTATACATGACGCGTCAACATGTACATGGAACTCCTTCTTCCAATCCGGGAAAACTAGAATCGACGCAGTGACCATCTTTTCTTTCAATACATCCAAGCTCTTCTTATAGTCCTTGTTCCAACAGAATGTGACATCCTTTTTCAACAAATTTTCCATAGGCGCGGTGATCTTGCATATCCTTCGATAAACTTTCTGTAATATCCTGTATGTCCTAGTGTAGCACACAGCTGTTTCACACTCCTCAGCGCTTCCAAGTTAAGTATCATGGCTATCTTCACGGGATCTACCATCAGTCCCTGTCTACAAACCACATGACCCAACAGGGTCCCAAAAGGAACACAAAACAGGCACTTCTTCAGATTGAGCGCAATTTGGTATCTTCGACAAGTATCTAGCATCAGGCATAAACTAGCAACATGGCATTTCACCAGCCCAAACAAATTCCATTCATTAAAGTGCACTTCTAGGAACTTATGAATAAATTCCTTGAATGTTACAACGACTACACGCGAAAAAATCAAAGGCGCATTCTTCAATCCAAAAGGCATTACAATGTACTGAAAATACTTGCACTTAGTCGAGAAGGTTGTCTTGCTCCTATCCTCTAGCGCAATTTTGATCTGATGGTACCCAGAGAACCCATCAATGAAGGAATAAGCTTCCTAGCCACCTACAATGTCCAACACTTCATCAGTGAACGAAGTTAGGAAACGATCATGTACACAAGCATTATTCAACTTCCTGAGATCTACGCATATCCTTATTTCATCCTTCTGTTTCTTCTCCTGTACCACCATTGGGCTTTCCAAATCAAATTCTTCCCCAAGCTCAATGATGCCTGCTGTAGGCATCTTTTCTAGCTCTAAGTAGACCTTCTCCTTATACTTCGGATTGAGATGGTAAGTTCTTTGCTTAACCGACTTCGCGTCGGGCTTCAACATAATCTTCATAACACCTAGGTCACTGATTATCCCTTTTATATTCGTAAACTTGGTAGGGAACAAACCCTGGTATTCGCGGAGAAATTCAATGACCTTATCCACCATCGCATCATCCCTGTAATCTCCAATCTTCATGAATTTGGGATCTGCCTCTATACCAATAATTACCTATTTCGTTTTCAGTGGCATGGTTATATCAGGATTCTTAATCTGCAGTCCTTCAACCTCGTAGTGACCTTCTGTTTCATGGATGTTAACCTTTCGCGGATCCTCATCTTCTTCTTTAGCGGTTACATTATAGCCTCCCAGCGTGTGACTCAACTGAGTAGTCCAATCAGGCTGAATCAAGTACGAAGGATCCTACGGTATCCTAAATATTGTTGCTTTTACTTCTTGTAGCACCTTATCAATATAATCAAACCCGTCTTCAAAGATGAATGTCATTATGAAGCCCTCACACATAATATCCCATTCAAATGTACCATGTGAAGCTCTGTTTCCAAGTACCAGTTCATCAGGATGACATCCAGGGTGTGACATAACAAGTGCACCCATTTAGGTTGGGGCTTTGCTCCATAAGCCTCAGCCCATTTGGCCAAGTGCATGTGTGGATCATCCTTCCCATCATACTTGACTATCATTCATACCTTCAAGTTCCCAAAGCGTGTTCTCATCATCCTCCTACATTCACACCAATCATCAAATCTACCCTTATGCGTACCCCACCATCTTCCAGGTGTAACACGCAGTGTCCAATCCAAATCTTGGAAGTACTGCTTCTCTGGTACCTCCCTATCAAATTCATCCAAAAATAGATCCACATCATTCAGGCCATCATAAGTGGGCAGATTTCTTACCTCTGACAACACAGCGTAGCAACCAAGTCATCATGTTACAACTCAGTGTGGTTACCTCATGTAACTGATTCTGCCAGTGCTCTAATTCTTCATCATAGTCTGAGGTGTAGGAACTCTCACGATCCCATGTAATTCGTCCATCTATTGTTGGATTCACCTAATCTTTGTCTCACGTTGTTATCTTATAGATATAGTCCAGATCGTCATCGCTCTCATATTCGCGAACTGGTTTAGTATAGCACGATCCTTCAACAGGATCTAGGGGTACCATTACGCGGAGCAATTTCTTCTCAAATATCATCTTTCGCTTCTTTAGGTTGATTACCCCATTCATATAGATAGCCCAATCAATGCCAAGGAGTGCAGGGTAGGGGTTGCTATCATCCACAATTTCTATTACTTCAAAGTCAGCCAACGCACTCACGCCTTCAATATCTACAGTCACCCCTTGCATCCGCCCCATGGGGATGATCTTCTGTTGATTTTCCATCCTTAGCTGAATCAGAGACCACTGCAGCATGGGTCTTCCCATCCGTTCCCAAGTCTGCTTCAATAGGACGTTCGCGTCTGACCCCAGGTCCAAAATAACCTGATCCATTTTATACTCTCCTGTCTGTGTAGTCAACCTCATCTCTCGTCCTGTCCTTGTTTTATTCTTACCAATCTTTCATACCACATGTTGTTCACCAGGAGTGTTTTCGGTGCATCTATTTATAAGCTCCTCTAATCACTTCACAGCCTTGCTATCACATATAAACTTCATGCAGGTCTCTAGGAAGGTTGTAAGTATAGAAGGGTCTATCTCCTGATTTGGCTTATCCTTGCTCCCTAAGGTGGAGGCCTTAGCGAAGCTCTTCTTTGCTTCCATGAACATTTCGCATGCGCGCTCCAAATCAAATTCAGCCTCCTTCGTCAGAGCTTTGTGAACCCATGCATTATCTTTTGGCTGTTTCCCCTTGTCATCTCCTATTGCAATTCCACTCCGAAGCACTATACTCACATTCAGATCCTCTTCGCGAGGCTCAAACCTCATCATCTGCAGGTTCTGAGTCGACTAAGGTGGTATTTCCCCTTTGTCGCGTATCCTTGCTATCAGCGTAGGATAGTCCTTCGTTTCATGATCAAACAAGGTGAAATATGTGCACAGTGGGCACGTTGGGCTAGTGCAATCGTGGGCATAATGTCCTGGTCATCCGCAATTGTACCAATTAGTTGTCCCCGACCTCTGCCAGGTCCTCCTCTACCTCGACTTCGTATGTGCCCCTAAAAGCCCATTTGCACCATCCCCATGCTCTAGTCAGGTGGTTCCATTTCTGCCTGAACCCTATATGTGAGTGTTCTATCCATCATCAACTCATATCTTCTATAATTGCATTCATCATGCCCTACCGACTTATAGAAGTTGCAAAAGAGTTGTTGCGGTATTTGTACAAACTTCTGCAGCAAATGATAGTTATCTGTCGCATGTGTTTCCTGCTACCTGACATATAGCGCACTACAATGCAGGCCCCGCGCCTGGTCCTGCTTGAGCTTCTAGCCTCAAAGGCATTGGTCCCTCTCCTGTGATATAGTTCGCAAAGACTAGGCAGTAGTCATTCTCATGCCCCTAACCCTTGCATTTCAGGCACCATACCTCTTCGCACACCTCTAGCCGAATTGTTCTGTTCTGCTTCAAACTTTGCATTTCAATGCAAAGATTTTTCAACTGCGCCTGGATCTGCTGAACCCCCAAATTCGGATACTGCATCGGTGTTTCATGCAGTCTCATTGCAATCTCCAAGGTCTCTTCCTGAGTTGTTCTCTTCTGTTGTGACATCACAACTCTTGGGCGTGGCAGGAGCAAAGCCACGAACCACTCACGGTGTTGTCCATCTGTTAATTTCATATTAGCTTCGCAGATTTTACACTTCAACCTCTAATCCAATTCCCAAGGTGTCTCAGCTAGTTTCATGGTGATTTCCTTGAACCCCACAATCGACTGCGCATCATATTTAGGCATACTGAATTCTTTATTCAGTAGAGTCTAGATGTTCGCCACTCCAGTGTTTGGGTTATCATTGGAGTACTTAATGTACTAGGTTAGTGTGCAATCCTGCAGAGCAATAACCAGTGTCACCTTCTTCATGTTATCATCTGTAACACCCTAAGCTTCCCATACATCTTTCATGACGAACCAAAACTGGTCCGGGTCCTCATTTCCCAAGCCTTGAAAAAAAGGCATCGTTACTGAATGTTCCATACTGAACTATGGTGGAGGCCGTGGTGGTATGGGTGAAGTCATAGGTGATGGTGGTGAGGTTGGAGGTGGTGTGGGTGGAGATGGAAATTGTAGAAATCCTTGTCTTATTAACTAAATTTCACTTCGTGAAGAAGCCTGCGCTACTACCTCTTCATCACCTCGTGGAGGTGAAATTAATGGACTATATTCAGGTTCCTTTCTCCCTTCATTCCTGTAAGTCTTTCCACCTTGCGTTGCTCCAAACATTAAGGTAGTTGTATAACCCATTTTTTGCACAATAACATCTTAATCCAGGTATTCAAAGACTTCAAGTACTTACCTCGTGGTCCTTTGGAAAAACGTCGCTCCGCCTCACTGTAGCTGACTGAGGTATTGACCGTGAATTCTATCATAAATCCTCCTATGATGTGATTGAGCCAATGATCGACAATGCTAGCGATCTTATCCTTAGAGTCTTCCAGTCTCTGAACTAACTCTAGGGTACAAACAACAAGACCGTCAAGTCTCCACCTTCCTTGGCTATCTGCTAGCTTCGCGATCCACTCATATAGCTCAACCGAAAAGGAACAAAAAAAGATCTCGTGGCTTTCTGTATATAGGTACCTGTCCAGCCACTGTTCCTTTGTCAATCACAGATTTTTGTTCTCTCGTGCTGCAAATTCATGGATCTTCCTATCCAACTAGTCTCTGATCTCTTTCTTAGTTGGATTCCAGTGATACGACATCACACATCTCTTATGCATATTCTGGACCTGGCAATGGAACCATTTGTTGCCTTGGTGGGGCCTGACCCAGGTTCAACGTTATTTAGCCAAAAAAATCCCTACACTACTGGTCATTTCGGCGTCAGCCCGTGGAGCGCGGACCAAAGTCTCACCCAAAGCAGTATGGGGGGATGTTGGAACCAAGTTTCTAAACCCTGAGATGGTCGTGATGTTGGTTTATTCCTCGTATTCCTACTTTTGCATAGGTCATTAAGTTCTAGAGCTTTGTCTATCTAGCCCTTTATTCCACCCTTCAGTACCTCTGCGAAGGGGTGTTGGCTTACTAGGGCCTGACCCAGGTTCGGAAAAGTTATTAGCCAAACAAATCCTGCCCTACCGGCCCTTTCGGCAATAGTCCATGGAGCACGGACTGAAGCCTCACCCAAGGTAGTAGGGGAGGGTGCTGGAACCAAGTTTTCACACCCTTGGGAGGTCTTGATGTGGTCTAGAAGGGGTCACGAACTGATCTGGGGTCTTGCACCACTCTGCTTCCGCGTAGATCCAGAAGAAGGCACTTCCTTAATACTTATTATTAATGAGTTTGTTATAGATCATATCTACTTCTTATAGTCTTTAAGCAAACATTTAATAGAGATAACTAGTGCACGCATGCAGAAATGTTATAGATTTGCATAAACTCATAACATAAGCATAAGCGCACAGATCAAAATAGATATATAAACCAGAAATTAACCAGATCCACAATATTTCAGAACCAACTTAGCTTTATTGATATCTTTGTTCAGTACAATCCACTTCCCGCCCTGTGCACTCAGCTGGAGGGGTCCGCGCACACAACTGCGGACTCTACCTGGCCTCTACGCGCATAACTGTAGAGCCTCTATCTATATACCAACACCCTTGACTTGAACTTATAGACGCAGAGAGAATATTACCTTCATAAACCCATAACATTCACGATCAAAAAGAAAAACTACCTTCTAACCTTAGAGCCTTGCTCTATTTATACATTTCCATGGTCCGCGGACCATGGGCGGGTTGACTCACTTTCTATTTTCTTAGATTATTTTTAGGCAGACAACCCTTTGAGTTGACTCATTACAATTCACGCTCCGTGCATATCGCGGAGCCTTTTACCATACTATTACCAAAATTGTGGTCTTTGATCCCCAAAAACCTTTACGTGGGGCCTCTGCTGCCCAACAAGCACCCAACAAAATCATTTTGACTCGTCCTGAGTCACTCGGCTAGCACGTCAATCTTTGCACGGAGGTCGGTCAGCAACTTTTTCACTTCACTTGTACTTGCAACAAAATCTTTTGCCATCTTCTGTACCTGTTCTACGTGGGCCACCGATGCATCAATATCTATTTTAGTTGCTTCACCGGGTGCATATGATGCCTACATGTGTGCCACCTTTCGCTCGATGGTGGTGGAAACCCGAATGCCTCATCAAGCCACGGCTAGAGACGTTCTTTAATCACTGCTTCCTTCTGTCGGGCAGTGTCAGCTTGTATCTTCAGAGCCTGGGCCTCCCTCATCTTGGCCAAGCGCTGCGTAATAGCAACCGTCTGTGCAGTCCCTCTGACATTATCATAGGCTTGTTGTAGCTCCCTTGCCTCTGTTTCCAACTGCTGTAAGGTTGGATCTTCCTACAGTGAAGTGAGTGTAATAAGTGAGTGATCCAACAACCCAACGCACTCATGTATGGCACGGGCTATTATTTCCCGCCCAGATTAAATGATACCTCTCCGCTGCTCTATGACCTCCAGCGGTGTAGAGGGCTATGATTTCAGTTGCAGTTCAGTGATCTGCAAGTTGAGGGCCACCTGGAACCTCATGGCTTCATCCTTTTCTTTGCGGAACCCACTAGCCAACTTGTGGACTCGTATGCCAACAGGTAAATCTTCCGCAATCTCCAACTCAGGGGCACGACTACATGCTTCCCCCATAATTTTCTCCAGCTATCGATTTTGTGTTACTGCATCATCCTGTTGGAGGCTCAACTATTCTATGTTAATTCGCTGCTCACTAAGCACCTGTACCACGCATCCATCCATAGCGTGGAGCTCCTTTGTGACGCCATCCTGAAGCTGGTATAATCTCTTGTGGGGGAGGGCAGCCAAATTTAATCCAATCCCTATAAGCCGGCCTACAACCACTCTGTCTGTCGCGTTGTTTGTTGTTATTGCTCATGTCGGGAGTGTGATAGCATTAGCCATTTTGGCCTGCACTAGCTGCTCAACTGCTGACATACCCATAGCTCTAGGGGTAGCGACTATTCCCGGTTGTAGGGCCTGTGCTCCGAGTTCCTGCAGCTATGCACTGAGCGCCCCCAACACAGTCTTTTGCTCTATCATGGCCTCATCGAGCATTTCCCAAGTGACGTCGTGGACTGTATCCCCTATGTCATGTAGGTCACCTTTGTTTAATGTGATAAGTTCCCCCTCCAATTTGGATGCCTTGGTCTTCTTCCATGCCTTCGATCATTCTGTCACATTAAGGGCGAATAAGTGGTGGATGGCGCTCCTCCTTCCATCTCAGTATCCCTTTCCCACTCTGAGGTTACCGGCGGAACGCTTTCGTCCCTTATCGTAGTAGCCCCTCCTGTTGTCGCCTTGCTTGTGGAAGTCTGCGTTACTTCCCGGGCCACCCATACTTTCACGGCGTGTTGTTCGTTTCGCTTCTGTTGTGCTAAGCGCTTAGCCTCAACCTTTTGTTTCTAAATGGCGGCCTCATCGCGTCCCACCGCATCTAGGCTGCACCACTCTGGTGGCCAGGTATCTAACACTACATAAATAGCCTCATCGATGGCAATGAAGGGAAGTGTGGACCATGTCTGCTCTGGATCCTTGCGCGCCCGGATGTATACATGGTGCATATCCACCTTAAACTCGGCTACGCTCTTCACACTATCAAATACTTCTATAGATAGATGAGGTTGCTAATTGATCCACTGTTGTATGTTCGCATCCATCAGTATCCAAAAAATCTTGACTCCTTGGATTCTTGCAGCGTCCTTCGTCACCCAAAGCGACGTGTATCTTGTGGCCTCTGGCCAATCCTGGTCCAGGGAAGGAAACTGACTATCTTTGGGTAGTTCACTTGTAACCAATAGGATGGATAACAACAACCACGCATAGTGGAAGGCCTTACCCTCCTCCTGGGCCTCCCTGCAGTTGGTCAGGAATTCATCACAGAGGAACTGCACCCAATTGAACCATTCCCCTTCTGCACATTGTTCAGCGAATGCGACGACCAATGTTGGGACCTTGTTGCCTCGACATTCCCTCATCACTTTCCCTACCAGCAACTGGGTAACCACGTGGACCCCCTTGTCCTGAATACTATCAATATCATATCCCCTCTGCTTTTTCTCCAATTTTAATTTATGTTTCAAGGCTTTTGTCATCGTCAAGTCATCTCTCATACCAACTATTTCTGCGGGGTCCCTTTTGTCACGGGGATGCTGGGAGATCCTAAGAATAAGCTCCGCCATGATGGGGACGGGTTTTTCTATCCACAAGTATCCATCATGTACCAGGCATAGCAATTGTCTGATGGCTAGTATTGTAATGGGGGGCCGATGAAAATGTGGAATTGACAGGAGGCAGAGTAACCTAGCCGCCTCCACCTTTTGCAGCCATTCCCACTGCTGTAATGTCGTAATAGCCCCCTTTGTGCTCCGCTCCATCAGTTTGCTATTCTCCAAATGAGGAAATTTCTCAGTATATGCAAGGTCCCAGTCTTCAAATTTTATGATAGGGATGCATCCGGTCGCCGTTCCCTTGAACGAAACCCCTTTAGGGAGGGACGGGGTGATGAGTATGTTATCAACGGCATCTAAATCTTTAGGGACCGGGGCTTTCCCTTTCCTTGGAGGAACATACTTAGGCTGTTTTGCTGGAGCCTGGACTGACTGGATTTCTTCCATCTCTTCTTCGGGTTCTATTTCTTCGATAATGGTCGGAGGGTCCTCTTCCTCTTCATCGCTCTCAATCGTAATGGTTTTTCCTTTTTCTTCCATCGACAACTTGCCAAATCACGAATTTCGCGGGGACATCCAGACCGGCCCTACTGCCTGGGTGTTCTTCTTGGTCCACGGCACCCGAGGTGATTTAGGGATCTAGGCTATACTCCCTTCCTGCGGCAGGGGGTTCTGCATCACCTCCTTGGTTATGGCTGTCATCTTAACTAGGTTCTCCTGCATATCCTTCGGCAACGTTTTAAACCACGGACTTTCTCTCAGGAGTGACTCATCCATCTTCTTCCTGTTTTCTTGATAACAGTACGTCTTAATATGCAAGGTGCCAAGGGTTGTTTGGAGACAAGCCATGCGTGATTTATATGCGTCTTTGAAATTAAATTCGACCGTTCCCTCCATTCATGGCTCATTAATGCGATTTTGGCGGTAATTCCATTCAGCCTTGTATCTTAATGGTCCGTTGCTTGCTCCTCGGTGTCTTAAATGGGACAACTTTCCATGAACAGTAGTTGCAACAGTCACCTTCCATCTTTCCCATGTGGCAGCACAGTCCCTAGTACGTGGACGCGTGCTCTGCTTCCTACTAGCCCTGCGCACCATGTCTGAATCGCGCAACCTATCTATAGACTTCTTTATAGTCCCGGACCCTCTTCCAACTGCGTGGAGCGCTAAGACTGGGCCTCCTATGGACAGTCAGGTGGTCGCACGCCTCGTGTGAGCCTTCCATTTCCCTGCTAGCCTGGGTTGCAGGCACCCTTCACGTACCTTTGAAGCAAGTCGCGTTGCGCGTTCCATGCTCCCATGTTTAGTAGGGTGCAGTGGCAACCATGATAGCAAGGTCATAACTCGTTCTAGTATCGTAGGAGGACCAGCCAGGTCCAGTCCTTGTATTCTCAAATTTGCGCTGCCGGTTTGTGTGACCCCCATTTGTATTTTACTGATCTCGGCATCTAGCATTGCACTTTTCCTCTTTAGCCATGACCATTCTTCATTAATTTCACAAAGCCTTCTGCTGCCGCGCCGAATGACTCCAAGAAACCATCGGATTTCTTCATCCCTAACCTCTTTGAAGGTTACGATTGGGGAAGTTTCTTCAGTCCTCTCGGTTCCATCTTGTCTCGTCACCTTTTCCCTCCTTCATTTATTGCTGATCTGATAATTCCATCGAACCCTTGTTACGTGCACGTTTTCATTGACTCGTCTTCTTGTGAAAATGTTGTGCATGCTTCTCCCTATTTTCCTGATTGCGTTGGCGCGAATAGCTGGAATGTGTCGCTTCTTCTATTTTCGTGACAAACTCAAAGTTCTGATTCTTGGTTGGGTGGGCATTCGCACAACATATATCTGCACCTCCTGCGGCCGACGGACATTTTTTCCTTTAACTTGTACATGTATCTGCCTTCTATTTCCGCACCCAGTCCTCTAAGTCTCCTGATGTGTATTCCACCCTGGTGCAGTTGTCACACGCAACGCCCCTAGTTATACATCGTGCCATTTCCATGCCAGTCGCATCTTTTCACAGTGATCTATAGCTTCCTCCGTGCCTGATGTGCCCTCATCGGTTGGCAGTTCCCTTGCTTGGGATGTTACATGTCACAACGATCTAATCATCATATTACAATTTAGTGCTGTTACCTCCTGCAATCGATTTTTCCACCACTCTATCTCTTCATCAAAATCCGATGTGCAGGAACTGTCACGCTCCCATGAGATTCTCTCGACCGCTATCGGATTCATTCGGTCCTGGTCTTGCGTTGTTATTTAGTAGATGTAGTCTAGTTCATAATCGTTGTCCTCCTCGGGCACAAGTTCAGTGTAGCGTGTGCCTTCAGCAGGGTCCAACAGAACTACTACACATAGAGACTTTTTCTCAAATGTCATCTTTCATCTCTTTAAGCTGATGACCCCATTCATGTCCGTGGCCCAATCTATCCCTAGCAACATAGGGTATGGATTGCTGTCATCAAAAATTTCTATCACCTCAAAGTCCATCTGTGTACTTACGCCTTCAATGTCCACTGTCACCCCTTGCAATCTTCCCATCGATAAGATCTTCTGCTGGTTGGCCATCCGTAGTTGAATAGGAGACCACTGTAGTGTAGGCCTACCCATGCGTTCCCATGTTTGCTTAGGCAATACATTCGCATCTGACCCCAGATCCAGAATGACCTGGTCCATCTCATATTCACCGATTTGCGCCATCATTCGCATTGCCCACTCGGTGTGCAAAGCATTTTTTCCTAGCTTCCGGACTACACATGGCGGCCCCGATCCCATGCACCTTGTGATCAGCTCTTGTAGTCCTTGAACTACCTTATTGTCACGTAGCGACTTCATACATGTCTCCGAAAAGGTAGTAAGCATCGATGGATCCATTCCCGACTCAATTGGATCCCTACTACTTGGAGTAGAGACTTCCATGAAGCTCTTTTAGCTTCCTTAGACGTCCCCTTCCCCTGTCACATCTCAACGTCAAGTTCCTTTACGTCTTCTCCGGACGGTTTCCTCACAACCTCCCCTGTAGTTGCACTGCCCCTTAATACCATGTTTATGCTGGGCTCTTCCTCGCATGGCTCAAACCTCATCATTTGGACATTTTGAGTTGGACTAGGCTGTAGTACCCCCTTTTCGCGCATTTGGGAAATCAGTATTAGACAATCTACCATTTCACAGTCAATCTACTCACAATACGGACAAGATATTCTCGTCGGGTTAGTACAATCGTGAGCGTAGTGCCCTAGCCCTCCGCAATTATAACAGATTAGCTGTCTGCAGCCTCGTCCTGGTCCCATTCCTCCTCTCCCTCGACCATGCCCTTGGAATCGACCGCGCAGCCCTGCGGCTCGGTCGAAACTCCGCGTCTCAGTCTACATTTGATAGGTTGAGGTACTTTCCATCATTAGCTCGTAGCTTCGACATGTTCGCTCGTCGTGCCCTACTGATCTACAGAATTCGCAATATAGCTGCTGCGGAGTATGGGTATACTTCTGCAATAGGTGACAGTTGTTTGTTGCGTGCTTTCCTCCTACTTGACAAATCATGCACTAGAGTGCAGGCGACGAACTTAGCCTTGCTTGTACTTCCAGCCTTAATGGCATCGGGCCCCCTTGTGCCACATAGTTCGCAAATATGGGGCAGGGGTCCTTGTCGTGCCCTTGACTTTTGCATTTGATACACCCTACTTCTGTACATGCCTCTCGTCAGGGCGCCCTTTCCTACTTCAAACTTTGCATTTCTAAGCATAGGTTTTGTAGTTGCGTGTGGATCTACTAAACTCCCAACCCCAAATCCTGTATTGGGGTTTCATGCAACCTCATCATTGTCTCCAATGCTTCAGCTTGGGTTGAGATCTTTTGCTGTGACAGCGCCGTCCTCAGATGTGGTGTCAAAGACACTACAAACCACGTGCAGTGTTGCACATCCGTCAGTGTCATATTAGCTTCGCAGATTGTACTCTTCAATATCTTATCCAAATCCCACGGGGTTTCACCAGGTAACATCACGATCTCTTTGAACCCAATGATCGACTGCGTCTCTGATTTTGGCTGGCTAAATTCTTTATTTAACGCATCCTAGATCGTCGCTATTCCCGCATTCGGATGATCACTCAAGTACTTTATATACCACATCAACGCGCAGTCCTTCAGCACGCTAACTAGAGTAGCCTTTTTGATATTATCATCCGTTATGCCTTGGGCTTCCCATATAGCCTTTACCACGAACCAAAACTGACCTGGTTCCTCATTTCCTATGCCTCTAAATATCGGCAACTTTATCGCACTTACCATTCCAACCCTTGGTGGTGGTGGTGGTGGTGGGGGAGGAGGGCTCGGTGAAGATGGGTTTGACGTAGGTGAAGTAGGTGATGGTGTGGATGGTGGGGGAATCAGTGGAATGCGCTGATTTATCAGTCGGACTGTGCTCCTCGGAGAGAACCCTATGAGCTCCTCCTTGCTTTCTCACGAGAGTGAAATTAGAGGACTATTTTCCAATCCCTCGATCCCTCGATAGCCTCTTTCGTTCCTCGTTACCCCAAACATTAATGGATGCGCATAACCCATTTTTCACATAACGACATTTTAATCCAAGTATTCAATGATTTGATGTACTTACCCTGCAGTCCTTGGAGGAATCGCCTTTCTGCTTCGTTGTAACTCACAGTTGTGTCTTTCGCGAACTCAGTGATAAACCCTCCTATTATCCAATCCAACTGGTGATCTACTGTGTTAGCACCTAAATCTGCCTTAGGCTGAAGGAAGGCAAAAACTAGGGTAACCACAAACCACGCTCAGTCTAGTAGCTAGCCCTACCAGAGCAGGAGAGGGCTCTCTCCGAGTCACGCTCAGTGAATAGATGATCGAAATGATCTGAGATGACTTACAATGCAATATTTACCTTAGGCTAGTAAGTGAATAGGGATTCTGGAAACAATTTTATGAAATGATCGAGCTTCTAGGATGTTATGGGACCGGCGCTTAGCAAAGAACAGAGAATTTAATACAAAGGCACAGATTATTCCATGAGGCAAGGTAGGCGGAAAATGTAACAAGCTAGTTGGAGGTACCGCGGCATGGAAAGATTGCTGAAGAAAGTGAAAAGGGCATAGTGACATGAATCCTTTTCAACAGAAGAATAACATTGAACATGAAATTTCCCACAGGCAGAGCAATAAAATTGAATTCTACCTAATCTCACTCAGAAAATTTCACTGGAAATGAACATGAATAGAATTAGGAAACATAACGAAATACATATGAAAACATAAGAGACACATTTGTTACACTCACAACAACAAGAATCTCATGAAACAGAGCTGCTGCCTTTCATTAATTCTCTGTCAAAAATACACAGTGAAGAAACAAAGTTTCTTTCCCACAGTCTCCCAGAAGTTACAAGCCAACCAACCCTTTGCAAATAGCTTGCATACAATATATAGAATGTGTGAGGAAGAGATAGAATGCCCAAGGGTTGGTGAGTTACTCGAATCATTGCAAAATGGAGATGGAGAGCCAACCATCAACTACAGGTGCAGCGCTCACAAACATGACATTTGGCCTGGGTGACCCTTTGCCTTCCTTTGCCACTTGGATAGATGCCAATCTGGAGAAAAAACACTTTAAATGCCACCTTTGGTGCCAAAAAACCGAAGTGTAGATGACCGGGCCCACTTGGAGAAGTCCCGAACCGAAATTTCGCGAAATGGGAGGAAATTAGTAGTTTTTCCTCTGTGCTCCACGCCAATTTCTCTGTGCATCGTGCCACTTTGGGGCCTGTTTTGGGGCACTTGCAGGTGTCCACAATGTGCCCAAGTGGGCTTGTTGGAAACATTTTCCTGTCTACTTTCTAACCCAACTAGAAGTTTTGAATTTGGTGCTCATTTGCCCCTGCAAATCTCCATTCTCCCAAGACTGCTTTCTGTGTGTCAAAAAAGTGGCAGAGAGGCCATTTTTTGGGTGTTTTTGACCTCTAAGAGGCTCAGATCTTGCCCAAATTTCTTGCCTGGACACCAGTAGTCGTTATTTTCCATGCTGAATCCAAAAATAGAAGCCATTCCTCATTTGGAGCTCTAGAATTTTAGGGTCACGCCAGTGGCGCAGCGCACAGGGAGAAAATCCCTGTTTTTTTCCCAAAAAATTTCCATGTGACCAAAAATTCCCCAAATTTCTTGAAATTTGGGCTGGAGGTTCTCTATGGGGTGCCATGCTGAGCCAAGGAAGCCTCAACCAAGATTCTAAGCCTATCTCGCTCTTTTGCCTCTTTTGCCCTCCTTGTTGCTTTCCTCAATTTTGCTTTTAAACTCTTTATTCGGGCCTTAGCACTCATGTTTCGTGCCCTGTAATGAAATGCCATGTGTCTCAATAGAGCAAGTTCTTTGTCGGCCTTGTCTAGCAGCCTCTCCAAATGCATGTTTACCCTCTCAAGGTTGGCCTCCCTATCCTCATTGATTTCTTGCTCCAAAGATGTGAGCTCAACCCTTCTTCTTTGAGCAGCTTGGCGATGCTCTTGAATGTTTTGCAGCTCCATGATCGCCTACTGGTCCTCAAGTTGCTTGTTTCTCTGCTCCAGGCACTTCATGTTCCACTTGGCCCTCTCCAAGTCAAGGGACAAGGCCTCAATCTCTGATTGATGTTCCTGGATGGCCTCTCTAAGCTCTGCATTTGTTGGCTTTGTATCGGTCTCATCATCGTGAAGGAGAACGAACTCAATCTCTCGTTCAACTGATGGTTCTCCTGAAGGCCCCTCATCATGCGCTGGCTCCTTACCTCTGTTTTAGGAGAAAACACAATCCTTATGTCTCTTTTATATGTATTGGTCACCTCAGTCCTAGGTGCCTTGGAACTTCATCATTCTTTCTTGATGACCCAACCTCCATTGACTGTGCTGACATAGTTTGGTGCTGGCTTGGTGAAGTAGTTATATGCATGTTCAAAGCTGCCTCAATGAAAGTGTCCCATGTCATGTTATTTTTTTTCAACTGATGGAGAACCATAAACTTTATCAAGCTATGATTAAAGAGACTGGGATAATGCACTTTTCCTTTCAATTTCACCTTTTTAGACATCTTGGTTAAGCTCCTATACAAGTAACTACTCAAATTGAGCGACTTGGTTGCTGTAAAGTGCATGAGAAGCCTTATGTGATATTGATGCAACCTGGAAAATTTTCCCTCACCTGTGAAGAATTTCATGACAGCCTTCATTAATGGTGCATATATCTCCAAAAAATATCTGAATGGGAAAACATGTGAGTGAGTTTCTTTATATTATGATTTCAGTTAGGGTTTGTACTCTTCTAGGTCTAGGTTCATGTCTTTGAACCAATTTTCACCATGGTTTGGTATGCCTATAGCTTGAGAGATGGAATCTACTGAAAACATGAAATCATTCCCTGCAATGGTGATTTTGTCTTCCATCAAGGTGAGGGAAAATATACATCTCAGATGCTCATGGTGAAAAACTTTTTCTTGGCCTTTTTCTTGCCACATGTTCTTCATGGTGCTCAATGTTATCATGGTCCACCAATTCCTTTCCCTTCATCTCTTGTTTCTTGACCTTGAATTTTTCTTTCTCCATAGGTAGATGTTGTGATTTAAGCTGACTGTTTTCTTGATCAAGGAATGAAATGATAAATTTGGCCTTTATCAAATTGTCCTTGACCTACATGATCTGAGAATACTTCTCTTTGATGACTGGTTGTATGGATTTATGCTCATCTTGTGCCTCCAAGTCAACTAGGTCAAAATCATGCTCAATGAGCTCCTCATCATCAAAGAAGCCTCATGATGTGATGGTGATCCCTGTTCTTGTTTGCTTTTCCCAACAGCTTCTCTAAGTGGATGTGGCTCCTCTCGAGCCAAATCTCTCAATCAGCCTCTATCTCCTGCTGAATAGGTGTCTTCTTGTGGTTGTCTTGCAATTTGATGGGCTTCACAAGAAATTTGAGGCAAAATGGCACAATTTCAGGCCTTTTTTTCCCTGTGCGCCGTGCTCTCTATGTGCGCCGCGCCAGTGTAAATTTACACTAGAAATTTCCTCCTAGTGCGCCGCGCTTCCTCTGTGCGCCACACTCTTTTCCAGGCGACGTTTGGAGGCCTTCCTGATGTTCAAATTGGGTGCAAGATAGCTCGTTGGAAATTTATTTGAGTCTACTTTCCAATCCAACCCAAATTTTTCAATTTGGAGTTCATTTTCCTTGTCAAAAGTCAAATCTCCGAAGACTGGTCAAAATGTGCCCAGTGAGGCTACCTCAAGGCAGAGTGCTGTTACAGTCAATGTTTGAATGCCTTCCTCAACTTCAAATTGAGCTTAGGATAGCTCATTGGAAAGATCTTTGTGTCTAGTTATCATTTGACTCATCAAGAAAGTCATTTGGCCAACTTAGCTAGGAGAAAATTTGATTTTCCCACGGTCACTTTAGAGGTGCATCAATTTTCCTGAGGCAATTGTATTTTTGACATTTCTCTAAAACCATGACACCTGTGTAAAAAGTGAAGGAGGTTTTTCTTCCTTGGCCTGTTGTGGATAAAAATCTCTCTCATTTTTCCTACATTCAACTTTGATTTCTCAAAAAAATCATTTGAGTGAAACCTACCCCGATGTGTGGAACAAGGGATTTGTCGAAATGAAGCGAAATGAAGGGGATAGGGAGATTCTAAATTCTTGAGGAAATTTTAGGAAGTAGGAAGGGATGTTAGGAAGTAGAAGAAAGTGGAATCTCAGAAATTGAGTGAGGGGAAGGGGTCCAAAAAGGAAAAACACAAGCCCAACCTAGAAAACTGCCAGGTTGTAGCAAGAAACTAGGGTTTGTGCGAAAATGAGGAATTTGGGGGATCTCAGTGATGGGAAGTGTTTGATAAGGTACTTTAAGGATAGGGGAAGGTGTATGAACATCAAGATACAAGTTTTGCCTATGATTTGACCATCCAAGAGAAATTGCCTTCAAAACCCTAGGAGAGGGAAATGACCTTACCTAGGCGCAACTGAAGCATGAACAAGGTGTAAAATGACCCATTGGAACTTGACATGACGATGACAACCCTCTGAATGATGGTAGATTCAGCTGAATAGTGACATAGAGCGACATTTGGACGACTTTGGAAGGAGTGAAAGCAAACCCTAGACCTAATGCCTAGTGATCAAACTTTACTTGAAGACTCACTGAAATGACAAAATTTGACCTTGACACCTTAAAACCACTTTGTAAGAGCAGGTTTGATCACTGGAGGAAGGCTGCAAAGACTGACACTAACATACTATGCATGTGATTTTATCTTCAGATGCCTCTAGCTTGTGCACCAATTCTGGAGTCCACACAATGGGTTGATCTAGTCTGCACCTTCCCACACTGTCAGCTAGCCTCGCGATCCACTCGTACAACTCTAGCGAGAAGGTCGCAAAGAAGATCTCGTGGATTCTTGTGTATATGTAGCGATCCAGCCACCTTTCCTCAGATATCTGTGGATTTATGTTCTCCTGTACTACGAACTCGTATAGTTTCTGATCCAACCAATCTTCAATCTCTTTCTTCGTAGGGTTCCAATTTTTTGACATCAGAAATCTCTTAGGCAAATCCCGATCCTGGCAACAAAACCATTTGTTGGCTTATTGGGGCCTGACCCTCGTTCAGAAAAGTTATTAGCCAAACAAATCTCGCGCTATCGGCCCTTTCGGCAACAGTCCACAAAGTGCGGACTGAAGTCTCCCCTGAGGTAGCAGGGGAGGGTGATGGAACCAGGTTTCCGAACCCTTGGGATGTCTTCATGTGGTCTAGAAGGGGTCACGAACTGATCTGGGGTCTCACACCACTCTGCTTCTGCGTAGATCTAGAATAAGGAACTTCCTTAATACTTATTATTAATGAGTTTGCTATAGATCAGATCTACTTCTTACAGTCTTTAAGCAAACATTTAATAGAGATAACTAGTGCGCGCACCCAGAAATGTTATAGATTTGCATAAACTCAGAACATAAGCATAAGCGCACAGATCAAAACAGATATATAAACCAGAAATTAACCAGATCCACAATATTTTCAGAACCAACTTAGCTTTATTGATATCTTTGTTCAGTACAATCCACTTTCTGCCCTACGCACTCAGCTGCAGGGGTCCATGCACACAACTGCGGACTCTACCAGGCCTCTGTGCACACAGCTACAGAGCCTCTATCTATCTACCAACACCCTTGACTCGGACTTATAGACACAGAGAGAATATTACCTTCATAAACCCATAACATTCAAGATCAAAGACAAAAATTGCCTTCTAACCTTAGAGCCTTGCTCTATTTATACATTTCCATGGTCCACGGACCATGGGCAGGCCGACTCACTTTCTATTTTCTTACATTATTTTCGGGTGGACAACCCTTTGACTTGACTCATTACAATTCACACTCGACGCATCTCGCGGAGTCTTTTACCATACTATTACCAAAATTGTGGGCTTTGATGCCCAAAACCCTTATGCGGGGCCTCTACTACCCAACAAGGGGTACGATTGGCCTTTGAGCAACCCTAACCTGTGGTTCCGGTACTTTCGCACTGCTAAATAAGTGTATAGAACAAGTTTCCAAGTTATCCTTAAGTGTTTAATTATCTTACTAAACAATCACAATTAACGCCGCGTAAACAAATATCCTTACTTGCGTTCAATTATCCAATGTAATTACATACATTTGCACATCATATAAGAATTATAAATGAAATTCATACACAATATGACAAGATGAATTGCAGGAAACAAAGACACATAATTTGTAAAATTCTTCACTTTATTGATATCTTCAGCCAATTACAGACTCTATCCACCCTGCGCACACAGCTGTAGGGGTTTGCGCACTCAGCTGTAGAGCCTCTACCTACGCTACAACCTGAAAACTTAGACTTCTCTCCTTATTGCCTAGTACTTCTTCTACAATTTATGACTTCTAAACTACTTAGAGCTTACTCACTTAGCTCTTTTTATACAATCCCATGGTCCGCAGACCATGGGTAAATCTTTTGTATCCGACTTTACTTTACAAAATAAGGGCAGACAACCCTTTATGACTCATGACACCTTCACGCTCCGCGACCACTAAATGTGGAGTCTTTACAACTTTATTACAAAAGTCAACCCAAACATGGGCTTCTAGCCCCAAAACTGTCATTGGGGGATCCTGTTCGCAACACTGTGCAGTCACCCTTTTCCTTTTGATATATCCTTTTATCTTGAGAATTTGTGGAGTACTGATGCTAGTTAATGCATGACAAGAGATTGTTGGAGAAGTTTCTTCTAACTCTAGATCTTCTGAAGTTTCCCCTTATTGAGCTTCTTCATCTTCACAGTATATGCAAAATAATTTCTTCTCACTACATTTATGCCCTTTACTATACTTTTTGCAATAGTTAAAACATAGTCCCTTTGATTTTATTTCATCCATTTGTTGAGGATTCAACATTGTTGGTTTAGGAAATGGAGCATGATTTTCTCTACAGTTATTAGTGCTTAATTTTCTAATGGTCATTTTTCCTCTCAACTTTTCTTTCCAAAAACAAAAAAGACAAAAAAAAACAAAAAACAAAAAACAAAAAATGCTCTAGAGATTTAGGTTCAAAGAGACACACCTCATGTTGGATTCTTTCCTTTAAAGTTCCCATAAATAGGTGTAACAAGTTACCCTCTAAAATATTCTTTACTTTGAGAATCAACTTTTGGAATTGTTGAATGTGCTCTGTAACTAGACCCTTATGTCGAATATTTAAAAATTGATTAAAGAATGTGTTGTTGTTAATATCCCTGTAATGTGCTATCAATTCCTTTGTAAAAATGGACCAAAATATAATAGAGTCTTTTTTTCTTTCACAAATCATTTGATATCATACATGTTGGCCTTGTTCTAAAATCATGGATGCAATATTTACCTTTTGTAAGGATGCTACTTGGTGTAGATCAAATTATTGTTCCATTTGAAATATCCATGTTTCAAGATCATTACCATCAAATTTCCTCATATCAGTCTTCAAAATGAAGTAGTTCATTGGTGTTGACTCGAAGCCCTGATGATATGGATCCTAGTTTGAAAATTCATGATTATGGTTATTCCATTCAAAAAAATCTATTTCTAGTTGTGATAGGATACTCCCTATATGAGATTGATTCTCAGCATCATGCTTCTCCTTATGTTCATGATTTCCTTTGATCTAAACATACCTTTTAGGAAACCTCTCCAAGAGAAGACTTTTCATGGGAATCATGGATTTTTGTATTTCTTCCTTAGTTTCATTCATCTTCTTCATTCATCTTCTTTCCCATTTCTCTTTTAAAATTCATTGAGAACTTAAAAAAACCACCTTTCTCAACATACTGTCATCCATTTCATTAATTTATTCTCTAATTAAGATAACCTAAATTCTAAGTCTTCACTTTTTTCATGAGTCAAGGATGGGCCTTTAGTAGATTTAATTGATGTAGTACCTTTCTTTGGAGGTATGTTGGAAAATAATAATATACCTCCTCTTTATTACAATTAATAAAAAAGGATCTTTTACTGAACAGTTAGGTGAATAGTAATTTGCATACCTTAATTTGGAGAATATCAAGTTTGAAGCTTTATTGATACATATATGATATTTGAGGCCTTCTAGATATGAAAATTTGTTCTATAGTACTCTAATGTGTAGTTTCTACAATTCCACAAGTGTGAACTAAATCTAATGTGCCAATCGAAAGTTATAGTAACTTTCCCAAAAATTGTTGATTTTTTTTCCTCTTCCCATGAGCAAACTTGTATAGCATGCCACACATCCAATTCTTGAAATATAATTGTGGAAATTGTACTTGAGGTACTTTTATATGTCTCCTAAAATTCATGTTTGAGACTGAATTTTAGAGCACATAAAAGCCCTAACTTCCTTGGAGTATATCTCTGAAAATACATAAAACTAAGATCTATATATTGGATGATATGTTCACCACAATTTTTCCTCAACATGCTCTAATTTTCATGTTTTAAAGCCTCACCAAAATAAATTTATAGCAAAAATGATGAATTGACATGTTTGAGACATAATTTAGGAGCGGGTAGAAACCCTAATTTCCTTGGGACTAGATCTTCGAAAATATAGTGAACCAAGGTCTAAAACTTGAACTAGATATTACCCGAGATGTCTTCTCCATCGTCTATAGGTTTCACCGTCTAAAACCTCCCATAAAAGTAGTTATAGAAAAATATCCATGATGCCTATTTGAAACAACAAAACCCTAGCATCAAGAGATCTGATACCAAATGTTATGATCCTTACACCTTAAAAATGATAAGAAGCCAATAATTACAATCCAAATTGAGGGGGAACCTCCTTTTATAATAAATATAATGGGCAAGACAATATTTGATGATCCTAAGACTAGGTTTTATTATTATATATATATAAGAGACAAAGGATACGATTATAATAAAATGGGACCATAAGGGATTCTAGCCTACACAACAACATAGAAAAAGAAATGCAATCACTCAATATATAGGTCTTAATAAGGTATTTTTGGGTTACATGGGGCTTATATAGGGCCTAACATTCAAACCATTGTTAAGTTGTTACAATAAGAACTCATGAAGGGCATAAATTTTTAGAAGTTAGATTTCCTTTCCCATGAAATCGATTCCCTTCTTATAGAGTAACTCTTGGGAAAATTAATTGTCTTGATAAAAAAACTTATCAACTCACACATAAATTATCAACCAAGTTAAGTATACTTATTTTAAGGTTATCATGCATAATATATGCATGTATCTAATTGACACTGACTAATTCATAATTGTTGCTAAGATTCTTGTGTAACATCATGGCACTTAATCAAACCAAAAGTTGTTGTAACTTTTCACACTTGTAGGAATGGAAATCAATTCAGAAAAGTCTCACTGTCAAACTCTCACTTGTGTAAAAAAAACATTATACATGCTGGTGAGCCCCAGTATTGTAGCAATAATGCTACAACTCCTGGAACTCCCTTCTTTAATTTTATCAACCCGGTAGTTCGTAACAAACTTGGAAGCGACAGTGTTGTATGCACAAGTACTAGCTCTTGCCGCAGTTGTCACTTGGTCAGCTGGCACAAGTCCACTAGGAGCTTAAGCCAACTTCTATGAGCTCTTAGAAGAAGCTTTTTAATTGATGGATGAAAGCTAAGTCGAAGGAAGCTAATCTAATTGCAAAAAGAAACTGAAAGCCAAAAAGAAACGCAAACCCTAGCAAACCCTAATTCTACCAGCTAGTCCTACCGATGCAAAGGAGAGCATGCAAACTACCGAAAGAGATGCCATTACTTCTAAGAAGGTAAAATGCATGTGTCTAAGTTATCACTATCTGAAGAGAACATCTTTTTGTATTTTTGTTTAAGTTATTAGAATCATCATGCATGTGCTTTTAACTAGTTTTCACTGTGCAGAGGTGGATCAAGGAGGAGAAATGCTTGGGAAAGGTCAGGAAGGTACAGAGAGGGTCTAAGGGATCCCTAACATTCTTTCCGAGAGTTTCACAAAGTCTAGATGCCTTGCAACCGTGTTTATGAACTTCTACAGGAAGTCTGCAGGGGTTTCTACAGGAAGTTCTGTAATTCTTCTACAGGATGTTTCGAAATGGGATTTTTGAGGATGGGTGATTGATGGAAGATGCATGGATGGTTATGGAGGTAGGATGGGGGTCTGAAGTGACCAAAGAACTGATGGATGGAGTGGTGAGATGATATGTGGAAGGCTGATTTGGCTTTAAAGTAGTTGAGACAACAATGGAGAAGAAGGTAGGGTTACGTGGGCAAGAGGATGGGTGTGAAGCGAGAAGCCTAGATATGGGATGAATCAGATGGCTCTGATGAAGCTTGACCAGGTGAGTGAGTGATAGAGATGCCCTGCACAATGCACATTCAACTGAATCAATGAATTCTTGCAAACAACTAAGTCCTAGCTAACTTAATCTAACTGTCAATGAAATGAATAAACAACAGCCTCATTTGGAAAGAGAACCATGTACATCACGTGAGCAAGAACATTCCGAAAGATCTAAATGCATGACAAACTCCTACCAATCGATTCCCAAACATAAAAAGCTACTTTAACCAACAAAAACAACCAAGATAACAAAGCAAGATCTAAAGAGCGGATTTTATTTTAAGAACGCAACAAACACACATAACGATAAACAGGGGAGGGACTGGGCGCTTGAGATGGGCCCAACCCCAAGAGCTACAGCCTCCCAAGAGAGATTTATAGCTGGTGCAAAGCTGAATTCATATTTATTAATCAAGAATGAAGAGTTACATCAAAACTGTCCACAAGGAGAGCTTGAGAATGAGCTGAAAGCAAAGCTAATCTATTGCATACAAATCGAATTACAAAATGACTACAAAATGAATACAAAATGACTAACTATTGGCTACAAACTGACTAACCACTAGCTAACATCCACTGGCTAACAAAATGACTAACTGGCTAACCAAAATGAGGCCCTAAGCCTTCTTATTTATACAAATTGAGGACCCAACAGTCCTCCTAAACTTTAGGGACTCGGCTGCCCAAAACTTGGAGTTAACAACAGTCCTACTTGACTTGCTTGGCTACCCTTGTGCTGATTGATTTGGTGGCCCTTGAACTCCGAGCTGATGGTGGATAATTCGAGGTAAGGGCCCATAAATGAAGGGGACACCTTCCTACAAATCCTCTAGCTTGTTCTCCCACGAATTTGGCTGCCAAGTGCTCATTAAGACCTTCAATTTTGTCTCCAAGTTGACCAAAAAGGCTACACAAAGCACCCATTAGACTTGTTGGCATAATGACTAACCAAATTCACTCTATTAACATAAATATAATCAAAAACACGCAATAAACTAATGAGAATGGTGGATTAAGTCAAATTAGGAGGTTGAATGAGCCCAAATAATTATCCATTTTTGGGGCTCATCATCACCCCCCTACTGAAAGTGTTGCTCATCCTCTGAGCAACCAATCTCTCTCCTCATCTTTGATGGCCCTGGTGGCCTCCTTAGCTACAATCTCGGCCAATTTCTCCTTCTGCTACCCTTTCTCCAAACTTCCTGTAGAAACAGTTCTATGTCTTCCTGTAGAAACAGTCATGTAGCTGAGTTCTGGCTTCCTGTAGAAACAGACAGCACCACTATATCCTGCTCGGCTGTGGGTGATTTTTCTTTCAGCTTGGCTATGGCTATCCTAGACTCAAGCCTGTAATATCCCATCCCGGGGTAAAGCACAAACCATTTCAGGATAGAGCACATAGCCACAATCAAAACTACTCAAGAATATGTTAAGTGGGGAACGATAAAACCTCATCTTGTTGCAATCAGCCCATACTGTAATTCCTTGGCCCTATTTGCAAGACTTGTCAGCTTCAGTGTTTTACTCTCTGTAGATATGTGAGGAACTGCTGTCATTAGCCATCCTTATTGCATCTGGAAGCAGTAGGTTCTGGTTATTGTATATCCTCCCCTCATCCATTCTATCAACGGCTTTGAGTCCTCAAAGAATCGCATATCGTCCACCTGCCTCTCCTTTGCGACTGCCAAAAGAACAAAGACGGCCCTAACCTCTTTCCAGTTATTCATGTCAATTAGATGATGAACAAAGTTCAAATCCTTGCTTAAAACTTGAGCAATGGAAACAGTCCCTATTGTTGCTTCCACCTCAGAAATGACTCTCCACCAATTTTCGAGCCAACCCTTATAAGCATTCTCATTGTAGCTCCTATTTTCCTTTACCCTGGCACCAAAACTTGATGCTTGGGCTGAATAGCATGACCACAGACAACCGTATTAACTCTCAATCAGTAAGGCAGCTCTCTGATAATGTCCCCTTAGAGTATGATAGACCAAGCCATCTACCACCAAAGACAGGTACCAATCTTCATAACTTTTCGACTGACATCTACACCTTGTTTGAGTCCATCTGTTCATTTTTCACTGCAGTGCACAGGACCTTGCAATCATTTTCAACTGAGAAAAGATCTTACAGGCTCAGATACAAAATTGGCAGTCAATTGTTTCATTTATGGCTCTGCATGTGTTTCAAGGAAAATAAGAACTATAGACACTGCTGAATTCATTTCTGTTATCAACATTCTACTGCTTTGTTTTGAATTCATGATCATATTGCAGAGATGGCATCTTTCCTCAACAATTAATTCTCCCCATGTTCCATATTAGTCTAGGATAAATTCAAATTATTTTGAAGAAAATCTCATACAACTCCTAAGAGATGAAAGAACCTACCAAAGGTATTCTTACTCTTTGATTTCCATATTGTTCAATGAAGCAGGGGCTTTCTCCAAGAAGGATAAACTTTCATCAATATTCTTCAATGCAAGCCTATCTATAACTAAGAACTTCACTGGTCATTTTTCCCTCTACTGTTTTGGATAACTTTGAATGGTATGTATCAACTGAATCACTTCAAAATATACAGCTCTGTCCCATAATCAATTCCCTGGTGAAGACTCACCAATGAAGAAGCAGAACATTTCAAGTCAGAAAATAATGTTCTATCTGGAAAAACTTCGTAATCTTGAGCTCTTTTCCTTGCTTTCATTCAAGTGCTTCTTGTGCTCAAGACTTCGCGCTCTATCCCTGTTTAGTCTGTCCAAACTCTGCCGCGGAGAAGCAATCCATTTGTTCCTGGGCTGTAGTTGTTTTGCAACAACCTTGACTTCAACTAAACAATAGGCTTTCTTCAAGCTTCAAACTGGATGAGCGGGAGAATTTTGAACAGGCCAAAAAAAATCAGCGAAGGATGGTAGGTTAACTGATTGTGGGAGAAGAGGATGCATCTTCAGTTGAACAGGTTGCAAGTGCAAGTTGAATAACAGTCCATGAATTTCAGCTGAGCGCTCATTAATTTCTGCGTGATTTTTGGTGGAGTGAGGCGGCAAAGACGTGTGCTGGCCCATGAACTGCAGTGGTATCATGAACTGCATGTTCTACTTATTAACTGTATGCTTTCTTCTTGATCCGCTGCACTGGAGTTCAAGCAGCTGACACTAACTGTTTTTTTTTTAATTTTCACGTGAGTCACCTGTCCACATGTACTGCGTGACTGCCGGCTGAGTTCTAGAGAAGACAATCAGCTTAACCTTGATAATTCGTGATTTAATCCCACCATTCCATTAATTCGTGCAGTTTTTAAATTAAATTTATGTAATAGAAGAATGAGTTTTAGTCACATACCTCGAAGTTGAATGGCTGCCGTGAGCTGCTGTGGCCTGTCATTGCTGCATGCATTGGTTCCTTTGATTGCATGAGGGCTTGGCTGATGATTTTTTATTGCTTTTCCTTGTGCAGGTGTCCTCTGGCCGGATCTGAGTTGCATGCAATTGTTTCCACGTTCAGATCTGCACCTTCAAGCTGCTGCTGCTGCATGGTCACAAAACCAGAACTTGTTTTCTCCATTGCTCTCAAACGGTAAACCAGATTGATCTGAAACTCAGTGAGCATGTCCCTATCATCATTATGCATCTCCCATAGTGAAATCGTGATCAATGGATGCACGGATTTCGAGAAAAATGGAAAATGGCTGAAGATTTCAGAGATCAATTTCTCGGAAACCGTGCATCAGAATCAGCTGAAACTGCTTGGGTAGGTTACCATCACTCATATGCATATCCCCATGAAACAGGTTTTGAAACGGATGCACGGTTATGGAGAAAATGCAAAAATGGCTGATGGTGATGGAGGCTAATTTCTTGGAAACCGTGCTCCGGAATTGGCTGAAACTGCTCAAGCATGTTTACATCACCCTTGTACAATTCCCCATAAAACGGTTTGTCAAATGGATGCATGGTTTTCAAGTTATGGCAAAAACAAATTCTGTTCTATGTGTTTTTGCTTCAAGGCACTTTGCATTTTTGTTGCATGGTATGAAAAATGAATTTGGGCTGTGATGCAGGTATGGAGATGATGGAGGAGGAGTTAGAAGATTGCATGAGGACTTCTGAACCCTTGAGGAAGCTACCATGTTCACCAAACAACTTTTTGAAATCCATGTCTAATTTCCCACAATTTCTACAGGAAGTTCCTGTAGAAGCACAATGAGAAGCACAATGAGGTGGAAAAATTGATGGAGAAAGGCAAGGGATGGACACACAAGTGCTTGTAGGCCTAATCAACAGATTCCCACCATCAGATTCCATTTTAGACTTGAATTTGGCTCGTCCAAAGGTTCTACAGGATGTTTCTTGTAGAAATACAGAGCTTCCTGTAGAAGGCACATGAAAAATTCCTTTAACCTTGATTTGAGTGCTCCTCCTGTCATGAAACGTCCTTCTTGCAACCTGCAATGTCATTGCTGCAACATGAAATTATTCAATGGAGATTAGCTTTATTTTTCTTTTTCTTTTTCTTTTTTTTTTTTTTTTTTTTTTTTTTTTTTTGAAAAACAACTAGGGCGCCTCATGGAGGTTTTCACCCTAATTGCCTGCCTTGGGCGCCTCCAAGGGAGGTTTTCACCCAAAGATCTTATTCTCTTTTCTCTTTTTTTTTCCAACCCATTGACCGCCTCATGGAGGTTTTCAATCAATGAGCCAATCTAAGGCGCCTCCGAGGAGGTTTTCACCTTAGATTTCTATTTTCCTCTTTTTTCACTTTTTTTTTTTTTTTTTTTTTTTTTTCTACCCTACCCTACTTGAAAAAAAAAACCGTTCTCAAGTATAAGAATACTTCCAATGGAGCCATGTGCACATCGAGATTAGAGACAAAATGATGTGAAGGCTTGAAATGCATGCTTGGACAATTATCCGGACTTTAGAGACCAAATGATCTGACTTTGAAGGGATCAAACATAACTGAGGAAGAAAGTACCGCTGCAACTTAGTGACGATCTAAAACCATATCTCAATATAGCTCTGATATCTTTGGTTCTTTTGCTGATCTGTATCACGTTTCATGTCACCTTCTATCATGACTTTCTCATCTTCCTCCTTTTGCTGATCTTTCTCTTGAGTACATGGAAGATTTGATGGTAACCATGAGGAAACTCTCTCGATCTTTAATTCTGATCTATTTTCTTCATCAAGTGTAGCCCATGGTTCTTTGATCTCCTCTTTTGAATCTTGTTTTTCCTTTGGTCCTTCAATGTTGTCAATATAATCTCTTTTTTGTAATACTCTTCCTGAGCTATGGTGAAGATCATTGAGCTCAAAAGGAGTCATTTGCACATGTTGTGCCTCAGCTTTGCAATTGGGTTGAGCTACTCCACTGTATGGCTTTGGAAATGGTACGGGTAGTTGAGCGGAGGTGTGAAATTGAGATGGAGATGGATGGCATTGTGGTTGGGTAGGCATTTGGGGTTGCCTTGGTGGAGGAGGAGGCGATGGTTGTGGATGAGCAGGTGGTGGAGGAAAATGAGCGGGATGAGAGTTGTACTGGGGCCTCCACTCCTGATAAGGTGCATTCCACTGAGGCTGTGGCTGAGCATAAGAGTGAAATGAATGAGCAACTGGTAGGGCATAATATGGATCTGTGAAGGAACAAGGAGAATATGACCAAGGAGGAGGTGTAGACCAGGAAGGATGAGCAGGGGGACCCCAAGAAGGCATGAAAGTGGCTTGATAGGGGTCATAATAGTTCTCGGATGTCCCTTGCACTTCCTGCTGATAAGATCTAGGTTCATGCGGCCTCCTTTGGTTCATGTAATAGAGTGATTCAGTGGCTCCTTTGGCTCTCTGATATGCAGCTTTGAATCTGGGTAAGGAAGGGCACTAATCTGTAGGATGGTATTCTTCACAGACAAAACATACTTCTATGGAGTACAATGGACATTCGTTCCTAGGATGCTTTCTAGTGCAACTAGGACAAAAAATGACCAAAGCCCTCTTGGCTTCTTCTTGCTTCTTTTGGATCCGCAAGGTATCCAGTTGCATGGCAAGAAACTGCCTCATATCACTCTTGAAATCTTCGATCTGATTTGCAAATTCATGTTGGGACAAGGTACTGCTCCCAACATTCCTGCTTATAGCCATTTGCTCCAGAGGAATGGTTTCTTCTTCTTCTTCCCTGGAGATTCTTTAAATATGCCTTGATGTCCACCTAGGGCTTCTTCTTAATCACAGCCATCGAAGAAGAGAGAACGTTGGCTATGTGAAGCAGTGGGGGTGTTGTGCAATCATTTTTCTAACTTATCTCTACTCCTACAAGGCATGAAATGAAATCTTTTTGGTTGATTTTTGTTTTTTTTTTCTACTTCTACCTGCAACAACGAAATAGATTGAACTGCAACTAACTATCTTGCTAAAATGAAAATGCGGAATTGAAATGTAAGCAGGAAAGGACTAATCTATTTTGCTCAAATGAAATTGCAGGAATGAAATGCTAGTCTACGCTTGCGGAATTGAAATGCTAATCTACGCTTGCAGAAATGAAATTGCGGAATTGAAATGCTAATCTATGAAAGCGAGAAATGCTAATCTATGAAAGCGGGAAATGCTAATCTACTTTTGCATAAACGAAATTGCATAATGGAAACGAAATAAACTACTTAGAAGAAGATTGTAGTGGAAAATAGAAGAAAAGCGACAATCACCAATACTCTGACGCTTCCCCGGCAACGGCGCCAAAAAGATGGTGAGCCCCAGTATTGTAGCAATAATGCTACAACTCCTGGAACTCCCTTATTTAATTTTATCAACCCGGTAGTTCCTAACAAACTTGGAAGCGACGGTGCTGTATGCACAAGTACTAGCTCTTGCCGCAGCTGTCACTTGGTCAGCTGGCACAAGTCCACTAGGAGCTTAAGCCAACTTCTATGAGCTCTTAGAAGAAGCTTTTTAATTGATGGATGAAAGCTAACTCGAAGGAAGCTAATCTAATTGCAAAAAGAAACTGAAAGCCAAAAAGAAACGCAAACCCTAGCAAACCCTAATTCTACCAGCTAGTCCTACCGATGCAAAGGAGGCATGCAAACTACCGAAAGAGATGCCATTACTTCTAAGAAGGTAAAATACATGTGTCTAAGTTATCACTATCTGAAGAGAACATCTTTTTGTTTTTGTTTAAGTTATTAGAATCATCATGCATGTGCTTTTAACTAGTTTTCCACTGTGCAGAGGTGGATCAAGGAGGAGAAATGCTTGGGAAAGGTCAGGAAGGTACAGAGAGGGTCTAAGGGATCCCTAACATTCTTTCCGAGAGTTTCACAAAGTCTGGATGCCTTGCAACAGTGTTTATGAACTTCTACAGGAATTCTGCAGGGGTTTCTACAGGAAGTTCTGTAATTCTTCTACAGGATGTTTCGAAATGGGATTTTTGAGGATGGGTGATTGATGGAAGATGCATGGATGGTTATGGAGGTAGGATGGGGGTCTGAAGTGACCCAGGAACTGATGGATGGAGTGGTGAGATGATATGTGGAAGGCTGATTTGGCTTTAAAGTAGTTGAGACAACAATGGAGAAGAAGGTAGGGTTACGTGGGCAAGAGGATGGGTGTGAAGCGAGAAGCCTAGATATGGGATGAATCAGATGGCTCTGATGAAGATTGACCAGGTGAGTGAGTGATAGAGATGCCCTGCACAATGCACATTCAACCGAATCAATGAATTCTTGCAAACAACTAAGTCCTAGCTAACTTAATCTAACTGTCAATGAAATGAATAAACAACAGCCTCGTTTGGAAAGAGAACCATGTACATCACGTGAGCATGAACATTCCGAAAGATCTAAATGCATGACAAACTCCTACCAATCGATTCTCAAACATAAAAAGATACTTTAACCAACAAAAACAACCAAGATAACAAAGCAAGATCTAAAGAGCAGATTTTATTTTAAGAACGCAGCAAACACACATAAAGATAAACAGGGGAGGTACTGGGCGCTTGAGATGGGCCCAACCCCAAGAGCTACAGCCTCCCAAGAGAGATTTAGAGCTGGTGCAAAGCTGAATTCATCTTTATTAATCAAGAATGAAGAGTTACATCAAAACTGTCCACAAGGAGAGCTTGAGAATGAGCTGAAAGCAAAGCTAATCTATTGCATACAAATCGAATTACAAAATGACTACAAAATGAATACAAAATGACTAACTACTGGCTACAAACTGACTAACCACTAGCTAACATCCACTGGCTAACAAAATGACTAACTGGCTAACCAAAATGAGGCCCTAAGCCTTCTTATTTATACAAATTGAGGACCCAACAGTCCTCCTAAACTTTAGGGACTCGGCTGCCCAAAACTTGGAGTTAACAGCAGTCCTACTTGACTTGCTTGGCTGCCCTTGTGCTGATTGATTCGGTGGCCCTTGAACTCCGAGGTGGAGAATTCGAGGTAAGGGCCCATAAATGAAGGGGACACCTTCCTACAAATCCTCTAGCTTGTTCTCCCGAATTTGGCTGCCAAGTGCTCAGTAAGACCTTCAATTTTGTCTCCAAGTTGACCAAAAAGGCTACACAAAGCACCCATTAGACTTGTTGGCATAATGACTAACCAAATTCACTCTATTAACATAAATATAATCAAAAAAATGCAATAAACTAATGAGAATGGTGGATTAAGTCAAATTAGGAGGTTGAATGAGCCCAAATAATTATCCATTTTTGGGGCTCATCACATGCAATGCTAGAAATAAAATCACACTTGCAGAATAAAATGACACTCTTCTATTCTATAACACTCTTGTAAGTAAAGGAAATAACACTCCTTGAAATCAATTCCACAAAACCATTCAATCATAACCACACAACCATCAATCCAACTAGAATCAACCCATCCATTAACTGTATAACACACTCTAACAGATGTAACATCAACCAATTAACATTATGTGTTAGCAACAAATAATGAAGTTGTAGTAGAAATTGAATAGTAGCAGAAAAATATATGATCACAATATATTTATCTATCATGAAATCATCTGGGGATATGCTAGAGCCATTTCATTTGCTGAGTGGTCACTTTGTTTGGATTGTTTTTTACTAATGGCCACAACAAGAAAGGTCTTCCTAAAATAAACACATGAATCTCCTAAGCCACAAACATTTTGGAGAAACCTATCATGAATCACCTAACTAGATATGTTCTAAATAAAACCCATGTTGCCTATTTTCCATATTCATCATTGTTTCTCCAAAAGTCACTCCTAATGATAGTTACCCGATTTTTTCTGAAAAAGGTTCTCTGAACGATAGATAATGAGTTAGAGCCTTATGGACCAAACTTGGTTATTAATTCGGTAACATAAATTCTTATTAGTGTCCTTAGGAACAAAAACCATGTTCTAGAATTTCTCTTAGAGCTATGTAGAGATGCCAACCATGGAGGTTCGTTATAGTAACTACATATGAGCCACAATAATAACAATAGGAAATCCATCATCAATAAAACCAATAATAATCCTTTCTATTGCATAAAAAATAAAGGAAAATAATGATAATTAACTACTTTAATATTCTTTAAGCTTATTGTGGCACATTCACGAAGAAACACAATAAGGAAGGTAATAGATGGGAAAAGAAGTGCAGTAAAATGACTGAAAATGGGTGTTTAGAATGGTAAAAAGGTGAAAATTTGGTTAACCAAGAGTAACCGATCCCCGAAGCAAGAGAGACATCCCAAACCTACAAATGTGAAATCCAAGAATTAGTTGTACAAATATAAGATAACAAACCTACCTTGATTGAGAAGTCTTCCTAGACTAAGGATAAAACAGTATAAAAGAAGGCCACACAAGTCAAATACCTGATAGATGGGAGAAAGAAAAAGAGGATAGATGGAATCAATTAATAACATCTTATGAGGAAGGTGTTATTCCTATTAAGGAACACCAACCAAATTTTATATGATTGAGAGAAAAGCGGGTTTAGTACTTCGAAACCCACAAAATCAAATGGGAAGAAGAAAGACAAGAAGAAACAAAATATGTTTGACCTATAAAAATAAGTGAATAAATTGGAAATTAAGGAAATTCAACTTGGGTTAATCATGTAGTCAAGTCTTAGTTATATAGATCCCTCACCACACTATAATATGATATTGCAAGAAAAAATTGATAATGTTTCATAGAAAAGCTATAATGACCAAGAAACCCTTTGACATCACATCCCTTTCTACCTTTTTAGAGGCATGTTTCATGTATTAGTGAGGACAAAAACTTCCTTTCTAATTTATATCAACATAATCTATTTCTTTATTATGACCCAGTGTGGAATCCTAACCACTTCATGGGGGATATCTAACTGAGAGCATTTGTGTCTTGTTTGAGCAACCATTATGATTAGGAATCTACTCATAAGATTGCATAGAGCAATCTCAAACGAAACCTATGGTTCATAGGATAATTTTATAGGTCTCTATTGTTCATTAGCATGCACAAACAATGGACCTACTCTCAACCACATGTATATTTCATGACAAGGAACAAGGAATAAGATGTTGTACTATAGGTCACAAATTGAATTATTGGAAAAGAAAAAAATGGAAGGATGTTCTGAGAGGTGGAAACAAGTCAGGGAAGAAATTCGACAAAGGACCTCTTTTAATCCCAACAACCTGAAGGTAGCACTAGAAAGAGTGCACATATAGATTAAGTGCATATAAAATTGTGGAAATAATTTCATAGATCTCAATTATCATTGTCCAATGATCTGGCTACCTACCAAATACTACAAGAAAGAATACAATTTGTCTAGGAGGGAGGAATTGGTCTATTGGAAGGAAATTCATGCAAGAGTAGGCTACTTCCATGTTAATGAAGTAGGATAAACTGACTATAGTCTCGAAAACCTCCTCAGGAGCCTCACCGACTCAAAATAAAACTAAATGTTTGGTTACATAATGACAAGCAATGAATTCAACTAAGAGTAGATGATGGGTGCTCAATTTGACATATTTTTAGCACTCATCCAATAACATGTTTCCCATTTCCATCTCATTCTAATACCATTTTCATCTACAATGATGCATTTTTTATTAAGGTATAATTATCATCTTTATATGTTCTTTCAATACTTATTCTTATGAATTTTCAGGAGATTACTACCTTTTTCTACTAGCATAGGAACAAAGTTTCATAAGTGTCTTCCAAGTGCAAGTTCTTCAATCATTTTTGAGGACATAGGTGTTGCAACTCTCGAGTGTGAGTTGTTGCAACTTTCTTCTTGAGTATACTTTTTGCATCTTTGAGCTATTTCCCCTCGTGCTACAACTCTAAGTTGTTGTCACCATTGTTGCAACTCCTTATTATTGTGAATCTCACCTCTTTCTTGTTGTGACTCTTGCTACAACTCTTATTGTTGTTGCACCGCATGGATATATTTGAAACTCACTCAAGACCATTGTTGCAACTCTAAGGAAATGTGTTATAACTTTGCACCAATTGTAAAAACACATCAATGAACCAACGAATTATCACTTTTGGGTCGACCAGGTTGTCAAAAAATCAATCTCCTCATGCAGGAAAATGACAAGGGACAATATGTGCTTAGAAAGGAATGAATGAATCAGTTTCACTTGTCATATAGGTGATTAATTTAGCGTGTTCCCAATTTTTGCTATATTTTGGAAATACGATGTAACAAGATGGAACATTCTAATTCTCATGGTTATCCATTAACCTTTTTTTATTAATTTAAATATAGAAGATTATGTATAAAAATTGGTTCTCTCCTTGAGTTGAGTAACTAATACGTTAATGGATAATTGAGAGTGAGTCAGAGTTAGAATCACAACTAAGTCCTTCATTTTATTCTTGGTTTCCTCCAATATAAAGTTCCTTTTTCATTCGAATTCAATAAATGGTGCGTTAAGTATTTAGAATCTTTCGACTTTCATAAATCAATGCCTCGTCTAAGGAGGTAGGGCCTCCTCCTTAGCTAGGTTTTTTCTGTAATGTATAGAGTAGTTGTAGTATATTTTTATATATTTCTTTTATTTCCAACAATTAGTCTAATTAGTAATTAACTCTTATATTTCCTTTGTTGCAAATCTAAAGTTCAATTGTTGTAACTCTAGTATTTCCTTTGCTACAACCTTGAATTTTAGTTGTTGTAACTCAGATATTTCATATTGTTGCAACTGTGAATTTTGTTGTAATTTTGATATTCCATGTTGTACTGCAACTCTGTATCATAGGCTTATTGCAATAAATATAATATTCATACTACTGCAACTATGTATCATAGGTTTACTATTGAAATTCATTCATTAATATTAACATTAATTATAGATTAATTGTTGTCATTAAATTGTCTAGCAATTTGTGACTCATGTCATTGCTGCAACTCTTTGTAACATTAGATTTTTTTTTCTAGAATCGTGATTGTTATGTTTTCGATTGGGTTCAGTTTGAGTATGTTGTTGACAATTTCTGATTGATAATCCTATTTCCTTTATGAACAAAGTGTGGTTTGATGGTATGATATTTGTTGCATTATATTGCATGCATAACTGCATTTTTGTAATAACAACCAAGATCATTTCAACATTGGAGAAAGTCACCTTAGATGTCTATGTGATTTATTTCTTACAAGTGTGATTTATTTCTCGTGAGTGTGATATTTAATTCCCTGCAAGTGAGACCTTTACTTTCCTACAAATTTTCTCTTTACATTCTCGCAAGTGTGAATTGGATTGCAAGTAGATTTCTCTTGGTGACTTGTGAAAGCATTCCAATATCTTGTCCAAAGATACTCGTAGATAACTACAACTACAGAGAGCACTAATATAGATGGTGCATGACAATTCAAAAGTTCGATATGAACCTCTAATTGATAATTAAATTTACAATCTTTTGGTTATATTTTTGAACAATTATAAAGGTAAATGAAAGGCTAATCACCACCATTCTATGGAATTTCAAGTAAAGTATGTATCCTTGGTAAGCATGACAAGCAACATTTTCAGGATTCCACTCTGATTGGACATAGAACACTAGAGTTGATACACTTCGATTTGTGTGCCCCTGCGACTATTGTGTTTACCTTAGCTAAAAATTATATTGAATGCTTTTTAATTGACAACCATATCGGGTATGTTGGGTTTATTTGTTGAAATAGAAATCTCAAGCACTTGAATTTTTTTTTTTAAATCATCTGTGAATTGAAAATGAAGCTCAATCTTGTATTGGTGCTCCTTGTATTGATAATGGAGGGGAACACACTTAAAATGAGTTTGAAATCTATCTTCATCAACATATGTGCAAACATCAAATTATTGTTAAATATAATCCTTTGTAGAATGGTGTAAGAGAAAGAATGAAGAGAACACTTGAATATGGTACATCTAAAGCTATGTTTTCAAGAATATGAAGTTGATGTTTTGGGATAACGCGGTTCTATGGGAAATATGTGTGAAAATTATGAGTCCATCTCCTTCCCCTAGGAAAAAGACTCCATATGGAATGTGGTATGGTTGTATTCCTTTGGTGAGGCATCTCAATGTATTTGGTTCCACCTACTATGCCTTAATTCGTAAGAAGACAATAAATAAACTTAGTGCAAGGAGTCATAAGGGAAAATCCTTGGGTTACTCAAATACCACCACGGCATATCAACTTTATGATGAGATAAACAAACATTCCATTCATTCTAGAGATGTTGTTTTTCATGAATCCACCGAGATTGAAAAGACTATTGAGGAACATTTTGATCACCTGAATATATTTTCCCATGTAAATAGATATCATGATTTTGTTGATGAGATTCCACATCTTGAAGTGGGCATCCTTATATTGGATCAATGTCTAGAATCTACTTTTGAATTGCCATCTTCCCCTCATGAATAAGATCTAACCACTTCACCAGAATAGGGAGTTCAATTGGATGATATAATTAAGAGAATTAAAATGATAAACCTTAATGGGAAAGCAACACCATCTCAAGTAGTAGAGAAACCTAGACCACCATTATGTCGTTATGTTCTTTATAGTTCTAGTAGGATATTAGTCGAAGTATTAGATTAAAAAAATAGTAATTTTGCTTTAACTCGAAAGAGTATTTGTGTCATATAATTATGTGTTTGGTTCAAGCATTACAAAGTTAATTCATCTACGTTTTCCAATTGCTTTTTCTTTTTCTTTTGGTAGGTAAGCACCCATGGGGAATTTGAACCAGTGACCTATCGCAAGGAGTGCCTTAACAGTGCACCCATTCACCATCAATCCAAAACCCCGTGGGCAGCGAATTGGTTTTTCATTTTCAATAAGAATACATTATTTTTCTTTGGATATGTATGAGTAACAAAAATAGGGGTTTTGTAAGTGAATACCTTACAGAATTGTGCCAACAAAACATTAAATTTACAACATATAACTCTATTAGGGAATCTTTTTAATAGACTCCATCTACCATTAAGGAAATATAAATTTAACTGTTAATCTTTAACTCATCTATCTTTAATTTACACTCCTTAATAGCATACTTGTTTGCTTATATGTTAACATTTCTTAATATATGGAAATATACTTTAATAATAAAAAATTATATTATTTTTTAAAAATTTAATAAAATATTTAAAAATAATACTTTTACGATTTACAACCTAAAATGATTAAAAAGAGATATCACGAATTCAATTAATTGAATCATTTACAGAATCGTTAATAAATTAGTGAATGCTCATCACAAATATTTCAGAATTTTCAAAAAAATATCTTTTTGTTTTCTTCTTTGTTCCATTCAACTTCGACCACTCAAATAATATTTTTAAATATAATAAAATATTTAAAAATAATACTTTTAGGATGTACAACATAAAATGATTAAAAAGAGATTTCATGAAACAACATTTACATGTTAATTCAATCAAATGAAACATTTACAAAATCGTTAATAAATTATTGAAAGCTCGTCACAATCATTTTAAAAGTTTCAGAAAAATATCTTTTAGTTTTCTTCTTTGTTCCAATCAACTTCGACCACTCTAATATTTTTTTTTTTTCTTAATTATGTAAATGCTGTCATTTAAAGATGGAATCTGACAATTAAATCGGTGGGAGCCTTTAAATCGTTAAAAAAGATTGAATGTTATTTCCTCCTTCTCTTTAGGATCGGTGTAGAGGCAGGTCGTTGATTTCCTTGTTATTTCCTTGTTCAAAGTAAACGCAGGTTGTTGATTTCCTTGTTGAAAGTAAAGGCAGCTCGTTGATTTTCTTGTTATCAAATTTTAAGATTGGACTTGCAGCATGTATTCACATTGCCGCGTGGCTCCCTTTTAAAGCGGGGATGGTGTTTGAATGCCTCTCATTTTTGCAATGTTTCCCATCAGGCATATACTCACACCACACTAATGAATCGGCGCGCAACCCAAATCCTTGAGTTTTGGCGAAGGTGCGAGCTTTGTTCATAATAAGCGGCGCCACGTTTGAATAAAGATGCTACCTACTCTGACAAAAGTCAAATAAAAAAAGGATGGTAAGTTTGAAAGGTGTCCGCCACGGGGGGCATGTCACGACAATAAACATCACCGAAGAGACGTGACATGCATGCCTTGTCACATCCTTCCCTTTCGTTCGGAAATTGATTTTAAAATATGAGTACGTGTAACTCCTAACCGACATAAATGCAAACTATTGCTTTCAACTTTGCGACCAAAGAAATAACATTTCCGAACATTATCAAAAGGAATAAAGATGGTCGATTTTGAGGATCTAAGATTTTACTACTTAAATATATGATAATATAAGTCTAATACCTAATATCTCGCAAGTGTGAGCAAGTTGTTCTGGGGCATGTAATATAAGTCTAATACCTAATAGTTCATGTCGAGGGGTTTAATTAAAAGTCAAATTGATATAAAATATTTTCGTAGGCGTGAAGGATGATTTTATATATATATATCAATTTAAATTATACGATTATTTTTTGTTAGATATAATTTAACTTTTTGTCTTCAATAAAATTATTTATGTAATTATTTTGTGTGTAATACCATTGAAATTTTATGTCATTTTATTTATTTGTTTAACTCGCTTTAATATTGTATTTTGCGTATATTTTTTTTAATTCACTTTGCAATATTTCTTTTGAATTAAATAAAAACAAATATTTAATATAGGTTGTTTTACTTATATTTAATAATTTTTGATGATTTATGTTTTATTATAAGTGTATTACAAAATATTAATAAAACTAAGGTTATAATAAATGAATTAAAAAAATCAATTATATTAATTGTGTACTAATCATAGAATTTGGAGAAAATTACTTCATATAAATATTTTGAAGTTGACCTTTAGCACAAGTATAATTAGAATTATAGAATTTAGAAAACTATTGATTGAGGGTAGAAAGCTTATTTTTGTAATGTACCCCTCATCAATTTATTGAGACCTTATTTCCTCGTGTTGAGTTAGATGGTTAGGAGGTTGTCTTTTATTTTCTATAGTGGTCTCGAAATAAATTGACTAGAAGTTGCTTTTGTGGTATATTGGAAATGAATTAATTAGAAGTTGTTTTTGTAGTGTATTAGAGATAAATCAATTAAAGGAAACTGAGAATTTTATATTCTAGTTCATATCGAATTTATGCACATGTGTATATACAAGATAATAAGTAATGATAATATTTAAGAACTGCTGGAGAATGTACGAAGGACTCTTATGGTGGAACTTGACCCTAACTGTCTAGAAACTATTGGGAACGCAGTTATGTCCAAGAATACGATAGCGGGGAAAGTGTGGTTGGAGAGAGAGGCCCCACACACACATAGACAAAGAAAAGGAAGCGATGAGAAAGAAAGACCGCAACCTGTAGCTGGAAATCTAGTGGGCAGAGAATACAAAAAACTCTCAGCCTAGAGCCCGTGGGAGAAAAATGTACAATCCAAGGGTTAGAAATTGTACAATCCTATCACCAAGAAAATAATTATTTCAAGAGATGTTAAATTCCTTGAAAATCAAATATGGAATGATCAAGATAAAGGTACAACCATGAATCAAATTTATACAGATGCATTTGAACAGGGTGATGCAATAGAAGTTGAAAAACCAAAACAAGGATTTCCATGCCTACAAGTTCCAACTGAAGACACAAACCAAGGAAGACATAATGCGCACGGTCCGTCCTCAAGCAGTGAATATCAATAAACCATTTTACAGAAAACAAGAAGGTATAGAGAGATTTATGAATAAATAGATAATGAACAAGTACATATTGCTTTATTGTCTTGTGAGCCAATACATTTTGAAGACGTAGTGAAAAGAAAGAATGTGTTGAAGCTATGAATGAATAATTTGCAACCATAGAAAGGAATGATACATGGAGTCTTCTATATCTACCAAAAGGAAAAATAAGCATTGGAGGGAGATGGGTCTATAAGACCAAGTTTAATGAAAAGGGGGAAATTGAAAAGCATAAAGTTAGATTGGTAGCAAAAGGCTTTACACAATAGCCTGGAGTGGATTATGAAGAAACCTCTGCCCCAGCAGTAAGATTGGATACTATCATAACAATATTAGCAATAACACCAAAGCATTGGCCATTTTATCAAATGGATGTCAAATAAACCTTTTTAAATGGAATCTTGAAGGAATAATTTTATGTAGATCAGCTTTGAGGGTATGAAATCAAGGGTGAAGAATAGAAATTTACAAGTTAAAGAAGGCTTTCTATGGTTTAAAACAAGCCCCCAGGGCATGGTACAATGTAAATGATTCATATCTTCGCAAAAAGGTACATAAACACAGTAATAATGAACCCTCTCTCTATACAAAAAATATCTATAAGGTAATATTTTAATTGTTTGCATTTATGTTGATGATATGATTTATATAGGAAATTTGTAGCTTGAAGATTTTCGAATGACCATGGAGAAGGAATTTGAGATGACCAATCTTGGTCACATGAATATTTTCTTCGAATAGAATTTGAATAGTCTAAAAAAGGAATCTTATTTTGTTAAAGAAAGTATAGAAATGATATTTTGAAAAGATTTGGGAGGAGTGAATGCAAGCAAAAAAACACACCAACTATCCCAGGAACAAACATAAGTAATGATGACAACAATAAAGTAGTAAATTCTGCCTTATATAAGAAAATGGTAGGAAAACTAATGTTTCTTACAACAACAAGGCTTGACATAATGTATGTATCCGCCTTTGACAAATTTGACAAATGATCTCTTTTAATCCCAACAACGACAACAACGCTTGACCTAATATATGTATCCGGAAGATGTCATTTGTTATTTGATAATTTGTGAGGTGTTGTAGCGGTTACAACCACCCTCCAAAATTGTTCCTTAGTTTGTTTTGGAGCCTCCCTTCCAACCTTCACAACAGCTTGCCTTGCTTCATCAAGTTCACAAGTTTCAATGTTTTTCTTGCATAAAGGCAGCCTATCGATCACAGCTTGATCCATTCCCCTCAAAGGTTGTTCACCCGGACTTGGTCCAGTTGTAGGCTGGGCAGCTTCCTCAAGAAAATTGCGCATTTCTGGAGGGAAACCAGCCTTTCCTCCAAAAATTGGCAATCCTGTCTGGCAGCCTCCTGGGCTCCAAGATTGTGCAATTCTGCCAGTCAACACTCCCAGCAGGAATTGCGCAATTTTTCCTAGCAGGGCTGCTCAACCCAAAATTTGTGCAAATCTGGCCAGCAGTCACCTGCTTTGCCTAGAAATCGCACAAATCTCCTGGGTAGCCAACCCATATCCTAGCCAGAAATGCACATTTTCTCCCAGCAGTCGAGCAGTCTCTTGCATGTGCAGCTGAGTTGACTGATTCCCTCCGGGACCAAGCAAAACTGACTTGCATGCATGGGCTTCTTCTCCCAAGGCAACATGCAAAGGCATCCCTTGTTTCACGGATCTATGTTTAGCATTTGGAGGTTACATGCAAGGATCATTTCAGAAACCTCCCACAAAGTGTCATTGTCCCTAGATTTGTGACATTCGTGTCACAACCTCGATGTTATCAAAACTCATCAACCAGATGCTGCAGAGCTCATTCCTCAAATCAACCTTGTAGCTCTGACATCCACATCACATCTAGGAGCAATTGGCACATTTAGCTCACCTGTTTTGCGGAAATCCCGCTTCCCATGTCTTGTGCTAAATTTCTATCGCTTTTTGTGTTTTCACTTGTATGAGTACTGTTTCATTGATTTCTTTGAACACTTGTTGTCATTTACATGTATATTAGCTTTTCCTATCACCATTTTAGTTTTCGCCAACATTTCACTGTTGTCGCATGCATGAAACTATTTTTCGCGAACGGTCACCGATTTGGCGACTCGCCTCACCCACATGCATGTTGCTTCGTCTTCTGAATCTGTGATTTTCCATTTGCATGCATGAACATTCACTTATTCTTACACTCAGTATCACCATGCATTCACACTCACATTCACATTTAGTTGCCCGTCAGTGAGTCTGGGCAGCCTTGGCCCGAACTCTGCCTCACCAAGACAACATTGCGCAATACTGAGAGGGAAGGCTTTGCCTTCCTCTCTAGAAATGCACATTTCTTCCCAGCAGTTGTTCCCCATGCTTACTTTGCACAATCTTAAGGGACAGTGACTGCTGGCCAAGAAAATTATGTAATGCAGTCACTAAGCCTGTAACCATTGCTAGCTGAGATTGCGCATTGCGCAAACCGAGCAGTCAGTAGCTAGAGTGCACTATGCATTGCACAGTTCTAGCAGTCAATCAGTCTCCCAGCAGCCGAGACTATGCATTGTGCAGTCTTAGCAGTCAGTCTCCCGACCTCCTGGCCGAAATTGCACAACCTCCATGATCAGTCACACAGGTATGTTGCAAGTCAGTTCTCAAGTTCATTTCGGTTTTCGAGTGATAGGTTGTTTGCCATGAGTGTTTCCATGTCTCCAGGTATTGTAGGTGTTCATTTACCTCTCAACAGTGCACGTACAATGGTTTCCAAGGGAGCAGAGTTGAAGACACCGTTCAGAGCACACCTAGAGATGCAATCGATCAAATGTCTATGAGCTTGCCTTCTCACGAAGATATCAAGTTGTTCATAGACAAGGACATCAAGATATGACAACAGCAGCATCACAGCAAGCAGCATCATGAACTGCAACTGAAGGTAGCATACCGAACATCGTGAATACAACAAACACAATGATTGCAGCGAATGCAATGAACGCAACAAATGCAGCGAACACAGCGAATCCAACGAACATAGCGAATGTAGTGAATGCAGCGAATACAATGAATGCAGGAGGAAGGCTTTTGACAACAAAGAGGCAGAACAAAGTTGCAAGATCAAGCAGATCCACCGATAATGAAAGCAACTTTGGAGACTCAAGCTATGAGGTGACGGTGCGACATGAATATCGCGCGAAGATAGTGAATGGAACAAAGAAGGAGTTGCATGTGCTGAAGCATAAACTTAGGAAGAACATGAAGCTGCATAGATATACGAATGAGTCATAGTAGGAACATGAACAACAATGGGCGAAACATGGACTCACGGATGAAACTGTGCCCTTACAAGTTAAATATCCATCCCAGCGGCTGGCACGAAGCAGACATGGTGAGAAATGTTGTTGATCGCATGTAAGGGATTCATGTCATTGTGCGAACGCATTTGATCCAACCCATTCAACACACTCACCAAGGCGAAGACAAGAAGCAAGTTAAACTGGAGCAGAACATGTACTTAGGCAAGTTGATGCGCATGACCACCAACACACACTTGAAGATTAGCACAGACACTGTGCATCAATGTGTTGTCAGTTCAACACTCCCAATAAGGCCATGTGCATGTTAGCAGATGAGTTGGATGAAGGGGCCGAACCAATGCACCGGTTGCAACAGAGGCAAGAGTTCGCTTCAGCAAGATATCACTATGAGGTGCATGCACACCATCATGGACGAACAAGCTCAGCATCAACTCACCACCTTCACCATCACAAGCATGTGAAAGAGTTAGTCTCATCGCAATGGACCGAGTGTCAGTGATGACTTGCATGGCTTGCTCAAGCCATGTTGTCTCACATAAGTACATGTGCATTGTAATGTTGAGTCATGTCAAGTGTAAGTCCAACGTCAATAGTTGGATGTAATAGTCATAGAGTAGGTGAAGAGTCATGATGGTAGTTGAACTGTCACAAAGGGGAATGTAAAGGGTCACCCCACCCTTTGCTATAAATAGTCTGTCATATCTCATTGTAAGGGCTTTTGGTCAGCCACACTTCTGATAAGACTATCTTGGAAAGAGCTTGGATAGTATTGTAATGCGCATTGGCTTCTCCACTGCACGGAGCTAGTTCATCTCTTTGGAGGAGTAAGCGGATGTGGCTATAACGTTCCACTGTTGGGGCTAGCGGGTATACATGGATGTATTTTATGATTGGAACTTACACTTCTTTATATAATAAGAGCCAACACATTTTCATGCATATGTTGTTATTGTAGTTGGACTGTTTCGGTTGCTTTAGTGATGTATGTTGTTTAACTTATGTAGTTGTGTATGAACTTCTATGTATGCAATTATATGAAGAAATTTGTGAAGAAATTTTATAAGGGAAGAAATTTGACAAACTATCTCTTTTAATCCCAACAACCTGAAGGTAGCACTAGAAAGAGTGCACAAATAGATTAAGTTCATAGAAAGTTGGGGAAATCATTGTATATATTTGAATTTTCATTGTCCAATGATTTGGCTACGTGCCCAATAATAAAAGAAATAATACAATTTGTCCAGGAGGGAGGAATTGGTCTACTGTAAGGAAACTCATGCAAGAGGAGGCTACTTCCATGTTAATGAAGTAGGATAAACTCACAATAGTCTCGACAACGTCCACAGGAGCCTCACCTATTCAAAACCAAAATAAATGTTTGATTGTATAATGACATGAAATGGATTCAAATAGGGGTAGATGATGGGTGCTCAAATTGACATATTTTAAGCACTCATCCAATAAATTTTTTCCCATTTCCATCTCATTCTAATACCTTTTTCATCCACAATGATGCATGTTTCATTAAGGTATAATTTTCCTCTTTATATGTTCTTTCAAAACATATTCTTATGAAATTTAAAGAGATTACTACCTTTTTGTGCTAATAGTAAAATACAGAAACAAAGTTGCATAGGTGCCTTCCAAGTGCAAGTTCTTCAACTCTTTGTGATGACATAGGTGTTGCAACTGTTGTTACAAATCTCTTCTTAAGTATACTTGCTGCATCTTTGAGCTACTTCCCCTCGTGCTACAACTCTAAGTTGTTGTGACCATTGTTGCAACTCCTTATTGTTGTGACTCTCACCTCTTCCTTATTGTGGCTCTTGCTACAACTCTCATTGTTGTCGCACCACGTGGATATTTTTGCAACTCGGTCAAGACTGTAGTTGCAACTCTAAGGAAATGTGTTATAACTTTGCACCAGTTGTAACAATTCATTAATGAACCAACCAATTATCATTTGTGGATCAAATGGGTAGTCAAAGAATCAATCTCCTCATGCAGGAAAATGACAAGGGAAAGTAGGTGATTATAAAATAATGAATGAATCAGTTGCACTTGTCATATAGGTGATTAATTTAGCATGTTCCCAATTTTTGCTATATTTTGAAAAGACGATGTAAAAGGATGGAACATCCTAATTATCATGGTTATCCATTAACTTTTTTTATTAACTTAAATATATAACATTTTGTATAAAAAATGGTTCTCTCCTTTAGATAAGTAGTTAATAAGTTAATGGGTGATTGAGAGTGAATCAGAGTCATAATCACAACTAAGTCCTTCATTGTATTTTTGGTTTCCTACAATATAAAGTTCCTTTTCAGTCATGTTCAATCAATGGTGTGTTGATATTTAGAATCTTCTGAATTTCATAAATCAATGCCTCATCTAAGGAGGTAAGCCCTCCTCCTTAGCTAGGTTTTGTCTGTAATTTACAGAGTAGTTGTAGTATCCTTTTATATATTTCTTTTATTTCCAACAATTCTTCTAATTAGTAACTAACTCTTATATTTCCTTTGCTTCAAATCTAAAGTTCAATTGTTGTAACTCTAGTATTTACTTTGCTGCAACTCTAAATTTTAGTTGTTGTAACTCAGATATTTCAAATTGTTGCAACTGTGAATTTTGTTGTAATTTTGATATTCTGTATTGTATTGCAACTCTGTGTCATAGGTTTATTTCCACAAATCCAATATTTCATATTGCTACAACTATGTATCATAGTTTTACTATTGCAATTCATTCATTACTATTAACATTAATTATGGATTAATCATTATCATGAAATTGTCTAGCAATTTGTGACTCAAGTCATTGCTACAACTTCATGTAACACTACCATTTTTTTTCTAGAATCGTGATTGTTATGCTTTCGATTGGGCTCAGTTTGAATATGTTGTTGACAATTTCTGGTTGATAGTCTTATTTCCTTTATGGACAAAGTGTAGTTTTATGGTTTGAGATTTGTTGCATTGTATTGCATGCATAATTACATTTTTGTTGTAACAACCAAGATCATTTCAACATTGGAGCAAGTCACCTTAGATGTCTATGTGATTTATTTCCTGCAAGGGTGATTTATTTCTCATGAGTGTGATATTTAATTACCTGCAAGTGTGACCTTTACTTTCCTGCAAAATTTTCTCTTTACATTCTCACAAGTATGAATTGGATTGCAAGTAGATTTCTCTTGGTGACTTGTGAAAGAATCACAATATCTTGTCTAGATTGTACTAGTATAGATGGTTCATGAAAATTCAAAATTTCCATATGAACCTCTAATTGATAATTAAATGTACAATATTTTGGTTGTATTTTTTAACAATTAGAAAGGTAATTGAAAGGATCATCACCACCATTCCATGGAATTTCAAGTAAATTTTGTATCCTTGGTAAACACAACAAGCAACATATTCATGGTTCCGCTCTGAGAGGAGATAGAACACTAGAGTTGATACACTCTAATTTGTGTGGCCTTATGCATATTGCATTTACCTTAGCTAAAAATTATATTGAATGTTTTTTAATTGATGACCATATCAAGATATGGGTTTATTTGTTGAAATAGAAACATCAAGCACTTGGATTTTTTTTAAATTCATTTGTGGATTGAAAATCAAGCTCAATCTTGTATTGGTGCTCCTTGTATTGATAATGGAGGGGAACAAACTTTGAATGAGTTTGAAGTCTATCTTCATCAACATATGAGCAAGCATCAAATGATTGTTAAATATAATCCTTTGTAGAATAGTGTAACAGAAAGACTGAATATGACACTTCAATATGGTACATTAAAGCTATTTTTTCAGGAATATGAAGTTGATGTTTTGGGACAACGCAATTGTTCTATGGGAAATATGTGTGAAAAAAATGAGTCCATCTCCTTCCCCTAGGAATAAGACTCCATATGGAATGTGGTATGGTTTCATTACATTGGTGAGCAATCTAAAGGTATTTGGTTCCACCTACTCTGCCTTAATTTCTAATAATCAAATAAACAAACTTGGTGCAAGTAATCAAAAGGGAAACTCCTTGGGTTACTCAAATACCACCAAGGCATATCAGCTTTATGATGAGGTAAACAAAAAGTTCATTCGTTCTGGAGGTGTGGTTTTTCTTGAATCCATTAAGATTGACAAAACTATTGAGGGACAATCTGATCATCTCGATGTATTTTCCCATGTAAATACATATCATGATTTTTTTGATGAGATTCCGCATCTTGAAGTGGCATCCTTATCTTGGATCAATGTATAGAATCTCCTTTTGAAGTGCCATCTTCCCCTCATGAAGAAGATCCAACCACTTCACCAAAATAGGGAGTTCAATTTGATGATATGATCAAGAGAATTAAAAAGTTAAACCTTAATGGGAAATCACCACCATCTCAAGCAATAGAGAAACCTAGACCACCATATAATGGTCCAAAGTCACACATAAAGACACTTGAAAGTGTTCATATTGATCATGTTGGAAAGATAGGAACCGGAAATTCTACAAGGCAAGATGGAGGTGATGAAGATAATTCAAATTTAGGCAATGTAAATTATATCGATGTTTCATATGGTTATGAATTTAATTTATCTTCTAAATTTGAACCAACTTCATTTGAAGAAGTTGCTTCTCATGATGAGTGGAAAGAAGCCATGAAAAGGAGTATGTTTCACCTATTTGGAACTAAATAAATTGATTGTAGGTGGGTTTTCAAGAACAAGTACAATCTTGATGAATCACTTCACAAAAACAATGTGAGTCTTGTGGTGAAAGGGTATGCATTGAAAGAAGGCATAACGTGTGAGGAGAGTTTTTCCCCCATAAAAGAATGGGCTACCATATGTGCATTGTTGGCTTTGGGTATGTAAAAAAAGTAGATGATTTATTAAATGGATGTGAAAAATAGCCTTCTTGAATGGAGACTTCAAAGAGAATGCTACATCTTAACTACAAGGATATGTTGTAAAGGGAAAACAACATAAGGTATGCAAACTCATCAAGTCTTCGTATGGCCTAAAGCAAAAACCTTGCACATGGTATGAAAAGTTAAGTGAGCAATTTTTGAAGACCAAATTCAAGCATTTCAATCTTGATGATGCAACTTTGATTTTCAAGAAATTTGGCAAAACCATTGTATACATTGTGGCGTCTATAGACGATCTTTTGATAGCATGGAACAATGAAGCATATGTTGCATCCATAAAGAAAAAATTGAATATGCACAACTTCACTCTTACTTGATATTGAAGTAACTCAAAATTCAAAGTAAGTATTTATCTTCAAAAAATACATTAGAAAATTGTTGAACAAATTTGACGCTGCTAATTATATTTATCTTTATGTTAAAATATAAAGAATTTTAATGACTATATCAAAAAAGGAAAATAATTAAAAATATAATTAAATTTAAATTTAAATACAATTAAATATAAATAAAAAAAATTGTAAATAGTTCATTTACACTTAGGATCTTTTTAAGTTTATGAAAAATCTTTATAAAAAGCACAACATTGATGTGGTACAGGAATAATTTTAAGTTACCTTAAAAAAACAAAATTTTAGAGCCAATTACTTAAAGGTGGAAAAATTCATACAAATTAAACTTACAAATCAAACTTTGAGAAACATAAAAAAAAACTTTGCCACACAATACTAATTTTAAAATTTTAAATTAAAATATAATATTAATATTTATTACATATATTTTTAATAGCTAAGATGATAATAAACCTAAGTTGTACATCCTATATTTTTAATAGCCAAGATGGTATAAACCTAAGCTGCATATCTTAAATTCTTCGGACATTTTTTAAGCCATCATCCCAACTGCATTTTTTTTTTACATAAATTAATGGAAATATATCTTTTGCTGAGATAAGTTAATGGAGATATAATTTTGTGGAAATATATCTTTTGCTGAGATAAGTTAATGGAGATATAATTTTGAGGTTAAGTGGCTAGGCTAATTCAAATTACCCAGGTATGTTCAAACGATGACGTTAATAGAACTGCAATTAACATAACTATTTTTAGTCAATTAATATTTAAATTTTGCCAAGTGGACTAGTTGAAAGAACGAGGTTCAAAATTTGGTTCTGTCAACGGTTCGGTGGCTTAGTGACTCGGTTGATGATAATGGCGAAAATTGTGTAATGTTAATTGACGTTTGGTACATTAATTGAGGTTGCATTAATTGGATCAAACTCAAAAGACAAATTAAGGAATAAGTTTTATTTGATGGCTGATTAACAATAAAAGGTATGATTTTGAAGACTTTTTAAAAATAGTGTTAACTTACTAAATTTTCTGTTAAATTAGAAGTGTATAAAGATTTTTTTAGAATATGAAATGCAAGATTGCGATATGAGGAGATAGATAACGAAAATCTGAGTTAGAGATTAAACGGTTGAGTCTTGTTGTGCTAATTTCTTTTCACACTTATGATAGATTCACTTATAAATATGAAAAGAGATGGTCTCAAATTTTATAAGTGAATTTATCAAGTGTGAAATAATAATAATTAAATTTTAATATTACGGTTAAGGTAGAGATCAATAATAATAATTAAATTTTAATATTGCGGTTAAGGTAGAGACCAAATGTGTGTATGAAGATTATTCTTTGTATAGTGATTTGAGTACTAAAGTCTAAGAAATCATACATGCTCTACCTCTTATTGGATTTGAACATGTGTCTTTATATTAGGAAACACATGCTCTTAACCATCACGCCTAGCACTCAAGCTATATATTTTCTATGAAATTTTCTTTACAAACTCTTCCAAAATTAACTTATTATTATTATTGCAATTATAATTAAAATATTGTTAAAATTGATATAGAGATTATGATTTGTCTTATTGAGTCATTAGGCTCTTTATAGCCCTAGTAGGACATTAGTTGAAGCATTAGATCAAAAAATAATATGTATTTTTTTAACTAGAAAGAGTATTTGCATTATATAATTATGTGTTTGGTTCAAGCATTACCAAGTTAATTCATCAACAATTTCCAATTGTCTTCTCATTTCCAATAGGAATACATGATTTTTCTTTGGATATATCCTAGTAACACAGAGGAGTTTCGTATTTGAATACCTTACATAATTGCGCCAATAAAACACAAAATTTAAAACATATAACCCTACTAGGGAATTTGTTTAATAGACTTCATCCGACATTAGGGAAGTATAGATTTGACCATTAATCTTTAACTAGCCTATCTTTAATTTACACCCCTTAATAGTATACTTGTTTGCTTATGCATTGAAGTCTCTTCGAACATGGAATATGCTTTCAATGGGATATCTTCTACAAATTCCCTTATCCTTCTCATGATGTTTTCCATATATTTCTCCTTTGGGAGGGAGGCTTTTGCTAGATGATGCGGGATTAGGAGAGAATCTCCCATAATCGTATATCAACCTGGCTTTATTTGGCTAACAAAAGTCCCTAATAGAGAGCATATATCTTTACTTGATTATTTGTCATATGACCAAGACCACATGAGTAATTGTATACATTGTCCTCCTAGAGGCCATAGTGTACCTTTCCCCCTCCTTCCACCCCTCAAATAATAATAATAATAAAATATAATGTAGGCTTACTTAAAAAATTAATAATAAATTATTTAGCATAGTTGGTTGTATTGTAATTTTGTGTTTATTAATAAAAATAAAAACTATTTTTTTGAGAAAAAAAAGCATAATATCCACATCAAATTAAAATAATAATGATTCATAACCATGATATTTCAGAAAATATAATTAACCAACATAGATTCATGTTAGTTTGAAACAAAGAAACCAAATCTTTCATAATACAAATTTATTTTTAGAAACAAAATTTGATAAAAAAAATTACATTTTGTAAATTTTTATTTCTCTCCGCATTAAATAAATTTAATAATAAAACAAATTTATATTATTTATGAAAAATATAATAAAATATCTAAAAATAATAAATTTACGCTTTTGAAAGATTTTATTTCTCTCACCATTAAATAAATATAATACTAAAATAAATTTATATTTTTTAATTAAAAATATAATAAAATATTTAAAAATAATACTTTGATGATGTACACCATAAAATGATTAAAAAGAGATTTCACGAAGCAACATTTACATGCTAATTCAATCAATCGAATAATTTAGAAAATCGTTAATAAATTATTGAAAGCTCAGCACGATCATTTTTAAAATTTTCAGAAAAATATCTTTTTGTTTTCATCTTTACTCCAATCAACTTCGACCACTCTAATATTTTTTTTTCTTAATTATCTAAATGCTGTTATTTATTTAAAGATGGAATCTGACAATGAAATCGGTGGGAGCGTTTAAATCGTTAAAAAAGATTGAATGTTATTTCCTGTTCTCTTTAGGATCGGTGTAAAGGCAGGTCGTTGATTTTCTTCTTGTCAAATTTTAAGATTGGACTTGCACTGTCGCATCTTTCACTTTGCCACGTGGCCCCTTTTAGAGAGGGTATCGTGTTTCAGTGCCTATCATTTTTGCTAGGTTTCCCACCAGGCATATAGTCATAGCACACGAATAAATCGGCGCGCAACCCAAATCCCTTAGTTTTGGTGAAGGTGTGAGCTTTGTTGATAGCGCAGGGCACAATAATATCCTCGCATGTCTATTAATTGCATGAGCCGATTAAAAATGAAATTGATCTAAGATATTTTGTTGTGTGAGCGAATTAAAAATCAAATTAATGTAAGATATTTCTGTAGGGGTGAAGGATGGTTTTATTCATCCATCATATATATATATATAAACCAATTCAAATTATACGTTTTTGTTAGGTATAATTTAACTTTTCTTCAATAAATTTATTTATGTAATTATTTCATGTGTAATAAAATTATTTATCTAATTATTCCATGTGTGTAATAAAATTGAGATTTTACACCATTTCGTTTATTTGTTTAACCTTTCTATAAAAAAAATTAATTCACTCTGAAATATTTCTTTCTTTTAAATTAAATGGAAAAAAATTATACATAAAATATTGGTTGTTTCACTTATATTTAATATCATTTGAAGATTTGTGTTTTATTATAGGTGTCATATTGATAAAATAAAGGTTATTATAAATGAATTCAAAAAACATTATATTAATTTTGTGTATTATAGAAAATTACTAAATATTTGGAAGTTCACCTTCATCACACGCATAATTAGAATTATAGAATTTAGAAAACTATTAATTGAGGGTAGAAAGCTTATTTTTGTAATGTACCCTTGGTAAACTTGTTGAGACCTTTTTTTCTCATGTTGAGTTAGATGGTTAAGAGATTGTCTTTTATTTTCTATAGTGGCTTGGAAATAAATTGATTAGAAGTTGTTTTTGTGGTATATTGGAAATCAATTAATTAGAAGTTGTTTTTGCGGTGTATTAGAGATAAACAATTAAAGGAAACTGAGAATGTTAAATTCTAGTTCATATCGAATTTATGTGCATGTGTATATACTACATAATAAGTAATGAAAAAATTGAAGTACTCCTAGAGAATGTACGAAGGATTGTTATGGTGGAACTTGACCTTAATTGTCTAGAAACGGTTGGCAAAGCAGTTATGTCCAAGAATGGGATAGGGAGAAAGTGTGGTTGGAGAGAGAGGCCACACACACACAAAGAAAAGGAAGTGGTGAGAGAGAAAGACCACAACTTGTAGCTGGAAATCTGGTAGGTAGAGAATATAAAAAACTCTCAACCTAGAGCCCGTGGGAGAAAAATGTACAATCCAAGGGTTACAAAAATTGTACAATCCTATCACCAAGAAAATAATTATTTCAAGAGATTTTAAATTCCTTAAAGATCAAACATAGAATGATCAAGATAAAGGGACAACCGTAAATCAAATTTATCCACATGCATTTGAACAGGGTGATGCAACAAAGGTTGAAAAACCAAGACAAAGATTTACATGCCTACAAGTTCTAGCCAAAGACACAAACCAAGGAAGGCATAACGTGCATAGTCCATCCTCAAGGCGTGAATATGAATCCACCATTTTACAGAAAAGAAGAAGTTTTAAAGAGATTTATGAATAAATAGATAATGAACAAGTACATCTTGCTTTATTGTCTTGTGAGCCAACACATTTCGAAGAAGTAGTGAAAAGAAGAAATGAGTTGAAGCCATAATTTGCAGCCATAGAAAGGAGTGATACATGGAGTCTTCTATATCTACCAAAAGGAAAAATAAGCATTGGAGGGAAATGGATCTATAAGACCAAGTTTAATTAAAAGGGGGAAATTGTAAAGCACAAAGTTAGATTGGTAGAAAAAGGCTTTACACAACAACTTGGAGTGGATTATGAAGAAACATTTGCCTCGATAGCAAGATTGGATACTATCATAAAAATATTAGCAATAACACCAAAGCATTGGCCATTTTATCAAATGGATGTCAAATCAACCTTTTTAAATGGAATCTTGAAGGAAGAATTTTACGTAGATTAGACTTGAGGGTATGAAATCAAGGGTGAAGAATAGAAATTTTGCAAGTTAAAGAAGGCTTTCTATGATTTAAAACAGGCCCCCAGAGCATGGTACAACGCAATTGATTCATATCTTCTCAAAAAGGGATTCAAACACAGTAATAATGAACCCTATCTCCATACAAAAATTATCTACAAGGTAATATTTCAATTGTTTGCATTTATGTTGATGATATGGTTTATATAGGAAATTTGTAGCTTGAATATTTTCGAACAACCATGGGGAAGGAATTTGAGATGACCATTCCTGGTCACATGAATATTTTCTTGGAATAGAATTTGAATAGTCTAAACAAGGAATCCTATTTTGTTAAAGAAAGTATAGAAAGGATATTTTGACAAGATTCAAGATGAGTGAATGCAAGCCAAAAAAACAAACAATTGTCCCAAGAACAAACATAAGTAATGATGACAACAATACAGTAGTCAATTCCACTTTATACAAGAAGCTAGTAGGAAAAATAATGTATCTTACAACAACAAGGCCTGACATAATGTATTCAATTAGTCTTATATCCAAGTTCATGGAGTCACCAAAAGAAACTAATTGGACTAAAATAAAAAATATTTAAGGTATATTGTAGGAACAATATATATGGAAATTTATACACTGATTCAAGGGATATCCATCTTGGTTTTTACATAGATAGTGAATTTGTGAGAAGTATTGATGATAGAAAGAGTATCTCCTGTTATGCATTCCACGTAGGTACAAGATTAATTTCATGGGAATCAAAGAAGTAGCCCATTGTTGTGATTTTATCAGAAATAGTAGAGTATGTAGCAACAACAGAAGTAGCATGATAGGAAGTTTGGTTAAGAAGATTAATAAATGATCTTCATCCTCAAAATAACAAGGAGCCAAATCCTATTTTCTATGATAATAATTCAGCTATTAAACTTTCCAAAAATCATGTGTTTCACTGCAAATATAAACACATTGATAACATATATCACTTTATTTCTGAGCTTGTCAACCATGAGGATATATCTCTTCAATTTTTTGAATCTAAATATCAACTAGCAGTTATCTGCACCAAGCCATTGGGAAGAAATCTTTTCAAGTTCCAAAGACAACAGTTAGGCATTGCTTTTTTTTACCAGAATGAGTAGGCTTTTTATATATTAAAAACGTGCCCATTCGCGTGCAAAATCAAGATTTTACATAGTAATTTTAGGCCCGCTGAGGGTTGTTGATACATTGGTTGTTCCACATTTCTTCTATGAGATTTTTCCCCTTGATTCTTACAAAAATTTCTCATTTCTAGTATCCTACGACTATATATTCGACAGTACTAAAAAAGTAAATGTATACATTTAAAGTGTGCCATTCAAAAACATTTTCAAAACCAAATAGAGAATAGATTAAAATTCCATTGGTGCTAGACTATTCAGATCTAGTCGAGTGGATTCTTCTTCATTGCTCCTATTTAGATCCAGCCCAGAGGATTCTTCTTCATTACTCTTGCTTCTCTCCTCCATCTTGAGCTTCAACTATTCGATTTGCTAACATACCGCATCCACCTCGTCTTCCAATTGGTGGATTCTCCAATTGTCATTCCCGCATGGCCATATTCTTAAGTTATTGTTGATAGATGCAACTCTTCAGAACAACCAAGCCTTCCCGAATCTCCAAGTGATCCTGCACACATTTGTTACAAGCCTTCTTGTTGCTACCGCTGACCAGAGAATTACCCTCCCTTGGTCCCCTTGTCCTAGACCCGCGGTGGCTCCAGGAGCTAGACAGGGAGATATCCTCTGCATAATTTCTATGAGTATTCATGTTTTCCTTCAAACTATCATTGACATGCCTCTCCAGAATGCCACAGACCCCATGATCCAAAATGTCGCACAACCTGACTCCAAATCACCTGCGACCCACCATTCCAAGAGACCATCGACCTCCAACTCCAAATTATCTGTGAGCTTCTTCCCCAGAACCCCCTCCCAGACTAACAGACTAGCAACCATCAGACTAGCAGTTGCACTCAAACAAGCAACCCATTGTAATTCAACACTCAAATTTCCTATGTGACTGCTAACTCCTCTAGAAACCCTCCTGAATACTAATGTTATGACCCAGAACCAACAAATGATACTCAGATACCCCAACTTTAGTCACCAAGCCTTCGTAGAGTCCACTTGAGCAAAGATAAACCTTAAACCATAAAAGCATATAATATCATTATTCCTTAAATAGAATGTATAGGACTAAGTGATGATGCAGTAGTAAGGAATGGTACCAATGGAGCTTTAATCCCAATGATCCTCCTTAATTTCACAACTATCAACCATTATTTCCCAGCTCTTCTCCTTGTTTGTCATCGTCACTAAAGCCTTCCTCCCACGAGTGACTAGAGAAATTCTGAGCAGGGGAAATAAATGCTTCTCCAAATTTCCCATTAACTTACCTTCGCTTGAGAAGGAGTGTCAACCTTTACAATAGAATCCAAGCCGTGGGGGTTGGATACTCACACTTTGTGATCTACCGGGCACAAGTGTAGTACTAAGGGAAAGGATGCAGACAGGTTGCTTCAACAGACAGAGGTAGCCCTTTCCATGAGACACATGGATGGGTTAGGCCAAGCATGGAATGATGTGATAGGGCCAAGGAGCAGGAGTTTGAAATAATCGATGAAGGGGGCCATAACGGAGAGGAGAAGAGGAGGGGTGAGACAAATGAAAGGTAAATAAATATGAGATGAAGAAGGATGGTAGAGGATAGGGGAGGGAGGGGTTAAGAGAGAAAAGGGGAGGGGGAGGGGGGCCTAAAAGAGAGGGAAAGTGAGGGAAGGGAAGGAGAACTTAAAGGCGACTAGCCTTGCATAATCTAAGTTGATAGTACTTTCTAATTTCTTGGTGAGACCAATAATTCCATCCTCAAACCAATAATTGAAGCCCATGAATAATATTAGGGGATGCATATCGTTTCCTCGACCTCATTCACAATACTTTTTTCTTCACTCAACTGGAAAGCCCGGTTTTCTTGCTTATTGGCTTCTTGATTATTTCCTCTTAGGATATGAAAAAGGTACACAAAATCGAAGGAGGGAATCAACCGTTGGGATCTCTTTATAATTTTATTTAGGTTCATATTTTTTTCTGATGAAATATAGTTCATATGCGTTATGATCAACATTGAGTCCCCTATGACCTAGAGCATTCTAATGCCCTTTTCTTGAGCCAATATTAGACCAAGAAATAAACCATAAAATTTAGCTTGGTTGTTTGTCTTCCTTCCAAGTCCCCAAGCATCTATACTTGATGATTCCTTTGGATTAATAAGAATCCCTACACCTCCTTCCACCCCAACAATTAGGCATTGTTAGTAAATGTAATGATGGAGATTAAGGGGGAGTGTTACAGTACAAGAATATTCTCTATTAAATAGAGTGAATTGTTAGTTGCATATGAACTCCAATGGGACACTTAGATGTGAATCCCATTTTTATTTTTTTTTCAATTGGTCTGATTTTATCAGAGATTACATTAGGCTTAACTTGTGGCTTGAGAGACCTCACCGAAGGGCACCTAAGTTGTCAAAATCATCCAGGGATCACAACCAGCCTGGGCCATACCAACCCTTAACATGACTATATTTTTAACCATAGAGTTTCAAATCACTGACCTTCAGCTCAAGAAGTGAGTTAATAGTACACCCCATCACCATATATTCTATGCCCCGTGGGTGAGTCCCAATTAATTTTGGATATATAGAATTTTTAGAATTAGTTTTTCCAGGTCATCTATAGAATATCACATTGCTAACATAATTCTAGAGATATATCCATCCATTTTAAAATCCATTTAATGAAGAGAAAGGAAAGTTATGCCGCATGGATTTTTGCATTTCCATCGTTGGTGTTTGGTGTGTGTTTGTTCTCCCTATCATCAAACTTCACATAAGAAGTCATATACATGGATAAATTATTTGTGTGTTATTTCATCCTATGGGTGACTCATATCTTCCATGTCAACTACCACATGGTGTTATCTTTGGTTTTGATGAAATGACCAAATATGTGTTTCTAACAAAAATGAATGTTTTTTTTTTGGTTTTTCATAACACATAAATATATATACAAATATATTAGTAAATGTGCTTGATATACATGTATCAACAATATTTTATCTATTTTAAAATTAACATACTTATGGTATAATTCGTTAATTATAGGATAATCAACATCATTTTCTCTCTTATAAAATTAATATCCCAGCGGTTTAATGCATATATTATAGGAAAATGAATTTCATAAGTTCACATGAAGATTCATTTAATCTATATTATAATATCATGTTAATCATTTGTTTATAAATATATGTATCTGTAAGATGTCATTTGTTATTTGATAATTTGTGTGGTAATTTTATAATTTCATTAGGTAAATGTGAAAAGGTAAAACCAATTTTTTTATAAAGCTAAGTACTCACAAGATGCCATTTGTTATTTGATAATTTGCATGATAATTCCATAACGATATTAGGTAAATGTGAAATGCTAAAACCATTTGTGTTATAAACCTACATATCCACATGATGGCATCTATTATTTGATAATTGGGAGGTATACCACGAAGAAGAAGAAGAAGATACAACTCTTGAAGTAAAAGAGACCACTACTTCCCAAGAACTGGAAAAAACATCCAAGGTCAAGAAACATCAAATAGTAAGTACTCTTCTACTCGTGCCTTTATATACAAAATTTTTAAGGAAGAATAAAATGCTTGAAAAGGAGAATCATAAGATTAAATGTTATAATAATTGCAGCTTAAAAATGATAAGAAACTAGTAATTACAATCTACTTCAAGGGGAAACATCCTTTTACAATAAATACAATGAACAAACAATATGTGATGATATTAAGACTATGAATCTTTAATACACACACACACACACACATATACTAAGGATTCATAGTCTTAATAATTATAATAAAATGGGACCTTGAGAGGCTTTATCCTACTAAAAATATAACAGTGGGAATATAATCATTCAACATCTAGGGATTAAGAAGGGGTTTTTGGGTTAACATTGGGCTTATATATGACTTAACATGCCCCTTTCCTTAAAAGAAGTGTTTTCCTCAACACTTGACTATCTGTGGGAATTTTTACATGAACAAATCATCTTACCATGTTGCTTCTTCCACAAGTAGGTTCTTCTATTTGATGAGGTAATCAGTATCGCTCAATTTCTCAACTGCTTAGTCCTTGTTTCCAAAATTGTTTCTAGTTATAGTATTATTTTTCCTTCTTGACTAATCTCTAGAAGAATAGCTTCAATTAGGATCTTATCAACGATTACCTTCTTAAAGCAAGAAACATTGAGGATTAGATGTACATGTGAAGATGGAGGCAACTCGAATTTGTAGGTCATACTTCCATTTCTCTATAACACCTTTTAGGGGCCATAATATCTTGGAGCTAATTTATTTTCTTTGTTTTTTTTCTTGATGACCATTATTTATATTGTTGTAGTCTCAAAAATACCCAATCCTCACTTCAAATTCCCTAAGTTGTCCTACAATAGTTTGATAACCTCTTGTTGGTTTTGGCTATGGCCCTCCACTCGTTGATCCCTTATAATCCTTTCAAGGGTGATGTGATGAATGAAAGATGATATCCACAAAGTTCCATAAATGGTGGCATTTTTATGAAGTATGGAAGGATGCGTTGTACCACCATTCTTAAAAGGGAAACCATTTGAATGATTATGTATATTTATTAGATGCAAATCAACATAGATATCCTTCTAAACATTTATTCGCAATCTCAATTTTCCCATTAGTTTGAGGATGGTAAGATGAGTTGTGACCCAATTGAGTACCCAAACAATAAAATAATTCAATCCAAAATTTTAAAGTGAAAATTAGGTCTCCATCACTTACAATAATATTTGGTATTCCATGTAGCTTACAAACTTTTTCCATGAATTCTTCTTCCATAATACTTGCTTTAAGAGGACAAGAAAGAGAGATAAAGTGGACATACTTTGTCAATAGATCTACCACTACCTTAATGACACTCTTTCCTTTAGATTTGGGTAAACTTGCAATAAAATCAATTGAAAAGCATTCCCAATGTTTGGCTAATGGTTGAAGAAGCCCTGGGGTCTTTATAGTGTCTCCTTTATTTTGTTAGCATACCACACATTCTACCACAAATGTTTTCACATATAATTTAATAGTTTCCAAATAAAAAATCTTGATCCTATTGTATGTCTTCAAGAAACCTGAATATCTTCCTATAAAAGAAGTGTATAATTCCAATAGTACCTTGTGTTTGAATTGAGAATTATTACATAAGTATAAGTGATCTTGATACCATAACAAATAGTCTTTCCATTATTCCTATAGGAGAAGTGTGTAATTTCAATAGGACGCTGTGTTGGAGTTGAGAGTGTTAGAGTTGAGAATTATTACATAAGAATAAGTGATCTTGATACTATAATAAATAAATTTTCCCTGTAAGTTTTTTCTACTACATCATAGTCCTCCTATAGTTGTTGAATGACCTTGCATATATACACATATTTCTACCATTTTATCCTTTCTTCTTTCATCTAGTAAGATTGTGGAATGGAAATACCACATAGTAAACCATTTGTGTCTTCCTCTTTGCTTGAGAGTGAATCTGCCAAAAAAAATTGTTTTCCCTTTTTGTAGATAATTTCAAAGTCATAACCCAACATATTTGTGACCCATTTTTGTTGCTCTTATAGATATACTGTTTTCTCCAAGAAGTAATTTAGACTATCTAATCTCTTTTTACTTTGAAGTGTCTTCATATTAGGTAAGGATGTTATTTCTTAACTACATGTTGTATGCCCAACATTTGCTTTTCATAAATGGTTCTTAGTATGTTCTTTCCTTTAAGTTCAAAATTTTGAAAGGTAAGAAGTGTTACTTCTTGTATAAAAATTGTACCAATTCCATGCCCTAAGGCATCACAATGCATAATGAATATTTTTGTGAAGTTAGGTGTCTCCAATATGGGAATTGTAAACATAGCCTCTCTAAGTGCTTCAAACACTTTGGTTGATTCTTTAGTCCAATAGAATGTTTCCTTCTTCAATAGTTCTATTAGAGGTGCTTCTATTTTACTATAATTATTGAAAAATTTGCAGTAATATCCTATTAATCCTAAAAATCCTCTGAGTTTCTTTAAGGATTAGGGATGGACCATTCCCGCATAACTTTTATTTTGTTAGGATCCACCTTGACACCATCATGTGATACAATATAACCCAATATTCCTCTTCTTGAAGCCTGAAGGCACACTTGGAAGGATTGTCATATAGTTGCTTCTCTTCCAATAGTTTCAAGACCCTATCAACATGTTGTACATGTTCCTCCTAAGTTTTTTTGTAAATTAGTATATCATCAAAATATACTAGCACAAATTTTCTAAGAAAGGGTTTGAAAATATAATTCATTAAGATTTGAAATGTTGAAGATGCATTTCCAAGTTCAAATGATATAACCAAAAGCTAATAATGACCTTCATGTGTTCTAAAGGTTGTTTTGGGAATGTCTTCTTGGATCATTCTAATTTGATGATATCCAAAATTAAGATCCAACTTAGTAAAGAAAATTGCTCCATTCAATTCATCTAATATTTCATCAATGATAGGAATAGGAAACTTAACTTGTATTGTCATTTTGCTGAGATGTTTGTAGTATGTACACATATGCCATGAACCATCACCATTGGTGAAGATAAAGCACTTTATCTAGGTTGAATGATACACACCTCTAACATTTCTTGAACATATGCTTAATCTCACTCTTGTTGGAAGATTTAGCCAACCCATTACCTTGAGGGTAATAAGTTGTTGAATGACCCAAATAAATATGGTACTTATGACAGAAATCCACCATCTTTTTTGATTTGAAAGCTGCAAAATTATCAGTGATCAGTTTCCTAGGACAACCAAATCTGGAAAGGATCTTGGTTTCAAGGAATTTTATAATAGCAGAATCAGTAGCAGCTCTGGAAGGGGCGGCTTATATCCATTTGGTGAAGTAGTCTGTGGCTGTTAGGATCCATTTGTGTTGGGTAGAGGATGGAGGATGAATTTCACCAATGAAATCCAATCCCCATTGTTGGAAAGGTATTTCAACAAAGATAGGTTTTAGGGGCAAAGGTAGTAATTTTCTCTTCCCTTTGAAGATTTGGAATTTATGGAAAGCAGTCACCATCTTATGGATGTCTGGGAAAAGTGTAGGCCAATAGTAACCTGCTTTAAGGATTTTATTAGCAGTTTTCTTCCAATAAAGATGACCTCCGCAGCCACCATCATGAAATTCCTACATAATTTTGCTAGCCTAATCTTTTGACAAACATCTAAGTAAGACACCTCCAACATCTTTCCAATACAATGTATTATTAACAATGCAAAATTTGACTGCTTTTAATTTAAGAAATCTAGCCTTTGTTTTGGATAATCCAGGAGGAGCATTTAAATTGAACAGAACATATAAAAGGTCTACATACCAGGGGGAATTTAGATATGCCTCGTCTATTGGTGGAGTCGCCAGTTCCTCAAGATCATCCAAAGAAAATACCATGTTGATATCTAATGCATTGAAATTTGATTCAGCCATCAATTTGGCTAATTCCTGTCCTTTGATAAACTTGGTGGGCTTGATTTCTATATCATATTCTAGAATCACAGCTATCCATTTGCCTCTCTTCCCATCAGGTCCATTTTGTGTGAGAATATCTTTGACAATTACATTAGGCACATAAGCAATGATACGAGAATGTAAAATATAAACCCTAAAATCTTTTATTGCTTTAACTAGAGAAAATGCCTATTTTTCCAGGATATTGTATTTTAAAGAAGCATCTATCAGAGCTTTGCTAAAGAAATATATTAGTTGTTTGTGTCTTTACTTGTTTTACTGTAATAGCACAGTAGCAATAGTATGTCCAGATGCACAAGAAAAGATAATAAAATATTTAGTGAAATCTGGGCTGATTAAAACTGGAGCTTCTATTAATGCATGCTTGAATAGATCAAAAGATTGTTTGGCTTCAACATTCCATTTAATTTATGTGTCTTTCTTGAGCATGTTTGTTATATTTCTGAGTAGTTCAACAAGATTTGGTATAAATCTTCTCCAAAAATTTGTTTTTCCATTAAAAGACTGAAGTTCTTTCATGTTTCTAGGATGAATTATTTTAAGGATACCTTCAATCCTACTAGGGTCAATTCTAATTCCATCTTTAGAGATGATATGGCCTAAAAGTTTTCCTTCTTCAAGACCAAACAATGTTTTCTTGGGATTAAGGGAGATACTGAACTTTCTGCATTTTTCAAATACTTTTCTTAGATGTGCTAGGTGTTCTTCATTAGTCTTTGAAACTGTTGTGATGTCATCAAGAAAAATCACAATGAAATGTCCAATTTCATCTTAAAAATCAATGTCCATTTCTCTTTGGAAAGTAGCCCCTGCATTCATTATTTCAGAAGGCATTTTTACATACATGAAAGTTCCCCAAGGAGTACTAAAAGCAGTTTTATCTTGATCATCAGGATGTACCAAAATTTTATTATACCCTGAAAAACCATCTAACAAGGAAATCCTATTAGAACCCACTATCCTTTGTAGTATCTGATCCATCTTTGGCAAGGGATAGTTGTCTTTCAGGGAAACCTTGTTTAAATTCCTAAAGTCAATGCAAAATATTATTTCACTAGTTTTCTTCCTTGTGGGCACAATATTGGATACCCATTTAGAATATCTAATTGGGACTATGATCTTAGCCTCACACATTTTCTTGATTTCCTTTTCCACCAAAGGCATCAGGATAGGGTTTATCCTATGCAATTTCTATTTGAATGGTTTTTGATCTTCTTTGATTGGAATTTTGTGTTGTATAATGCTAGTGTCATAAGATTTTAAATCCTCATAGCTACAAGCAAATACATCTACAAATTCTTTGAGCAGAGCTATATAATTTTGCGTAGCCATGAGAGGCAGTGATTTTGACAATTTTATGATTTTGGGGTTCAATTCACTTCCTATGTTGCATTCTTCAATGTTTGTTCCTGTTGGTTCCATTTTTGGCTTTCTAGCAGCATCATTAAAGTCAAACAACTCTTCCAAAGGGGCAAGCTCTCTAGGTAAGACATTTTCTTTGAGTTGTAGTACTTTGAATTCTTCCTTTTCTGGATCTTTATGTATTTCAGTTTTATGTACATTCCTATTTACAAAAAAAAATTCATCAGAAACAACAAGTTGATTTACACTAATATGTACATTAGTTTGACTATCTAGTTCGTCCTCCAGATCTATGTTGTTATCCTCAAATTGATCCTTTGATTGTAGAAAACTCTCAATCTGTTTATCGCTTCCAGAAACTTACCAGTATCTCATGTTATCAAGCACTGCAAGATGGTGCTTCACTTCAATTGTGTATTGTTTATTTGGATGAGGTAATTTGCAGGTGCTGGCTAAAAAAGATAATCCATTTTCTACGGCATTCTGGAGCCTAGGGATCACAACAAGGTCATACACTTCAAAGGTTTTAAGAAAATCAATCACAACGTTTCGGTATTCTCTCAATCTAGGATGTTTTGCAGAGTACTAAACTTTAATTTGTTTGATGATGAGTTCATAGTCTCTTTGGACATAAATTCTCTTAGCACCTACCCTTTTAAGAAATTTCAAGCCTAAGAGAAATGCCTTGTATTATGCTATGTTGTTTGTACACAAAAAATTCAATTTGTAAGAATGACCTTCAGCCTGATTAGTTTTTGAATTATACAACCAGACTCATGGTCCTCCCCCTATTTTACCACATGAGCCATCAAAAGTCATATTCTAGAGAGGTTATGTTTCAAGGTGTTGTTGGATAATGGGTGTTTGAATGTCAAGTCCTTCACTGAGATCATTTTATTCTTGCTTGACCTGTATATCTATGTCTCCATCATTGTCATTGTACAGTATTAAAGAATCAAGATCAATATGGACAGAGTAGAGGGGATAGTTGTCTGGCCTTTCTTGGCTACTCACCATGTATTTCATTAAGGTTTCTCTATGCAGTCCCCTTGGTTGGCTAAATACTGGTATTGTGGCATATGTCATATCCATTTGAAGTGTCCCTTGTAACTTAGCTCCCCAAGATTTTGCTAATAGCATACCATACTTAGGAGGAATGTTTGCTACTACTATATCCATCACTATACTTTTTTCTGGTATCTGAACTAGTGTGACATAAAGGTCCTTAATGAGACCTAGACATCCAACCTTCCTAAAATCAAATGAATATAGATCTTTCTATGGTCTAGTGGTTTCAAGTCCAAGTTTCTCCATAACAATATTTGGCATGAGATTATGTGATGCACCTGAATCCAACATTGCATTATGAAGGATCTTGTCATGAATATTAAGGCTGACATAAAATGGAGGAACACCCCCTTCTTGAGGCTTGCCACCAACTTCTGGTCCAAACAAAAGTTTAGGATGGTCATCATTCAAATTCACTGTATCAGTGTTTTCTCCTATGTTGAGTACCTTTAGAACCTGGGACCTGTTATCTCTCATATTTTCCTTAGAATTTATTTAAAAGAAAGAAAGGATGTAAGGTAACTACAAACCAATATTTTAGACTCGGGTTCTAGCCAACCTAAGTCCAGAGAGGGCTATCTATTTATGATTTAGCATTTTTTGCTGGGATATTAGGCTAGTTATGAAAGTTCAAGTGTGTTTTGATTTTGATTGGGTGGTGGAATTCTCAAAACAGATGGGCAGAGCAAGCCTTCAGGCCATTGGGCTATGGAGTCAAGCAAAGAGTAGCTTAACCGGATCAAATCAATTGCTAAAGGAAGAGTTCACAGGGCAAGCTAGCACAACAAAAAGCAAATCTGCAGGTTCAAATGGATGAGGTAGTCCTAACCAGGGTAGAAGGGCAATGAATAATCCTTAAACTGGGATCAAGATGAAGAATAGAGGGAGATCAGTAGCAAAGGGCAACTAAGAATCCTTTACTATGGACCTAAGGGGTAAACTACAGAAGTAAGGGAGCAACTAAGAATTCCCAAACCAAGGTAGTTTAATAGAAAACAATGAGAAAGTAAACAATCAAGACAGAGAGCTTAAAGCTAATTCTGAAATATTTTTCCTTGTTTACTATTCAGATTTCATAAAGAGAACATATGAATTTTTATAACACGACGAGAAAAAATTAATAAACATGGAGAGATAATACTTATTTGGTTTCCATTGTGCACAAGAATCCTATGAAATGTCATTAACTTTATTTCATGATCCAACAACCAATCTAGACTTGATTACAACAACTCTCTAGCTTGATATGAAATGTCTACAGAGATGTCTTTGAATCCACCCTAATGACTTCAATTTACGAAGTATTTATACACAAAATATCTCATAACCATATGATATTTATTATATAAAATACAAAATATCTTCCACATGAAGATAGAGACAGGTGGAAAATAGATTGTTGTTGTCCCTTTATTTATGAACGAGCTGGATGTTGAAACTCGGATTTGTCTCTTGCAGTTGCCTTTGTAATTGTGTGTTGGATCTTCTTCTTATTTTTACCTACTGATACTCTTTAACTTGTTCTGATACTCTTTACCTGTTTTACCAAACCTTACCTCAGTAAATATTTTATATGTCCTAGATTTACTACATCAACTTATAGTATATTTGTCATATTAGTCCACCATTCGTCGTTTGGTATTTTCATTCTGTTCAATTTCCTGTATACTTCATCAGCTTCGGTGTACTTAGCAAAATTGGGCTAGACGGTGAACGGGTGTTTCACTTCATGTTCAATATAGAAAAGATTCTCTAAACCATCATAAAGCACCTTTCCTGTAGGTAGTGATTTTGCCGTGGAAGAGCTGGCTTGACTCTTGGCTTGTTTGTGCAGTCTCTCAACGTAATCATTATGAGTCATTAACTTGTCCTTTATGACCAGTGGGCTTGGAAGGCCTTTATCCCTTAGAATTCCATATAATAACATAAAATAATCTATGTCCTCCTGAATACTTTGACATCTTTTCTCCAGGTTCAGCATCAAGTTTCTTTTGGTAAGGACTTTCTTAATTTCGAGGATGGTAGCAGTTCGATCCTTAATTTCCAATTTCTCCAACTGGTGCCTGTTCTTGCTATTCAAAAAGTTAATCAGTCGATTTTCCTCTTCAGGCTTTTCTCCCAATTCTTCTTTGGTTTTCTATATGGCCTCAACAGTTATTTTAACTAGCTGAGTCTGTTCAAAAATGATTTGGATGGAAGGCCAAATATCATTGATGGAATCAATGATATTGGTCCATAAAATGTCTTTAATATCTCTCAAAGGTTTTTCTAATGTTAAGTCCTTTTCTAGGACTTTGATTCTTTCTTCCATCCTTCTATTTTTCCTTTCCTCTTCTTTGTTCTGAATCTGTGCAAGCTCATAATTAGTTTCTAAGCTTGACATTTGTTCTTTAAGCCTTTTCAACTCTATTGCCTGTATAATCATTTGTTCCATGGCTTTGATCATCTTATTTGTCTTCTCTGTTGTTGACTCTGTGCTAGCTGGTGTACCTATAGTCGAAGTAGTCTCTGTTACTGGAAATGTTGTGATTGGTAGAAGTGTTGGTGCCAAGGTAGTCGCCAGAGTGGAGGGCACATCTATGGAAGCTGTGGGAATGACAGTCTGAGAAGTGGTGGCTGGCTCACTTTTCTTAGACTGTATTGCCTTTTCTAATTCATCTTGAGTTTCCTTTAGTTGGTCATTTAGTCTTAGGAGCAGGTCCATGAGTTCTTCCTCCTTTTTCCTTTCTACAACTTCTGCAGTTTGGGGATGGTGGAGTGGAGGAATCTTGAGCTGCTTTTTCAAGGTAGCTATGTCATCATTCTTCCTTTTAATTAACTATTCATCTGCTTTGACATATTTGGGATCATGTCCCAATTCTATTATCAGATATTCTAAATTCTTTATTTTGATATCCTTAGCCTAAGTGGAAGCTTTTTCTAACTGCAATTGTGCAAAGGTATTATGCAATGAATTTTGCAATTGATGGGCTGCAATGGCCTTGTTGGTTAGAGTTGAATAAACCATTTCACCAGTCTGCTTGTGAAGCTCTATCTGGTCAATAGGATGAATATCCTTTGCCAGCACCTCAAAATCAATTTTCAAGTAGTCTGCCATGGATTTTGGCTGCTGTACAGTGGGCTTTAGAAAACTCATCTGCATTTTTCCATCTTTTATGTCAAAAGCTGACATAAGTCTGGTTTGGTTTGTTGGGGCCATTTTCAGGTAATGAGCATAAGTTTGTGCTTTCAATTTCTCATTCCTCTCTTTTATTTCTTTGTATTTTCCCTTGATATCCATGCTCTGTTCAGAGGAAGCCTTGAAAGAAGACACCTTTGTACTTTGTTGTCTATCCAATACATGCATGTGTGAAGTGGATGGGGTCCCACCTGTTGGGATAGTTTGCATGTTGTCTGTTCTTTCGGCCTCTGTGTTTCCTGTGGTCTCCTTAATGTACTCTTCTTCTGCATAGGGATTCAATATTTTCCTTTTAGAAAAAGTTTGATCGATAGGCTTGCTAGAAGGAGTGGCCTCTTCCCTATTTCTCTTGGGATTTCCTTCCTCATTGAGAGGAGTTTGTAGCACTGGAGGGTTGCTCATGATTTTCTAAGGTTGAGCCAAATCCTCTAAGATTTCAGGATGTTCAGACTCTTCTTGTAGTCCTGAACGTTCTGCCTAGTCTGATGTATCTTGATGTTTTGATGGCTGAGTGCTAGGTTCCTGTGACCTTTTTGGTGATGAGGTCTCTCCTGGCACCTGTGCAAAGAAATCTTCATCAATTCTTTTCTCCAAATCTACCTATACATTGTCAACTTCTACCTGTGTGCTATCCTGATCTATGAAAGTTCCTTCCACCCATTCAGTCTGATTTACATATTTCTCAATCTCTGGGATGCTAATGGTGGATGTAGGGGGATAGCTTATTCTTTTGTCTTCTGTCACTGATGAAGCTATGAGGGTCATAAGGCCAGATGAAGCTTTTTCTCAATCTCAATCTCTCAAGGATTTCCTCTGCCTATTGTCCTTCCTTTCTGTTGTTGCAAATAAATGGGCCTAGGTGATCCTTTATCCTTAGCTGAGCTTTCTTCTTAGTCTTTACAAAGTGGATTTCATCAGAATTGATCATTTTCCTATAGTACTCCAGAGCAAATAATCACATGCTGAGATATTTGGGTAGTTTATAGGGAGGCAAATCACACCCATAAATTCTGATTTCGGTATGGTTTTGGTAGAAATACCAATCCCCAACGTTGTACTGTTTGGATAACTATAGAACTCTTTCAATATCTGCACTGATCCTGGAAGGAGGATTTCCCAATAACATTGCAGTTACTGGATGCACAAATAAGTCGATGAAATCTTTGTAAGGATGAGGAGAAGAACTAGACTTGTGAAATACAGAAGTCCAAAAGATGACTAACCTAGGGTTCCCTTTGGTGTCAAGCTTTTGTACAGAGAAGGGAAATTTATTAGTTTGGTAGTAGAGAAAAAGATGATACAAAACTGAAGAATATTTGAATACCCTCTCATTTTCTAATCTCATAAACTGGTCATGCATCTTATCAGCAATGAATTTGGCATAGTTAAATTTGACTGCAGGAGGTTGACCAGGGGTGAAAACAGACATATAGGCAAAGGTAATTTTATCTACATATTCATTAGTGGAAAAACCCAAAATGAAAGCAATCATTGTGATGATATCTTTGCCTATATTAGAAAAAATGACTGATACATAAGGAGGGGGGCCCTTTGGCATGTATCCTTCTTTGACAAAATTCTGGCTGATATGGGTGCTTGTGGAACTGGATAGCTTGGAAGACCTTTCAAGAAAATAAAAAATGGAAATGGGAGTGAGGTCTGAACTAGGCTGCAACTGCAACATTTCATTTATGGACTCGGCTGTAATGGTGAAAAGGACTTTCTGGTTAGGGGACATTACAACTCTCATGGTTGGGTCGTAATTCACATGGCAGTAGTGGACAATATCTAGGAAAACATGGACAGTGGGGAATTGATACTTAGGTAGGTTTGATTCCCAGAGACCTATTTTATCAGCATGGTTCAGATAAATATCCCGGTACTTACAATACAATTTCAAAGGGGTTTCATTAAAAATAAGGTCCTTTATTTGAAAATATTTGTCGGCCAAGGGAAGTTGGTCCAAATCCATGTGAGGAGTAGTGAGTGGCATGATATTTAGGGCGACGGGAGATTCCATCCTTGGTTCTTGTGGATTCAAGGACGTGGGGAGGGAATTTCAGGGTTTTCATAAAGAACCGGGTTATTCCAGAGAGTCTCAAGAATATTGAACAGCTTAAATTTTGATAAAACACTCAATTTCTAAAGCATTTCAGTCCTGGTTTGATATAAAGTAGGGTTTCTCAATAGAAGTGGGTAAATACTTGGTTATGGTGGTATGGGGAATGGAATGCACTGGTGCGCAGTCTAGAGGGAGTGTGATGGTCTACAGTGGCGATTGGCATTTTAGTGGCTTCTTGAAGTTGATGGTTTGTATTCAGGGTGATGGTATGAACGTGCCTCTACGTGCATGGAGAACAGGAGGTTCTATTTGTTCGGTAAAACAAAAATAATGAGTATTTTTATTTTTATTCGCAAAGTCAAAATGTTTAGCAGAGATGGTGAAAAGGATAGATGGTGCCAGTTAATGGATGGGACGCTTTTGTCATTTAGAAAAGGTGGTGAGCGAAAGAGGTATTAGTTTTTATCGCACCACTTTTGGGCGTTGGGCGGTATTGGGAAAGGTCCAGCAGATGCCATTCATCGGGTGACACATAGCGGTGGAGCAAATAGGGAAACTGCTCTCATTGATCGAGTAAAGGTCGGCGTCGGGGGTCACCCAATATGAGCGTCGACCATCAGATCGTATGATTATCAGGGTGTTGATTTGATCAGGAGTTAATGGAGGCGCCCGACAGGGAAATAATTGCGGATTTAGAGAATTTAATGACATCGGGGGTACTGTGATTGGGCAAGGACATATTATTAATTAATCTTAGATCGATTAATTAATCTCTTTTATTCAACGGAAGGTTTAGGTTATTAATTAATCGCAAATTGATTTAATTAATCCCTTATTTATTTTTCTTAATAAGGTTTATATTTCAAACCTCGGGGACGAGATATTATTTTATGGGTTTAATAAATAATATGGGAAAGGGTTTGTTTTTTTGGATTTAATACATATGTAAAATAAGATGTTAATATGAGATGAAGATAAAAGTGCTCTACGCATAATGCGTTTAATATTAATTTGTTTTTCATATTAAAACAGTATAACTTAGGCTAAAGGGATTTTGTGGGGCAATTACTTTTCCTTTGCAAATAGTGATTTTACTTTAGAAAGAGGGGTTTTTTTTTGTTTTTTTTAGGGAAACTGAGTGAATTATGAAGGGGTGAATGTTGATGAGGTGATTTTAGTACTTTAACCTTATAAGTTATTGGGCCAAAGGTACAGTCCCTCCAAAAGTCAGAGAAATGCTCTGAGCCCCTTTAACTTTACAGTTTTAAGTACTTTGATTATTATTTGCAGGAAATTAGTTACAATAAGGGGTCAAATGAATGAGGAAATTAATCATGTAACCTTGTAAATGTATCTCCGTCTTCCATTCTTTCCAAAGTAATGTGATGATGAAAACAAATGATTTGAGCTATAATGTTTTAATATGAAAAACAAATTAATATTAAACGCATTATACTTACCGCACTTTTATTTTCATCTCATATTAACATGTAATTTTACTTATGTATTAAATCCCAAAAAACAAACCCTTTCTCATATTATTTATTAAACCCATATGATAATATCCCATCCCAGAGGTTTGAAATATAAACCTTATTAAGAAAATTAAATAAAGGGATTAATTAAATCGATTTGCGATTAATTAATAACCTAAACCTTCTGCTGAATAAAAGAGATTAACTAATCAATCTGAGATTAATTAATAATTTGTCCTCAAGCCCCAAGAGTTAGCTTAATCGGGAGGTCACAGGGTCAATTCCTGAAAGCTCTTGGGGTCAGGTCAGTAAATAGGCCGAGGGGTGTGAATCTCTTCGAGGTCGATCTACCCTAGTGTTGTACCATGGACGTAGTGGCTACTGAGTGACCATGGGTATCTGTGAACCACATGTGAAAAAAATAATCTGTCCTCGCCCAATCATAGTACCCCTGATGTCATTAAATTCTCTAAATCCGCAATTATTTCCCCATCGGGCCCCTCCATTAACTCTTGATCAAATCCGAGCCCCGATCACCGTACGATCTAACCCTTTCAGATCTGACGGTTGACACTCATATCGGGCGACCCGTGACGCTGATTTTTACCCGTCTGATGAGAGAGGTTTCCCTATTTGCTCCACCACTACGTGTTGCCCAATGAATAACATCGGGTGGACCCTTCCCAATACTGCCCAATGCCAAAAAGCGGTGCGATAAAAACCAATACCTCTTCCACTCACCACCTTTGCTAAATGACAAACGCATCCCATCCATTAACTGGCACCATCTGTCCTTTTCACCATCCCCGCCAAACATTTTGACTTTGTGAATAAAAAAAAAAACTCATTATTTTTGTTTTACTGAATAAATAGAACCTCCTGTTCTCCATGCACACAGAGGCATGTTCATGCCATCACCCTGCGTACAAACCATCAACCTCAAGAAGCCACTGAAATCCCAGTTGCCACTATAGACTAGAGCACTCCCTCCAGACTGTGCACCAGTGCATTCCGTTCCCCATACCACCATAACCAGGTATTTACCCGCTTCTACTGAGAAACCCTATTTTATATCAAACCAGGACTGAATTTCTTTAGAAATTGAGTGTTTTATCAAAATTTAAGTTGTTCAATACTCTTGAGACTCTCTGGAACAACCCGGTTCTTTATAAAAACCCTGAAATTCCCTCCCGACATCCTTGAATCCACAAGAACCAAGGATGGAAGCTCCTGTCACCCTAAATATCACGCCACTCACTACTCCTCACAGGGATTTGGACCACTTTCCCTTGGCTGACAAAGATTTTCAAATAAAGGACCTTATTTTTTATGAAACCCCTTTGAAATTGTATTGTAAGTACCATGATAATTATCTGAACCATGCTGATAAAATAGGTCTCTGGGACTCAACCATGAGATGTTGGGTTGTGTTATATTCTTTCCATGACTATCCCACGTAGTTAACCAGGGGGTTAGAGGGGGGGCGGAGCCCCCCTTTGTTGTGTCGATTGTGTAGCATGGGGGGGGGTGTCACAGGGGGTTTGAGGCATACTCGTAACCCCACTTTATGGGGTCTGGGGCAGCGCCCTGGAAATTTTGGTTTTGGAACCTATGTTCGGATGGGCGGAACCACCTATGGTTTTGTGCATGATTTTCGCACATGTTTTTGGATGCGATGGTTTTCGGTCCATGGTATTGGATGCGATGGTTTTCAGTCCATGGTACTGGATGCTTCGACATGTATAAATATGTATTATAACATTGAAAGGAACATATGAAAAATCAAGCTGGTAGTCCCGGTTTTGGGATCCAGGGGAAAATCTCTATGTATATGTGTTTTATGTGTTATGCTCTCGCATTGTTTATTTTCTGTGTTTTAGAATTCGTATGCAAGTAATTTCTATACGGGGTTAAAACATACATTTGGTATCAGAGTAGTTTCAGCTTCAAGGGGACACCTTTATTGTTGAGGGGTTTCGCTCAGGCTTATGGTAGACCCTGTTCAGTAGGAGATCTATGAGATCAATTTTGGTGGTGAAAGAAGATGGAAAGCAGTGGAAAGATAGAGATCGAGAAATTTAATGGTCAGAGTTTTGAGTTGTGGAAACTCAAGATGGAGGATCTGTTGATGGATAAAGATCAATGGATTGCGGTAGATCTAGGTACTAAACCAATGGGAGTGTCTGATGAAGAATGGAAGAAGTTGGATTGGAAGGCAAAGAGCACAATACGATTGTGTGTCTCAGATTTAGTATTGCTGAATGTATCACGGGAAGCTATGGTGAAGGCTTTGTGGGAAAAGTTAGGGACTTTGTACCAATCTAAGTCTCTGGTGAATAAACTGTTCCTGCGGAAAAAGCTGTATAACCTGAGGATGAAAGATGGAGACTCGGTGACAGAGCATCTAAACGCATTTAATACTGTGGTAAGTCAGTTAGCATCTATTGATATTAAAATTTCAAATGAAGATAAGTGCATCAGTTTTTTGTGTTCTCTACCATATTTGTGGGATAGTCTGGTTATTGCAATAGGTAGCAATGCAACTGCATTGTAGTTTGATGAAATAGTCTCATCCTTGTTGACGGAGGAGATGAGATGGAAAAGTATGGAGAGCCAGAATGGTGATGCCTTATCTGTATGAGGATGGTCCCAAAACAGAAACAAAAATAAGTCATTGAGTGGGAGATCTAAATCTCCAGGAAAACCTATAAAGGTGGTGTTCTGGAAATGTAGAAAGGAAGGGCACTACAAAAGGGACTGTAAATCTAAAGCTCCTGATAAAGGAAAGGGATCTGATGATGCTCCTTCTGCAGAGGTGAAAACCACCTCAAATGAAGGTGGGGATGTGTACTTGGATTCTTCATGTACACATGTAGATCATGAGGCATGGTTGATTGACTCAGGTGCATCCTTTCACTTCACTCCCCATAGAGAGTGGTTCTGCGAGTATGATAAATACGATGGTGGTGATGTCTTCTTAGGGGATGATTGGAAGGCTAGAATCATTAATCACAGAAAGGTAAAGTTGAAGTTGCAAGGTGGAAGGGTTAGAACACTTCCGAGTGTTCTGCATATTCCTGCATTGGCCAGAAATCTAATTTCTGTAAGCAAGCTGGATGATGCAGGTGTAAAAACAGTGTTCGAGAAGGATACCTGCAAAATGGTTTGGGGAGCACTGGTATTGATGTAGGGAGTTCGAATTGGAACTCTGTACAAGCTGCAAGGTAGCACTGTTATTGATGGGTGCAACAGTTCTGTGGTTCCTAAAAGTGGAGTAGAAAATCTAATGGTCTTTGGAGAGAAGACCATGTTGTTGCAAGGTAGCATTGTTATTGATGGGTGCAACAGTTCTGTGGTTCCTAAAAGTGGAACAGAAAATATAATGGTCTTTGGAGAGAAGACCATGTTGTGGCATCAAAGGCTTAGACATATTGGAGAGAAGGGCCTTCGAATACTTCATGGTAAAGGTATGGTAGAAGGTGTGAGTAATAACTCTCCGGATTTTGATTTCTGTGAAAATTGTATATATGGGAAGTAGAATCGGGTGAGTTTCCCCTCTGGTAGTAAGAGGGCGAAACAGATATTAGAACTTGTGCACTGTGATGTGTTTGGACCTGTGAAGGTTCCATCATTGGGTAAGTTTGTGTACTATGTATCATTTATAGATGACTTCTCAAGGAATACATGGATATATTTCCTTAAGAAGAAATCTAAATCCTTTGACAGGTTTAAAGAATTTAAGGCTCTCATGGAAAATCAGACAGAGAAGAAGATAAAGGTGCTGAGGACAGATAATGGTGGAGAGTTTTGCAGCAAGGAATTTGAAGAATTCTGTAAGAAGTGTGGTATAGCACGACAAAAGACTACTCCATATACACCTAAGCAAAATGGAGTTGTAGAAAGAATGAATAAGACGTTGATGGAAAGGGAAAGAAGCATGCTAAGTGGTGTCGGGTTCGAACATGAATTCTGGGTAGAGGCGGTGGATACTGCATGTTACCTAGTCAACAGGTCACCTTCATCAGCATTGGAGGATAAGACTCCACAAGAGATATGAACTAGTAAGAAACCCTCTCTTTCACATCTGAGGGTATTTGGATGTGATGCATATGTACATGTTCCAAAGGAGAAACGAACCAAGTTGGATAGTAAATCTGAAAAGTGCATCTTTATTGGGTATAAGGATGGTTTAAAGGGTTATAAGATTTGGAACCCAGTCACACGGAAGGTTGTGTACAACCAAGATGTGGTGTTCAGAGAGGTAAAAGATGTTATTAAACATGAAGTCCAACCAAAGAAACCTGAGAAGATAGAGTTTGAGCTTAAGGAGAAAGAATTAGACTCTACAACAGAGGAGGAATCAGAAGATGAAGAGCCACAAACTCCGGGTGTGAGAAGATTTGTTCGAGAAAAAAGGCAGCCAGAAAGGTATAGTCAATCTACTTTCTATTCAAATTTTTCTTTATCTATTACTGACGATGATCCCAGAACTGTGAAGGAAGTACTAGATTCAGAGGATGGAAAAATCTGGAAAGAGGCCATGGTTGATGAAATGACATCTTTGCATAAAAGTGAGGCTTGGCATCTGGTGGAGTTGCCAGCTGGAAGGAAACCCATTGGCAGCAAATGGGTGTTCAAGAAGAAGACAAATGCAGAAGGAAAGGTGGAGAAATAAAAAGCTCGGTTGGTGATATTTTTTCTCCTATTGCCAAGGTAACTTCTATTAGATTACTTTTATTTGTTGCTGCTACTTTTGATTTTGTGGTAGAACAGATGGATGTGAAGACAACGTTTCTTCACAGGGATCTAGAAGAGGAAATATACATGGAGCAACCTGAAGGCTTTGCAGTGAAGGGTAAGAAAGAACTGGTATGCAAGTTAAAGAAGTCTCTGTATGGGTTAAAACAGTCACCAAGGATGCGGTATTAGAAATTTGATACATTTATACGGGGACTTGGCTTCACCAGAAGCAAAGCAGATCACTGTGTGTATTTTAAATTAATTGGTGACTGTGTTATTTATCTGGTCTTGTATGTGGATGATATGTTGTTGGTTGGAAATGACAAAGAAATTATCCAGGATTTGAAGACCCAATTGTCCTCCAAATTCGACATGAAAGATATTGGTGCTGCAAACTATATTTTGGGCATGGAAATTAAAAGAGATTGGGCAAAGAGGAAGCTTTGGTTAAACCAGAGGATGTATGTCGAGACAATGCTACAGAGGTTTAATATGCAGGATAGTAAACCAGTGAAGGTTCCTATTCTTGTAGGTGTGAGGTTATCTACTAAACAGTGTCCCAAGACACAAGAAGAGGAAGAGGACATGTTCCATGTTCCATATGCAAGTGCAGTCGGTATCCTAATGTATGCAATGGTCTGTACTAGACCAGACATTGCACATGTAGTGGGAGTATTGAGTAGGTTTATGTCAAAACCAGGGAAGGAGAACTGGACAACAGTGAAGTAGGTTTTTAGGTATTTGCGTGGCACTAGTGATCATGGTTTGTGTTACCAAGGAAGATCAATATTGGATAGAATGTTGGATATTCGTGGCTTTGTTGACGCAGAGTGGGCTGGAGATCTAGATCAGAGAAGATGTACAAGTGGGTATGTGTTTAACCTATTTGGAGGTGCAGTCAGTTGGATGAGTAAGAAACAATCTGTAGTGGCACTATCAACTACAGAGGCAGAATACATGGCAGCCACTCATGCAAGCAAGGAAGTAGTTTGGTTGCAGAGATTGTGTTCAAGTATGGGGTTAGTACAGGAAGCTATAAGGATAGACTGTGATAGCCAAAGTGAACTTTTATTGGCAAAGAACCCTGCATATCATTCAAAGACAAAGCACATTGATGTTTAGTATCACTTTGTGAGGGATATGATAGAAGACAAAAAGGTGTTGCTGGTAAAGGTGGACACTTTGAAGAATACTTCAGATGCATTAACAAAATCTGTGAGCTCTAAGAAGTTCTCTTGGTGTAGAGAGACAATGGGCATTTCAAGGCTGGAAAAATGACTAAGCTCTCTTGTGGCCCCTTGTGGAAAGAAAACAACAAGTGGGAGAATGTTGGGTTGTGTTATATTCTTTCCATGACTAGACCACGTAGTTAACCAGGGGGTTAGAGGGGGGCGGAACCCCCCTTCGTTGTGCCGATTGTGTAGCCGAGGGGGGGGGGGGGGCGGGTCACAGGGGGTTTAGGTGTACCCGTAACCCCACTTTATGGGGTCCAGGGCAGCGCCCCAGAAAATTTTGGTTTTGGACCCTGTGTTAGGATGGGTGAACCCACCTATGGTTTTGTGCATGATTTTCACACATGTTTTGGGATGCGATGGTTTTCGGTCCATGGTATTGGACGCGATGGTTTTCAGTATATGGTATTGGATGCTTCAGCATGTATAAATATGTATTATAACATTTAAAGGAACATAATGAAAAATCAAGCTGGTAGTTCCGGTTTTGGGATCCAGGGGAAAATCTTTGTGTATATGTGTTTTATGTGTTATGCTCTCGCATTGTTTATTTTCTGTGTTTTAGAATTCGTATGCAGGTAATTTCTGTATGGGGTTAAAACCTATATGAGAGCTGTAATGTCCCCTAACCAAAAATTCCTCTTCACCATTACAGCCAAGTCCATAAATGAAAAGCTGCAGTTACAGCTTGGTTCAGACCTCACTCCCCTTTCCATTGCTGATTTGCTTGAAAGGTCTTCCAAGCTATCCAGTTCCACAAGCACTCAGATTTGCAATACTTTTGTCAAAGAAGGATACATGCCAAAGGCCCCCCTCCTTATGTATCAGTAATTTTTTCTGATATAGGCAAAGATATCATCACAATGATTGCTTGCATTTTGGGTTTTTCCACTAATTAATTTGAAGATGAAATGACCTTTGCCTATATGTCTATTTTCACCCCTGGTCAACCTCTTGCAGTCAAATTCGACTATGCCAAATTCATTGTTGATAAGATGCACGACCAGTTTATGAGATTAGAAAATGAGAGGGTATTCAAATATTCTTCAATTTTGTATCATCTTTTTCTCTACTACCAAACTGATAAATTTCCCCTCTCTATACAAAAGCTTGACACCGAAGCGAACCCTAGGTTAGTCATCTTTTGGACTTCTATATTTCACAAGTGTAGTTCTTCTCCTCATCCCTACACAGATTTCATCGACTTATTTGTGCATCCAATAACTACAATGTTATTGGGAAATCCTCCTCCTAGGATCAGTGCAGACATTAAAAGAGTTCTTCAGTGGTCCAAATAGTACAAGGTTGGGGATTGGTGCTTGTACCAGAACCATACCGAAATCAGAATTTATGGGTGTGAGATGCCTTCCTATAAACTACCCAAATATCTCCCCATGCGATTATTTACTCTGGAGTACTACAGGAAAATTCTCAGTTCTGATGAAATCAACTTTGTAAAGACTAAGAAGAAAGCTCAGCTAAGGATAAAGGATCACCTAGGCCCATTTATTTGCAACAATAGAAAGGTAGGACAAGAGGCAAAGGAAATCCTTGAGAGATTGAGATTGAGGAAGAGCTTCATCTGGCCCTATGACCCTCATGGCTTCATTTGTGATAGTAGACAAAAACATAAGCTATCACCCTACTTCCACCATAAGATCCCAGAGATTGAGAAATATGCAAACCAATCTGAATGGGTGGAAGACACTTTAATAGATCAGGTAGCACACAAGTTGAAGTTGATAATGTATGGGTAGATTTAGAAATAAGACTTGATGAAGATTCCTTTGTACAGGTGCTAGGAGAGACTTTATCACCAAAACAATCATATGAACCCAGCACTCAGCCATTAGAACATCAAGATACATCAGACCAGGCAGAACATTCAGGACTACAAGAAGAGTCTAAGCATCCTGAAATCTCAAAGGAGTTTGCTCAACCTCAGCAAATCATGAGCAACTCTCCAGTGCTACAAACTCCTCTCAATGAGGAAAGAAATCCCAAGAGAAACAAGGAAGAGGCCACTTCTTCTAGTAGGCCTACTGATCAAACTTTTACTAAAAGGGAAAGATTGAATCCCTCTGCAGAAGAAGAGTACATTGAGGAGACCACAAGAAACATATAGGACAAAAGAACAGACAGCATGCAAACTATCCCAACAGGTGGGACCCCATCCACTTCACACATGAAAGTATTGGAAAGGTAGCAGAGCACAAAGGTGTCTTCCTTCAAGGCTTCCTATGAACATAACCTAGTTATCAAAGGGAAGTATAAAGAAATAAAAGTAAGGAATGAATAATTGAAAGCACAAACTTATGCCCATTACCTCAAAATGGCTCCAACCAACCAAACTAGACTTATGTCAGCTTTTGACATAAAGGAAGGAGAAATGCAAATGAGTTTCCTCAAGCCAATTGTACAATAGCCAAAATCCATGGTAGACTATTTGAAATCTGACTTTGAAGTATTGGCAAAGGATATTCATCCTATTGACCAAATAGAGCTGCATAAATAGATTGGTGAAATGATTTATTCTACCTTAACTAATAAAGCCATTGTAGCCCATTAACTGCAAAATTCATTGCACAATACCTCTGCACAGTTGTAGTTATAAAAAGCTTCCTCTTAGGCTAAGGATATCAGAATAAAGACTTTAGAATATCTAGTAATAGAATTGGGACATGATCCCAACGATGTCAAAGCAGTTGAATAGTTAATTAAAGGAAGAATGACATAGCTGCCTTGAAAAAGCAGCTCAAGATCCCTCCACTCCACCATCCTCAAACTGCATAAGTCATAGAAAGGGAAAAGGAGGAAGAACTTATGGACCTGGTCCTAAGACTAAACGAACAGCTAAAGGAAACTGATGACGAATTAGAAAAGGAAATATAGTCTAAGCAGAGTGACCCGGCTACCACTTCTCAAACTGTCATTCCCACAATTTCCACAACTGTGCCCTCCACTCTGGCAACTACCTTTGCACCAACACTTCCGCCAATCACGACATTTCCAGTAATAGGGACTACTTCGATTACAGGAACACCAGCTAGCACAGAGTCAACAATAGAGAAGACAGATGAAATGATCAAAGCCATGGAACAAATGAGTATCCAGGCAACAGAGTTGAAAAGACTTAAAAAACAAATTTCAAGCTTAGAAACTAATTATGAGCTTGCACAGATTCAGAACAAAGAAGAGGAAAGGAAAAATAAAAGGATGGAAGAAAGAATCAAAGTCCTGGAGAAGGACTTAACATTAGAAAAACCTTTGAGAGATATTAAAGACATTTTATGGACCAATATCATTGATTCCATCAATGATATTTGGCCTTCCATTCCAATCACTTTTGAACAGATTGAGCTAGTTAAAATAGCTTTTGAGGCCATACAAAAAACTAGAGAAGAATTGGGAGAAAATCTTGAAGAGGCAAATCGACTAATTAACTTTTTGAATAGCAGGAATAGGCACCAGTTGGAGCAATTGGAAATTGAGGATCGAACTGCTACCATCATCGAAATTAATAAAGTCCTTACCAAAAGAAACTTGATGCTGAACCTGGAGAAAATATGTCAAAGTATTCAGGAGGACATAGATGATTTTATGTTAAAATATGGAATTCTAAGGGATAAAGGCCTTCCAAACCCACTGGTCATAAATGACAAGTTAATGACTCATAATGATTAGATTGAGAGACTGCACAAACAAGCCAGGAGTCAAGCTAGCCGTTCCACGGCAAAAGCACTACCTACAGGAAAGGTGCTTTATGATGTTTTAGAGAATCTTTTTTATATTGAACATGAAGTGAAACACTTGTTCACCATCCAACCCAATTTTGCTAAGTACACTGAAGCTGATGAAGTGTACATGAAATTGATCAGAATGAAAATACCAAACGACGAATGGTGGACTAATATGATAGATATACTATAAGTTACTGTAGTAAATCTGGGACATATAAAATATTTACTGAGGTAAGGACTGGTAAAACAGGTAAAGAGTATTAGAATAGGTTAAAGAGTATCAATAGGTAAAAATAAGAAGAAGATCCAACACACAATTACAAAGGAAATTGCAAGAGACAAATTCGAGTTTCAACATCTAGCTCGTTCATAAATAAAGGGACAACAACAATCTATTTTCCATTTGTCTCCATCTTCATGTGGAAGATATTTTGTATTTCCTATAATAAATCTCATATGGTTATGAGATATTTTGTATATAAATACTTCAGAAATTGAAGTCATTAGGGTGGATTCAAAGACATTTCTATAGACATTTCATATCAAGCTAAAGATCTGTTGTAATTAAGTCTGGATTGGTTGCTGGATCATGAAATAAAGTTAATGACATTTCACAGGATTCTTGTGCACGATGGAAACCAAATAAGTATTATCTCTCCATGTTTATTACTATTTTCTCGTCATGTTATAAAAAATCATATGTTTTCTTTATGAAATCTGAATAGTAAACAAGGAAAAATATTTCAGAATTAGCTTTAAGCTCTTTGTCTTGTATGTTTACTTTCTCATTGTTTTCTACTAAACTACCTTGGTTTGGGAATTCTTAGTTGCTCCCTTACTTCCGTATTTTACCCCTTAGGTCCATAGTAAAGGATTCTTATTTTCCCTTTGCTACTGATCTCCCTCTATTCTTCATCTTGATCCTGGTTTAAGGATTCTTCATTTCCCTTCTACCCTAGTTAGGACTACCTCATCCACTTGAACCTACAGATTTTTTTTTGTTGTGCTAGCTTGCCCTGTGAACTCTTCGTTTAGCAATTGATCTGATTCGATTAAGCTGCTCTTTGCTTGACTCAATAGCCCAATGGCCTGAAGGCTTGCTTTGCCCATCTGTTCCTAGAATTCCACCACCCAATAAAAATCAAAAAACACTTGAACTTTCATAACTAGCCTAATATCCTAGCAAACAAAGCTAAATCATAAAGAGAGAGCCCTCTCTGGACTTAGGTTGGCTAGAACCCGAGTCTAAAATATTGGTTTGTATTTACCTTGGATCCTTTCCTTCTTTTAAATAACTTGTAAGGAAAATCTGAGTGATAACGTAGTGGCGAATCCACTGGGGATGAACAATTCCTCAGTCAAAATAAACCTTTAAGAAACTTAAAAGTTTGATTTAAAGCATCTTAAAGGATTGTTAGAAGTTATTTTGAGCATTTATAGAAGAAAGCATATAAAGATTTAAAATCTGGCTTCAGAAAGGACTCATTACACTAGGGCTAATCCTGATCCTAATCCACCCCCTGTGTTTGAAAATCCCAAACTGATTCCTAGAATCATCAGAAGACAAGAGAGTTCAGTTAGCCCTCAACCATTGTTTAGATCACATTCATGTCCAGTTGAGTGGCTTTTCTTAGAGGACCTTCCTTTTGACAAATACTTTGAAACTTCTTTATTCAAAACTTCATCTGATACTGAACTTGTGGACTTAGTCCCAGATACTGAGTTTATAAGGGAAGTCAAGGTCCACCAAGCCAATCTATCAATTGACCAACATTTTCATAACTCCTCTCTGTCATCTCTTACCACCAAAAGAACCCTTGATCTTTTTGGTACAACTTCACCTTCTATTAGTTCATCATTATTCCCTCACCCTTCTGAAACTCGAACCACTCCTCCATTCATTCCTTCACTCCCTCCCCAACCAAATACCACTCAAAACCTAACTACTACTCCTAGTTCTCCCTCCGCAACTCAAACACCCCCTGTTACCTTAACTCCAGTTACTACTCCTACCCAACCTAGAATCATGGGCAATAGATATGCCCCCCTTGTGATGCCTGCTCCCCTAGGTGCAATGCCTCAGGACTATCAGAGTAAAATTACTACTTTTGATGGCACTGGAACCTATACAGCTCAACAGCACACTAGGAAAATGACAGACTACTTTGAGATATATGAGATTGACACAGCTGATGTTCAAATGAGAATTTTTGTTCAAAGTTTGTCTGGCGAAGTTAGAACCTACTTTAGATCTTTAACTCCCCAAAGCATAGACAGTCTAAGAGTCCTCTACCAGCAATTCTTGAATAGGTGGGAGAAAAGGAAAGAACCCCTTCATATTTTATCTGAATATGAGAACCTTAGACAGGGACCTCATGAAACCGTTCAGGACTATTGCACTAGGTTCAATAGTGTTTACATTGCCAGCCCATTAAACCTCAGACCCCCACCTGGCTTAGCCTTGATCAAATTTCTTGATGGATTTGATTTAGATATGGCTTTCCAGTTGAGAGAGAGAAATCCCCCCACTCTGGAAGAAATGCAGAGCGTAGCAGTAAGTGTTGAGGTTAACCTACTTTCCAAAAGAGCCAAAGCTAGGAATGAGAGAGGAACACCTGTGAAAGAGAAAAACACACCCTTTGAACAAAATATTGATACTATAGTCAAAGGAATGGATAGATTGCATGACAGAATGGAAATTATTGAAAAGAAACCTCAATGGGATGGCCAATAGGCTAATTCAGGGAGAAATCCTAACTTTAGGAAAAATCAAAATCAGAATGCTAGAAAGAATGTTCCTGACCAAAATATTAGACCACCTTTCCAAGAAAACTATGTAGAGGCCTCACACTTAGAAGACCCTGACCAAGACACTCAGATAAATTTAATGGGTCTAGATGATGAGGAAGGCGTTTTCCTAACTCAGGATGACCAGAAGTCACATGTGCTCCAACAATTCTAGACCCAAACAGGGGAGTCATTTGATTTCAGACAGAGGTATGATGCTGCTATATTTGAGGTGCATAAACAATATAATTTAAGAATAAGAAAAAACAATGATACCCTGGAACAAAACTAGAAAATAGGTCGTATTCAACCTAAAAAGGCCAAAACAACTCCAGTGACAAAAACACTTCAGATCCTTTCTAAATCAAATCAGAATCCTCCTAGCCCCACTATTGAAGACATATCTGATAAGCAGCCCAATAATCAACAACCTTCCACCTCTCTTCCCCCCAAGGAAGCAGTGGAAAAACCTCCAAAGTCTGTATTAGAAAACACATCAAAGAATGCCTCAAACCCTGAAAAAGAAGAAAACACTTCTGCCATAAATCCAAATGTTCAAATAGACAAAGCACCTTCACCATTTAATATTGGGATAGAAGTAGCCAAACTTAAAATTTCAGTTCCTTTAACCGAACTGGTAAAACATGATACTTACAGGTCACAGATAAACAAATCATTTAATATCATCGAAAATGAAGATTCTGTAAATCTTTTTGATGACCAGCTCGAGTTAATTTTTGGTCCTGAGGTAAATGGGAAACCAATGGAAGGATGGATACCACCCTTCTATGTCAGCCTCAATATCCATGACAAGATTTTGCATAATGCCATGTTTGACTCCGGTGCCTCGCATAATCTTATGCCCAAGTCTTTTATGGAGAAACTTAACTTAGACATCACTAGACCCTATAGGGATTTATTTTCTTTTGACTCAAGTCAAGTTAGGTGCTTAGGGCTTATAAAATATTTGTGTGTTTCTTTGGTTCAATACCCTGCCAAAACTATACTCATGGACATTGTGGTGGAAGACATCCCACCCAAGTATGGCATGATGTTGTCTAGATCCTGGGTTGCCAAACTTCAAGGGTCTCTACAATTAGACATGACATATGCCACCATCTCTATCTTTGGACAACCAAAGAAAATATAAAGAGAAAATTTAATGAAGTATGTAGTGAGTAGTCAGGAGAAGCCTCAAAACTTTCCTATTTACTCATGCATTCTGATATGGATTCCTGTATTCTCTATAATGCAGAAACTAATTCAATAGATACTCCAAGTGATATAGCAACAAAACCAAAAGAAATTGTAAAAGAAAATTCAATGGTTCAAGTCCAAGAGATATCAGATGTCAAACAAAACCTAGATGCCTTAGCTAAGAAAGTTTCCACTACCCTGGATGAAAACTATGAACATGAAATTTTATGGCATTTGGAGTTTGATGGTTCAGTAAACAAGCTAGGTGCAGGGGCAGGGGTATGGATATATAATTTAGAAAATGATCATGCAGAAGGCCATGCTTATAGGTTAAATTTAAAATGCACAAACAATATGGTAGAGTATGAAGCCCTCCTGTCAGGTCTTAAATTGGTTAAAAAACTTAGGAGCTATAAGGGTATCAATTATGGGAGATTCTAAATTGATAGTTAAACAAATTAATGGTGCTTACCTATCTAGAGACCCTAGGTTAGGATGTTATAGAGGTACAATTGTAGAAATCCTTAACACTTTTTTAGAAACCAAGCTTGCTACCATTCCCAGAAAACACAACATGCAAGCTCATAGTCTGGCCATGTTTGCTAGTACCTGCAAGTTTCCTTTTCAGCCCAATCATCAGTATACTGCTAAGGTTAGGCACCGGCTAGCTATACCTGATAATATGAAGATGTCAAGTTTTTGAAAATGATAAGCAGATTAATCACTTTTTGACATTAGATGAAGAATTTTCCAATGTTAACATAGATACAAACATAGTTTCAGATTTTGATCATGCTAATGACATAGATGTTAACAAATCAGAATAAAATTCAATAAACATGCTTCACCCTACAAAATTCATAAAATCCGATATTCAGGACTTAAGGCAAATGGACATTGATGAAATAATTGATGATGAAACTGAAGTCATAAATCTCAAAGATAATCAATTGCCCAAGGGATTAACTCCTCTGGAGGACTTATTTGACTAGAATGATATCCCTTAAAAACCTAAGATGGAGCCTTTGAAAGTAGATATTGAAGAATGTGACATAGGGACTCAAGAGAATCCTAAGTTGATAAAATTATCTAAATCATTGCCTCCTTATGAAAAGCTGAAATATATTGAACTTATGAAAGAATTCTAGGATGTTTTTGCCTGGAGTTATGAAGACTTAAAATCTTATGATACCAGCATTATACAACACACTATCCCTTTAAAAGAAGATCAAAAACCTTTTAGGCAAAAGTCAAGAAGAATTAACCCTGTTCTATTACCTTCCATTGAAAAGGAGATCAAATGAATGTCTGAAGCAGGAATCATTGCCCCCATTAGATTTTCAGATTGGGTATCCAATAGTGTCCCTACAAGAAAGAAAATAGGAGAAATCAGACTGTGTGTTGACCTTATAAATTTGAACAAAGTCTCACTCAAAGACAACTATCCCTTACCTAAAATGGATCACATACTACAAAGGGTAGTAGGTTCCACAAGGATTTCACTATTAGATGGATTCTTGGGTTACAACCAAATTTTAGTCCATCTAGATGACCAAGAAAAAACTACATTCAAAACTCCATGGGGCACCTTTATGTATGTCAAAATGAATTTTGTATTGAAATGCAGGTGCCACCTTTTAGAGGGCAATGGATATTGCCTTTGCAAAGGAAATCCATGATTTCCTGGTTATATACCTTGATGATATCACAATGTTTTCTAAGTCAGATCAACAACACCTAGATCATCTCAGGTAAGTTTTCATTAAATGTAGCAAATATGGTATCTCACTGAACCCAAAGAAGTCTTTATTTGGTTTGGAAGAAGGAAAACTGTTAGGTCACATTATTTCTAAAGATGGAATTCGGATTGACCCAACCAGGATTGAAGCTATCTTGCAAATACCTCACCCCAAAAACATTAAAGAACTTCAGGCGATTTTTAGGAAAAATATTTTTTTTAAGAAGATTCATCTCTAATTTCATTGAACTAATTAGATTATTGAATAACATGTTGAAAAAATATTCAGCTATTAAGTGGACAGTTGAGGCTAAAAAATCATTCGAAGAAATAAAACTAGCCTTAACTCAGACACCAGTCCTCATAAGTCCAATGTTTGACAGAGAATTTATTATTTTTTCTTTTGCATCTGAACATAGTATTTCTGCAGTTTTACTACAGAAGAATGATCAAGGATTTGAACAACCAATAGGCTTCTTTAGTAAAGCTCTCATAGATGCATCCTTAAAGTACAATATAATGGAAAAATAGGTTTTTTCTTTGGTACAAGCCATCAAAGATTTTCGAGTCTATATCTTATATTCTCGTATTGTAGCTTATGTACCCAATGTTATAGTCAAGGACATTCTTACACAGAATGGAGCTGATGGAAAAAGGGGTAAATGGATAGCTACCATACTAGAATATTGTTTAGAGATCAAACCTACAAAGTTAATCAAAGGCCAAGGGCTGGCTAAACTCATGGCTGAAACTAATTGCCAAGCCCTAGGTATAAATTTTATTCCAGAACTAGATAATGAAGAGGAGATGGCGACTCCACAAATCAGCGAGGCCTTTTTAGACTCACCTTGGTATGCTGATATAGTATATGTTTTACAAAACTTAAAGGCTCCTCCCAGGTTGTCCATTACTAAAAGTAGGTTTCTGAAAATGAAATCTTCGAAATTCTGCATAATGGATAATACTTTATTTTGGAAAAATCATGAAGGTATTCTGTTAAATTGTTTATTAAAGGAGAATCTGACAAAGTACTCCAAGAATTTCATGCAGGTGGTTGCAGAGGACACCTTTACTGGAAGAAAACAACTAATAAAATCCTAAGAGCTGGATTCTACTGGCCAACCTTGTTTTCTGATGTAAGAAAGTTTGTAACCTCCTGCCACAAGTGTCAGATCTTTGAAGGAAAACGAAAGCTTTTGCCTTTACCTCTGAAACCCATTTCTATAGAAAGACCATTTCAACAATGGGGTCTAGATTTCATTGGTGAAATTCATCGCCCCTCTTCTGCCCAACATAAATGGATACTGACTGCCACAAATTACTTTACTAAGTGGATAGAAGCCATTCCCTCCAGACAAACCACTGATACTATCATCATAGGTTTTCTAGAAGCTAATATTTTGTCCAAATTTGGTTGCCCAAACAAAATTATCATAAACAATGTTGCAACATATAAATCAAAGAGGATGATTGATTTCTTCCATAAATACCACATCACCCTTGGTCACTCTACAACCTACTATCCCCAAGGAAATGGACTTGCAGAGTCCTCAAATAAAAGCATAATAAATATTATTAAAAAATCACTGGAAGACAATAAGAAAACATGGAACAAGAAGCTGATCAATGCTTTGCGGGCAGACTGACTTACAACCAAGAAATCTATTGGTACTAGTCCCTATCAGTTAGTATATGTGATGGAAGTAGTTTTCCCTTCATCATTAGGAGTTCTAGTTATGAAATTGCTTCAGGAATCTCAAGTCGAGTCAAATGATATTCAGAGGAGAATCGATCAAACCATTCATCTGCAACAAACCAAGGAAGAAGTGTACCTCAGAGCCCAAGTACTACAAGAGCAACTCAAGAAAGTTTTTAATAAAAGAACTAAAGCAGAAGACTTTTACCTTGGTGACAAAGTGTTGAAATGGGACTCCAGAAGGGAAGACAAAGGGAAGCATGGGAAGTTTGAATTCCTATGGAAAGGTCCATACATTATATATGCCTTTAGAGGGAATAATTCTTATTTTCTTAGGGAATTGGATGGTGTAGAGATAGAAGGAGGACCTGCGAATGGTCGAATGTTGAAGCACTTCATTGACCCAAGTTACTAATTTTACTAGTTCAGTTGTACATAATATATCCTTCATAATGTTTAGTGTTAATGGATGGTGTAGTTTTGGATTTGAAGCCTGAAGAGAAGGCCCTAAGCTTCAAAAGTTTCATGGTCATAAACATCAATAAAATAGCATAGTAAAGGGAAAATGCAGAGTAAAATCACAGTCTTTTAGAAGGCCATTGATCTACAGTTCTTGACTTTCCACCAGGGAAAGCCATCCCCAAGTGGAGCCACTGTTATGTTCCTATACCAATAGGTGTCATAATATATGATTGACTTAGTTTATCTCTGTAATATGTACATACCTTTGCTTTCTGCAAATGTTTTCCATATTAAAGAATAAAAAAATGAAAAAAAAAAAAAAAAGTTATTAAAAATGTAAAGAGGGCATGTCCTAAAAAGGACAAAAAGAATGAAAAGGTAAAAAAATATGAAAAATGAACCCCAAAGAAAAATAAAAAATACCATGAAAGTGTGCAAGTCAAAATGCCACTTCTATTTTACTTTTTGTATAATAAATGATTGTGTGCAACTTGTTACCTTTGCCACAATCCATGGTAACCAAACAGTTTAATCTTGGTTATTTCATTTTTTGAATTTCATGATTATAGATAGAGAATAAAATCTGACCAAACTGTATAATTTTGGCAGATAAGTAGATAGGTAGAGTGAATAAAAGGAGATCAATAGTTTAATCTGAGCCCTCAGATGTAATAAGGATAGACTTAGTTAGCTTTCTTGTGTAAAAGAAAATAATAGTTTGATAAGGGTTTGCCAGTTTAAGTGCACCCTAATAAAAGAAGTAAAAATGGTAGGATGTGTAGGTGGGTAAGTAGATGATTGGTCACAGAATTATGTATGATGGATGATTAGTTAAAAGCTCAAATCATTTGTTTTCATCATCACGTTACATTGGAAAGCATGGAAGACAGAGATACATTTACAAGGTTACATGATTAATTTCCTCATTCATTTTACCCCTTATTGTCACTATTTTCCCGCAAATAATAATCAAAGTACTTAAAACTGTAAATTTAAAGGGCCTCAGTTCATTTCTCTAACTTCTGGACGGACCAGACCCTCCACCCAATAACTTATAAGGCTAAAGTGCTAAAATCACCTTATCAACATTCACCCCTTCATCATTCGCTCAATTTCCCTAAAAAAAAAAAAAAAAAACCCTTTTTCTAAAGTAAAATCACTATTTGCAAAGGAAAAGTAATTTCCCCACAGAATACGTTTAGCCTAAGTTATAATGTTTTAATATGAAAAACAAATTAATATTAAACACATTATACTTAGCGCACTTTTATTTTCATCTCATATTAACATCTGATTTTACTTATGTATTAAATCCCAAAAAACAAACCCTTTCCCGTATTATTTATTAAACCCATATGATAATATCCTGTCCCCGAGGTTTGAAATATAAACCTTAGTAAGAAAATTAAATAAAGGGATTAATTAAATCTATTTGTGATTAATTAATAACCTAAACCTTCCATTGAATAAAAGAGATTAATTAATCAATCTGAGATTAATTAATAATCTGTCCTCGCCCAATCACAATACCCCCGGTGTCATTAAATTCTCTAAATCCATAAATATTTCCCCGTCGGGCCCCTCCATTAACTCTTGATCAAATCTGCACCCCGATCACCGTACGATCTGACCCTTTCAGATCTAACGATCGACATTCATATCGGGTGACCCTCGACGCCGACCTTTACCTGCCCAATGAGAGCAATTTCCCTATTTTCTCCATCGCTACATGTCGCCCGATGAATGGCATTGGGCAGACCTTTCCTAGTAAGGCCCAACGCCCAAAAGTGGTGCATTAAAAATCAATACCTCTTCCGCTCACCACCTTCGCTAAATCACAAAAGCATCCCATCCATTAATTGGCGCCATCTGTCCTTTTCACCATCCCCAGAAAATGTTTTGACTTTGCGAATAAAAACAAAAATACTCATTATTTTTGTTTTACCAAAAAAATAGGACCTCCTATTCTCCAGGCATGCAGAGGCATGTTCATACCATCACCGTGCGTACAAACCATCAACTTCAAGAAGCTGCTGAAATCCCAGTCACCATTGTAGATGAGCGCACTCCCTCCAGACTGCGCACCAGTGCATTCTATTCCCCATACGACCATAATCATGTATTTACCCACTTCTACTAAAAAACCCTACTTTATACCAAACCAGGATTGATTGCTTTAGAAATTGAGTGTTTTATCAAAATTTAAGTTGTTCAATACTCTTGAGACTCTCTAGACAACCCCGTTATTTATAAAAACCTTGAAATTCCCTCTCGACATCCTTGAAACAACAAGAACCAAGGATGGAAGCTCCCATCGCCCTAAATATCACGCCACTCACTACTCACAGGGATTTGGACCACCTTCCCTTGGCTGACAAAGATTTTCAAATAAAGGACCTTATTTTTGATGAAACCCCTTTGAAATTGTATTGTAAGTACCGGGATAATTATCTGAACCATGCTGATAAAATAGGTCTCTGGGAATCAAAACTACCTATGTATCAATTCCCCACTGTCCATGTTTTCCCATATATTGTTCACTACTACCATGCAAATTACGACCCAACCATGAGAGCTGTAATGTCACCTGACCAGAAAGTTCTTTTCACAATTACAATTGAGTCCATAAATGAAATGTTGCAGTTACAACTTGGTTCAGACCTCACTCCCCTTTCCATTTCTGATTTTTTGAAAGGTCTTCCAAGATGTCTAGTTCCACAAGCACTCAGATCTACTAGACTTTTGTCATAGAAGGATACTTGCCAAAGGGCCCCCATCCTTATGTATCAATAATTTTTTCTAATATAGGCAAAGATATCATCACAATGATTGCTTGTATTTTATGTTTTTCCACTAATGAATTTGTAGATGAAATGACCTTTGCCTATATGTCTATTTTCACCCCTGGTCAACCTCCTACAGTCAGATTTGAATATGCCAAATTCATTGTTGATAAGATGCACAACTAGTTTATGAGATTAGAAAACGAGAGGGTATTCATGTTAGAAAATTATATATTACGGAGCAATGGAACACATAAAATATTGCAGAAATATAAACACAGAAAATGCACAAAACAAGAGAGACACAGATATATGTGGTTCACCCAGTTTGGGCTACGTCCACCCCGAACAGTCAGTCCTTCCTTTCTATTATCCAGCAAAATGAAGAGATACAACCTACAACAAAACCGCTGTAATATCCTCTGTTTTCTCTCACAGTCTCACCTCTATGTTTCTCACTCACCGAATACACATCTATATCACAGCCTCAAATACAATGCCCTCATATAAAGAGAGGGGTTGCCTTCTAGGGCAAAAAACCCTAAACTAAACATAAGTTCTACCGTCAGATCATCCGCCTAATGAATGGCCCAGATTGACTAGAAATTACTATACTTTTACAAGGCAATTTTACAGCTGTTTTTAGCTTCGGGGGCGCTGCTCCCGAAACCCCCCGCAAGGGGGGGGGCTCCCAAAAGTCGCTGCCGCCCCCCCTTGGACCCCCCACAGCAGCGATTATTTTACAGGCGGCGTTGCCGCCCCATTTTGAACTGGGGTCCAATATGCCGGTACTATAGAAGATAATCAGGCTCCACACCCAACAATCTCCCACTTGGAGATTGATTGTAGCAACTCCATCACTGCTCCATTTGCTGGACAATGACTCCTCTTTGGATCTGGTTGTTTCTCATCTTCATCGTCATCCTTTAAGACCAACTGAAACTGAGCATATTCTCAGTTTCTCCCTGGTTACAACTTTTGTTAGCATATCTGCAGGGTTCTGGCTAGTGTGTATCTTTTCCAGCTTCAACTCTCCATCTTCCAACACTGATCGTATGAAATGGTACTTGAGCTGTATGTGTTTTGTCCTGGAATGAAATGCTGAGTTCTTTGCAAGATGAATGACACTTTGACTTTCACTGTATAACGTGCCCATATAATGCTCCTTACCAAATTCACCCATAAACCTTTGTAACCAAATCATTTCTTTACTAGCCTCTGTAGCAGCAACATACTCTGCTTCTGTTGTTGAAAGTGCAACAACACTTTGGATTTTTGAAACCCAACTGACAGCTGTTCCTCTGACAGTAAATACATATCCTGTAGTGCTCCTCCTATTATCTCTGTCACCTGCCATATCTGCATCAACATATCCTTGTAGGGATATGTTTGAACCACCAAAGCATAATGCCTGATTTGTGGTACCTCTCAAATATCTGAGAATCCATTTCACTGCCATCCAATGTTCCTTTCCTGGATTGTTCATGTACCTACTTACAACTCCCACTGCATGTGCAATATCAGGCCTTGTGCAGACCATTGCATACATTAAACTTCCAACTGCTGATGCATATGGAACTTTAGACATATAATCCATGTCTTCTTGGGTCTTTGGGCACATTTCTTTGCTAAGTTTGAAATGGCTAGCAAAAGGTGTACTAACTGGTTTTGCATTTTGCATGTTAAATATTTTCAACACCTTTTGTATGTACTCATTCTGAGACAATGTTAATTTTCTATTTTTCCTGTCTCTAGTTATTCTCATACCAAGGATTTGTTTTGCAGCACCCAAATCCTTCATTGCAAATGAATTTGCCAATTTTCTTTTGACCACATTTATTTCCTGCATGTTAGATCCTACAACAAGCATGTCATCTACATACAATAACAAAATAATATAGCTGCCAGCATTTTGCTTTTTCAGATAAACACAATGATCAGAGTGACATCTAGTATAACCTTGTTCAGACATAAAGTTGTCAAATTTTAGATACCACTGCCTTGGAGCCTGTTTTAAACCATACAAGCTCTTCTTCAACCTGCACACAAGTTTCTCCTTCCCTTTCACCTCATATCCTTGTGGCTGCTGCATATATATCTCTTCCTCCAAATCCCCATGGAGAAAGGTTGTCTTTACATCTAACTGCTCAAGATGCAAATCTTCAGCTACTACAAGACTTAAAATAGTTCTGATTGAGGTCATTTTAACAACAGGAGAAAATATTTCATCAAAATCAATACCTTTCTTCTGTGCAAACCCCTTCACCACAAGTCTAGCTTTGTACCTTTGCTTTCCTCCATCTTCTTCCTTCAGCCTGTAAACCCATTTATTCTTCAATGTAGTTTTTCCTGTAGGCAACCTGACTAAATCCCAAGTCTGGTTATGCATTAAGGAGTCCATATCTTCTTCCATGGCTACCTCCCACTTTTTCTTGCTTTCAACCTGCATTGCTTCTTCATAACATTCAGGTTCACCAGAATCAGTCAACAATAAATAATATAATGAAGGAGAGTATCGTTCAGGAGGTCTACTTGTCCTGGTAGATCTTCTAACACCACTTTCAGGTGTTTGGGGTGCCTGTTGTTGTTGTGATGGTTGCTGATGTTGTGGTTGTTGATTATTATTATTTTCAGGCACCTTTACTTTTTCAGTAATTTCATCAAGAACTGCGTATTCCTTGTTTTCTTTTTCTTGTTTCTTTTCCTGCAACTGATTCTTATACAAGACCTTCTCATTGAATATTACATCTCTGCTCCTAATGATTTTGTGATTTTCATAATCATATAAGCGATAACCAAAATCATTAACACCATATCCAATAAAGGTACATTTCTTTGACTTTGCCTCAAGCTTTGTTCTATTTTCTTTATCAATATGGACAAAGGCCTCACAACCAAAAGGTTTTAAAATAGAGTATTTTACCTTTTTCCCTGTCCATGCTTCCTCTAGAACACCACCATACAAGGAACTTGAAGGTCCTCTGTTTATTAAATAAACAACAGTATCTACAGCATCTGCCCAAAACTGTAAAGGCAATCCTGCATGCAATCTCATGCACCTTGCACGCTCCATGATTGTTCTGTTCATCCTTTCTGACACACCATTTTCTTGTGGTGTTCTTGGAACTGTCTTCTCTCTGCGAATTCCATGCTCTGAACAGTACCTATCAAACTCTTTGCTGCAATATTCACCTCCATTGTCTGATCTAAGACACTTCAATTTCTTTCCTGTCTCAATCTCAACCAAAGCTTTCCATTTCTTGAAAGTATCAAATACATCAGATTTATTCTTAATACAATAAATCCAAGTTTTTCTAGTTACATCATCAATAAAGGTAACATAATAACGAGAGACACCGAGAGATGATACCTGAGCAGGTCCCCATACGTCTGTATGCACAAGCTCTAATTTTTCGTTCTTCTTTTCTTTCCCAACTCTGAGAAATCTGACTCTCTTCTGTTTTCCATAAATGCAGTTCTCACAGAAATCCAAATCAACATTCTTCAAACCTGGCAACAAATTCCTTGAGTGAAGAATCTTCATCCCTTTTTCACTCATGTGTTCGAGCCTATGATGCCATAATGCTGCATCTGCTCCTTTGGAAGTCAAAGCATTAACAGAGTTAGAAATACCATTGCATAAATACAATGTACCAACCTTTTCACCTTTTGCTATTACCAGGGCTCCTTTTGTGACCTTCCAAGCTTTATCTGTGAAAGTTGTCACACAACCTTCACTGCCTAACTGCCCTGTTGAAATCAGATTTTTCTTTAGATCTGGAACATGCCTTACCTCCTTTAGTAGCCATTGGTTTCCATTCTGCTGTTTTACAAGAACCTTACCCATTCCAACAATTTTACAGGGTTTGTCATCACCCAGACGAACTTGTCCAAAATCTCCTTGAACATAGTCATAAAAGTATTTCTTTTCAGGTGTGGCATGGAATGAGGCCCCTGAATCTACCACCCAGGAATCAGTAATATTTTCGAAAGAAAGAATCAAAGCATCTTGTAACACCTCACCTGTCACATTTGCTTCATGATTGTTTTCTTGCTGTGCATCTCCTTCTTTTCCCTTCCGAGATCTACAGTCTTTCTTTAGGTGTCCTTTCTTTCCACATTTCCAGCACACTATCCCCGATCTGGACTTGGATATGCCTTTCCTTGATTTACTGCGATATCTTGAGCTCTTTCCTCTTTCCATTTTTCTTCCTCTAGACTATGCACTCAAAGCATTTCCCGATGTCTCACCGGAGCTTTTCCGTCGCATTTCCTCGCTAAGGATAGCACCGACAACATCATCAAACTTTAAAGTACTAGATCCAAGAACGGAGTTATTAATGGCCATTACCAAACCATTCCAACTTTCTGGTAATGAGCACAAGAATAACAGAGCTCTAACTTCATCATCAAAGTTTACCCCTACAGAACTTAACTGACTTGTAACTGTATTAAAATCATTTAAATGGTTTGCAACAGATCCACCTTCCGACATATTCATATTAAATAACCGTTTCATAAGAAATACCTTGTTTGAGGCCGAGGGTTTTTCATATAGTTTCGACAACGTCTGCATCAAACCCTCTGTCGTGGTTTCATTCGAAATGTTGAAGGCCACTGATGCAGCAAGGCACAACCGTATTGTTCCGAGTGCCTTTCTATCGAGAAGGTTCCATTCTTCGTCTTTCATACCCGTCGACATCTTTGTTTTTCCGCCCAATGGTAGGTATAGATCTTTCTGATACAGATAATCTTCCATCTGCATCTTCCACAGCGAGAAGTTTTGGCCGTTAAATTTCTCGACCCTAAACTTACCATCTTCCGCCATTGCTCCCACTCGAACTAGGAACCCTTCTTTCCTGCGAGTTTATCAGCCAAATAGACCTTCGGCTCTGATACCAGTTGTTAGAAAATTATATATTACGAAGCAATGGAACACATAAAATATTGTAGAAATATAAACACAGAAAACGCACAAAACAAGAGAGACACAGATATACGTGGTTCACCCAGTTTGGGCTACGTCCACCCCGAACAACCAGTCCTTCCTTTCTATTATCCAGCAAAATGAAGAGATACAACCTACAGCAAAACCGTTGTAATATCCTCTGTTTTCTCTCACAGTCTCACCTCTATGTTTCTCGCTCACCGAATACACATCTATATCACAGCCTCAAATACAATGCCCTCATATAAAGAGAGGGGTTGCCTTCTAGGGCAAAAAACCCTAAACTAAACATAAGTTCTACCGTCAGATCATCCGCCTAATGAACGGCCCAGATTGACTAGAAATTACTATACTTTTACAAGGCAATTTTACAGCTGTTTTTAGCTTCGGGGGCGTTGCCCCCGAAACCCCCCGCCAGGGGGGGGCTCCCAAAAGTCGCTGCCCCCCCCCTTGGACCCCCCACGACAGCGATTATTTTACGGGCGGCGTTGCCGCCCCATTTTGAACTGGGGTCCAATATGCCGGTACTATAGAAGATAATCAGGCTCCACACCCAACAATTCAAATATTCTTCAATTTTGTATCATCTTTTTCTCTACTACCAAACTGATAAATTTCCCCTCTCTGTACAAAAGCTTGACACCAAAGGGAACCCTAGGTCAGTCATCTTTTGGACTTCTGTATTTCACAAGTCTAGTTCTTCTCCTCATCCTTACATAGATTTCATAAAATTATTTGTGCATCCAGTAACTACAATGTTATTGGGAAATCCTCCTCCTAGGATCAGTGCAGACATTAAAAGAGTTCTTCAGTTATCCAAATAGTACAAGGTTGGTGATTGGTACTTGTACCAGAAGCATACCCAAATCAGAATTTATGGGTGTGAGTTGCCTCCCTATAAACTACCCAAATATCTCCCCATGCGATTATTTGCTCTGGAGTACTATAGGCAAATGATCAATTCTAATGAAATCTACTTTGTAAAGACTAAGAAGAAAGCTCAGTTAAGGATAAAGGATCACCTAGGCCCATTTATTTGCAACAACAAAAAGTTAGGACAAGAGGCAGAGGAAATCCTTGAGAGATTGAGATTGAGAAAGAGCTTCATCTCGCCCTGTGACCCTCATGGCTTCATTTGTGACAGAAGAAAAAAACATAAGCTATCACCCTACTTCCACCATAGGATCCCAGAGATTGAGAAATATGCAAACCAATCTGAATGGGTGGAAGGCACTTTAATAGATCACGATAGCACACAAGTTGAAGTTGACAATGTACAGGTAGATTTAGAAAGAAGACTTGATGAAGATTCCTTTGTACAGGTGCCAAGAGAGACTTCATCACCAAAACAATCATAGGAACCCAGCACTCAGCCATTAGAACATCAAGATACATCAGACCATGTAGAACATTTAGGACTACAAGAAGAGTCTGAACATCCTGAAATCTCAGAGGAGTTGGCTCAACTTGAGAAAATCATGAGCAACCCTCCAGTGCTACAAACTCCTCTCAATGAGGAAAGGAATCCCAAGAGAAACAGGGAAGAGGCCACTCCTGCTAGCAGGCCTACTGATCAAAATTTTGCTAAAAGGTAAATATTGAATCCCTATGTAGAAGAAGAGTACATTGAGGAGACCACAGGCAACACAGAGGACGAAAGAAAATATGACATGCAAACTATCCCAATAGGTGGGACCCCATCCACTTCACACATGTAAGTATTGGAAAGGCAACAAAGCACAAATGTGTCTTCCTTCAAGGCATCCTTTGAACAGAGCCTGGATAGCAAAGGGAAGTATAAAGGAATAAAAGAAAGGAATGAAAAATTGAAAGCACAAACTTATGCCCATTACCTCAAAATGGCTCCAACCAACCAAACCAGACTTGTGTCAGCTTTTGACATAAAGGAAGGAAAAATGCAGGGGATTTTCCTCAATCCAACTGTACAGTAGCCAAAATCCATCGCAGACTATTTGAAAACTGACTTTGAATTATTGGTAAAGGATATTCAACCTATTGACCAAATAGAGCTGCATAAACAGACTGGTGAAATGATTTATTCTACCTTAACTAATAAAGCCATTGCAGCCCATCAACTGCAAAATTCATTGCATAATACCTCTGCACAACTGCAGTTAGAAAAAGCTTCCTCTCAGGCTAAGGATATTAGAATAAAGACTTTAGAAGATCTGGTAATAGAATTAGGAAATGATCCAAAAGATGTCAAAGCAGTTGAACAGTTAATTAAAAAGAAGAATGATGACACAGCTCAAGATCCATCCACTCCACCATCCTCAAACTGCAGAAGTCATAGAAAGGAAAAAGGAGGAAGAGCTTATGGACCTGGTCCTAAGACTAAATGACCAACTAAAGGAAACTAAGGATGAATTAGAAAAGGCAATACAGTCTAAGCAGAGTGAGTCAACCACCACTTCTCAGACTGTCATTCCCACAGTTTCCACAGTTGTGCCCTCGACTCTGGCGACTGCCTTGACACCAACACTTCCACAAGTCATAGCATTGCCAGTAATAGGGACTACTTCGACTACAGGTACACCAGCTAGCATAGAGTCAACAATAGAGAAGACAGATGAAATGATCAAAGCCATGGAAAAAATGAGTATCCAGGCAACAGAGTTGAAAAGACTTAAAGAACAAATGTCAATCTTAGAAACTAATTATGAGCTTCACAAATTCAGAACAAAGAAGATGAAAGAAAAAATAGAAGGATGGAAGAAAGAATCAAAGTCACGAAAAAGGACTTAGCATTAGAAAAACCTTTGAGAGATATTAAAGAAATTTTATGGACCAATATCATTGATTCCATCAATGATATTTGGCCTTCCATTCAAATCATTTTTGAACAGACTGAGCTAGTTAAAATAGCTGTTGAGGCCATACAGAAAACCATAGAAGAATTGGGAGAAAAGATTGAAGAGGAAAATCGACTGATTAACTTTTTGAATAGCAGGAACAGGCACTAGTTGGAGCAATTGGAAATTGAGGATCGAACTGCTACCATCCTCGAAATTAAGAAAGGCCTCACCAAAAGAAACTTGATGCTGAACTTGGAGAAAATATGTCAAAGTATTCAGGAGGACATAGATGGTTTTATGTTAAAATATGGCATTCTAAGGGATAAAGGCCTTCCAAGCCCACTGGTCATAAATGACAAGTTAATGACTCATAATGATTACATTGAGAGACTGCACAAACAAGCCAGGAGTCAAGCCAGCTCTTCCATGACAAAAGCACTACCTATAGGAAAGGTGATCTATGATGGTTTAGAGAATCTTTTTTATATTGAACATGAAGTGAAACACCTGTTCATGGTCCAGTCCAATTTTCCTAAGTACATCGAAGCTGATGAAGTGTATAGGATATTGATCAGAATGAAAATACCAAATGACGAATGGTGGACTAATATGACAGATATACTATAAGTCACTGTAGTAAATATGGGACATATAAAATATTTACTGAGGTAAGGTCTAGTAAAACAGGTAAAGAGTATGTTATGAAACCAGTTCACAAAAAGATAGAAAAGAGAGATCAACGCCTTAGAGTTCAGCCTCTTCGAGGGGGAAACCTCCTTTACATTACACAAATGAACAATTCTTGGATCATTGAAATGACAAAACCTCCTTTCTATATATAGGAGTCTAAGAAGTCACAATATAACCCAGCCGACCTAACAATAATAATATAAAGCCACAAAAATAACAATAGAGGGATTCTATGGGGCACAGTAATAAAAATATGGGGACAATAGGGGCACAACAATATTAATAAGGGATACAACTACAATATTAATGGGGTAATCACTAGTATTATAGGGACCTAACATGTCCCTCTCCTTCAAAAAACGTGTTGTCCTCAATGCTTGAGTAGTTCTGGATGCTTCTGTATAAAATTCTCATCCTCCCATGTGGAATCTTCAGCGGATAAGTTCTTCCACTTGATGAGATACTCCGAAATTGATCGATTTCGTAGCTATCGAGTTCTTGTTTCTGTGATTGCTTCTGGTTCCAATATAATTTTTCCTTCCTCGTCAAGTTCTGGAAATATTTTTTGAACTGGGAGCTTGTTGCCTATAACCTTCTTTGAACATGAAACATGGAAAACTAGGTGCACTTGAGACACTGGAGGAAGCTCCAATTTTTATGCCATAGTATCAACCTTTTGCAACACCTTGTACGGACCATAATACTTTGGTGATAATTTATTATCCTTCTTAGCTTGCTTGAGGGGCATTTGTTTATATAGTTGTAGCCGTCGGAATACCCAGTCACCTACATCAAAACTTCTTTCGTTGCGATGTTGATCTGCCTGTTGTTTCATTCTATTCTGTGCCAACACGAGGTTATCCTTTAAGAGTTGGAGGACTTGTTGTTGATGTTTGATGTGATGTTCCACTGCTTGAACCTTAGAATTTTCTGTTAAATATGATGTGATGGATGGTGGCTGATATCCATAAAGTGCCATAAATGGGGTCATTTTTGTTGCTGTATGGAAGGAAGTGTTATACCACCATTCAGCCAGAGGCAACCATTTGACCCATTGTGTCTATTTATCAGATACAAAGAAACAAAAATATCCTTCCAAACATTTGTTTACTATCTCAGTTTGCCCATCAGATTGAGGATGACAAGATGAGCTATGAGCTAACTGAGTACCAAGACAAGAAAATAATTCTGTCCAAAAATTTCCAGTGAAAATGGGATATTTGTCACTTACAATAATCTTTGGGTTTCCATGTAGCTTTTGAATTGTTTCCATAAATGCAGTAGAAACTGTACTAGATTTAAATGGATGCGATAATGCACAAAAGTGTGCATACTTGGTAAGTCTGTCAATTACCACCATGATGACACTCTTTCCCTCAGACTTGGGTAAACCTATGATAAAATCCATTGAAACCTCCTCCCAACGTTGGCTTGGAATGGATAAAGGTTGTAATAGACCCGGGTCTTAATTGTTTCAACTTTATTTTGTTGGCAAAACAAACATTTCGCCACAAACTTTTGAATATCCGATTTAAGGCCATCCCAAAAAAATTCCTTCTTAACCCTGTGGTAAGTTTTTAAAAATCCTGAGTGCCCTCCCAAGGGAGAAGTGTGCAATTCCATAAGAATCTTTTGTTTGAGTTGCGAATTCTTACAGAGGTATAAGCGATCTTTGTACCATAACGAATCATTTTTCCAACTAAATGTATCAGATATACTTGAATCTTGTTGTAACTTTCGAATAAGTGCCCATACTTCTCCATCATTCTCCCATTCCTCCCTTGCTTCGTTTATCCAATCTGGTTGGATAATAGAAATGGCGCACAACAATGCTTCCACATCCTCATCCTTTCTTGAGAGTGCATCTGCCACCACATTTTGCTTCCCTTTTTTGTAGATGATTTCAAAGTCATAACCCAACATCTTTGTGACCCACTTTTGTTGCTCTTCAGAGGATAATCTTTGTTCTAAAAAGTATTTAAGGCTATCATGATCCTGAAGCATCACATTCCACAATAAAGGTTTTTGGGAAGTCTGGTGTAGCTAAGACCGGTGCTTGGCACATTGCCTCTTTAAGATGTTCGAAGGCCTTTGTTGCTTCTGGAGTCCATGAAAATGCATCTTTCTTCAATAATGTTGTTAGAGGTGCTGTTATTATCCCATAATTATTAACAAACTTGCGATAATACCCTGTTAACCCAAGAAATCCTCGCAGATGCTTTATGGATGTGGGGATTTTCCATTCCTTAATGGCTTTAATTTTGAAAGGGTCTACCTTAACTCCTTCATGAGATATAATATGACCCAGATTTTCCACCTCTTGTACTCCAAAGAAACATTTGGATCTTTTTGCATATAATTGTTTCTCCTCCAATAGTTGTAGCACCCTGTCAACATGTTCAACATGATCCTTCCAAGACTTGTTGTAGATTAGAATATCATCAAAAAATACTAACACAAATTTTCTAAAGAAGGGTTTGAAAATGGAATTCATCAAACCCTGAAATGTAGAAGGTGCATTGGTAAGGCCAAAAGGCATGACCAAAAATTCATAACGACCCTCATGAGTTCTAAATGCTGTTTTCGGAATGTCTTCAGTCTTCATTCTGATTTGATGATATCCTGAACAAAGATCCAACTTGGTGAAGTAAATTGATCCATGCAATTCATCCAGTAATTCATCAATTACAGGAATGGGAAACTTATCTTTAATAGTGAGCTTGTTGAGCTCCCTAGAATCCGGACACATGCACCATGATCCATCCTTCTTATGCACCAATACTATTGGAGCAAAGAAAGAACTTTGACTAGGTTGAATTATACCAGCCTCTAGCATTTCTGCAACCATGCGTTCAATTTCACTCTTTTGGGCATAGGGATATCTATACGGCCTGATGTTTGGAGGAACACTTCCTGGAATTAGATGAATAGCATGATCATGATCACAAATAGGTGGGAGACCTTTGGGAGTCTCAAATACCTTGGAATGATTGTCCAAGACTTTTTGGAGATCTGGAGAAATAGATGATTCTGATGTGGAAACATCTAGCGAACATAATTGAGCAATTACACCTCTTTGTTCCTTTTTTAGAAGCTTTGTCATACTGTTAGAGTTGATTATCTTTCCCGGTTTCCCTGCAATACCCCTTCATTCAACTTCCTTTCCTTCCACAGAAAATTTCATGAAAAGTTCTTGAAAATTAAAAGCTATTGTACCCAAGGATTGTAGCCATTGGACTCCTAGTACAACATCAGCACCTCCCATTGGAATGGAAAGCATTGGGCTAGTCAATACATATTCGCCCATGGATAGCTTGATATTATGGCACTTTCCAGAGCAATTTATCTTTCCTCCATTTGCAACCATCACTTGACACTCTGGTGCTGGATATAGGAAGGAATTCAATTCTTTTGCTACCTTACAATGAATAAAATTGTGGGTACTTCCTGAATCAATCAACACTATTACCTTTTTCTTCTTGATTTGTCCTTCTATCTTGATGGTTTGAGGAGCGGTAATTCCATCCAATGCATTACAAGATATGGTTGGATTCATTTCTTATTTATCTAGGCTTTGTTCCTGGAGTATATCCTCTCCCTTTAACCTTTCTTGCTCCTTTTATTCTTCCTCTTCACAATCTATGTAGAATAATTTCTTCTCAGCACACTTATGACCTTTAGTGTATTTTCTATCACAACTGTAATAAATCCCTTTTGCTCTTTTTTCTTCCAATTGTTGCGGTGTAAACCTTATAGGTTGTGGAAGGCAAGGGGTAATAACACTTCCATCTTTATAGTTAAGACTGGTATGCTTCTTGGTTGCCATAATTTTGCTTTCCGTTTTTCTTGCTAACCTGAATGCCTTCTCCAATGAATCGGGTTCCCAAAGGCAAACATCATGTTGGATATTATCCCTTAAAGTCCCTATGAACACATCAATTCCATGCTCCTCTGGAATATTTTTTACCCTTATGTTCCATTTTTGGAACTCCTCAATGTGCTCCATTATTGAACCCTTTTGTTTGAGACTTATCAATTGTCTAAAAAAAGTGTTGCTTTTTGTATCCTCATAATGCGCTCTCAATTATTCCGTAAAAATTGCCCAAGTGATAATTTGTTTACGAGAGCAAAGCCATTGATACCATACAAACTGATTTAGTTCCAAATATTAAGTTGCAATACGTACCTTTTGTGTGTTTTGCACATTATTGAGATCGAAAAATTGCTCCATTAGTGACCATTTATTGTAGCAACTTATTCATATTTATCTTCAATTCTTCCATCTTGTCATCCATGCCATACATTTTAGCGTCCATACCATTCATCTTAGCTTCCATGCCATCCATCTTAGCTTCTACACCTTTCTCTAAACAATCCATCTTAGCTTCTACACCTTTATTTAAACCATCCATATTAGCTTCTACATCTTTCATCTTAGATTCTGTTACTTTTTGTGCAAATGACACTTGTTGCACTTGGTCTCGTAATTTTGATATATCATGTTGCATTTCTTCCTCTTCTTCATGAGTCATGCTAGAGCCTTCAGGTTGCTTACTAGGTGTTTGCATTTTCTTTCCTCAGGGCATCAATTACCGATAATAATTCTTTATTATGCCCTTTGAATTCCTTCAAACTATTTTTTCAAATCAAACTTATGCAAAAATAAAAAAAAAAACTACACACTTTTTTTTCACTTTGTAGGAGCTTGATATTGAATCTGATGTATCTTTGTAATTTTGGATCATCCAGTTTTGAAATTGTGACCTATAATAGCCCTCCTCGTCCTCTTTCCAATACCACTAGTCTGATCCAAATTGGATTCTCCAAGAAAGAGTTATACACAATCTCCCAAGATGACCTGATTATAGACCTTTCCAGAAGAGCGAACTTGTATGAAGTGCCACGTGTCATTGTTTCAACCTTTGGCACTGAAAAATATATACAAGAAACTACAGTCCGTTCTCTTTCCATACTTTCTTACAAAATTTCAATCCGATGCTCAGAGAGAAAGTTATGACGATTTTCCCCAGGTCACCTGTTTGGAATGTAATTTAGGAGTCTGCAAAAAGACCAACTTCCTCAGATCATATCTCCGCAAATATAGCACAAAAAGTTCTGAAATTCAGATCCAAGGTTTAGTATGATTTCATCTCAAATGGTTTTCTTTTTTTTTTGCTTCTGAAACATCGCAGAAAAAAAGTTATAGCGAAAATTCCATGATGACCTATTTGGACCAGCGAAACCCTAGAATCCAAAGCTCTGATACCAAATGTTTTGAAACCAATTCACAAAAAGATAGAAAAGACAGATCAATGCCTTAGAATTCAGCCTCTTCGAGGGGGAAACCTCCTTTACATTACACAAATGAACAATTCTTGGATAATTCAAATGACAAAACCTCCTTTCTATATATAGGAGTCTAAGGAGTCACAATATAATCGAGCTGACCTAACAATAATAATATAAAGCCACAAAAATAACAATAGAGGGATTCTATGGGGCACAGTAATAAAAATATGGGGACAATAGGGGCACAAGAATATTGATAAGGGATACAACTATAATAGTGATGGGGTAATCACTAGTATTATAGGGACCTAACAGAGTATCAGAACAGGTTAAAGAGTATCAATAGGTAAAAATAAGAAGAAGATCCAGAACATAATTATAAAGGCAATTGCAAGAGACAAATTCGAGTTTCAACATCCAACTCGTTCATAAATAAAAGGACAACAACAATCTGTTTTCTATCTGTCTCTATCTTCATGTGGAAGATATTTTGTATTTCCTATAATAAATGTCATATGGTCATGAGATATTTTGTGTATAAATACTTCAGAAATTGAAGTCATTAGGGTGGATTTGAAGACATTTCTGTAGACATTTCATATCAAGCTAAAGAGTTGTTGTAATCAAGTCTGGATTGGTTGTTGGATCATGAATTAAAGTTAATGACATTTCATAGGATTCTTGTGCACGATGGAAACCAAATAAGTATTATCTCTCCATGTTTATTATTGTTTTCTCGTCATGTTATAAAAATTCATATGTTTTCTTTATGAAATCTGAATAGTAAACAAGGAAAAATATTTCAGAATTAGCTTTAAGCTCTCTATCTTGACTGTTTACTTTCTCACAATTTTTTACTAAACTACCTTGGTTTGGGAATTCTAAGTTGCTCCCTTACTTCCGTAGTTTACCCCTTAGGTCCATGTTAAAGGATTCTTAGTTTCCCTTTGCTATTGATCTCCCTCTATTATTCATCTTGATCTTGGTTTAAGGATTCTTCATTGCCCTTCTACCCTGGTTAGGACTACCTCATCCATTTAAACTTGCAGACCTTTTTTGTTGTTGTGCTAGCTTGCCCTGTGAACTCTTCCTTTAGCAATTGATCTAATCCGGTTAAGCTTCTCTTTGATTGACTCCATAGCCCAATGGCTTGAAGGCTTGCTCTACCCATATGTTCCCAGAATTCTACCATCCAATCAAAATGAAAACACACTTGAACTTTCATAACTAGCCTAATATGCCAACAAACAAAGCTAAATCATAAAGAGAGAACCATCTTTGGACTTAGGTTCTTGTTTGGTCAATTTAGTGTGATCTAAATTTCTATTTATAATGTCAACCCGGGGTTCGTAAACTGACGAAGTGAAGTGTACTGTATGTACTAGATAACCAATTCCTTAGTCTTTTGTCGTTTTTAGCTTTTTTTAAGTTTGTTTTTGAATTTATCTTTTCCTACTGTGAGATGATGAAAAGGTGATAAAGCAAGTGAAATGTGGATGATTATGGTGATCTCTAAGTGATTTTCAAAACTTAAAAGAAAGAAAGCTTTTTAAAATAAATGCAATGAAATCAATTCTTCAAAAGAAATAAAGACATCAAACAATGAACTATGACATCGGCCCAGTATCTTTGTTGCTGAATGAAAATGAAAGTGAAATCTACACTAAATGAAAAGTAAGAACAACTAATCCACACTATTTTAACTCTTCAACTCAATCTTCCTTGTGAAAAGATATCATGAAATGTTAAGAAATGTGAAATCTAAAAGAAGTTAAACTGCATAAAAGAAACTAATCACACTACTTTAACTTTCTTGACCTTCTGCCTTTCAGCTTAATGTACCCTATGAGAAACAGTCATGAACAAGTCAAGCAATGTGAGATCTAAAGCAAACTAAATCAAGCTATAGTGAGTGATATTCTGGTTCCTAATAAAGTTATTTGATTATAGAAAGGAACCATTAGCAGATGAATAGCATGATATCTAAGAGCAGAAAATAAATGTGCTACTCAAGGAAATGACAGTACTTGAAAATCAAACTTCAGAAAACAAGAGTCAACGACAAAGACAAGATGATCTCGTATGCCAATAGTTATGGAAAGAAAAGGTGAAAAATTGCCCCGGGCTGCCTAAGAACACCTGCAAAAACACTGATCAGTTGTAACCATAAAAGAGCAGCAACGAAAATGTAAATCAACAGAAATAAAAAGCTTTGTTATGTACAGCTAATATACATGATGAAATAAAACGCAGAATTTACATGACAACTGTACAACTAATATACATGAACAGAAATAAAGCAATGCAAAAAATGAAAAGACAACTGTACAAGGTCTCAGTAATCAGGGGCCCTCTGCCACTTTAACCAATTCAACGAACAGCTACATGCGGAAGTTTAAACCAGTCTTCTCATATATTAAACAGCAACATAAAAATAGAGTGGGGAAATACAACAGTCTTCAAATTACATTAACAACGATTAACTTGTACAACGTTCATGGACGCATTATTTATAAGGAAAGAAATCTAAACAGATTAACTAAATCTACGCTATTCACCACACTGCCAGAGACACGTAAATCCTCTTCAGCCCGGATCTAGGTAACTGTCATCGTGTTCATTAAATCTGAGAAGTATGGCTGTTGGATTCACATTATCAGGATGTCTTCGTGGCTAAGGATTGTGCCACGTAGCTTCACGTGCTCAAAAACAGAGCTACGCAGAGCCATGCCACCGCTGGACACTTTCGTTGACTATCCTTTGCCCCTTATTTGACCGCGGGCTTTTATGGCCGTGCTGGATGATCTAGAGGGACACGATCCATGTCCTTGACTCCTGTAACTTGCCCATGTGGCTCATTTCTTGAGAGGACACCTGTAGCATGGTGTTTGACAAAACAACTGCGGAATCCTGTGCTGGCTGCAGAAACCTGGGTCAGCTGCGGAAACCTGTATCGGCTGCGGAAACTGAGAAGCTTCCGCAGTTGTCTGAGCAAAATTCTAAACCAAACAACAGTCATCAGCGCAGTTAGAAAACCATGTCAAAAGCTCATTTTTAAACTAAAATACAATGATTTAATCAACTTGGTGGATAAAATGAGTGGAAAAGAAGGCTGAGAGGGTGTATGGGAAGGTGCAGGTTCGAGGCTCAACATACCCCCACTCTGAAGGTGTTGCATGTCCTCATGCAACCAAAACTTAGTTATTTTCCTCAATCCATATGCTCTGAGGCTTCTGCAAGAACATCTAGCCCTCTTCTCTTTCTCTTTGATGCTAAAATGGTCCTTGGTTTCTTGACTAGACATTTGAACTTAAGATTAATCAATGCCCTGCTCAACTTTTTACACTTCTTCTTCAGCTTCCTGTTCTTCTTCTGCCACAGTCCTAGGTGGAGCATAGTGTTATCATGGACAATCTTGTCTACCTTGCTCTGCTCTTTGAGTGTTTCGTTTTCCTGTTTGATGTGCCTATTTAAGACTTCCAGTTCAAACACTTCCTGTTTTAAAGACTGTACTTGTGCATCAAGTGGCAAGGTGGTGCTTGGTCCTGCAGCTGATTGTTCCAAGGACTCTAAGTAGTTATATGCTTCTTGCTGGGTGGAATCTACCTCAGGTGTTTTTCTCGGCCTGAACTCAAATTCTGGTGAAGGAGGACTGCTTTCTCTTTCCGGCTGAAAAGGGCTTTCCTCTCGTGGAGGACTTGGCTCAATACTTGGCTGAGTTGGGGATTTATCTAAATCAATAAAATGAGACTGTTTTTCTTTGGTTTTATTCCCCTTCCCTTTTAGCCTAGTGCTCCTTCTTAGGTAGGAACTAGTACTTTTCTCTTGTGCAGCCTGTTTTCCTCTTTGCTTTTTCTGGGTTATGGCAGTAGCTTGAAGATCTATTAACCTCTCTGACAGAGGTTGATAATATTCTTCTACAGATTGTTCAGGGGATGGATAGGTTTCTTGAATGGTTATCTTGCCTTTGTCCTTCTTCTGTTTCTTGTTTTTAGTTCCCTCCTCTTCTTCTTTCTGAACAGTTTCCTGAATTTCTACTGTAGGAGAGTCTTGGGCTGTAACATTCTTTTCTTTTCTCCTGCTTCTCTTTGGAATTTTTGGGGAACTGCTTGCAGAGGCTTCAGTCAGCTCTTGGAAGTGATTTCTTGTTAAAAACTTTTCCCAAGTATCCTTAGTGTTTTTCAACTGCTCTTCAATAAGGATTTTTATGAACCCGTGATGGTAAAGATGGGATTCAATACTACCTACGTGTTTTTGAATAGTAGAGCTCATTTTCTTCAAGCTTGATAACAGAAAATAAGGCAAGTTAAGGGTACAACCCTCCATGAAATTTATCATTATCCTGGCATGATACATATACATGGTACCAAAACGACCCTCGCATGTGATAAATTTTTGGACAAGTAATAACAGAGTGGACCATTCTTCTTTTATTGCATGCACGAGGATTCCTCTGGTAAATACAGAGGTATCCATACTTGGATTTTTGAGCATGATTTTCCATCCTTGATCGTCTACACTTCTGTTTTTGAACCACCTTTCGCCTTCTTGTGGGAGACTTGTTGCAGCTGCTATTGTGGCCTCGGTCACTGTAAATTTCAGGTCTCCCACCTCCGCTATTTGTCCATTAAAGGACCTAGCAAAAGCTTTAGTCACTTCTTTATTATAGCCCGTGAACTTTTGAATGAATCTCAGCCACCTTGCTTTCTTTAACGACTCCTTCGTTTGAGGATAACCCTCCAGGTACTTTGGTCCCTCCGGTTCAACTCTTAGTAGCTTTCCCATTCTCGGCTTTAAATTCCGACTGAGAATTCTACTGCGTATGAAGGTTCAGGGAAAAAATGGGCTGATTACGGGATTCTTAGGATAACTAGAGTAGCCGTAATCGGAGTTCAGGATGTATGTGGTGACTGGAGCCAGGGTTTGGAGCAAACTGTAGTGGATGCAGCGGAAATGGAGAGCAGAGAATGGTATGAGTACCGAGGGTAAGCAACAGTAACAAGTGCAATACCGAACGCATGCGGGAGTGAAGTGATAAATGGGCAGAATAACGGCTGAGTCCTTTTGAATCGGATGACTTGCGCACACGTCTCAGCAGTCGGCTGCGGGAATTATGGTGAAGGAGAGTCGTGGTACAGTAGGTCACGTCTCACAGTACGGCCAATAAATGGAAGAGCAGTTCATAAATTTAGAATGATCATGGAACCGTTAGAAATGAATAGGGTGTGTGGAATGACGTCGGTGGAAGAGGAGTGGTATGGGGCTTGTCGAATCAAATCATTGCATTTAGTGGAACTTGCCATGGTTTAAATAACTATGCATAATAATGACATTGAATTGTTATTTGGTAGAGATTTTTTATCATACCTTTGGAAGTTTATCATTTCTTGATTAAGGCTTCTGACCCATGGTTGTTCTTTGATCTTGAAGATGCCCCATGTCTTTGCCGCACTTGGTGATGATGACACTAAACTTTGGCTATGATTTTTTTTGAAAACAGAGTGATGTCGGCTGTGGAGACAGAGTGATGCTGGCTGCGGAAATCGTTTCTGGCTGCGGAAACTGGTTCTAGCTGCGGAAACGGTTTCCAGCTGCGGAAACTAAGACAACACCCCTTTAACTGCACAAAGATAATTAGAAAAGAACCAACTGAATAAAATAGTCCTGAGAGGGACTTTTATTGATGGAATGAGATGAAATGAGTGGAATGAGATGGAAATGGAGTGGAGTGAAGTGGAATGGAGATGAAAATGAGATGGAGGTGAAGTGGAATGACAAGTGAAAATGAGATGGAGGTGGAAAGAAAGAGAGATTTTTTTTTTGGAAAATATAGAGTGTCAGGTGCCCCTGATTTTCACTCTACATTTTCTGTATAAGACTGCCAATCCATGATTGGTTTTCAGGCTTATACAAAAGATTTTTTTTTTTTTTTTTTTTTTTTTCAACTGAAAGAAACAAAGACTAGGCTGATGGAGGAGAAGGATTCCTCTCCACCAGCCTCATTGCAGAATTTTCTTGAAACATTTTGACAAAGTCCTCTTTTGAGAGTGGCTTATGATAAATTTTCAATCGGTGGCCATTCACAATGAGAGGAGTTTAAAACTCATCAATAGCCTTGACTCGAACTGCTCCATTGCTAAAGACTTCATCAATCTCATATGGTCCAAGCCAATGAGCCTGGAACTTTCCTTTGAAGTATTTAAACTTGGAATCAAACAGTAACGCCCAATCTCCCTTTTGAAACTTTCTCTCTTTGATATATCTGTCATGCCACTTAGTTCTTTGGTGCTGAACTAGATCAGTCCTTAAAATTGCATCTTGTCTTATTTCATCTAGCTCATTCAGCTGCTCCATTCTGTGCTTTTGGGCTTCTGATAGATTCATCCCCAACTGAACTGCCATCTTGAAGGTCTTGACTTGAAACTCAATGGGGAGCAAGACTTCTTTCCCATAAACAAGTTCATAGGGAGAATGTCCTGTTGTGTTCCTCCATGTAGTTCTATAGGCCCATAAGGCTTCAGGAAGCCTTTCTGCCCAATCTCTTCTGTGGAGATGAACAGTTTTGGTGATGATGCTCTCAAGAACTTTGTTTGTAGATTCCACTTGACCATTTGCTTGCGGATGGTAAGGAGTAGATTTTCTATGCTTGATTTTGTATTCTTCCATCAGCTTCTCCATCAAGTTAGATGTAAATTGACTTCCCTGATCTGTCACAATTTCTCTTGGGACACCAAAACGAGTAAAAATATCCTCAAAAAGAAATTGAACAACTGAATTTTCAGTGGCAGAAGGCAATGCCTTGGCTTCTACCCATTTAGTAACATAATCAATGCAAACCAATATATACTTCTTTTGTTTAGATGGTGGATTAATGGGTCTAATGAAATCTAAAGCCCATTTTTCAAAGGATTCGATGAGTACATGTGGCTGTAATGGCATTTCATTTGAAAGAGTTGGTCTCCCAACTCTTTGGCAGCTGTCACACCTTCTAACATATTGTTTTGCGTCTTTGAAGAGAGAAGGCCAATAATATCCTAAAGAAAGGATTTTATAGGCTGTCCTCTTGTCAGCAAAGTGTCCACCGCACGGTTCATTATGACATGCCTTAAGGATGTCAGGCATTTCATCTTCCCGAACACATCTTCTGATCACACAATCTAGCCCTGTTTTAAACAATTCATTAGAAATCCATGAATACTTTGAACTCTCCTGAATGATTTTCCTTTTCTCATTAGGAAATAAGTGTGGAGGTAGCTTCCCTGTAACCAAATAGTTAGCAATATCTGCATACCAAGGAGCTTTAGTAGTTACTGCAAACAAATATTCATCTGGAAACTTATCCTCTACAGGAGAATCTTCGTTAGTATTTTGGATTCTAGACAAGAAATCAGCTATTGTATTCTGTTTCCCTAGTCTATCTAACATAGTAATATTGAATTCTTGTAAAAGTAAAAGCCATCTTGTAACTCTGCCATTAGTAACAGGTTTTTTCATGAGATATCTAATTGCAGAATGATCAGTATGGACAAAATTTTCATAGCCAGTTATATAGTGTCTAAACTTGTTGATTGCATGAACAACGACTAAGAACTCTTTTTCAGTCACAGTATAATTTAACTCAGTAGGAGTCAAATTTTTACTGGTGTAGTAAATGGCATAAGGAATTAAATCCTTTTGACCCAACACAACTCCTAGAGCTGTATCTGAAGCATCTGTAGACATATGGAAAGGAAGTTTCCAATTTGGCCCTCTCAAAATGGGTGCTTCAGATATCCTTGTTTTCAAAGTTTCAAATGCAGATTGACAGTCAGGATCCCACTTGAATTCACAGTCTTTTGTAAGTAATTTGAAGAGTGGAGATGCTATCTTGGTGAAGTTTTCAATAAATCTCCTATAATATCCAGTAAATCCAAGAAAACTTCTAACATCTTTTTGACAATTTGGAATAGGTAACTTGGAGATGACTTCAACTTTTGATCTATCAACTTTAATCCCATCTCCCGAAATATGATGTCCTAAAACAATCCCTTCAGTAAACATCATAAAACATTTTTCATGACTTAATGAAAGATTTGTTTCTTTACATCTTATAAGGACTTTTTCCAAATTTTCTAATGCCTCTTCAAATGAATTACCATAAACTGTAAAATCATCCATATAGACCTCTACACAATCATGAATTAGATCAGAAAAGATTCCTAGTACTGCCCTTTGAAATGTTGCGGGTGCATTACATAATCCAAAAGGAAGTACTCGGTAAGCAAAAGTTCCCCATGGACAGGTAAATGTGGTCTTGTCCTGATCTTCAGGTGCTACCTGAATTTGATTGTAACCACTAAAGCCATCCAAGAATGAGAAATACTTTTTGCCTGCTAAAGTATCTAATACTTGATCAATAAAGGGTAAAGGAAAGTGATCCTTCAAGGTTGCTTTGTTCAATTCCCTGTAATCAATGCAAACCCTCAATTTACCATTCTTTTTAGGTACTATAACCAAAGGAGAAACCCACCGGCTATCTGAAATGGGGTAAATGAAGTTTACATTAAGTAACTTTTGGAGCTCTTCTTTCACTATCTCCCTAAGGTTTGGATTCATCCTTCTTTGAGGTTGTCTGATTGGTCTATTGTTTTCCTCAATGTAGATGTGATGAATACAAGTCTTAGGGTCAATACCTTTCATATCAGTATACTCCCATGCAAATACAGTAGAATGTTTTTGCAAGATTTTGGTTAGCTTCTCCTGTTGTGATTTTTCCAAGTTTCTGTTGATATTCAATGTTTTTCCTGGAAACATCTCAATGGCAGAACTACCAAACTCTTCCATAGAGAAAAGAGACATTTGTCTAGATGATAGACACTCAATGTCAGAATCCAACTGAAATTGTGTGTGGTCATATTCTGAAGATGGTTCAAAATTTTCTAATGTGTTCAGAATTTGACTATCTTCACTAATCTCAGAAATGGTAAAGACAGGTTGTATAGTATCTTCATCATCAACCCACTCATTATCTCTTATTTCTGTAATTGCTTTTGCTGGAGGATACAGATTGAACTTCTTTGTCGAATTACCATCAGAAATATACATATCCCCAGACCTACAACTTATGAAAGCATCAGCTGTGGCTAGCCAAGGTCTTCCTAAAATTTGAGGATGTCCTCCTAGATTACTCTTGGGAGTTAAAATCATGAAATCCACTGGATATTCCCAAGAGTCTAAGGAGACTGGAATGTCTTCTAATACACCATCTGGTTTAATAATTGATCGATTTGCAAGTTGCAATAAAGTAGGTGTAAAAAGAAGATTAGGAAGTTTTAGCTGTTCCATAGTTTGTCTACTCATGATGTTGATAGCAGCCCCTAAATCAATCAAAGTATTTGGTATTTCTACCCCATTGATATGTGTTTTGACAATTGGACTACCGGGATCTACATATTTCTGCATAGTAATTTTTCCCATCATGATATCTGCAATTTTCCCTACCAGGTGGATTCTTCTGGTATCTCTTGGTTTCCTTCCTGGTCTTTTAAGACTCAACTCCTTTATTGTTTTTGCTAGAATAGGAATCTCTTTAATGGCTTGTAACAAGGGAATCTTGATACAAACATTCTTCAATTCATCTAGAAAATTATAGTCAGGAAACCAAATTTGTTTTTCCACCCCTTTATCAATTTGTAATCTTTCAGGAAAAGGAGGTGTGGATAATGATGCAGGTTGCTCAACTATGGGAGTTGTGGGGGTTAATTCTTTTTCTTTTTCTTTTTGAGTGTTTGGGTTTTGAAGAGATGCTTTAGAACCCTTATTGGCTTCAAGAGACTCTTCCTCAAAAATGCTTTGCTTTTGAGCATTTATAGAAGGCTTATCTAGAACTCTACCTGATCTGAGTTGTACTTCTTTGAGAGGAACAATCATATAGGTAGGAAATTGTTGACCTTCCATCATGTAAGAATTTTGAGGGTTTTTATTATTGGGGTTTGGCAATGGCTGAGAAGGAAGTTGATTTGACTTCTGTTGGAATGGAAGCAAGAGTTGAGAATTTGGATTCTATTGAGAAGGTTGTTGTTGTTGTGGAAATGGAAATGATAGTTGTGGATTTTGATTTGGAAGTTGTGGAGCTTGTTGGTTTTGAAAAGATGGAGGATATTGGTAAAATTGAGCAAATCTCCCATAAGGATTTTGCATACCTTGTACCCATGATTGAAAAGGATTTTGAGGTTGGGACCAAGGTTGTTGCCAAGGATTCCAATTTGGTGAGGGTTGAAAATTCATAGAGTTGTTAAACCCTTGATTTTGTTGCCCCTGCCAAGGTCTCCTTGCAACAAAACAGAGAGATTCGATTGTATTTGGATATTCTTGAAAGACAGCTTTGAGCCCAGGAATTGAAGGACAATCCTTGGTCTCATGATTCTCTGAACAAATTACACATGTTTCTTCAACTTCTGCATCCAAGGGACATTCCCTTAGAGCATGTTTCTTCCTACAATTTGGGCAAAAGATGGCCAAAGCCTCAACTTCTTCTTTCTGCTTATTGTGAATCTTAAGGGTGTCCAGTTGCTCACTAAGACTCCCTAAGATGTCAGTTTTGAATTCATCAAGCATGTTGCCAATCTCAACCCTACTTACTGATCCAGTTGCAGATTTGTTTGCTCTGATGAGAGAAGGATCTCTAGGCCCTTTTTGAGTTTTAGATTTCCCTCTTGAGATATGGACACATAGCTCTGCTATATCATTGAGTGAAAGTTGAGATATATCTCCCTTCCCCATCATGTTCAAAATGTCTATCCATTCATCTCTAATAGCTTTTAATAGAAGGGCTTTCAAGGTCTCCTCATCTAAGTTACTCATTTTTGCTCTTTTCAGGTTGTATTGAAATATTTCAAGTAAATCCTCCAAGTTTTCATCTTCTCTTTGCATCATTTTGAATACCTCATCCTTGTGATTTGTGGGCATACAATAGTCCAGGTACCTATCCAAAAACGTTTGTTTCATATCATTCCAAGACCTAATGGATTGAGTGAGTAATCCCATGAACCATTTCAAGGCTGCTCCTTTCAATGTTGAAGGAAACAGTTTGAGTTTTTGAGAGTCTTCCAGATAATTATAAGTTCGACACACGACTTCAAACTCAAATAGAAATGTTTCAGGGTCCTCATTCCTTAACCCATGGAAGTTTGGGAGGATAGTTGGTGAGATGTTTTTCATGGTGGCTCGGGAGTCCTCATCGACTATAGGAAATCCGAATGAGTTATCTCCATCCCTATTTCCCCCAATGTTACCTCTACCTCCTCCATTGTTTCCTGCTCCTCCTCCTCCTCTACCTCTACCTCTACCAAATCTAGTTGCTCCTTCCTCTGTCATGGTAGTTTCCCTAGAGACTTCAGAGTCTTATGGTCCTTCTACTAAGGGTGAACGAGAAGGAATTTCTCCCTCTTCTTCTTCAGATGACTCTACTTCTTCAATTACAATTTGTCTCTCTGTAGAAGGAAGGAAAGGATCTCTTTCTAATTCAGATTCGATGGAAGGTGTGGGAGAGTCGACTCCTACCTCTTGAATTCCAGGAATCCTAGGGCTAGGAGTTGAAGTTAGAGATGATGGAGGTGTCTCTTGTCTATTCCTTGAAGTAGATGGACTTGTAAAAATCGAACTCTTGGCTCTAGCTAAAAACCTTCCCCTAGAATCTCTTGCTCTATGCATGTCATTTTTTATTTTTCTTCAAGTCGGGGTAATAATTCTCTTTCTGATCTTCCAGGTCACTCTAGGTGCAAGAAGAGAGCATACTCAAGAAACTATTAAACCAATAACTTTCTCTTTTCTGATCCTCCAGATCACATTAAGTGCAAGAGGAGAGCATACTTTGAGAGGTTTTCAATTTTCCTTGAAATTTTCTTGTTTTTTTTTTTTTAAGAATTTGGCTACCTAATTTCACTTCCCTGGCAACGGTGCCAAAATGTTTGGTCAATTTAGTGTGATCTAAATTTCTATTTATAATGTCAACCCGGGGTTCGTAAACTGACGAAGTGAAGTGTATTGTATGTACTAGATAACCAATTCCTTAGTCTTTTGTCGTTTTTAGCTTTTTTTTAAGTTTGTTTTTGAATTTATCTTTTCCTACTGTGAGATGATGAAAAGGTGATAAAGCAAGTGAAATGTGGATGATTATGGTGATCTCTAAGTGATTTTCAAAACTTAAAAGAAAGAAAGCTTTTTAAAATAAATGCAATGAAATCAATTCTTCAAAAGAAATAAAGACATCAAACAATGAACTATGACATCGGCCCAGTATCTTTGTTGCTGAATGAAAATGAAAGTGAAATCTACACTAAATGAAAAGTAAGAACAACTAATCCACACTATTTTAACTCTTCAACTCAATCTTCCTTGTGAAAAGATATCATGAAATGTTAAGCAATGTGAAATCTAAAAGAAGTTAAACTGCATAAAAGAAACTAATCACACTACTTTAACTTTCTTGACCTTCTGCCTTTCAGCTTAATGTACCCTGTGAGAAATAGTCATGAACAAGTCAAGCAATGTGAGATCTAAAGCAAACTAAATCAAGCTATAGTGAGTGATATTCTGGTTCCTAATAAAGTTATTTGATTATAGAAAGGAACCGTTAGCAGATGAATAGCATGATATCTAAGAGCAGAAAATAAATGTGCTACTCAAGGAAATGACAGTACTTGAAAATCAAACTTCAGAAAACAAGAGTCAGCGAAAAAGACAAGATGATCTCGTATGCCAATAGTTATGGAAAGAAAAGGTGAAAAATTGCCCCGGGCTGCCTAAGAACACCTGCAAAAACACTGATCAGTTGTAACCATAAAAGAGCAGCAACGAAAATGTAAATCAACATAAATCAAAAGCTTTGTTATGTACAGCTAATATACATGATGAAATAAAACGCAGAATTTAAATGACAACTGTACAGCTAATATACATGATGAAATAAAACGCAGAATTTAAATGACAACTGTACAGCTAATATACATGATGAAATAAAACGCAGAATTTAAATGACAACTGTACAGCTAATATACATGAACAGAAATAAAGCAATGAAAAAAATGAAAAGACAACTGTACAAGGTCTCAGTAAGCAGGGGCCCTCTGCCACTTTAACCAATTCAACGAATAGCTACACGCGGAAGTTTAAACCAGTTTTCTCATATATTAAACAACAACATAAAAATGCAGTGGGGAAATACAACAGTCTTCAAATTACATTAACAACGATTAACTTGTACAGCGTTCATGGACGCATTATTTATAAGGAAAGAAAGCTAAACAGATTAACTAAATCTATGCTATTCACCACGCTGCCAGAGACACGTAAATCCTCTTCAGCCCGGATCTAGGTAACTGTCATCGTGTTCATTAAATCTGAGAAGTATGGCTGTTGGATTCACGTTATCAGGATGTCTTCGTGGCTAAGGATTGTGCCACGTAGCTTCACGTGCTCAAAAACAGAGCTACGCAGAGGCTTTTATGGCCATGCTGGATGATCTAGAGGGACGCGATCCATGTCCTTGACTCCTATAACTTGCCCATGTGGCTCATTTCTTGAGAGGACACCTGTAGCATGGTGTTTGACAAAACAGTTGCGGAATCCTGTTCTGGGTGCAGAAACCTGGGTCAGCTGTGGAAACCTGTATCGGCTGCGGAAACTGAGAAGCTTCCGCAGCTGTCTGAGCAAAATTCTAAACCAAACAACAGTCATCAGCGTAGTTAGAAAACCATGTCAAAAGCTCATTTTTAAACTAAAATACAATGATTTAATCAACTTGGTGGATAAAATGAGTGGAAAAGAAGGCTGAGAGGGTGTATGGGAAGGTGCAGGTTTGAGGCTCAACAGTTCTCTAGAACCCGAGTCTAAAAGATTGGTTTGTAGTTACCTTGGATCCTTTCCTTCTTTTAAATAACTTCTAAGGAAAATTTGTGTGATAACAAGACCTATACATATTTTTGTTTACCAGTGCAGTATGAGGAATAGAGATCTTGAGTTTAGCAATTTCATTCTCAATATTGATGGGTGCTTGATTTATAAGAAAATTTGAGAAATCAGTCCTTTTAGCCACAACCTTTGTTATGAGTTCTATTTGCTGACTTGTACTAGGCATTCCAGATTGGACAACTTTTGTTGAGACATCAATTGTTTTCTTAGCAATATTTTCTGTGTTTCTCCTTTCTGGATTGTTTTCATTTTTCTTGGAGCTTTCAGTTGCCTTCTTGGGATCGGAATCTAATGTTTTCTTGGCAGAGTGATTAGAATCCTTTCTATTTGAGTTATCATTGTTTTTCTTAATCTTGAGATTATATTGTCTGTGGACTTCTAAGATAGTATTGTCAAATCCATTTTTATAGTCATCAAATTCTTCAGATTCCAGTTTCGTTTGAGTTGATAAAAAAATTCATGTTCTTCTTATGTAAGAAAAACATAACTTGTTGGCATTATGACACAGATTTGGCACTATGACACAGGTGTTGTCATTCATGGTGACTCACTTAGATGATAGATCATAGTTCTGACTCACAGAATGAAGAAACAGGTGTATACGTAGGTTCCACATTGATCAAGCCGCGTGTACACGTGGTTTTGAAGACCAAAAGGCACATATAACATACACACGCACTTTCACGGAAGGAAAGGTGCGTACATGTTAGAAAACTATGTTTTGGTCCATGGTATGTGGTCCATGGTATTTTGATCCATGGTACTGGTCGAAGGTATCTAATCTGAAAGTGTTGACCCCAGGTGTTTGGTCCAAGGTATTGGTCCTAAGTGGTTTTGGTCCATGGTATTGAGTAAGGCCTAAGACTATAAAAGAGGAGAAGATCATTAGGTAAATGCACTCAAGTATTGAATATATAATGAAGAGCAAGATCTAGTATACAAGTTATTGGGTTATGGCGCATAGCTGGATCTGAACCAAGGATGAACCTTAGCGCTTGATGGAGGATAATATCTAATGATGGGTTAAGATCTTAAGGCTTGAAGTGAAGCATCTTTGTGTGGTTTTGATATTTTATCTGAATAACTGACACATGTTGTAGTCTATAAATATGATGATCTAGGTATAACTGAAGTCTGGAATTGTTGTAAAGTTTAAATCATCATTTACAGATCTATACGCAGGTTCACTTTAGAAAAGGTGCATATACACGCTGGTTCTGCATATCAAAATAGCGTATACATATTAAATTTGATTTGCAGATCTGTACACAGGTTCACCTTAAGAAAAGTGCGTATACACGCAGGTTCGACACATGGAAGTAGCGCATACCTCATAAAATATATTTTAAGCTACTTCTATTTACTGTTGCAGTGTTCTAGGTTCTGGCTTGGGTTCTGGTTATTGTATCCTGGTTGCAGTATTCTAGTTATAGTATTCTGAAAAGTGATTGATTGATTCAGTTGTGATTGGTGCAAAGGAGATTGGTTGATGCAGATATACTTGATGTTTGAATGATGGATCCAGTCTAAAAATTTATGAAACATGGTCCTTGGAAGAAAAGAGAAGGTTGTAGCCTTCTGTAGGCTGGCACCTAGTACTACTAAACATATTAGCTAGTACAAGAGCTAGGGGGTTGTAGTTCTCTTCCAGAAGAAGCTGGAGAACAAGAGAAGGTTGTAGCCTTCTGTAGGTAGAAGGCTGCGTACTGGTATAATACTGCACCAATACAAAAATTGTAAAAAGAAGTTTCTTATTAAAAGAGGATAGAGACGATTGCAGCAGATGGTTTTCACCCACATTGGGTTTCCACCTTATATCTTGTGTTCATGTGTCTGATTGTTTGTTCTGTTTTTACTACACCTGGTTACTATTTATATGGTTCCGATGCATTGATTAAAGATTAACCTATGATGAACTAACTGAATCATAAGTTTGCTATATGTACGCTAGTTTCCTTAAACACAGTTGCGTATACATGTGAGTTTCATTAATTGAAGTAGTGTATACAAATCTGATTATGGAAATGAAAAATTATTGACTTGCTAATACTGATTCAGCCCCCCTCTCAATATTATTTCCAACAATTGGTACCAGAGTAGGTCCTTCAGAAGAAGCTTGATCGCTTGAAGGAAGATCTATCATCATGAGCAACTACGAATGAGAGGGATCCATTAGACCAACAATATTTGATGGAAACAACTTCATTTATTGGAAGGTAAGAACCACATCCTATCTTCAATCTCTTGGAACAGATGTCTGGAAAATTGTGGAAGGAGGATATACATTTCCATCAGCAATTCCTACAAATACGATAGGTAAAAAGAAATATGAAACCAATGCCAAGGCCGTCAATACATTATTGGGGAGTCTATCGCAATCAGAATTTGTCAAAGTTATGCAGCTCAAAACCACCAAGGAAATATGGGACAAGATTGTTCTAAGCTATGAAGGAGACAATCAGGTAAAATGTGCAAAACTGCAAACTCTCATAATTCAATATGAAAATCTCAAAATGCAAAATGATGAAAGTATATCTAGTTACTTATTATGTATAGATGAGATTGTTAATTGCATGAAGAACTTGGGTGAAGAGATAAAAGAAGTTACTTTAGTTTAAAAGGTTTTAAGATCCTTGTCTACTAAGTTTGAATCAAAAGTATCTACCATAGAAGAAAAGCAGGATCTTTAGACTATTACTATGACACATCTGCATGGAATCTTGACTTCTTTCGAAATGCGAAAAGGAGGTCCATTAGATATGAGAGAAGCCACATTCAAAGTTTCAGGAAGAGAAGAATTCAATGAACTAGGACATATTTCAGAAGGAGAGGAAGAAGAAAACTTTGTCAAGAACCTTCAACGGATATCCGAAAGATTTAGAGGTAAACTACCTTTCAAAATGTTTTTCTTGTGTAAGAGTCGGTCATTATGCTGCCAAATGTATTCATAAAGATAAGCTTGCTAAAGGTAAGGAATCAAAAAAATGGAATAGAAAACAAAGTGTAAGTAAGAAGAGCTACTATACGCATGAAGATAGCGATGGTTTATCAAATAGTGATGAAGATGAAAACAGTAATGACTATAGACTTCTTATGGCTTTTGAAGATGATGATTTCTTGGATGCTTTAGATGAAGATGACCTTTATGAAGAAATATCTAAACTCAAAATCTATTTAGAAGAAAAGAATATGATTATAGATACTCTAACATTCCAACATTCTGAAAGAGAAAAACACAATGAAAAACTAGAAAGTGAAATTGTGGGTCTAAGAAAAGATATTGAGAAAACAAAAGCTCTCAATCTCAGATTTGCTAAAGATTAGAAACCTTAAATGAAATTATCAAAGTGCAGCATTCTCCCGTGATAAAGACAAGTCTTGGATATACTGAAGAAGCATCTCAAGCACAGAAGCCATCAACCTCCACTAAAAGCTATCTTGATGCAGCAAAGAGCAGTGAACAGTTTGACAATCATCAACAAAGGCATAAAGCATATCACTAGGTAAATCAGGTTCAATCTACTTCAAGGATGAACAGAAGCTACAACCAATCTCAGGTAAATCATACTCAATCTGCTTCAAGAATGAATGTCAATGGAAACTACAATCACCAGGTCAGTAGATTCGATAATCGCAAGAACTTCTTTAATGGCCAATGTTTTTCATGTCATAACTTTGGACACAAAGCTGCTCAATGTGTTGCTTACAAGACCATCATGACTAGAGAAGCACGAAATCAAAGGAATGTGACAAGGATCATGAAAAGGACCTACAATAACTTTTCTCTTCTTGAAAATGAAATAGAATGCTCTATCTGTAACAACTTTGGTCATGAATAATCTGAATGCAGGAGTAAATTTCAGCAAACATCTCAAAAGGAGCAAACTTCATTGAGTCCCAAAATATGGAGAAAGAAAGAACCCAAAACAGAAAGATATGGTATATCCTTATATGCAGAAGGACAAGAAAATCAGTGGTACATCGACAGTGGATGGTCAAAACACATGACAAGTGACAAAGAAAAGCTTCATTTATATAATGCCTTAGAAAAGGAAAAAAAGGTCTCATTTGGAAATGACACTCCTACTGTCATAAAAGGTAAAGGCTTTATTCTCTTAAAAGAAAAAGTTAAAGCTGGAAATGTTATGTATGTTGATGGTCTAAAGCATAACCTGTTGAGTGTCAGTCAAATGTGTGATCAAGGAAATGTAGTATTTCAATCAAATGGATGTGTTGTTTGTGAGCTTGATACAGGAGAAACAATGATCAAAGGTATAAGAACTCCAAACAACTTATACATACTCAAGGGAGGACAACAACAGTGCTATCTAAGAAAAAATGATGAACACTGGCTATGGCACAGAAGATTGGGGCATCTAAGTTTCTCTCAAATAAGAAAAGCATGCAGATTCCAGGCTGTTCGTGATCTTCCTGATATCAACATTCCAGAAAATACAATATGCAAATCATGTCAATTTGGTAAGAAAACTAGAGCACATTTCCCTGAAAAGGAAGGATCAACTAATAAGCCTCTTGAACTTGTTCATACTGATTTATGTGGTCCATCAAGGAAAAAGTCACCTCGTTTTGAAGAATATTTTATATTGTTCATTGACGATTTTTCCAGAATTTGTTGGATAGGACTTCTAAAGCATAAAGATGAAGCATTTGAAAAGTTCAAAGCCTTCAAACCTTTGGTTGAAAATGAATCAGATTGCAAAATCAAATGCCTTAGATCTGATCGAGGAGGGGAATTTACCTCAGATGAATTCTTTGACTTTTGTGAAGAACATGGAATAAAAAGGGAATTCTCCACCGCAAGGACTCCTCAGCAAAATGGAGTGGTGAAAAGGATGAATAGAACTATTCAACAAATGGCTCGTTCCATGCTAGATGAGTCTGGAACTCCTGCAACCTTTTGGGGTGAAGCTGCATTTTCTGCCGTCACTATTCTCAACAAAGCAAACGTTCAGGTAAACAGCACTAAAACTTCACATGAACTTTGGTATGGTAAGACTCCTACTGTAAAATACTTCAAAGTTTTTGGAAGCAAATGTTACATCAAAAGGACTGATGAAAAACTTGGTAAGTTTGAACCTAGAGCAGATGAAGGCATTCTCCTTGGTTACTCTTCTCGAAGAAATGTTATAATAAAAGACTCGGAAAAATTATTGAAACTATTGATGTTGTGGTTGATGAAGCATGCAAAAATCCAAAGCAAGTAAAAACCGAAGATTATGAAGAAGATGAGTATTATCCTTCCACATCAAATCAGACTAATTCCAAAGAAGAAACCAATGAAGCACCAGAAGAATAGATAATGGTAGAAGAAAAGACTCCATCTAGGTATGTTCAGAAAAATCATCCAGAGACTCAAATTTTGGGACAAAAAGAGGCAGGTGTGTAGAAAAGAAGAGCAATTACAGAAGCTTCAAGCTATCTAGCATTGCTTTCCTCCATCGAACCTTAAAATGTAAATGAAGCATGCAAAGATGAATGTTGGGTCAAGGCCATGAATGAAGAACTTGAGCAAATTGAAAAGAATAATACTTGGTAATTAGTTCCTAGACCTCATGATAAGAATATCATAGGAACCAAATGGATATTCAAAAACAAGCTTAATGGAAATGGAGAAGTTATTAGAAACAAGGCTAGACTTGTTTGTAAAGGGTATGCTCAACAAGAAGGTATATATTTTGAAGAAACTTTTTCACCTGTTGCTAGACTTGAAGCCATAAGAATATTCCTTGCTCTTCCTAGTTTTCATAAATTCAAAGTATACCAAATGGATGTAAAACCGGCCTTTATTAATGGAGACTTAGAAGAAGAAGTATATATTGAGAAACCAGACACATTCATCCTTGGAAATGATGCAAAAATTGTATGCGGACTCAGAAAGGCTATATATGGTCTAAAACAAGCTCCAAGGGCTTGGTATTACCATCTTGACAAATACCTCCATCAACAAGGTTTTTCAAAAGGATCAGATGATAGCAATCTACGTACAAAGATTGACAATAATAAATTGCTAATACTTGGTGTGTATGTTGACGATATCATTTTTGGTAGCAATGAAGAAGCCATGAGTCAGAATTTTGCTTCGGTAATGCAGCAAGAATTTGAAATGTCCCTGCTTGGTGAGCTTACATATTTTCTTGGTCTACAAGTTCAACAAAATAAATATGGTAATTTTTTGTCACAAACCAAGTATCTCAAGCAGATCTTAAAAAATACGGCATGGAAGATTCTAAACCAGTATGTACCCCTATGGTAACAGGATGCAGTCTCAGCTCAAATGATGAATCAACAGTGGTACATCAACCAAACTATAGATCCATGATTGGCAGTCTGCTTTATCTAACAAGTACCCAACCAGACATCATGCATGCAGTGGGAATAGTTGGAAGATTCCAAGCAAATCCAAAGGAATCACACCTTCAGGCAGTCAAAAGGATTTTCAAATATCTTCAAGGAACACAGAATTTTGGTCTATGGTATCCTAGAGATACAGATCTTACACTTCATGCATATACAAATGCAGATTAGGCAGGAAGCATTGATGACAGAAAAATCACTAGTGGTGGTGCATTCTATATGGGTTCCAAATTAGTGTCTTGGTTCAGCAAGAAACAAATTTCAATTGCATTATCTACAACTGAAGCAGAATATGTGGCTGCTGCATCTTGCTGCACACAACTCCTTTGGATGATGCAAACATTGCAAGACATTCAAATCACATGTACTCCACCCATCTCCATTCTATGTGATAATACAAGTGCCATCAGTATTTCAAAGAATCCAGTCATGCATTCCAAGACCAAGCACATACCCATCAAATATCATTTTCTACGTGAACAAGTGCTTGAACAAAAGGTCAAATTGGAGTATGTTCCCTCCAAAGAACAGGTTGTTGATATATTCACCAAACCACTGCCCAGAGAGACATTTGAATATCTTAGACAGAAGCTGGGAGTAGTTGATGCATCATCCTACTGTTAAAACTTATCTATTTTAGAGAAAAGTGGTTGTACGCGAGTTTCATGAAGCGTATCTATGTACATATGCCAGTTGCTGTGAATACAGTCACGTATATGTTGGTTTGAAGAGAAGTAGTGGGCCAGACTTAGGATGAAAGGAGTCTGATATGGGTCTGACAATGATCATCTGGCATAGGTTCAGAAGGAGCATATACTTCTAATAATGCATTGTTGGCATTATCCTAAAAGATCATTGGTACAAATTCACAATTTTTTTTGATTCAGGTGGAACAGATTCTGGGGGAGATCATGGTTGCTGGTCTGGGTGGTGATTGACAAATGCTGCTAATGATAGTTGCTGATGACTATCATGGTCTTGTTTAAGATATTTGGTCTCTATGTCATGTATATCTTTTAATGTCAAGGTCATGAAATGACCTATTATGTTTCCCCACTATGCATGGGATGAATGATGCAATGTTCTTGTTTGACATGTATAAACAATTGGTATATCCCCACTTGGTTGGGAGATGGATGTATGTATGAGTCATTGGTGATATGAAGGTCATTTATGATGCATGTATAGAGTCATGTTCTTCTTTTAGAACACATTGTTGTAGACCTTGCTCATATTCAGGGGGAGCGTGGACTCAAGCATGGAGCTCAATCAACACACTTCAGCATATCAGAGAGTCAGCATGTACTCAGGGGGAGCATAACCCTTTGCCCTCGATGACAAAGGGGGAGAGTGAGTTGGGGTTGCCATCAAGTCCAAAGGGGGAGATTGTTGGCATTATGGCATAGATTTGGCACTATGATACAGGTGTTGTCCTTGATGGCTACTCACTCAGATGACAGATCATAGTTCTGACTCATAGAATGAAGAAACAGGGGTATACACAGGTTCCGCATTGATCAAGTTGCGTGTACACACGGGTTCACAGACCAAAAGGCGCGTATAGCATACACATGCACTTTCATGGAAGGAAAGGCACACACATGTTGGAAAACTAAGTTTTGGTCCATGGTATTTTGATCCATTGTATTGGTCCAAGGTATCTGGTCTGAAGTGTTGACCCCAGGTATTTGGTCCAAGGTATTGGTCCTAAGTGGTTTTGGTCCATGGTATTGAGTAAGGCCTAAGACTATGAAAGAGGACAAGATCATTAGGCAAAGGCACTCAATTATTGAATATATAATGAAGAGCAAGATCTAGTATACAAGTTATTGGGTTATGGTGCATAGCTGGATTTGAACCAAGGATGAACCTTAGCACTTGATGGAGGATAAGATCTAATGATAGGTCAAGATCTTAAGGCTTGAAATGAAGTATCTTTGTGTGGTTTGGATCTTTTATCTGAATAATTGGCACATGGTGTAGTCTGTGAATATGATGATTTGGGTATAACTGAAGTCTGGAATTGTTGTAAAGTTTAAATCATCATTTACAGATCTGTACACAAGTGCACTTTAGAAAAGGTGCATATACATGCTGGTTCTGCATATCAAAACAACGTATACATATTAAATTTGATTTGCAGATCTGTACGCAGGTTCACCTTGAGAAAAGTGCGTATACACGTAGTTTCGACACATAGAAGTAGCGTAGACCTCATAAAATATGTTTTAAGCTGCTTCTATTTGCTGTTGCAGTGTTCTGGGTTCTAGCTTGGGTTCTGGTTATTGTATTCTGGTTGCAGTATTCTGGTTACAACATTCTGAAAAGTGATTGATTGATTCAGTTGTGATTGGCGCAAAGGATATTGGTTGATGTAGATATACTTGATGTTTGAATGATGGATCCAGTCTGAAAATTTATGAAACGTGGTCCTTAGAAGAAAAGAGAAGGTTGTAGTCTTATGTAGCCCGGCACTTACATACTAGTAAACATATTAGCTAGTACAAGAGCTAGGGGGTTGTAGCTCCCTTCCAGAAGAAGTTGGAGAACGAGAGAAGGTTGTAGCCTTTTGCAGTTAGAAGCCTGTGTACTGGTATAAGACTACACCAGTACAAAAATTGTAAAAATAAGTTTCTTATTAAAAGAAGATAGAGACGATTGTAGCAGGTGGTTTTCACCCACATTAGGTTTCCACCTTATATCTTGTGTTCATGTGCCTGACTGTCTGTTCTGTTTTTACTACACCTGGTTACTGTTTATATGGTTCTGATGTACTGATTAAAGATCAACCTATGATGAACTAAGTGAATCATAAGTTTGCTATATATACGCTAGTTGCCTTAAACATAGTTGCATATACACGTGAGTTTCATTAAGTGAAGTAGCATATACAAATCTGATTATGGAAATGAAAAATTATTGACTTGCTAATACTGATTCACCCCCCCTCTCAGTATTATTTCCAACATAACTATCTTCATTGCTTCCCATAAATTAATCTGATTTTCCTCAACTTCTTCAACTACACTTATACCTTCATCAGCATAATCTTCTTGAAATGGTGGCCTAATTCGTTGATCTGGGCCTCTTTGATCTCTTTGTCTGATTTATGGAGTGTTTCTCCTAGGGTTTGGATTTCGGTTCTCCCTAGGAACATTCCTATAATTTATACTTATTATCTCCATCATTCTTTCCACTGTCCTTACTAAGGAATCAATTTTTGGTTCTACTATAAAAGTTGAAGCTTCTTCCTTATAAGTCACTTGTCTTTTAGTTCTCATCCTGGCTCTTTTAGCTCGTAAATTGACCTCTACACTCACAACATCTCTTTGCATTGCTTCTAGTGTTGGAGAATTTATTTCCCTAAGCTAGTAAGACATATCTATATCAAAACCATCTGGGAATTTTATCAAGGCTAAATCCTGGGGTGGTTTAACATTTACAGGTATTGCATTTGTAGGTTTTAACCCCATATAGAAATTACCTGCATACGAACTCTAAAGCACAAAAAATAAACAATGCGAGAGCATAACACATAAAAAGCATACACACGGAGATGAACCTTAGCATTTGATGGAGGATAAGATCTAATGATGGGTCAAGATCTTAAGGCTTGACATGAAGTATCTTTGTGTGGTTTTGATCTTTTATCTGAATAATTGGCATAAGGTGTAGTCTGTAAATATGATGATTTGGGTATAACTGAAGTTTGGAATTGTTGTAAAGTTTAAATCATCATTTATAGATCTGTACGTAGGTTCACTTTAGAAAAGGTGTGTATACACGCTGGTTCTGCATATCAAAACAACATATACATATTAAATTTGATTTGCAGATCTGTACACAGGTTCACCTTGAGAAAAGTGCGTATACACGCAAGTTCGACACATGGAAGTAGCATATACCTCATAAAATATGTTTTACGCTGCTTCTGTTTGCTGCTGCAGTGTTCTGGGTTCTGGCTTGGGTTTTGGTTATTGTATTCTGGTTGCAGTATTATAGTTACAACATTCTAAAAAGTGATTGATTGATTTAGTTGTGATTGGTGCAAAGGAGATTGGTTGATGCCAATATACTTGATGTTTGAATGATGGATCCAGTCTGAAAATTTATGAAACGTGGTCCCGAGAAGAAAAGAGAAGGTTGTAGCCTTCTGTAGGCTGACACCTACATACTAGTAAACATATTAGCTAGTACAAGAGCTAGGGGGTTGTATCTCCCTTCCAGAAGAAGCTGGAGAATGAGCGAAGGTTGTAGCCTTTTGCAGGTAGCAGCCTGCGTACTGGTATAAGACCGCACCAGTACAAAAATTGTAAAAATAAGTTTCTTATTAAAAGAAGATAGAGACGATTGCAGTAGGTGGTTTTCACCCACATTAGGTTTCCACCTTATATCTTGTGTTCATGTGTCTGATTGTCTATTCTGTTTTTACTGCACCTGGTTACTGTTTATATGGTTTTGATGCACTGATTAAAGATCAACCTATGATGAACTAACTGAATCATAAGTTTGCTATATATACGCTAGTTGCCTTAAACATAGTTGCGTATACACACGAGTTTCATTAATTGAAGTAGCGTATGCAAATATGATTATGGAAATGAAAAATTATTGACTTGCTAATACTAATTCACCCCCCCTCTCAGTATTATTTCCAACATAACTATCTTCATTGCTTCCTATTAAATTAATCTAATTTTACTCAACTTCTTCAACTACACTTATACCTTCATCAGCATAATCTTCTTGAAATGGTGGCCTAATTCGTTGATCTGGGCCTATTTGATCTCTTTGACTGATTTATGGAGTGTTTCTCCTAGGATTTGGATTTCAATTCTCCCTAGGAACATTCCTATCATTTATACTTATTATCTCCATCATTCTTTCCACTGTCCTTACTAAGGAATCAATTTTGGCTTCTACTGCAGAAGTTGAAGCTTCTTCCTTATAAGTCACTTGTCTTTCAGTTCTCATCCTGGCTCTTTTAGCTCGTAAATTGGCCTCTACACTCACAACATCTCTTTGCATTGCTTCTAGTGTTGGAGAATTTATTTCCCTAAGCTGGTAAGACATATCTGTATCAAAACCATCTGGGAATTTTATCAAGGCTAAATCCTGGGGTGGTTTAATATTTACAGGTATTGCATTTGTAGGTTTTAACCCCATACAAAAATTACCTGCATACGAACTATAAAACACAGAAAATAAATAATGCGAGAGCATAACACATAAAACACATATACACAGAGATTTCCCCTGGATCCCAAAACCGGGAGTACCAGATTGATTTTTCATTATATTCCTTTCAATGCTAGAATTCATATTTATACATGATGAAGCATCCAATACCATGGACCGAAAACCATCGCATCCAAAACCATGGACCAAAAACCATTGCATCCAAAACCATGTGCGAAAACCATGCAAAAAACCATAGGTAGGTCCGCCCAACCTAATATAGTGTCAAAAAAACATTTCCTGAGGCGTTGCCCTAGACCTCGTAGAGGGGGGCTACTCACCCCCCTTAAACTCCCCAGACAGGGGGGGCTACCACCCCCCAGCTGCGCAATCGATGCAAATAACAAGGGGGCTCCACCCCCCCTAACCCCCTCGTTAACTACGTCGGCTAGTCGTGGAAAGAATATAACACAACCCAAAAATCTCCCACTGGTTGTTTTCTTTCTACAGGGGGCCACAGGAGACCTTAGTCATTTATCCAACCCTGCAATGCCACATTGTTTCTCTACACCAAGAGAACTTCTCAGAGCTCATAAATTTGTCAATGCATCTATAATATTCTTCAAAGTGTCCACCTTTACCAGCAACACCTTTTTGTCTTCTATCAAGTACACATCACCACCAACATCTGAGGTGATTTAGCCTCTGCAGAAGGAGCATCATTAGATCCCTTTCCTTTGTTAGGAGCTTTAGATTTATAGTCCCTTTTGTAGTGTCCTTCCTTTCCACCTTTCCAGCAAACCACCTTGACCGGTTTTTGCTGAAGATTTAGATCTCCCTCTAGATTTAGATCTCCCACTTGATGACTTATTTTTATTTCTGTTCTGGGACCGTCCTCATACAGAAAAGGCATCACCATTCTGGCTCTCCATATTTCTCTGTCTCATCTCCTCCATCAGCAAGGATGAGACTATTTCATCAAACTGCAATGCAGTTGCATTGCTACCTATTGCAATAACCAGGATATCCCACGAATCTGGTATAGAACACAAAAAATTGATGCACTTATCTTCATCTAGAATTTTAATATCAACAGATAATAACTAACTTACTACAGTATTAAATGCATTCAAATGCTCTATCACCGAGTCTCCATCTTTCATCCTCAGGTTATACAACTTTTTCTATAGGAACAATTTATTCACTAGAGACTTAGTTTGGTACAAAGTCCCTAACTTGTCCCACAAAGCCTTAGACGTAGCTTCCCTTGATACATTTAGCAGTACTGAATCTAAGACACACAATCGTATTGTGCTCTTTGCCTTCCAATCCAACTTCTTTCATTCTTCATCAGACACTCCTATTGGTTTAGTACCCGGATCTACTGCAATCCACTGATATTTATCCACCAATAGGTACTCCATATCGAGTTTCAATAACTCAAATCTTTGACCATCAAATTTCTCAATCTTTATATTTCCATTGCTTGCCATCTTCTTTCACCACCAAAATCGATCTCACAGATCTCCCACTGAACAGGGTCTACCACAGGCCTGAGTGAAACCCCTCAGCAACAAAGGTGTCCCCTTGAAGCCAAAACAACTCTGATACCAAATGTAGGTTTTAACCCATATAGAAATTACCTGCATATGAATTCTAAAACACAGAATCCTAAACCATCTGGGAACTTTATCAAGGCTAAATCCTGGGGTGGTTTAATATTTATAGGTATTGCATTTGTAGGTTTTAACCCCGTACAAAAATTACCTGCACATGAACTCTAAAACACAGAAAATAAACAATGCGAGAGCATAACACATAAAACACATATACACAGAGATTTTCCCCTGGATCCAAAAATTGGGACTACCAGATTGATTTTTCATTATGTTCCTTTCAACATTACAATACATATTTATACATGTCGAAGCATCCAATACCATGGACCGAAAACCATCGTGTCCAAAACCATGGACCAAAAACCATCGCGTCCAAAACCATGTGCGAAAACCATGCACAAAACGATAGGTAGGTCTGCCCAACCTAATATAGGGTCCCAAAATTTTTTGTGGAAATAATATAAGACAACCCAACAACATTATAGGTATTTTTGAATCTAGCACAATAGTCCTGTACACTTTCACCTACCTCCCTTTTAATATTTTCATATTCTGATATAATTTGTAAAGGATTCTTCTTGACTTCCAATCTATTAAGAAAGGCTTGGTGGAATGTAGGGAGATCATTTATACTATTTTCAGGAAAAGACTTAAACCATTTTCTGACTTCTCCTCCTAAACTTTGAGAAAACATTCCGAGCTTAATACTTTCGTCATCTACCTCTTGCAAGTCAAAACAATCATTCATTTTATCCATATGTTGTTGGGATGTTAAAGGACCTCTCCCATCAAATATTGTGATCTTGGATTGATAGTCTTGTGGCATATTAGCCAAGGGGGATGGTAACACCAAAGAAGCATACCTGGCAACCATGATTGGTGGTGGTGGTGGTGGAGGCCCGCTTGAAGGAAGTTGAACGGTGGATGAGGGAAGTTGAATAGTGGATAGGGTTGGACTAGTACTAGGTGGAAATGAGAGTAAAGGAATTTGAGCGACCTTATGTTGAAGGATGAAAGAAGGCATAGGAATTTTTGGTAAGATTGATGGATCAAATATAATATGATCTTTCCAATTCTCTGATTTAGTCCTGAATAAGCCTTGTTCAAAGTGTAAATCAAACTGGATAACTTGGAAGGTAACAAACTTTTCAGGAAGTGAATTAGCTCTGTGAAGAAATCTACTGCTTGTCTGACTCTCAGTTCTAGGAGTTTTTCTTAAGATCTTTTCAGGATTGTCCACTATGGTAGGAGGATTTGGATTTGAATCGGATCTTGTAGAGATTCTTTTGGGAGCCAGTGTTCAGATCTACAACATAGACAGAATGAATATACAAAAATAGAAAAGAAACCAATCTTAGGAATAAACTTATCATACAAATCTTTTAATTGGGTATTCTGAATTCGAATGAAAGGATAAAATTTTCAATAGTTTCCCCAGTATGGTTGCCACTATGTTATCATTCTATGATTTTGAAGATTGGCCAGAAAAAATTCACAAAAGCTACATCAAACTGCTTAGGAGTCTAGGATCTAGCCCTCCTAGACTCAGAGAGGGCTCTCTCTATATTTTTAGGATTTTACTTTGTTTTAAGTGTTCTAATGTGTTAGGCTAAATGTAAAAATGAAGGATATTTATTAATTGATTTCTTGGTCATTTGTTTGTTTGGTTGGGGTAGATCGTATATGAATCCTTTCCATTGGGCTATGGAGTCAAAGGTTGGGTGGTAACATCAATTTTCCAGAGCATTTACAAGGCAAGCTCACTGTTTATACTGGATCTAAAAGCAGAATGAGAAATGAGATGACAGAAAAGTGATATCAGTAATGATGAAAAAGCAGTTAAGTATTTCTTAATCATACATCAAAAGAAAACGTTTAGATTGTAAACACAGATAGAAATATGGTTCTCCAACAACATATCTTAATCTATAATTTATGTTTTACAATAAGACGGAATGATGCATAAATGAATAAAACATAGATACATTCAGCACAGAAGGGAAGACATCACCAGGTCAAAACAAATCATGTATCTTGCAAACATCCTTTTTTATTGATGCTCTAGCTCAAGATTACAATACTCCAATGAGAAAATATAGTTCAAATGACTTGGGTTCAACACCTAATACTTTCAATGCATGAAGTATTTAACTCAAAACATACAATGATTTGCCTTATACACTTGGCAATCTATTATTAATTACAACAAAAGAAAATTGACTAGTGTAACCATGAAGTGGCCACGTTGAGAAAACTAGGACACCTGGTCCTCTTTTTTAGGGATATTGTTGCTGAGAAATTAATTTTGCTGTAGTGGCTCTATTGACATGGCTGGTGCTGACTCAGATTTACATTGTCACTTCAATCATATTTGTCTCGTTCCTCCTGATAATCACACAAATCACTCCACGCTTCTTCATCTAGAATCTTGATCTTCATTAGCCTCATGTATATTTCATCAGCTTCAGTGTGTTTTGCAAAAGTGGGTTTAACCACAAAAACATGTTTCAGCTCATGCTCAATGTAGATTTGATTTCTGATATCTTCCAACAATGCCTTTCTTGTTATGTTTCCTTTGATGTTGGAAACATTTGCAACATCTATGGATATACCCTGGAGTTTCTTGACATAGTCCTCTCTGGTCATGAGTTTGTCATTTATGACAAAAGGAGAAGGGAGACCTTTTTGATTTAAAGGTTGAATTCTGTTGAAGAATGTATTCACTATTAGCTTCAAATTTTGACACTTTTCTTCCAGTTGCACATTCAAGCTCTTCTTAGTCAACACCTTCTTCACTTGAAGTATAGTCTTGATCCTGTCTGCTACTCCCAACTCTTCCAGCTCATACATGTTTCTTGAATTTAAAAATTTGATTATCCGGTTAGCTATTGTTGACATGTTTCCCAGCTCTTCATTAGTGGCTAAAATAGCTTCCCTAGCCTTCTCCACTAATTGTTTCTACTCAAAGATAATTTGGATGCTAGGCCAAATTTCATTCATACTATTGATTATGTTGTTCCAAATAATATCTTTAACTCTTCCTAGAGTGTTCCCAATGGATGATTATTTCTATGACTTTTGCAGCCTTTCAATCAAGCTCCTTGCCCTCTTCATCTTTACTGAGTGGTAACTTTCGACCCTTTTGATTTGATCCTGCAGCACATTAACTTGAGCTTTGAGTCTTTTAATCTCCTCAGTCTACATATTCATGCCTTCCATTGACTTGGCCAGTTGTTCTGTGCTACTTCCTGCTCTTATGGCAGCACTTTCTGGAGTGGTTATGTGAAGAGCTATAAGAGGAAGGGCCTCTATTGTTGTGCTGGCCATATGTTCTACCTTTTCTTTCTCGTTCACCATCTTCTCCATATTTTATTCCATTTGTTTGATATAGAGAGATTGCTCCACTATTAATTTCATCACATCAGCCTTTTGGTTCTCTGTTTCCTCTATCTCCTTGGTCAGTAGGTCATGTGTAGCAGGCATCTTGAGCTACTTCTTCAAAGCTACTATGTCCATCTCTTTTTTCTTTATTATTTCTTTATCTTCTTTCACATCTGATGGATCATACCCAATCTTCACTACTAAGTCTTCTAAAGACTTAACTTTTTTGTCCTTTGATTGTGATGAAATCCTTTCCATCTTTAACTGGGATTGAGCATTTGATAGGGCCACCTGCATTTTAAACAAGTTCATGGAAGTGTTGGTTAGAGTAGATGAAATAATTTCACCTGTTTTCTTGTGCATTTCTAGCTGATTAATTGGATGAACACTTCTTGCATCAAACTAAAAAGCAGTTTTATTGTAATTCATTGGAGTTTTAGGCTCTGTTGTTTGTGCTTCCAAAAATGCCATATGCATTTTTCCTTTTTCTAAATCAAAGGTAGAGAGAAGTTTTCCTTGTGAAGTTGCACTCTGTTTCCAAAATTGAGCATAAGTGTTCTTTTTCAATATCTCATTCCTGATTTTAATCTCCCTGAATGTGTCAAAGACTGTCTCTTCCTTTTCTCTAGTCACATTTGTAGATGATGACACTTGAAGAGACTGTTGCCTTTCTAAAATTGGAGTGGCAAGAAAGGATTTCCCCCCAGTTGGGGATGAATCTAGAATATCAATGATATTAGTGATTGTTTTCTGCAGTGATCCTTTGTCTATGTCCATGTGCTTTCTGGGCTTCTTCCTATATTTTAGCTTGAATACCCTCATAGAAGTATCAGTCCCTAATGACTGATCTTCTCTAGGAATTTTCCCTGTTACTCCCTGTTCTTGTTCTTTTCACTTTTTGGTTCTATCTTCAGTGGTTTGTTTTTCCTGCTGTCTTGGAGTTTGTGCACTCGAAGAAGAAATAAATTGTTCCTTAGCCTCTTTCAATGTGTCAAGCATCCACTCAATCTGGTTCATGTATTTTTCAATTTCAAGCCTTTGAGTGTGAATATAGGTCATTGAATTGTTCTCCACCCTCTTCTTGGAGATGATACCCAATGGGTCATCAGACCATGTAAAATTTTGGGTGAAATTCATTTCTTTCAGTCTTTTATCTGCCTCCTCCCCTACTACTCTATTGTTACAAATGAAGGGACCAATCTGAGATTTGTTCGTGAACTGGAAATTTTTCTTAGCTGCTACAAAATGCATTTCATCTGCATTAATCATTTGTTTTATGTATACAAGTGTAAACATCCTCATGGGGAGGAACTTTGGAAACTTATAAGGGGCCAACTCACATCCATGTACTCTTAATTTAGTGCAATTTGGTACAAGTACCAATCACCTGTCCTTGCTTGGTCTGTCAACTGCATAATTCTTCTTATTTCTTCATTGATCCAAGGTTCTACAGTCCCACTGAGGAGGCTCATTGCTGGGTGAACAAACATTTCTACAAATGATTTGTAGCTTAAGTATTTTGAGTCCTTCATCACTAATGTTGTCCAGAAAATAATAGATTGGGGTTCACCTTCCTCATTCAGCTTTCTAATTGAAAACGCGAACCTGTCTACCTGAAAATAAAAAAAATATAAACCAAAACCGAGTACTAAAACACTCCTCTGAGAATAAATTGACAAACTTCTCATGAATGGCATCTATTAAAACTTGGCTGAAATTGAAGAGCATAGAGGGCTTGGATTCTGTTGATAGAATAGACAGGAAAGCTATGATAGCTTCATCAAGCCATTGATATGAATAATAGCCAAGTAAATAAGAAAGAATAGTGACAATGTGTCTAGTTCTGTTAGGGAAAACATAGGAGGAGTAAGGAGGATTCTTTTTTGGCAGAGGTGTTTTCTCAATAATGAAAATTTCTAAGGTTTTGGCTCTCTTATAAAAATCAAGTTTCTGATACATTTCAGTGAGAATCTCATTGGAAAAGGGAGTAGTTCCTTCAATAACAGGGCATACATCATTTGCATAATGGACTTGGTATCAATGGTAAACAATATATGTCTTGTTGGGGCCATCATTGCCCTTTGTTGTGGATTGTAGCATGAGTGGCATTTCCTGGTTAGTTCTAGACAAATATGTGTTTTAGGAAAAATGTAAAAAGGTAGATTAGTGTCCCAGAGGCATATGTCATCCATCTCCTCCACAAATTTATCCTCCGACCAGAAATATATGTTGAATAATTTGAACTCTGAGAGTGTTTCATGTATCTTAAAATCCCTCTTTGCAAGTGGTATATGATCTAAATCCAAAGGTGTGTGTACCATTGGATTAAATACTTCTTGTTCCTTTTTCTTTGGTGCCATGGTTATCTTCTACAGAAACTTCTAAAAATTGACCTATGTTGAAATTATAACAGAAGCGAATAAGAATAAATGGGAATTCGGAGAGAGAGAAAGGAAAGGGATAAGCAAGAAGTGGGATTCAAGAAAGGGAATATGTGATCATTGTAGAAAAATAAATTCTCCTGCAATAGTACTACTGTCGGAGTGAGCTTACTGCACTTTCTTCATATGACTGAATGGAATTGAATTATGCCTGATAATAGAGATAGCAAGTTAAACTTTGAAAATGGCATGAAATGGTGCTTTTATGGCTTTGGAGTGTTCTCATTGGGTTGGTCTGACTTGGTGTAGGTTCGTTGGATAATGGTCTAGCTAAGTGAATGCACAAAGGCGGGAATGGAGGTGATAGGCAGATGGGACGGGTTGGCATTGTGAGGTGGCGAGAGCAAAAAACAGTCACAATGGAAAAGTGGTTTTACTAATGACTGTTGACATGGAAAATGTGCATGATGCCAACAAAGGGAACTAACCCGATTAAAAGCCCCAATTAGACCTTCTTTCATTTGGAATGGCTAGCTCCAATGAGTTTTAAGGGACCCTGCAAACTATTTGAACATGTCGAAAGATTGCTTCAGCGAGGAAGACTTCAATTAAATAAAAAAAATGAAATAGATAAACTCTATGTATTAAATCCTATCTATACTACTTCTAACTACTCTAATCTATCTTGCAAGAGCATGATACAGAGGTTTAAACATCATATGTATGTTTAGCAGGAGCGTGATAAAGAAGGTTAAACATCATGCATATATTCAAGTCCAAATGAATCAATCACTGAATTCATAGCTAGACAAGACTGTATTAAAGCTAAATTCCAATCCAATCACTCATATAGGAATCCACATTCTTCTATGGAATTAAAATTACAACTGATGTTTAATTTAGTTTCAAATTAGAGATCATTCGCAAGTTAACCATGAAACTGAAGCACATTCAATTTAACAAGACTAATAGTGACTGTCAGTCATCAATATGCATAAATATAAATCGCATTTACATTCATTCCAGTAACAACACTCTGATCCAAAACAATACAATGAGTTTGAAACTAATGGCTCCTTCTTCCCCAAAAAACAGTCCTCCTCATTCACAATAAAGCAACACTGTTCTTCTCAAAAATCAAAAGCCCTTTATCCTCTTCGGAGGTAATACTTATGTGGCCTTAAACAACCCTAGGCCTTCCATGACCTTTCCCTGCCTCTTGTCGTTACAAATATCAATATGTAAAGATGCGACAGGTTGGTGAAATTTCCGACAAGCTGAGGTCACCCCGCCTCTTCATCTTCCCACTATTTCAGATATGGCAATCAAGTACATAGAGATAGGATCATTAGCATGACTGCTGGAATGTAGAAGGCATAACATTCGGGTCGATTCCTTTCCTGAGGAGGAGAACAGATGTTGGAAAAAAGGGTGACTATGTGTTGCCTCCCCATAATGAAGACCAGGACAGCTCTGCTTACGGAATGCGTAGGCAATGTGTGGGCCCTTGACTCGGAACGCTTGCAGCCAGAGCCTTAAACGCGACGCTTCTACATCCATGGCTCTTCATATCCCCTCCTGCGTCCTTTACTTCTCACCTGCAGAGATAGCTATCATTAGCTTCATAATTGTGAGCGATATAACAGAGATATTCACATGAAACACAAACACTACTTCCATTAACTTTTATAACTGTGGGAACAAGTGTGAAAAGGATTTATGCATAAAACATAGTCAACATACAATTTCTCGCTCAAAGCATAGGCTTGGCACAGTTTTTGAGGGCTTCCTTTCATCGCAATCAGGTATTGGCTCCCTCTTAGGTCACAAGACCCATGCCTTCCACCACCTCGATGTGCAATTGCACTATCAGGAGTCCACAGGCTTGCCCTTTACACTAAAAACCCGATCCCATTATAATTTCTGAAAATTTGGAAAACAACGAAACACACAGGAAAAAACCGAGTCAATCGCCCAAGCTGAACCTCAAATATTATATTTTGGAGCCTATAAATATCGTCGGGTTCGACCTATCGCATATCGCAATATGCACAAGCCTGGGGCTTCACCAATCACGATGTGCGATAGGGCTTCAGACCCAAAAATATATATGTATCATATTTGATAGGTCGGCGAGTTTGTTATATTCTTGTGTGTAATGTGTATAAGGCCCGGGGATCCATCGATATGCGATATACGATTAGGGCTGGACCCGATAATATATACAATGCGATTCATAGGGACGGTGGGTCTGGAGACCAGGGGTGCATTGTTTATGCACATGGCTTTGGGGCTGGGCCGATAGCGATCTGCGATGGGCTTCGGACCCGAAATGCATACATTTTAGACCCATCAGGTCTGGAAGCCAGGGAATGCCATATATATATAAACCCTGGACTTAGGCCGATTGCGATGTGCAATGGGCTTTTGGACCCGAAAATATATATACATTATGGTTTATGATGCCATCAGGTCCGACCCTTATGGCATGTGTTGCGCGCTTAGGATGAATGCGATAAGCGAAAGAGGGAGGATTTATGTATTTTCATGGTTTCCTTTGTAAGGGGGTTATAACGGGACAATGATGCAATGAAGGGTTTTCACTATAAGGCATTGTAATGGGAATAATAATGTGATGAGGGTTTTGAGGGGTTAAACAAATCTTGATAAACATAAGAATGAAGAGCTTAAGTGAGGGGTTTGTTAAAGGGCTTTACCCATTTGTGAATGTAAGATGGGCCCTCCATAGAGTTAAATTTAATGGGATGAAAAGGATGATAGATCAGACTCATAGGGGGCCCATTTAAATTTTGCTATCAGAGCATGTTTTAATAGGGTGTTAGTTGTGGCCACAACAAATGGTAAACTATTGGGCGAACCAATTATCTCTGCTTCCAAATAACCTTCAGATCAATAAAGCATTAGGATGTTAAAATAAACTTGAAATGCAAACTATATAGATGGACAAGCATGGGTTCCACTTAAACATTATTGCTTCAGAGGGGATAGAGACAAATAGCTTCTACTTGCCGATATGATTTTGATAGGCATTCTCCAATGGCAATATTATGGGGTTAATTGACCTTCCTTTACCTGTTTCTCACTTTCAAAAATCCCTTTGGGGCCATCACTGGTCTATCCATTAGGTGTGTACCTCAGCTCTTTATTGCTCATCAAGCTTGACGTAGACATGTTTTCTTGCACTTTATATGAGAATTTTAGTGCTATATTTTCATTGATTGAATGGGGTGCAATCATGGATCATGCCATATTTTTAAACCACTTCAAAAAGGTTGGGCTTGCTATGTCAACCGGTACTCTGAGCCCAGTAATAGTCCTTACTCTAACCGGCTTCGCAAACAACTTGTCCTTCCAGATTGGCACAAGGACTTGACATTTCATTTCTTTTTAGATAAGTCCTTCCAGTTTCAGGCACAAGGACTAGAGCACAATCAGATTTGCCATAGGGTATGAGATAGTGAGATTAGCCCATGAAAGGAGGTTTACTTGTGAGTAAGAGGTATTGGACCATTTAGTGTAGTGGATGGGACCAATGGAGAATGACTGTGAATCTTACAAGCAAGCATAGGCTAGGTCTAAGTGGGATTTATTTAAATGCAGCGTTCCTCCATGCCAGTCCAGCTGTAGTTACACATTTTTTGTTTTATAAAGATGCCCCCGCATGCTCTAGATATCCAAGTTATCAACAGATCTCACATAGTTCCTAACAGATGCCAATGAGGGGTTTCGGTTTGCATTCCACTGCTGATTCTCAAGTGCTCATGGGCTGACAGAAAGTTTGTTTGATCTGCGGGGAATGATGGATTTAGGAACAGTGGAATCATCAGCAAGTTAATGAAGAAGAGAAAGGTTGAGAGTAGTGAATGAGGGAAAATTTGAAGGGTAGAACGAGTCTGGAGGACTACAATCAGCTGGTTGAAAAGGAATGTAATTCAAAATAGTAGAAAAATAGACTTGGCAGAAAAAGAAAAGGAGAGGACAAGAATACAACTAAACTAACAACAGAATGAAATGAACTCTAACCTACTCAAGAGGTAACCACCATGTGGTGGCTACTGGAAGTATCTCTTGAGATGCTAGCCATTAACAGGGAGTTTTTCAGTTTCTCCCTGTAAGGTTTTCAATCTGTAAATTCCATGACCAATTTTTTCCACAGCTTGGAATGGGCTCAACCATGGGTGTTGTAGGTTTGTGCGATTACATGTTGGCTCAATCATGAGAGATGAAAAGTAAATAAGTTTTTGAGTAAAAGATATCACCTCGTCTTCACTTCAGTTTAAGTCATGCTCCCTTTTGTTAATGGCTGCATTTCTGAGTGTTCTTTCACAATGCAAGAACTCAAGGGCTTGGTTATCTCCTTCGAACACCTGCCAATTTGAGATGTTATTAGTTATGGATGATCCGAAAATCAATTCAACATAAAGTTTATTCTTGTTTAATCTAAGATTAGGAAAAAGTTTCGCAACCATAGCAGTCATCAGATTGGCATCATGATTATATTTTCGAGGTATATATGTGACATTGAAGGAATCAAAATTATCAATTAAACTCCATACCTCGTGTTGGTACCACACCAGGTGTGGCAGACTGCAGTGTATCTTTGTCTTTACTTGGTCCACCATTATCTGTGGGTTATCAAAAGCTCTGAGATTTTTTACCTTCCTTCCAATGGCTCTTCTCAGGCCTTTTAGCAAGCCTTTATGTTCTGTTGTGTTACTGATGCGCGTGCATTCCAACTAACTGGCCATCAGAGGTTGGTTCACTAGTGGGTAAATGAAAATGCTCCCAGCGCCTACACTTTCAAGAGAGTTAGAGTCAATAAAGTGGAGTGTCCAGAAAATAAACTCTAATGTTACACTAAAATAACTACTTCCTATGCAATTAGTCATATCATCTAATATAATACAAGGTAATTCATCAGTTGGATTGTGGGGGTGTTCAATTCTTTCTTCCAATTGTGTGTTTGTCCAACCTCCTACATGGCACTCCTCAAAACAGGTTTTTGTGCGATAAAAATCGAAACTATAATTCCCAAGGATAGAGTTATAGAACATTACGGGTTCATTGGGGCTGTTTGGTTCCGTTACCATGTAATTCATGTATCTTTCCTAATCCACTCTCAGCATGTCACTTTTTCCCCTCTGAGGCAATAAAAGATGGGACCAATCAGTTTATAAATATCCATTTAGATTTGATGACCAATCCCTACTAAAAAGCATTCCATAAGCCTCAGGTATTTCCACCACCACTGTATCAATGACTTGAGTGTATTGAGGTTTGGTAGCCATCCGAATCAACACATCTTTCATCTCAAAAATAACTCTCACATTCGTTCTGTCCAACTGCATAATTCGAGTTTCAGTTTTATCGGGTATTGCTTGAAGTCTCTTAGCAACAGCGTAAGGCATAATAGTGGATGAGGCATCGGAGTCTACCAAGTAGTTATGGATGTTCATGTTGAAAATTTCAAACGTGATGAGGAATGGTGGAGTCATAGATTTTGATTTCCTCGCTATCATGGTTGTGCTGACATCTTGGGGTTTTTGATTCATTTTAGATAACGTGTCCTCCATAGCTGATGGTATTTGGGCTGCGATAGTGGTACTAATATGTTTGGACGTTGGATTCTTAGTTTGGGTGCTTGAGGTGGTGGGGGTTTTTGCAGTTTCACTCATTCATAGCTTTTAGTAGCAAATCTCTTTGTTGCGTTAATTTTAACAAGTCAAAATATGTAATATTAGCCCTTGACTTATCGAAATCATCTACAATATTGTAGTCAATATTATAAACGAGATAGGGCAAGGTAAAAATACCTGTTTTTCCATTCTTCGATGGGGGTTTACCATCTTGAGTCGCCTTAGTTGCAGTGGGAGATGTATTATCCTTTTTTGGATGGTTTGCAACTAGGTTATTCTTGGAATCACCACTAGATCTATCTTTTCCAACAGAGACTCTGGGAGCGGATGTTTTCACAGGGCGAGCATCTTGCTTGATCCAGTCTATGGGTTTTATCGCACCTAGGAGCAGCCCTTACTTCACGTGTGGATTTCATTAGTGTTGATTTCTGTGGGGTTATCTCCCTTGTCGCCGTTCTAATTACTATGGAAATCCCACGACAAATTAACCTAGGTTTCCTCTTCTGAGGGTTCCTCTACTTGGTATTCCTCCTCGTCTCCTTGTTCCAGTTCGAGCTCCAGTATAGGTTCTTCTCTGTTAAAAAGTGATCCAATAAGAGCCAATTCTTCTCTGTTTAAAGCCCCTTCATTAGGTGGAGCAGGTAATGCAAGTTGGCTATGACCATCTTCTATTTTCTTATGATAGAAAGACTTGAAGGGCTTTCGGTTGTTATAGTCTCCTCCATTGCCACTAGTACTCTCCCCATGATTCCTTTTCATATCAATGACTATGTTCGTTAGTTTCTAAATGATCCGATGCAACCCTTCCACATCCGTGGTGCCCTTTTCTTTATTTTCAGCCCCTTTCTTATCATTTCCATTATTCTTCTTGGATGTCTAAGAGGTTTTCTTTTCACCAGTTATAGGGTGGCATGCTGTAAGATTGAGCATTTCATTCTCAACCTTTACTGCTTCATCGATAGCACCTTGTAAGGTTTGCACATTACTCCTTTTAACCCACATCACTGTAGGGACAGGGAGAGCAGAGATATAGAACTCTATGAGCACTTCCTCAGTAGGTCTAGCGATGGCTGGGATTCTGTTGAACAAGGTGTTGAACCAGATGTTAAAATCCTTAACCTTCTCCTTGGTTCCATTTGCAGACTGGATAATTCTAAAACTAAGGTTGCAGGTGTTTTGTCATCACAAATTTGTCTAAAAAGGCTTGTCGAAAAGCATCCCAAGAGGTGATTGACCCTATTCTCAAGTTGAAATACCATGTGGAGGCTACACTGGTCAAAGTAAAGGAGAATAGGTGGCACACCACATCTTCATCAGTGACCCCCAACCTGCCCAAGGCTAGGAAGAAAGAGCGAATATCGTTATCAATAGTATCTCCCAACTTAGGGTCGAAATTGGGTAACACTCTCTCTATATTTTTGGGTAAGGGATGCTGCTGCTTGGGTACCACTATAGCATCCTGTGTAAACCAGGGAGGGAGCACTCTTGGAGGAGGTGGAGGTTGATTCCCTCCCGGAGGAGGAGGTGGAGGCTAATTCCCAATTTGAGGAGGAATTTTGGCCATACTATGGACAAGGAAGTTTTGGTTGGAGGCTTCTCCGTCAGGATTCTAAAAATCAAGTGAGGAGTTACCTTTAGAAGGGGAATTCTCAGGAATTTCTGCCCAAGGGGTGTCGATACTTTGCAAGGATTCTAGCACAATGTCTTCGAGAGAAGTGGCTGCTGATGTATCTTTGCTTAGGGTAAAGATCCTTGGCTTTCTCATAGTTTTCAGAGGTAAGGATGTTGGGTCTGGAGCTTGATTATCTTCTTTATTCAAAGGTTTCAGCTGGATGTATACCGCAGGAAGGTTGTACAACCCTCCACGCGGGAGGGGTGCGGGGGGACTTGTCCCCCCTGCGGGGGTCTGGGGGGGCTAATCTCCCCCGGCTGGGGGGTCTGGGGGCCAGCAGTCCCTTGGTACACTACCCTCAAAGCTAAAAATAGATGTAAAATTGCCTTGCAAAAGTCTAGTAATTTCTATTGAATCTGGGTCGTTCATTAGGTGGATGATCTGACGATAGAAGTTATGTTTAGTTTAGGGTTTTTCCCCTAGAAGGCAACCACTCACTATATATGAGAGAGTTGTATTGCGTCTATGTAGATCTGTATTCTGAGTGAGGAAGAGAGAGGAGATTGAGAGAAAAGAGGGAATTACAACGGATTTGTTGTAGGTTGTATCTCTTCAATTTTTTGGATAATATAAAAAGAAGGACTGGCTGTTTCTCTGTGGATGTAGCCCAAACTAGGTGAACCACTTTTATTTGTGTCTCTCTTGTTTTATGTGTTTTCTGTGTTTATATTTTTGCAATATTTTATGTGTTCCATTGCTCTATAATATATAATTTTATAACAAAGGAGTGAAAGATGGGAAGCTGAGAGAGGGAATGAGTGTAGGCCCGAGTAAGTGCTATGACAGGTTTTTCCTGAGTGACAGGATATTCCCACAATCTCTCTTCCTTGGGTGACCTGGAAACAAGACTTATAGGGGTCTCTGTTTCTTCAAAATGAGGCTCTTTCAAATGTGTGGTAGGATCTCTCTGACCTTTATGATCCATACATTAATCCTTTTGAATCCATGGGTGGAACTTATAGATGAAATCTTGAAAAGCTAGAGAGGGTGGTTCAGAACCTCCTTCTAGCACCAATTTGTTGACATGGAAAATGTGCACGATGCCAACAAAGCGAACTAGACCAATTGCAAGCCCCAATTAGACCTGCTTTCATTTGGAATGGCTAGCTTCGACGGGTTTTAAGGGACCCCGTAAACTGTTTGAACATGTCGAAAGATTGTTTCCGAGAGGAAGACTTCAATTAAATCAACAAAGTGAAACATCTAACCTCTATGTATTAAATCCTTTCTATACTACTTCTAACTAATCTAATCCATCCTGCAAGAGCATGATACAGAGGTTTAAACATCATATATATGTTCAGCAGGAGCATGATAAATAAGTTTAAACATCATGCATAAATTCAAGTCCAAATGAATCAATCACTGAATTCACAGCTGGACAAGACTGTATTAAAGCTAAATTGCAATCCAATCACTCTTATAGGAATCCCCATTCTTCTATGGAATTAAAACTGCAACTGATGTTTAATTTAGTTTCAAATCGGAGATCATTCACAAGTTAACGATGAAATTGAATCACATTCAATTTAACAAGACTAATAGTGACTGTAAGTCATCAATATGCATAAATATAAATCGCATTTACATTTATGCCAGTAACAACATTCTAATCCAAAACAATACAATGAGTCTGAAACTAATGGCTCCTTCTTCCCTCAAAAATAGTCCTCCTCATTCACAATAAAGCAACACTGTTTTTCTCAAAAATAAAAAGCCCTTTCTCCCCTTCGGAGGTAATACTTATGGGGCCCTAAAAAACCCTCAACCTCCCATGACCTTTCCCTACCTCTTGTCGTTACATAAATCAATATGTACAGATGTGACAGGTTGGTGAAACTGCCGACAAGATGAGGTCACCCTGCCTCTTCATCTTCCCATTGTTTCAGATATGCCAATCGAGTACAAAGAGATAGGATCATTAGCGTGACCGCTAGCATGTAGAAGGCATAATGGCCGGGTCGATTCCTTTCATGAGGAGGAGAACAGATGTTGGCAAAAAGGGTGATTGTGTGTTGCCTCCCCATAATGAAGACCATGGCAACTCTGCTTACAGAATGCACAGGAAACACGTGGGCTCCTAACCTGGAACGCTTATAGCCAGACCCTTAAATGCAGCGCTTCTACATCCATGGCTCTTCGTATCCCCTCTTGCATCCTTTACTTCTCACCTGCAGAGATACCTATCATTAGCTTCAAAACTGTGAGCGATATAACAAACATATTCACATGAAACACAAACACTGCTTCCATTAGCTTTTATAACTGTGGGAACAAGTGTGAAAAGGATTTATGCATAAAACATAGTCAACATACAATTTCCCACTCAAAGCATAGGCTTGGCACAGTTTTTGAGGGCTTCCTTTCATCGCAATTGGGTATCGGCTCCCTCTCAGGTCACAGGACCCATGCCTTTCACTGCCTCGATGCGCAATTGCACTATCGGGAGTCCACAGGCTTTCAATTTACAATGAAAACCTGATCCCATTATAATTTCGGAAAATTTGGAAAACAAAGAAATACACAGGAAAAAATCGAGTCAATCACCCAAGCCGGACCTCAAATATTATATGTTGGATCCTATAAATATCACTGGGTTCGGCCTATCGCATATCGCAATATGCACAAGCCTGGGGCTTCGCCATTCGCGATGTGGGATAGGGCTTCAGACCCGAAAATATATATGCATCTTATTTGATAGGTTGGCGAGTCCACTATATCGCTGTGCATAATATGTATAAGGCTCGGGGCTCCGCCGATATGTCATATGCGATTGGGGCCAGACCCAACAATATATACAATGCGGTTCATAGGTCCAGTGAGTCTGGAGACCAGGGGTGCGCTATTTATACACATGGCTTTGGGGTTGGGCCGATAGTGATCTGTGATGGGCTCCGGACCCTAAATGCATACATTTGAGTTAATAAAACCCATCGGGTCTGGAGACCAGGGGTGTGCTATTTATACACATGGCTTTGGGGTTGGGCCGATAGTGATCTGTGATGGGCTCCGGACCCGAAATGCATACATTTGAGTTAATAAAACCCATTGGGTCTGGAAGCCGGGGCATGCCATATATATATAAACCCTAGACTTAGGCCAATTGCAATGTGTGACGGGCTTTCGGACCCGAAAATATATATACATTGTGGTTTATGATGCTGTTGGGTCCAGCCCTTATGGCATGTGTTGCGCGCCTAGGATGAATGTGATAAGTGAAAGAGGGAGGATTTATGTATTTGCGAAGGGTTTCCTTTGTAAAGGGGTTATAACGGGACAATGATGCGATGAAGGGTTTTTGCTATAAGGCATTGTAATGGGAATAATAATGCGATGAGGGTTTTGAGGGGTTAAACAAATCTCGATAAACATAGGAATGAAGGGCTTAAGCGAGGGGTTTGTTAAAGGGATTTACCCATTTGTGAATGGAAGATTGTGCCCTCCATAGAGTTAAATTTAATGGGATGAAAAGGATGATAGATCAGACTCATAGGGGGCCCACTTAAAATTTTCTATCAGAGCATTTTTTAGTAGGGTGGTAGTTGTGGCAACAACAATGACATAAACCAATTTTCGGGGGGGGGGGGGCTAGGGAGTAGTAAGAGGTATGAGAGGGGGGGTGCAAAATCATGAGAGCGTGACACATCAGTGATTTGAAACCATTGATTTTGGACCCCCCCACCCCTCCTGGATTAACTTTCTGAGGGTGAAGGGGGGCTGGAAAAGCACACAGACCATCAGATGATATGGGATGAGTGGGTATTTGATGAGAGATGGGGGTTAGGTAAGATGTGATGTGATGGGTAAGCGAGTGGTGGGGTAGGGCAATAAATAGGGGGCAGACTATAGGAAAATAGGGGTATAGAGTAAGGTTAGGGGAAATAATATTGAAAAATAATATAAGGTCCCTTCCCCTTTTAATTTCTTCTCCCGACCTTAGGAAAAACAATAGGATATGTCTTCCAACCTTGAAAGAACATTCATGTGTTTCTTTCTTTGGATTTTCCTCAATCTACCTACCCTTATTTTTCTAATCTAGCATTTTTTCTTTTTCATTTGCAGGGTGCATTTGGACTTGTAGACCCTTTCTCTTTTCTCCTTTTTTTATTTTTAATTCTATCCTACTCTATCACTTATCTCTCCCTTTGGTCCAGATTAAACAGTTGAACCAATTTTATTTCTACCTAGCTATTGATTTTCCAAGATTAAACTGTTTGGAAGATATTTGTTTTCTACCCTATCAACAGAAATTGAAATTTGTTCAGTCATGCTTAGACTATGATTTGAAAATATTTTGGGTTTTTCTTTTTCCTCTTATTTTTTCTCTTTTGTTCTTTCTCTTCTTTTTATATACCCTCTTTTCATTTCTTTTCTTTTCTCTTTTTTTTGTGAAATCAATTGAATATTGGAATCTATGAACAATTTGAAATCTGCAAACTGAAATACTCAATCACCTTGAGATCCTATAAACTATAGGACCCTAATAGTTGATACATCAATTGTTCCACATATCTTGTATGATTCCAAATCACCCATGACCCACCATTCCACGAGACCACCGACCTACAACTCCAGAGTATCTGTGAGGTTCTTCCCTAGAACCCCCTCCCAGACTAGCAGACTAGCAACCTTCAGACTAGTAGTTGCACTCAAATAAGAAACCCACTATAATTTGACAGTCAAATTTCCTATGTGACTGCTAACTCCTCTAAAAACCCCCCTGAAGACCGACGCTATGACCCATAACCAGAAACTGATACTCAGAGACCCTAACTTCAGTCACCAGGCCTTCACAGAGTCCACCTGAGTAGAGATAAACATTAAACCATAGAAGCATATAATACCGTTATTCCTTAAATAGAATGTGTAGGACTGGGTGATGATGCAGTAATAAGAAATGGTACTAATGGAGCTTTAATCCCAATGATACTCCTTAATTTCCCAACTATCAACCATTATTTAACATCTCTTCTTCTTATCTATCATCCTCACCCAAGCCTTCCTCCCATGAGTGACTAGACAAATTCTGAGCAGGGGAAATAAATGCTTCTATGAATTTCCCATTAACTTACCTTCGTCTGAGAAGGAGAATCAGACTTTGCAATAGAATCCAAGCCATGGGAGTTGGGTACTCACAGTTTCTGATCTACAGGGCACAAGTGTAGTACTAAGGGGAAGGACACAGACATGTTTCTGCAACAGACAGAGGAAGCCCTTTCCATGAGACACAAGGACAAGTGAGGCCAAGCATGGAATGATGCAAGAGGGGCCAAGGAGTAGGAATTTGAAAGAGTCGAGGAAGGAGGCCATAATGGAGAGGAGAAAAGGAGGGGAAAGACAAATGAAAGGTAAAGAAATATGAGAGGAAGAATGATGGCAGAGGATAGGGGAGGGAGGGGTTAAGAGTGAAAAGGGGAGGCGGAGGGGGGGAAGGAGAGGGAAAGCGAGGGGAGGGAAGGAACTTAAAGGCAACTAGCCTAGCATAATCTAAGTTGATAATACTTGCTAACTTCTTGGTGAGGCCAATTATTCCATCCTCAAACCAATCATTGAAGCCCATGAATAATATTAGGGGATGCATATCATTTCCTCGATGTTGGCTCGAGAGAGTCATCAGGGAAAAGACCCTGGGTTCATGCACAAGAGGCCAACAGTGGTCTGCTGTAGTCTAGGAAAATTCTGGCATTTTCACCTCACCCCGAAGGGCGAGGAGTCTCACCCGAAGCGCGTCGCAGCCAAAAGGGAGAAGGGTTCAGCATGGGGTTAAGAGAATATCAACCAGGCATAGGTGATCACACACATATGAATCCATAATACATAAAACAAAGATAACAATACCCGTAACTCATATGCATAGATCCATTATAAAGAACACAGAACTAACATCATCCTTGCGTCCATCTATGAATTACCATTTACATGCAACGGGTAGACTATTTAAAATTTTAATAGGCCCAATAAGCACGGTGTTCAATACATTAGAAGTCTCAACAACCATCATCTCTATCTTATATTAACTTAGCATAACAGAATACATCATAATCGACATTTCCCCATAAGCATTACATAGAGTACCTGGCTTAGTCACTCGGGTTAGATCAGCTCCGTAACCTAGTCCCTCGGATCCCATCTCTCTCTGCTTCAACATCTACACCTACATACCTCTTCTGCAACTGACTCCTTCTTCCTCCGGTGGGTCTAGCAACAACCTTCTTCCTTTCTATTCTTCCCCTTTTATGTCCTTCCCAGCTGCCTCGACTACCAGTTCTCGCTTAGCTGCTTTCTCTCTTGGTTACTTCTGCCCCTTCTCGTCTCCTTGGCTGCCTTTGCCTTTCGCTGCCACCTCGCCATTACCCCTCCGCAACTGTTCATTCCACCACCTAGCCATTCCTGCCACTCATCCATTTCTTGACTCTTCCCCGAGTCAAGTCATCTCAACCTCTGGCAGTCCTGCTGCTTCTTCCATGTGCCTACCGGTGGTGGTTGCGTTACTACTAGCAGTGTTTCCACTGTCTGTTGTGTCGACACTTCTACTTCTTCAATACTTGCTTGCAGTGTAAGCACCTCTTTTATCTCAATCCTAGCTTGTGGCATGGAATTTGTCCCTATGGCCCTTTCTTGACCTTGTGTCTCCTCCGTTCCAAACAAAGGCTCTAACTCAGGGACTGAGGTCGTTATTTGCTACTTGAACTTAGTGTATCGTTGAATTGCTAGGTCCTAGTTGGTGAGGATTTCATTGGTGCCTTGTGTGAACGCCTTGGCAAATTGGGATGTTAAAGTTGTTGGTACCGTCTTTGCAGGTCGTTCCATTGTTGGCCGTTGGAGTCGCATGCCTCCTTCAAGAGTAGAACCTGCATACAAATAGGGGGTCATAGGTCTCGAATTATCCTTTTCGTCCTCGCTGATTCCTCCTCAATGCTGTCAACCTGGGCCTAGAGGATGTCGATTTTCTCATTGATTTCTTGCAGCTAAGCATGGTTTGTGAAATCCCTTGTGTTGACAAATAGGGACTGAATCTGTTCTCTTAATGGGTAAACCTGGTGGTTATTTAGAGCTAAACTGCCTAACCAGTCATGGACCTTGCCCATTAGGGCGTATCCGTCGGTGAGGGCTTCGGCCAAGAATTTTTTCTTCACTTCCAGTTCCCTGACCTTGCCTTCAACCATTCGCGCATAGATTTCCATGGGATCTGGTAATTTGGATCATACCATCTCTAGCTTCCACTTCATTTCTACATCTGCGGTTTCCAGGCATGTGCACGCCATCTATATATGATCACAATAGTCGATCAATGTACAAGCATACATGTTCGCTGATGCTTCAGTGTTGGTTTCGGTGACTGTTAGCCATATTGATTGGAACCTTTGTGTAATTTGATCCACCTAGGCTTGTAATCCCGTGTTTACTTCTTACAGGAGATCTCGTTGTTTTGTCACTATGACCAACTACATCTTCTGCTACTCATGTTCTTTGGCCAGGTCTTCATGGAGGCTCTCAGCCTTGTGGGATACTTACTGAATAAAAGATAATAATTGGGCTAATGACCAGTGATGGAGTGTATCAGCCTGCATCGTGTTGGGTTCTGGGAATTGTTGTTGTATGGGTAGGCCGCTTGCAATGGAATTATCTGAATGGGAGGTGGGTGAGTGTTCTTGCTCGGATGGTGGAGTGAACTATGGTGTGAGTGGAGTAATGCTAGGGTTAGGAGGGATTGTGAGTTTTACAGGGAGAGTGGGCAAGTACGAGGTAGTCCTTTCTCTCTGCCAAATGGTATCCAGGCGTCTCCATGCCGGTGGCTCCAACCCAAGCATTGGTGTTGTAATGTCTATTAGTGGCATCCCTATGGTCGAGGTGGTGCCCTCTATCCATCTAGTTGACTGGACTTCTACTTCTGTAGTAGTCCTCCGGTGGCTGAACGGGAGGATCTTGGACATGGTTGCGGAAGTGGAATTGGTTTGTGGGGATGAATCCTCTGATGGTTGTACTGCAGTGGATGTGGTGGCAGGGATCTCCTCAACTATGGTGGTTGCAGCAATTGGTTGTTCAACCTCAACATTGAGATCAACGACTAGAGTTGGCAGGTTAATTTTCGGCTTTTTAGTAGTCAATTTTTTGATTTGTGGGATGCGAACAACTCGTTTCTTCTACAGTTTGGGGACTATCATCTGGGAGGGAGCCTGAGCTAGCTCAAAGCTTGCGACTGTAATTCTTGCTTCGAAATTTTTTTCTTCCATTTGGAGTAGCATCGGTTGGATTACTTCATCCGCTGCCCGCTTCCAACTGCTTTCTATCCCATCTCCCTCTTGGTCCTGTGGCATAAGAGCTCCGAATAGGTACCTTAACTTCCCTTCTCTTACCTTGTAGGCCATTCCCATCCAGGACTCCACTTCTCTACGTAATGCTTCCTCTGTCAGGCTAAACCTCTGCGGCCTCAATTTGAAAGTGCTCGGGTTGACACACTACGGTCTTAGATAAGTGTGCACGTGGGAGGCACCGAACCAGAGGTTGCTTGAGAACTCATCCAAGAGAGCCTTGGGTATCCTCTCGGTGGACTGAATGGTGTCCACCATCTGCTCGTACCAGCTCTTGAAAGCCCTCTCGTTGATCTCCTTTGTGTTGGGATCCCCCGATGCCTTCCACAGTTCGTATCTGAGCACAATTGGCTGGTCTTCAGTAATGGTTGACATTTTCCTTTCTGGTGGTGGCCTCCATTTCCACATTGCTAGTGCCATTACCAAGTATCTGAACACAAAGCTAGTGCTCCTCCTGTAGACATATTCACATGCCTCGAAAGGTTTTTTGAGCATGAAAGCTGACCAGTTGAGTACTTCTCCTTTGTAGCAGCGTTCCACAATCGAAACAATGTCCAAGGTGCACTCGTTCCTCATGAAATGCCTCATTGTCTTACCAGCAATAAGATATCAAGAAAACCTAATGTTATCCTTGCTGATTTTGTCTAGCTTCACGCCCTTCCCTCCTCACTCTATCCCATATCTAGCATAGATGTTGCCCTCCGTTTACTTCTTCCCCCACTTGACCCCAGCCTGGTACATTGTGCTGACTGCATTCCCAACTTTTGCCAGCCCAGTGAGTCGATATATGTCCTCGACATGAATGGCAGCAAATTAGGTGCTGAATACGGGTAAATTTCGTAGGTGGAACAATGTGGACCTCTATATCCCTTTGAAGTCCTCTTTGATCCTGGAGGCCCTAGTTCCATCCTCCCTTTTAAATTCTTCCGCATACACCTCCCTCTTCTTGGCTGGAAACTAGAATCCATATGTGAAGTCATTGTCGATCAGATTCGACCTATCATACTTCCCATATAGATTGTCCAATACCTCAATTTGTGCATCAAGAGCATTTTACAGGAGTGATATGATTCCTTTTTCCATTTCTCCTCTTCTGCAGTAAACAATCTGTACTGGTGGCCTCTTGCTTCTCTTTTGCTCCTGTTCTTCCGAGTGATCCTGGAATTCTTCTGTGGTTTGAAACTCTAGCATTCCCTACATACTCTTGCGATTTATGTAGAAAACTCTAACATGACATACCCTGACTAATGAGGTTTTAATCAACTAATTACTTCGACGACCTTTCCATGTATTCTAGCTATATTTTTCTACCTTCGGCTAACTGGTACGTGACAACTATGATGTGGCCTGGAAGGTACAAAGTGCATTGCATGGTGTCTTTATTCTGTCGTGATGGGCTTATTTATTAACTAATTCTATGCTTAATGGGAAATATTTTGCGACCCTATCTTGATAGTTGCCTTATTCATTACTTAATCAGGAAATAACTACTAGTACGGTGGATGGGACGGGTACTTGTGCAACCATAAATTCTGGAAAAGGTTCGGACCTACATGTATTCTACTAACGAGGTTGACATGTGTGCCTATTGTCCCTGCTAACTAGGCCTACCAATGTGACCCCTAACACTGTCCACCCTTTGGTGACTTGGCCTACTTATATGACCACTGACACTAAACCCCCCCGCCCGACCACAAATGGGTTGCGGTACCCCAAGCATGGCTGCAACCTTATTATTTGATTTTTTTTTTTTAATTGCAGAAGAGTTTCAGGGCTGTGCCATTCACCCATCCCTGTAGTAGGACTCCATCCAGGTGCGCGAGTCTTACCGCACCTGTTTCTTTTATTTATGCGATTATGAATGGGCCTAACCAGGGCATCTATAGTTTTCCTGGGAACTTCAAGAACTTGTTGTCACAAAGGAGCACTTGGTCCCCGACTTCAAATGATTTATTCTTGATGTGTCTATCATGCCGAGCCTTCTGTTGTTGTTGCTCAACTAATTGATGGAACTCTGCTAGGAACCGGGTTTTGTCGATTTCCATCAGTTGGCTCAGCCTATTTTGCAAGGCACTGCTATCCGTCATTTCTATAGCCTCTGAGATGAACATGCTGGGCAGTATAAATTCCAGCTGGCACCACCACTTCTTTGCCATAGACGATCTGAAATGGCATTTTTTTGTGGAGCCTTTTGATTGTTGTCCTATATGCCCATAGAGTCACTAGAATTCTTTCATCACAGTCATCTTGGTTGGCAGATACGATTTTTGTTAGCCCTTTCTCCAGTATTTTCTTAAATGCTTCTACTGCATTGTTTGCTTGCAGATGATAAGAACTCCTCTTATTATGTTGTACCATAAAAGTTGTTAGCAAAGTTTCAATTGTTTCGTTTAGAAAGTGGGTGCCCTGGTCACTTGTGAGGCTCCTCGGGCATCCGAACCTTGAAATAATATTTTCAAAAATGAATCATGCCATTGTTTCTGTTGTGTAGTCTTTTGCTGGCGCAACCTATGCCCATCTAGTGAGGTATCCTGTTGTTGTGATTATGTATCAGGCTCGTGAGTGTCTTTCTAGTGGAGAAATTAGCCCAATGAAGACTACTGCCCACTTATCAAAGATATACACTGTATGGACCGGGTCTAGTGGTAGCTCATCGTGTTGGAAAGGCTGACCAATCCTTTGATAGACATCGCATTGTTTGGAAAATTCTTTCAAATCCTTACGGATAGTGGGCCACCATAATCATGTGTGTAGTATCTTCCTTGCGGTGGCCTTGCCTCCTACATGGCCTCCCACAACCCCTGTGTGGCACTCCTACAGGACGACCTTTCTTTCATGTCGCAGGACACAATGTCTAAGTATTTGATCCAAGCCCATTTTGTAGAGGTGTCCCACTATGAGCTGGTAATTTGCTGCTCTTACCACCAAATGTTGCTTCTATGTTGTCATGTATCCCTTTGGGCAACGACCTGTTGTTAGCAAAATAACAATCTCTTCTAGGTGATCGGGAATGGCTTCTATCCTAAATAGGTTGGTATCGGGCAACTGATCGTCTATTGCTCTGTCATTCTCCCTTGTTTCCAGGCAAGACAAGTGATATGGCCCTACATACAATCTGCATGGCTTAACAAACACTTCAAACATGAATTCTTGAATAGTAACAACCACGTGCATATTCTTCCTTCTAGTAACAACTTGTTTACTAAGTACTTCAGTGTGGAATGGTCTGTAAAGAATTTGAATGGTGCACCTAGTAGGTAGTGCCTGAACTTTTGGAGAGAGTAGACCATTGCCAGAGCCTCCCATTCGATTGTTGTGTAGTTATTTTTTGCCGTGGAAAGCTTTCTGCTAGCTTAGTATATTGGATAGTCCATATTTTCTCCCAGCTGTGCTAAGACTGCTCCTAGCGCTATTCCAGATGCATTGATGTGTACATGGAACATTTTGTTCTAGTCGGGGTACACTAATATGGGTGCACTTACCAACCTTTCTTTTAGTTTATTTAGTGTTGCTTGAAAGTATGTAGTCCAGATAAATTCTTCCCTCTTCCTTAGTAGTTTCTCCATTGGGGCTATTATGGTTGCATAGTTCCTGATGAACCTCTTATAGTACCATGTGTGGCCCAGAGTTGCCCTCCATTGTTTCACGTCACGTGGTGGTTCCATATGGACAATTGCTGCTACCTTGGCAGGGTCCACGCAGATTCCGTATTTGTAGACAATATGGCCCAGTACAGTTCCAAAGGAAACTGCAAAAATACGTTTTTTTTTTTAAATTTAAGGAGATCTGTAGCTGTTTGCACCTCTTTTATACAACAAAATGACCTCCTCATCAACTTAGAGGTGAAAGACAACATGACTGAAGTAAAGACCACAATTTCAAGCCTTGACTCCACACTAACACTGGTTGCACACTGTAAACCTGCTTTATAAAGCTTGTCACCAAGCCTAAGGGTGCGTTAGTGACCCTGCTAACTCAAGTTGTTAGACCAGGGGCAACATTAGTGAAATTAAGAGATGTTCAATGATTCAAACCAATGAATTTGCTCACAAATATCTAGATATTTATCCCCAAATTTGCTCAAGAAAAGTAAGGAAATTCCCAAAAGTCAAACTATTTGGGGAAATTACAATCTGAAAAAGAAGGCAAATGGGAAAGAGCTTGAAAAAAGGGCAGGTTCATTGCTCTTGACCTAATGAACTCTATGAAGATCTTGGAAACCCTAACTTGATTGCTAAATAAGCAGTGAGAGGGCCATTGTGAAAGGGGTCAGAGCATTTGAAAGGATAGCGTACTAAGCTGTTGAGCATCGACTCAAATCTGAAGAAGTGAGCTAGAAGAGAGAGAGAGAGAGAAGAAGAAGGGGAAAGGGAAGACTGATACAATGGATGGTTGTAATCACTCTTCTGTTATTAATATAGAACTTTAGTTGTGTTCCCTACTCCATAGTGTCGGTATTATTGTCCATTGAATTGTTCATTTCGATACTTGTTTAGATGAGTAGTTTAGTTGTATGCAAATAGATGTTGATCGTGCATTCTTATATTAGTTTTCAAGATTGTATGTTGTGATTATGTTTGCCTTTCCTTTGTGCAGGAATTGATTTGGAGCCGGCTTTGAGGGAGTTCCTCTTGGTTGCATTGCGATCTCCAAACAAATCTAGAAGGAGACTTGAGGTAATACTCTTTCCATACTTTGTTAATTGATATTTGATAGATGAACATGTGTATAACTTGGTAGCTTCTGCAGATAATCTTACAGTCTGTCAAAGGTCTCGAGAAGACCTTTGAGGGTAGTTTTCATTCTCCATACACCGTGGATTTTACCCCATAGCAGAATTGGCGACTCCGCTGGGGACTATACATCTAGTTCCCAATTTACTTAGACTCTTCTCGGTTCTCTCTTCCTTCTTAGAGCTCCCTACTCTTCTGCAATCCTTTTCTGATCCACCAAATATCTTGCTGCATGCTACTAGTATACATTCATCTCAGAAACTGATCTTGAAATCCCTCTGTTTGGCTGATTTCCCACACTAACGTAGGTTACCAAGCTACACAGAGCTTTATAAAGCACTATGCCTGTGTCTAGGGAGCATTAGTGGGCCTACTAACTCTCTGTAGCCAAGGTTATAGAGCGTTAGTCTCCCATTTCATTGATTTACAATAGCATCTGTGGACCAAAAGGGATGGAAAATATTCTCATGGGCTGAAATAAGATCTATAACTGTATTATGTTAGCAAAATTGGTGTCCTAGAAATTTTTTTTTAGGAAAAAGTTTTGGTTTTTCTCTCTTAAAAAACATTTTTTTTGAAAGAAAGACTGACAATTTGTATTCATCCTTCTGTTTAAATAGTGATAAGTTGCTTCATTTTGGTTATAAGTAGTTGTTCGGAAATATTGGAAAAGAATATTTTGGTTATGCATGTGTTGAAAAACTATAGATGCACAGACAAAACTATGAATATGTGAAAAATATGAATATGTAGGATAAAGCTTGTTTGCATCAAATTGAAAAAAAAAAATTCAGAGCATTGTTCTTGCACGATTTATCGAGTCAAGATTCTCACCATATTTTATATGTTAACACCCTTACAAAAGACAAATAATCAAGTACACATAAAATTTACATTAAAATCAATTAGTTACTCTTTTGAGAAAACCAACATTAGCTAGGCTAGGATCTTGGGATAAGCATGTGAGTGAACTACCCAAGGTCAAAAAACAAAACTAGTGTCTGCACTTATCTTACCAGGACCACTCCACTAATAAAAGAGTGAAATATGAGACAACATCACACTGGAATTGAAGGTAGCTTGCATTCTCTTACAAATCCTTTGGGCATTCTATGTATTGGGGGTCCCTTCAGGGATTTTGGAACTGAGTCGGGGACTTAGGTATCCTACCGACACAACATGTTATCTACGATTATGTCCCCCCTGGTAATGTCTGCGATCTGAGGTATCTCTAGTGGCCAAGCTTATAGGGACTTACATAAGTTGACTGGGACGGGCTGTCCTGGTACCTAACATGGATGGATCTACTTTGTCTTCAGTTTTTGGGAGGGTGCTTGTTTTCACGAGAGTACTTGGCCCCTCAATCTGAGGTTCAGGCGAAGCTCTAGAGTAACTGTAACTGTACATTTGGCCATCCTTCTCTGCTATTCATTGAGATACTGGGTTTCATCTCCAGTGATCAGTGCTTATCAGATGAGGTAATTTCCCTATGTTTGCTGATTGATATATTTAGTGTATTTTTTTATATTTTTAGGTACATGAGTGCTATAATTTTGAGACTTTAAAAAATATCACGTTAAAATTTATTTGATAACACTTAATGGTCACCGTGGCTACATCTGGCCTTCGTCATCACTCCTGATTGTGGAAGATTCGCCGAGTTCCACTGAACCAGATTCCTCATATTCGAGGGATCAGTCTCCTAAATCTCACAGGGGATCTGTGTGGACGACCAACGATTCAAGTTTTCCAGAGGATTTCTTCACGGAAGGATTTCTTCCTCCCTTTAACACTCTGCTCACGAATCCGTTGGAACCTATCTTGGCTCCCGTGGTACCTGTACTTCTTGCTTCAGTAGATGGAACATTCCATCTATCCAGTCGAAAACTCATGGGTTGTGGAACTTTGGAGACACTTTCGGTCCTTCTCCATTGCCCCAGTCAACAGTCTCCACAACACTGGTAATGGCGAACCCTGCTATCCGTTTGTCCCAGGTACAACCACTCACATGATGCCCTCTACGAGTGAAACCTAGCAGATGCCAGGTTCCACCCCTAAGGTGTCAAACTGCATACCTTCGACAAGTGCCACATACAGTGCTCCCTATAACACTCAATGCGGCACTATGGGCGTGATTCCTGTTTACCAAAAATATGGTCGGCCGCCAATGTACAGTTCAAACCCCCAGATTCATATACTTGGTGGGATTCCCAATATGCACATGCCGGTAGGGAACGTAACAATTCCCCCTCCGTTCTCTGGCATGCATGGTTAGTCACTAATTGACATGAGTACTCCTTCTATCAATCAAGGCCCAATGGTTAGTTTTGTGTCGGGCGGGAATCCTCAAGGGATTCCCAACCAATCCATGGGGGCACCCTACTCACATATTCCAATGAGTCAAGAGGGCATTGCCTATCCTGGGGCAATTCTATACCCCAGTATCAAAATCCTCATGGAAATCCACTCTACAACACCATACCTCAAAGCACCTATTGCACCACGCAACACATGTATAATATGGGGAACCAAATGATGGGAGGAGTGCAAAGTTCCTCAAGTCATCTGTCATCACCATGGTCCGAGTTGGGGGCACCTAACTCTCTGAATTTCTTGGCAACGTTGGATATCCTTGACTTATACAAGATGACAAACAACCCCATCTATCACAACTTACAATGGCCACCGATCCCGCATAAAATACCAACGGACATCCCAAAGTTCGATGGAAAACAAGGGGAGGATCCGGGCACCCATATCACCACCTACCATCTTTGGTGTGTTTCAAACTCTATGGTGGATGATAGTGTCTGGTTACATATTTTTCCCCGCACCCTCACTAGAAATGCAGCGAAATGGTATATTGAGTTACCACGTGTGTCAGTAAACACCTTTGATACTTTAGCGATGGAATTCCTAAAGCACTTCCAGCTACCTATCCGCTATGAGACTGGGACAGAGCTCCTCACTTCATTTCATCACGATACTGCCACCCACATCTCCGATCATATTCATGAATGGAGACATAGGCATAGGTTAGTCAAAGCTCCCCTCCCAAACTTTCTCATAGTAGACTGGTTCTGCAGGTCCTTACTCCCACTAATCGCTAGAGATGTTGCTCTAGGTGGTACGGTTATAGAAGACCAATCCATACATCATGCCCAGCAGTTATATTTGATATATTCACAGTCTGGCAGTCTTTATGACATAATCCACCATGCTCCTGGTAACCCCAATGCTTCCACCACTCAACACCCCAGAGTGCACGCCGACGGGATTATCGGTGCAACCTCCAGGGCCGCTGTAAAAAAACTCAATGGTTCCATTTCCAAGATGGCAGTGGACCCCTCTACCAATACGACTGCTCTTCTTGCCACTATGATAAACTCTGTGCAGTCTACACAAAAATATAGTGGCAAGAACAAGGAGACTAACAAAAAGACCGCTCCTTCTGAAGAGCAGTCACCCAAGCAGCCAAACTCCAAATAGAAGGCCATTGCACCTACTGGCGAGGAAAAGGATAAACCCACTAGATATCCATGCAAACTCTGTGATGAAGATCACACGACCTGGCGATGTCTGCGACTTCAAGAATGAACAGACTACCTTGCCAAAAGGGATTCTAGAAAGGCCCCCACTGTCCTTTGAAATCCTTTTCCCACTCAACAGCAGCAAAATCTTATTGCAAACCAACTGCAACCCTTGCAAGAGGGCAATGATGGTTTGCAACATCCTTTAGTTGGTGAAGGATCTTCTACCGTTTACACATTTGAAATGGTATAACTCGCCACAAGAGCCAAATCTTATGGAGCTTCTGTCGCTTCTGCAGAAGAACCATCCTCAAGTCAAAACCCACCGCCGCCCAACGATTTGCATATCAAAAGGCTGGTTGAGGACCTTGTAATTTGACCCCCAAAAGTTGAACTTCGACGCACAATGCACAATACATCTGCATGTGCTGCCCAACACTACAACATTGTAGAGGATTTGGTGCAAGTGCCATCGGCTATGTCGGTGCTCGAAGTATTACAAAGATTCCCAACCCAATGGAAAGCTTTGCTTTCGGCTATTGGTGGTATTGACCCAAAAGATTCCATGCTTGCTATTTTCGACATGGACAAGTGTAAACCTCCCCTTTCTCACCAACTTGCATTCCAAGTTCATATAACTTCGAAATTTAAAGGTATACACAGAACTGTCATCGACGAAGGTGCTTCCACCTCCGTCATGTTGACTTCATGTTAGCTCGCCCTAGGTTCTCTAACCCTCTCCCTTTCATCAAACTCCCTTAAAGCTTTCGACGGCCACACCTTTATCCCAACAGGATACCTATTCAGTTTTCCCATCACTTTGTCTGGGAAAACCATAATGGTGGACGTAGAAGTCGTGGACAAAAAAATCGACTATAATCTCTTGTTGGGTCGTAGTTTGACATATGCCATGAGGGCCATCGTATCTAATGTCTTTCACATCATCCTATTTCCATTGGATGGACAGATAATTATGGTAGATCAGTTGTCTTTCTGCACCCCTGATTATTCACCATTACGAAGTGGCTCTGTACCCCTAGTAGGAGGTGGGACTGATAGTTACGTCAGTTTAGGTACCAATCTACTGAAGGCTTCTTCCCTCATGGGTCTGTTTCCTCTTCAGCTGCCCAAGCTTTCACAATTGGTCAACATGCTTTCATCTATTCCTCATGAACTGACCGATCCATGGATCCTATCAGCTCCTTCAGACCTTGACACATTCAAAGACTAGATGCTGCTGTCACTAGCTGAATCAGCCTACCAAGGCATTCAATCCACATCCACATCTCCGATCATGTCGGTTATTGCCGACGGTACCACAGCCCTTCCCATAACCGCTCCTCCTTTAGATCCATTCAATCAACTCCTACCTACGGACGAAGTCGTTCGAGATATCATGAGTTTTGGAGAGAAACATTGGGAGGATTGGCACCATCATGTTCTGATATCTGATTCAAACATGATACCTATTCAAAACCTATCCTCTGTAATACCAGAAATCGTTTCCTCACCCTATACGATCATCCAAACTATGGATGCAGAAGGAAACATGGTCGACTCTTCCAAATCATTGCCCATCGATATTTCTATCACGACATGCATCGTGGAAAGCATCTAGATGAGAGCAATTCATGAGGAATTCCATGATGTATTCAATGGGTCTCACGAGGAAATTCCCGACATTAATTCGTCAATTTTTGCGCATACGATCTAGCTTTACGACAAAGCAAAACAAATTGAGTGTTTGATCCCTTCCCTGGAAATAGCCGTTGAACCCATGCCCAGCATTACTGCCGAAGAAGAACACCTACTCTACCTTAAACAGCTGGATAAAACCCATCGAAATGCCGAGTTGGCACTCGAGGCCTGCAAGTAGCGGGTACAATCCCAATTTATGAAAGCAGTTAGGTTTTGTTCTTTCCAAGAGGGTGACCTCGTATCGCTCTATCATCCAAAAGATAACCTCTTGGAGGCATGCATGTTTCAACCCATTTGGCTAGGTCCCTATGTTATAACGAAAGTCCTCCCCACGAGGGCATATAAACTGCAGGACCGGGAAGGAGTCCCACTTATGGAGCCCATATATGGGCTCTATCTGAAAAAGTATTGTGCCTAGTATTGCACTGGGAATTTGCTTTGTAATTTTATGTATTCATAAGTTTTGCTTACTTCTTTTGATGTGATTGGATTGTCTTGTTATTTAGTGGAGTACTTTTCTCATGCATTCTTCTCGCAATGCAGATGTCGTCGTTACCCATAGCATACGTAGGATACACGGATGGTGCTAGTCATCACACATGGCACATTGCATCAGCTGCTTGGGTCATCTACACACCCGAGTTGGAACTATTTTGCTCCGGGGGGGTCTTTCTTGGTACCGCCACCAACAATATTGCCGAGTACATGTCCGTCGTTTCGCTTCTCACAGAAGTGTCATCAAGGGGCATCTCTAATCTGGTGGTCAAGTTAGACTCCTAGCTAGTCGTTATGCAATTGACAAATCATTATCACGTTCATAATCCCACCTTGTTACGTAATTATCTAAGGGTGCGACTCCTAGAACATCAATTTGAAATAATCACATATGAACATGTTCCTCGAGAATTAAATACAGTTGCTGATTCGTTAGCTAACTATGTATTAGATTGGAATTTGTCTTATTCTTTATAGAAGCATGCATGAAAAGTAAAACATTTACTGAGTTAAAAATTTGTCACAAAAAACATTTAAAAACACATTTACCCCATCAAAATACCAAAAAATGTCTGTATATATATATATATATATATATATATATATATATATATATATATATATATATATATAGAAATGTAGTCTTTTACATCAAAATATTCCAAAACATGGATGATTTAAGTACAAAATGGCTCCAAAGCCCAGCTACAAACACTCATACGGCTACGCCAAAACACCTACTAAAAAGAGCCTATTGCTCCAGAAATTTTAAAACTGCTCTAGTTACCCTCTGAAGAGGAACCAGAAACCACTCAGGTACACTAACTATGTGCCACTGCATATGAGTAGGAATCTCCCTCATAGGAGGGGGGGGGGGACACGCATAGTTAAACCCTCTAGGTTCCTCAAAACCTCGCGAAGACTGTCAGCATCACCCCCTCCAGTAAGTGGTTGGCCTCCTTTTCGCATATGGCGAGGTTTGCCTACAGGTCATACTGGTGCCACATTTGTGTTAAGGATAAAAGTTTCGAGACAGTACTTATTTTGCCTATAAAAACATTACATAAACATTTAAAAGATAAAAAATACTTAAAGTACTGTCAAAATGATTCTCACCTTGAGGACCCCAGTTGGTCCTGGGCGGTAGCATCAAGTTTGGGTTGCCAGTAAAGTCCATGCCTTCATAAGCATAGTCATAAATAATCACAATCTGGCTACGAAGCCATTGGAAGAAGTCTTCATTGAAGAAATGCCGGATCAGTCCTCCTCCTATGCGAGGATCAAGTAATGACTAGCGACCCTGCCTTGGCTCCCTCGGATTAAGGGGACCTAAGCTCATCCGTGGGTGCATGATAGGTACCCTCTCAAGGAAAAATGAGACTATGATAGTATGGTACCCAAAGCTATGTTGGGTATGGGTCTTGCATGCTGTTAATTCTGCCTTCAACTAGCACAACACTTCTTCACACCAGTTGAACATTTGGGGCTGGACACAGTCAACCGCAAGCAACAATTGGGCCTTTGTCGCACCGTGGGAACTCGTTGACCCCACCAACCACACAATCAACCATAAAACTTCCCTCATAGACTGGGATCTTATCCTCTCTATACGGACTTTGTTGCTGACTAGTCGACTCTCAGGGATGCAGTAAGATTGCACCAGCTCGGAGGTAGATCACGGATTTGGCCTACCATCAGTGAGGTTCACCTATGCCCCACGGCATGACAAACCCGTCAAAAAATATATGTCATCCTAGTCAATAGCCAGTACCTGATCTCCAATCCTGAACACTTACTCATGTTCATCCCAGCACTGGATAATCCATCTCAGTAAATACTCCTGCCCTTTCATCAGCTCCAGCTTTGCATACTTCAGTAAACCACAGTGGCACAATGCAAGTATGCATGCTAGATCATTTTGCATCAGCAATTCCTCATTATTATGGGCTCGTTCTCTCCATAGGTGAGTCATTTTGACTTGAAACCTGCACAAAACAACCCTAAAAACAGTTAAAATGGGGCAAAAACACTTAATGAATCCATGCATGAGGATTTTCACTGTGCCCTTTAGCTCTAACACTACCCCCAGTGCTACACAGGGAAGATTAATGCCCTCCAGTGGCTCGTATAGAGCGTTTAGCACTCCCTACTGGTCATCTAGAGGGTGTTAGTGCGCAAATAAGGCGTTAGGGCACCTCAGATCTGCAAAATTCCACCCATAAAACTATAAAGATAGGACAAGTAATGAAAAGAGCAAGGTTTTAGCTTTCATATCGGACTGACGGCACGTTGAATGGTCGCCCAAATCTCCTGCAATGGTCCGCGGAAAATCTGCTCCTATTTAGCTCCAGAATGCCCTCACAAAATTCAAAATAGTGAAAATGATGCATGTGAAAGCTCAAAGCATCTCCTTATATAACATTGGAGACATGATTTTCTGAAAATCATTAAAGAGGAAGTAGTCCATTCTCCATGATTTTTTTATCATGCATAAACCCATATGATATGAATTGTTGCTTTTTTATACTTTTTACCGCTTTTGATGAAAGTACTTTCAGGAGTGAAAAGCAATAAAAGTTGCATGCAATTCTCAATAGAGCACTTTTGGTCATATTTTATTTCTCTTTAAAAAATAGAAACATCTCCGAGTTTTCATCATTTTCCTTGTTAAAACCACACAACGATGCTTTGAGCAACTGTTTTTTGATCTTTTTCCAGCTCATTAACAGAAAAATACCAAAGGAGCATTCTTTTTATGCGCTTTTTTTCTCTCTCTTTAAACTGAAAAAATCTTGAGCTTAGTCTTTCTGCTTGTTAAACTTGATAAAGATGATCTGATCATTCTTTGAGGTACTTTTCTCGCTCGTTAAACTGAAAAACCTCGAGTTTTTGTTACTAGGCTCGTTAAAAATACACGGTAGCAGCAAGAGCACTTTCATTTTTGTGACGGTTTCTCGCTCTTAAATCGAAAAATCCCCGAGTTTTTTCCCTCCTTCAAGCTTGTAAAACTATGAAGAAGGGATGAGCTGTTCTTTTCCCTCTTTTTCTTGCTCACTAAAGTGAAAAAGATACCCTAAGTTGTCTTCATCTGACTCATTAAAATTTTGATGAAGATATTGATTTTGTCGTCGCATGACTCATTAAAAATTCACGACGAAAAATGAGTTTAGTCCGTCGCCTTGTACTCGTAACAAAATGAGGTCGACATCTATTGAAAATAGGTTTCTCTTTATCCGGATTCAATAGATTTAATAATAGAAAAGTAACTGATACGGGTATACTATTAACCTTTTGTCACACCCGGTTAACAACTATGACAAAGGGACGACCATGGAGTTGAACTTTACGATATTTTCAGACTCTCTAAATATGAAAAGACCACTGAGTCGTTCTTTCTACGATACTTTTTAGACTCTTAAAACATGAAAAAATCGACGAGTTTGCCCATCTAGACTCATTAAAATAATCAGATAGGGCAAAGAGTCGTTCTTTTTGTGATCCTTTTCAGACTCTTTAAACATGAAAAGATCAATGAGTTTACCCGTCTGGACTCATTAAATTAATCAGACGGGGAAAGTGGACAATACAACTGTATTCCGTATTCCGTATACCCTGATATCAATGCATATTCTTTCACATGTATCGATCTATGCTGTTCGGTGAAGTGGGAATCAAGACCATGGGTAGAGGCTTGCATCATTCAACCTTGTTTCCTCTCCCAAGCTGCGGATATTGTTTTTTGGAGACAGTTGTTTCAGGATGATACTATTATGACACTAGACCTGCATTGTGCTTATCGGTGGCCAACATTACCATATCTCTGTAGAGAAAAGTACTCTAACATAGCTACTGAGCATGGGAATGCCCGACATAGGACATGATTTTAGCAGTTATATATATATATATATGTGTGTGTGTGTGTGTGTGTGTGTGTGTGTGTTGTATCAGGTTTTCCTTGCCACCTGAATCTTCTCTCTCTCTACAAATTTTGATAGAAAATTACAATTTTAGTAAAGTATTTCGACCATCGTCTCTACCTCTGATCTCATACTTTAGGGGGCATCTGTTATACAACAAAATGACCTCCTCATCAACTCAGAGGTGAAATACAGCATAACTGAAGCAAAGATCACAATTGCAAGCCTTGACTCCACACTAATGTTGGTTGCACACTGTAAACCTACTTTATAAAGCTTTTCACCAAGCCTAAGGGTGCATTAGTAACCCTGCTAACTCAAGTTGTTAGACCAGGGGAAATGTTAGTGAAACTAAGAGATGTTCAATGAGTCAAACCAACGAATCTGCTCACAAATATCTAGATATTTATCCCTAAATTTTCTCAAGAAAAGCAAGGAAATTCCGAAAAATCAAACTATTTGGGGAAATTCCAATCTGAAAAAGAAGGAAAATGGGAAAGAGCTTGAAAAGAAGGGCAGGTTCATTGCTTTTTCCCTAATGAACTATATAAAGAGCTTGGCAACCCTAACTTGATTGCTATATAAGTAGTGATAGGGCCATTGTGAAAGGGGTCAGAGCATTTGAAAGAATAGCCTACTAATTTGTTGAATATCGACTTAAATCTGAAGAAGTGAGCTAGAAGAGAGAGAGAGAGAATAAGAAGGGGAAAGGGAAGATTGATACAGAACTGCAGTTGTGTTCCCTACTCCATAGTGTCAATAACATTGTTCATTGAGTTTTTCATTTCGATACTTGTTTAGATGAGTAGTTTAGTTGTATGCAAATAGATGTTCATTGTGCATTCTTATTTTAGTTTTCAAGATTGTATGTTGTGATTGTGTTTGCCTTTCCTTTGTGAAGGAATTGATTTGGAGCCATCTTTGAGGGAGTTCCTCTTGGTTGCATCGCGATCTCCAAACAAATCTAGAAGGAGACTTAAGGTAATACCCTTTCCATACTTTGTTAATTGATATTTGATAGATGAACATGTGTATAACTTGGTAGCTTCTGTAGATAATCTTACACTCTGTCAAAGGTACCAGGAAGACCTTTGAGGGTAGTTTTCATTCTCCATACACCGTGCATTTTACCCCATAGCAACCTCTCAAACATCACTTTCAATAAGATGGTTATGCTTCTTCAGTAGGCTGTATATTGTCCAGTCGTCCATGTAAACTTCTAGAAACTTATGAATGTAATCCTGAAATGCAGCTATTACAATCCTTGAGAAGACTGCTAGTGCATTCTTGAATCTGAATGGAATTACATTGTAAATGTATGGCCCCCACTCTGTCGTGACAATTTTTTTCGTTTTATCATCCTTGACTATCTAGACCTGGTGGTGGCTTCATAATCCATCTATGAACAAGTATGCCTCATTCCCTACAACCTTGTCTAGGACTTCGTCGCTGAATGGCGTGGGGAATGGGTCATGCAGGGATGCATTGTTCAGGCTTCAGTAGTCAATGCATACCCTAATTTTGGTCACATCCTTCTTGTTTTGAATAAATATGGGTGTTGTGGGGAAAAATGCCTATGCAGGACGATCCTATCCACCTAAGGTGTGACAGTGCCTTAGCAACAAACAGAGACAGCTATTCTAGTATTCTTCCTTTATGAATTAAGAATGAAGAGAGATAGATGGACTAACCGGTGTCTTCCGTTTGTCCCTCGATCCAGTTTCTCTTCTCTTTGTGAGTTCCCAGTTACTTGCCTTCTCGCTCGCCCAACTTCAAGAGGTTTCTGCAAGATCACAAGAAGAGAACACTACACAAGACATGGATTCATATTCATAACTAGTTCAGGATTAGAAATAAACTAAACATACTAATGTAATCATACATCAAAGATACATCAGTATATAGGAGAAACCAAGATAGCTTTATTGATGAATAACAAGGTTCAGGAAGAGATACAACCCAGAGGGCTCCAATCCAGCATCTCCTTCCCAGCAAATGGAATTCCTATCTTCACCCCCTTCAAAGCATTAAGCACCCAATGATTCCAATCTCAAACCAACAGCAATTCTTTGCAATAACAAAATTCCAGCCTCCAACCCCCAGATCTCATGGAGGAGAGATCCATATATAGATGTTTGGAGAGAGGATGAGTCAGCTTGAGATCTGACTAGTGTCCTCTCCCTCTGTCAGTTCTTGATTCCACTTGGAGGTTCTTGCTTCCACTTGGAGATTGGGAACCTCTTACTCATCATAGTCGAATTCACTGAGGCAAGTGTCATTGAGGAAGATTCTGGAAGCTTCCTGGGTCTTGACACCTTGCTGAATGAACTTGCCATTTGTCAACTCTCGCTCAGCGCACCCTGGTAGTGCTTCTACCTGCGTTGCAGTGCAGGTAGCCAGTGTTGACTTTGCATTTCAGCGCAGACAGCTAGTGGAGCCACTGAATTGATCCTGAATTGACTTGTTTTTGAGCAGTTTCTGGTGGAGAACTTCTGTGAATTGCTGTGGTTTGTTAGCCTTGTTCCTCTAGGGGTAGGAACAACATGTTTAGGGACTTTGGATCCCTTAGATTATGGACATTTCATGCTTATAGCTGTAAGGCACAAAAATGTCTATAACAGTTGCCCCCTAAAGTATGAGGCCGTTTATCGGGTGAAATGCTTTATCAGGAGGATCCGAAGTTCATCCAATGCTGGGAGGAGACCTGTAATAAGATACAATACAATACATTATTTTTCATACTGCTTTCATGATCTAGCTGAGGCAGGCATTCCCATGCTCAGCTTTATAAATTCATTTTCCTGTACATAGAACAGACAATCGTCTGATGGTAGACTGATAATTTTGATGCAATTATCATCCTTTGGATAGGATGATTATCTGCTGCAATGATGTACATGTCAATGTCTTTATCTTTCCTGAATATATATCGTAGCCCGGATGGATGAAACTAGATCCGGGGTCTTCAAACTCGTTCGATCTTCACTTTAAGTACAAGTCGATCCATGTGAGAAATGTTCTGAAGTTGAACATGGAAAGACATCGCTTGATTACCGGTCAATGAGGTAAACCGTTAACAAGTGTGAGAGGAATCACCGATAATGATAATGACCCTCAAGGTACTACAGTACAATTCACGTGGTGTGAATAAAGGACTTGGCATCGAACACCACACAAAATATTTCGGTCGAAGGTCATTGATGTATACCTGTCGCCGGAAGTGAGAAACTTGCCATTGAGGCATGCAAGCTTCAAAGTACTGAAGGGGTTGTTCCTAGATCAACTTCTTGGATGGGACACGGTTGACTTTTTCTGAACGACTTCTCTTGAACATATGGCGACACTGATGCGATGGATCGGTAGCATTACCCAAAATATGGATGGTATGGCGAGACCATGGTGATGTGACCGGTGAATGAAACAACCCAACCCGATTGTGGTACGGAGGAAAAGTGTCATGTTCAAGAGCGACTTGCTACCATCAAAGTTTTCTTGAGTTTCTCCCAATTTTCCCCAGTCATTGCTGACCAGTACCTCTTTATTTTTGTCAAGCTTGAGGAGGATAACATATGCTTGTTCTATAACTTGCCCTTCGGGCAAGCCCATCGCTATGTTTTAATGAGCCTAGCGATAGTGAAACTCGTTCTCGTCTAAAGACAAGTTTGTCGCTATTTAATGATTTTGACGAGTCTAATGACAAAGATAACTTGGTCCTTTTCATTTTTAGAGAGTCTGAAAAGGTACATAAAGTTAACTCCAAAAGTCCTTTTTCGTCATCTAATCCCTTAGGTCCGAAAAAGTATAAAACAATACAGAAGGGATGAGTTTTCGATAGTTTTAACGAGCCGAACAAAACAAGCACTCAATCTTTTTGTGCAATAATCCCTCAGGTCCAAAATGGTTAAAATCTAGAGGATGGATAGCTCTTCCGGTCACTTTATCGAGCTGGAAGGCCAAAACTCGGCAATCTTTTCATATTTTACGAGTCAGATGAAAAGAGCTTAAAGAAGACTCGTCTTTTGAGGAATGAGTGATAAAACGGGTTAGCAGCTGATTCCGGGTACAGGTTGGAATTTTCTAGTCACGGCAATGTCATAAGGATGGCTAGTGAAATCACTCTTCGCAGCTGTTCCTCAAAATGGGTAAACAATCATATGGAGGTGAACGATCAGCCAATGGAAAAGTGGAGGTGACGGTGCAAACACGACCAAGGCTTTAATGGCGGATGATATTACATTCACTGTGGTTATTTACCGGTAGTTCATTTTTTAACGAGCTTAAACGTGGATTGAAACACTTGCTCGATTTTATGTTTATTTTTTAACGAGCATGAACTATACGATAAAACTGCTCGGATCTTGCATTTATTTTTTAACGAGCATGAACTGTGTGCTAAAACCGCTCGATAAGTTTTCATGCCCCCAGCATAATAACACAAAACGAGGTGCATGCCCCCCAAGCTTCATTGCATTCAACTCGGTGTTTGGAATGAAGGTTTACCTTTGAGATTTGAAAATGGGATTCGTTTCATTTTTCAATGAGGTTGACACAGTAAAAGAACTATCCTCATGACTCCTTGTTTCATTTTTTAATGAGGTTGACACGATATTAGAACCGTCCTCGAAGCCCACTGTATTTACAGTATTTCTATTAGGGCGATGATCCATGCTGACAAAATGTTTAGGAATCTTCCGAATCCATTAGATATAGAAGATTTCATATTGTAGGTTTCTACTGTGGCCACTTCCGCCAGATTACTTGCAGGCGGTAGGGCAAAAGTACCCATTAAGGTAGGGTCTTTTAGGAGACCTACTCCAATATTTTGAAGTGAATGATTGCTTCTATGGATCATTGGAATGCTTCCTGTAACTTGTGAACTATCGGGGAGGAAAGTTTGTTGGTCGATGACTGTAATTCCTCCTTGAAAGGGAAATGCAATCTTCTTGAGGTAGGTTGATACAACTGCGGCCATGGCATATATCCAGGGCCTTCCCAGTAGGATGTTGTAATCGAGGTTTCCGTCGATTACTTCAACATCAACTTCTACTGTTTTGCCCCCTAGTTCAACTTTCAAGTTACTTAATATCCCGTATGGAGTGTATGATCGTCAATCAAATGCTTTTATCATTGTTGAAGATCGTGACAAGGGTGGTGAGCGTAAATTTTTCCAGCAACTCATCGACATGATACATGTGGATGCCCCCTCGTCAACAATTGTTCGATGAACAGTTTTGTTGAGGGCTTTCACTTGAATAAGGAAAGCTAGTTGAGCTGGTAACTGAGGGTCATATCATTTATGATCAAAGGCCACAAGATTGGAATCCATTGGGCCAATCCCACCTATTGCTGATAATAAAGCTTGCTCTTGGGAGGGGAAATTTTGCGGTACCTCAAGTGTCGACATAGCGGACGGCGATTGGGCCAGGTCCTCTACTATATTATAATTCTGTGCTACTTTGGCACGAGGATTAAATGTCGATTTGTGTACTACTCCCTTTGGCGACTTTATCATTGGTTCAGGAATGATGGGTGGCACAACTTTGGTTAAAGTTGTCGTCGAACTACTAGGTTGTTCATTAGCCTTGTTATTCAACAGCCGTGGATTCCCGTAATATTTATTCCTTGTCAAAGCATCATTTTGCTGCCTTGAGACAGACAACATAAGCACTTGGGATCGGGAAGCATTTTGATTAGCAATCAGTCTGGTTCCCGGGCTTGGAAACGGATCAGTCAATACCGCTGGGGTTTTTGAACTCTTATAGAGTTTCTTAACTTCAGCTATATGTGGACAATCTCTCGTCCAATGATCCTCATCGCATATATGACACCCCGCAGGGGGTTTCCTTTTTCTCCCTTTCTTTTTCTTCTTGCCCCCTGGTTGCTTCAGTTGTTTGCCCTTGTCGGTCGACATGACATTTACTTCCGAGGCAAGAAGTTCCTCATTTGCATTTTGACTAGAAATCTTACATGCCTTTTTAGATATAGCCTTTGTCGATTTCGTATCTGTTTTGGCAATCACGCCATCGCCGGCGTGAGAGTCATTGTTTGATTTAGGAGGAGGAGGAACTGAGAATTCCGGTCTAGGGGCGTCAGGTATTTTGTCGTAGAGCGTGCCAGACTGAGTATAGACCAAGTCCAGATATTGCGCACGAGCGATGACTTGCTATTCCGTTACGACTCCCCCCTTTGCCACATATTCCGTGATTGTAGGAAGCAAGGATTTGATAAACCATTCAGCTAATAGCTGATCGGGAACGTACGTTTTTACCATCCTACGACGACGTCGCCACTCATGTATATGATCAGATATGTGAGTGGCCATTGTCTGTTTGAAGTTGGTTAGGAGTTCCGTTCCTGTTTCATACCTTATTGGTAATTGAAAATGGGTTAAGAAAGTCGTGGCTAAGGTACTGAAGTTGTTGAACGAAGCTCTAGGAAATTCAATATACCATTTTTCCGCTGGACCAGTTAACGTCCTCTGAAAAAGGCAAAGCCTAATCGAATCATCGTTTAGGGTGTTTGATGAACACCACAGATGAAATGTCATCACATGATTCGACGGATCACCCGGATTTCCATTAAATTTAGGAATATCTGACGGAAGTTTATGCAGAATTGCTGGCCACCAAGGGGCATAAGCAATTGGATCATTCGTCAGCCGGTTTAGATCTGGTAATTCTAGAGTTGTTACAAAGGGCAACTGTTGATTTAGGTTAGGCGAAGCATACCCAGGATAAGATGGAATCGCCTGAGCAGTGGGTCTTTGCATACCAGCATAATGTATGCAACTTTGACAAGGTTGATGGGCATAACCACTATAATATGGTTGCCCATTACTTACAAAGACTTGTTGCTCAGGTCCTTGATATGATTGCTGGAATGGCGGTTGTTGAGATTGAACCAGACCTGGTTGTTGGACCATTTGCTGTTGTCCAATACTAGATGATTGACCAAGATGAGGAGTCATAGTACTTGTTTGAGCCTGAGTCGCTCCAGATAAGGAGTCACTAACCTGAGGTTGTGATTGAGTCATTGAGACAAGAGGCTGTTGTATTGCAACCTGAGAAACTTGGGGTTGACATACAACAGGTAGCGCTTGTACTTGCGACGCAGTCACCATAGCAGGTATAGTGGGAATATTCGACACATGGTGGACTGGTTGCGTTGAATATACAACCCTTGGTCGCTAAGGCAGTATTGGTACCCAACCGCTGGATGTAATTCCAGTTTGACTTGAACTTTGTTGTAAACTCCCATATGGTTGTTCTCCAGGAGGGAACAATGAAAAGGCATACTGCTCGCCATATGGCGGAAATCCAGTACTTAAAGGGTAGATTGGCCTTTGAAGACACATTGGATCAATTTGTTGAGTTTCAACGTAAGAAATACCAGATGATAATCTGGATGAAGAAATAGGAACTAACCATGTTGTCGAAGCAGTCCCTGATGGGACTCCGGCTTGTTGTTGATAACTTGCCGGGACAGATGGTATACCATTGAACATCATTGGAGTAGCAGTAGGAGGTTCTGCTGCTGCTGTGTCGGATGACACAGTCCTAGATGTCGACGGTTGTTCAGACATATTTAGTCTATCCAAAAGATTTTCTACCGAATCTACAAGAACTTGCGATGAAAAGAGACTAACTTCGAAGACCAACGAGGGAATGGTGATGATTATTCCATTTAAAATAAATTTTAACGACGCTTAGACACAACTTGCTTTTTCAATTTTAAAGAGTCGAGAAAAATCTAAAGATGACTCTAGTCTCCTTCGATGTTTTAATGAGCTCGAAGTGACAAATGCTCGGATGGACTTTTTCCGTTATAGAGTCTGAAAAAGGCCAAAAGGAACTGCTCTGGAGTTCCAGGTAGAGGGTGTGCCAAACTTTTCGCAAAACCGCAGAATACTTTTTAAGGTACGGGTGGTCAATCTTCCTGAATGCTGTGTTCAGTGCATTGCGATCAGTAGGGCGGCCGACACGACTTCCTAAGGATAAAGGTTTTATGCCTATAGGGGTCTCACAATATATACTTGACGGTACGTGGGAGCACAATCCGTACTGGCGCTATCGTCCCTTAGGAGGAATCACCCACCATTAACGAGATGGAAAGTCACCAGGCTTTACGATGCCGGAACACGTCTCTAGCCTAGACCTCTATGTTGTGCGTTATGTTGCAAAGCGTTGTTAAGTTCATTCAATTTATTTTAGGTTGATCTTTTTTAGAAGTTTGCCTTTTGAGGTTCACCACGAGATGTATGATACAATTCCTAAATGCAGTCTAAAGATGATAAGCAAGCTTTATATCTTTTCAACTTATGAAAATCCTAGCTACAAAGGGAAAAGAAAGACACCATATTTTCTCAAAGAGCAATCAGCACACTCTAATGCACTTTTCCTAAATCAAGCATGCAAACTATCAAGATGCAAATGCACAATGCAGGTGTTTGTTTTCCGCTTTCTTAGTATTGATGCCTACAAAGAAAGCTTTTTGTACAACTTTGAATTTGTTTTTAAATGAAAAATACAAACAAGTTTACTTTTTCAAATCAGAAAGGATAGAAGAGATTACAACACTTAACAATTTTGGAAATAAACTCTTGTTTCGACACTTTAAAAGAGACAAATTCAAACCATGAGCAAGAATGAATGTATAACCAACTGTAAACAGCCAATGAACTCTCTCCTAAGATCACAATCAATAGATTTGAACCAAGGGCTACACGATGACTATTTCACTCTTGCAAAGGAAAACTGTAAATGACGCCACAAACACATAAAAACACTCACAGTCTTTTTGTACAAAAGGAGGCGGAATCTAAGCAGAGAAAATGAGTTATCAGACTGGTACCTATGCTGGTTACAGGCTGCAAAAATCAGAGATCAAAACAAGGCAAAACAGAGCAGAGAACCCCAGCTGCACAAGGCCTAACTGGATCAGCGCAACCTCAACACAGAGGTTTTGACATTCAGCGAAGGTAGCCTTCACGGGACCTGCGTTGAAATGCAGAACCTCTTCACAGGGTTCGTGCTGAAGGAGAAACTCTCATTTCTCACTGGGTTCTGGGTCACAGTTTGCTATTTAATCTACAGTTTTAGGCCAAATCAAAGCAACAAGCAAGGTACAATCAAAGGGATGTTTTGAGGGAGTACTAATATCTATCACAAAGGATCATCAAATCATTTGTGAATCCATTGTTCAGATCATAGACAAATCCAGTGATTGGATCAAAGCAGCAACTGTCTACTTTGCATCTGAGAATAGCAGATGCAGTTCGATTGTTGATGTTGAGTCTATGAAACAAACAATGATGGAAACACAAATAAAATGACTAAACAAATCTCCCCAGCGGAGTCGCCAATTTGTTGTGGGGAAAAATGCCTATGCAGGACGATCCTATCCACCTAAGGTGTGACAGTGCCTTAGCAACAAACAGAGACAACTATTCTAGTATTCTTCCTTTATGAATTAAGAATGAAGAGAGATAGATGGACTAACCGGTGTCTTCCGTTTGTCCCTCGATCCAATTTCTCTTCTCTTTGTGAGTTCCCAGTTACTTGCCTTCTCGCTCGCCCAACTTCAAGAGGTTTTTGCAAGATCACAAGAAGAGAACACTACACAAGACATGGATTCATATTCATAACTAGTTCAGGATTAGAAATAAACTAAACATACTAATGCAATCATACATCAAAGATACATCAGTATATAGGAGAAACCAAGATAGCTTTATTGATGAATAACAAGGTTCAGGAAGAGATACAACCCAGAGGGCTCCAATCCAGCATCTCCTTACCAGCAAATGGAATTCCTATCTTCACCCCCTTCAAAGCATTAAGCACCCAATGATTCGAATCTCAAACCAACAGCAATTCTTTGCAATAACAAAATTCCAGCCTCCAACCCCCAGATCTCATGGAGGAGAGATCCATATATAGATGTTTGGAGAGAGGATGAGTCATCTTGAGATCTGACTAGTGTCCTCTCCCTCTGTCAGTTCTTGATTCCACTTGGAGGTTCTTGCTTCCACTTGGAGATTGGGAACCTCTTACTCATCATAGTCGAATTCACTGAGGAAAGTGTCATTGAGGAAGATTCTGGAAGCTTCCTGGGTCTTGACACCTTGCTGAATGAACTTGCCATTTGTCAACTCTCGCTCAGCGCACCCTGGTAGTGCTTCTACCTGTGTTGCAGTGCAGGTAGCCAGTGTTGAATTTGCATTTCAGTGCAGACAGCTAGTGGAGCCACTGAATTGATCCTGAATTGACTTGTTTTTGAGCAGTTTCTGGTGGAGAACTTCTGTGAATTGCTGTGGTTTGTTAGCCTTGTTCCTCTAGGGGTAGGAACAACATGTTTAGGGACTTTGGATCCCTTAGATTATGTACATTTCATGCTTATAGCTGTAAGGCACAAAAATGTCTATAACAATGGGGCTTATCCAATCAGCTTCATCTGCCAGAAATATGATCCCTGCATCCAACATTTTGTCAATTTCCCTTTTAACTTTCTCTTTTACCCTTGGGTTCAGTCGGTATGGCCTGTGCTTTACTGGTTGGGCACCTAGTTTTAGAACAATTTTCATCTCTCCTAGGTTACCTTTTATCCCCTTGAGTTCTACCACTGAAGCTGGGAACAGGTCCTAGTATTCTTGTAATAAATCAAAAATTTCTTTGGTGGTTTATTTGTCCCAGTAATCTCCCACTAATGTTATCTTGGGCTTATCTTCCATCCCTACATTCTATTTTTTCAGCTTCACTGGTAGGAGATGGGCACCTTCCATCGAGGGGTTCTCCCAAATCCCTCTTTCTCCCTCTGTTTCTTTGAAGGCTAGGTGTCTAAGCCCCTCCAATCCATCCTCTTCTAGTTCTGCATCAATTTTGTCACAGGTCACAAATCCAAATGATTCCATATTATATAAGCACTGCAGAAAGTTTTCTTCATGCTTCCTTTCAGCTAGCATCTCTGGGGTGAACATAACCCCCTTCACTTCCTAGAGCACCTCTGTCATTTGTGCCTCACTGCATTTGAATAAAAATTTGCTGACGAACTGTGCTTCTAAGCTATCCCAACTAGCCATTTGTCATTGTATCTCCTCATGGATATACCAATCCTGGCGGATGGTGCTGAGGGCATGTATAAAAGCATGTACCCACAGATTCCTTGGTAGTCCCCACTTTCCCAGTTGGTCATGCAATATTTGATGTGCTCCTTAGGACTTGAATTCCCCATGTATTCCCTTTCATCTTATGGCTAATCTTTTTTCCTGCTAAACCTCTCCTTCATTCCTTGCTTAGCATCCTTCCATTCTTTTAGTACTTGGCAGTGCACCTTCCACCATCTCGCTGGATCTGCCATAAGTGCAATGTCTAAAAAGGGAATTCTCTTGTCTTCTGGTACATCTTGGTCCACCCTTGTCCAAGAACTGATCTATCAGCTCAAGGCCACATTACTTCGGGTTTTTTCCCCTTCCCATGTCTCCCCAATTTACTCAGCTTATCATTGCACATCGTCGGGTTGTCTGTTCATATCCACCCTACTGCCATGCATCCCATGCAACTTTTGAACCGGATTCCGAGTTTTGAATGCTTCTCCAATTAACAGATCCTCTGGTTGTAGGATTTATGTAGTCCTCCCCCTTCCCTGTTGTGAGTGTATATAGCTGGTCTAACATCCCTGGCTCATCCCTATCATTTTTTGGCTCTATAAACTTGGGTCCTTGGTAGGGGTCTAATAGCTGGATCACCCTTAGCCCATCTGCTTCAAAAATCATCATCTCCTTCTTCAAATCTATGACAACATATTTTTAGTATGCTCAGTCAATCCCCAAGAGTGCTGGATATGGATATTTATTCCCCATAATGTCCATCACTTCGAATTCAGAGTGCATTTTCACCCCTACCACATCAACCTCTACATTTTCCAATCTTTGGATAGGCAATATACAATACTGATTCATCATTCTTAATTGAATTGGTGAGTACTTTAGCCATGGCTTCCCCATTTCCTCCCAAGTCTTCTTAGGTAGGATGTTTACATCTTATCCTAAATCTAGCATGGTGTCACTTATCTAGAATCTTTCCACTTGTGCATTGATTCAAAACTCCTTTCCGCTTCTTCTCTTATTTCGATTCACTGTCCTGGAGGCTTTCTCTAGCCAGGTTTCACATGGTTGTTCTGCTTCCTCTTTTTCCATGGATACTGCTGCCTTTAAACTTTTTAGAAATTCCTTTAGCATGGCCCCATCTTCAACAATTTTTAAGAAAAATTTAAACCATTCCCTAATGGGATGGGCCGGAGCAGGCCCATGGACTTGTGGTCTTTGGGGGTCCCTATCTTTAGTAATTCCCTCAAACAATTGGCTACTTCTTGATAATACTGCTTTCGGCGCTCAAGCTGATGTGCCCTTCGTGGTGATGCTGCTTTAACGATCAAGGGTGGTTCCTCAGAATAATGATCCTCCCCTATATTCTTCCCTCCTCGGGTAATTATATTAATATTTGTCGCAAGGAAGCCCTCGCTGGTCCGAGGCTCAATATTCACCAGGTTGACCCCTCGCTGTCGGGTTCTCTTCACAATGAACTCTGATGAGTCCTTCATTGCATGGGTGTTAACTCTACACTGTGAACACCAGGGTCTGCTTGGGAGCGGGAATTCCCTTGCGACATGTCCCTCCTAATAGCAGTTGTAGCACCTTAAGGGTCCTCTACCTCCCTTTCTTCCTCTGCGTCCATTTCCTCCTTGCCCCCCTCGAATTGCTTCATTGACCTTGGATGTGGATCTTTCTAGTCTTTATTCTAGAGTGTCCAACACTTGGCATTGATCGGGGTGATGAGTGGTCGATGCGTAGAACTGGCAGTAGTTTTTGATGGGGAAATTAGGATACTTTTGTAGAATTGTACATATTCGCAATAGGTCTCCATATGTCCTACAAATCTCGCAAAAGTCTGCGTTATTCCTTCCTGGGAAGGGTCCTTGCACTTCGATTTCCGCAACTCCTATGGTGGGAGGGGTTCCTGACAACCCCACCACCCCCCTTGGTTTATTAATTCCCCACAATCACGGGCACTCCATTGCACCATGCCCTTCCACTAGGCAATGGATGCACCAAACATTGGGCTTGGCTGGTTGTACGGGCTGGAAATCCCTCAGCTTCTCGATCAAATTCGTGATCTAGCTTTGCAGGCTCGTGATCACCAGATCTTGTAGACTCATGCCTCCCTGGTATTCATGGGGATATCTTGCCATTGCTTCTATCTGGGAGGATTTCTCTAATGCATCCTACAGGATTCCTATCTTTTGTTGTGTCAGCGGTGTTCTGGTCAGGGGCAAGAGTGCCTTGATGAACCAGTCCTGCTGGTGGTTTGGGTCCAGGGTGTAACTCAGCTTGGCAATGGAATCCTTAAACCTTTGCATGAGATCCCAAGCCATCTCACCCTCCCTCTGCTTAATTTCCCATAGCTCTGATAACCCCTGCTGGTCTGTCTGTGGTACCTTGAATTCCTACACAAATCCCCTCTTAATATCATCTATGGTGGGGTTTTGGTTCTGCTCTGCCCACTTTATGAACTAGCGTAGAGCTTGTTCCCTTAGCATGGTCTGGAATTCCACTGCCCAAACGTTATCCAGAGTCTAATGGGCCCTCCAGATGGCTTCGTAGAGGTACCAGTGTTGCTCCACATCCTTGTTCCCCTTTTCTGCAAATTCCGAGTATCTAGTAAATGATCCTACCATACTGCTCTGAGTATGGACTAATAACACAAAACCTTTGCTTCCCAACAGTTGGGATCCCTATAGCACTAAGTTACTGCCATAGTCGATTCTTGTGTTACTTCCAATATTGAGACTGATCCTATATTTCTCTTTCGCACTAGATAATCGTGATACCTTGGCTAAGCTAATGACAAATTCTTCTGGTCTGTGATAAAGTACCACAGGAAGCGTTGGTGTCTAGGTATGGACGATTTATCCACCCTATTCCGACATTGATTTTATCAATCCGGGTGTGTATCCTTTCAAGGCAATGCGTAAGGTATATGTAGGGGCAAATGCATAATCCGTTTCGACCAAGGGTTCATGGTTTACGATTCAAAACATAGTTGTAAGATTAACTAATTACAGAACTTCAAAAATAATCATAAACAATAAAGAACTATAACAGCAAACATAAACTGATAAATCACACACACACAAAGAAGCAGCACCTGATCAGAATAGCGGGCCCAACTCTCTGATCAGGGCTGCGTTAGCCACGGAAAAGATTAGAGAACGAAAATATATGATCTTTTATTACTTGGTAACAGATGATTACAATACTGATGGGAGAACCCCCATTCACAAGAACAACCTGAAATTTATACACAGTGAGGGAGATTAACAGATCTCCCTAAAACATAGTAACTATAGATAAAAAGATGTACATTGGTTGGAACGGTATTAGCATCAGATGTCTGAGATAGAAAGAAGGCCTAAGAATAGTTCAAGGAACCTGTTCCCCGAGCTGTGTGACCTCCTTATGGCTGGCCGTTACCAGATCTGTTGCGATATGCTGAAGTGAGGGTTCTTGTTCTCCATGCTGTGGTCAAGCACAAAATTTAGTACTGCAAATAGATAGACTCCGTGAGTTTTACTTCATTAATTAAAATATGACAATTGGACAAGTAAAGGGGGTATTTACCTTGTGATTTTAACATAACAGAATAGGTAAACGAGCACAAAAAGGTCAAAAAGGATAATGGAAATGGGCAGAAAGATGGCCCGATTTGGTACCCAACATCTCCCCCCAACTAGGCTTCTGCATGTCCTCATTCAATCCGCTGCCCTCGCAAGTCTGGGTTGTGCAGCCTGTAGGTTCATGAAGCTGGGCAAGATCATATTCCGTGGCCATCTCTGTCCCTGGAACTTTAAACCCATCCAAAAGGACAACTTCCTTCCACCAATCCTTCGGGACATCATAAGCTAGAGTATAAATTTCGGCAAGCAACCAAAGAACAGGAAACTGAAACCAGATCCCCATCCACCGGGTCCCACACATCTGGACACATGCCACATACCTAGGCACTCCATTAAGTACTCGTAAAAAATTTGGTGCCCCAAAAGGTTCCCTGTTTCAGACAGCTATAGGTGACATCATCCACCTTCTCTTACAGCAATGAAAGGCCTCTTTTTGAAATGTGGTGAGTTTCTTGACACAAAGATCAAGACACCATCTTTGTGTCCTCACCATTCTATCTCTGTTTTCCCGAATCCCCAGCAAGGTGTTGTGATTATTGAACATTGTGTGTGACCTCTCATTTTCCCCTCTTACTATAAATGGCTTTGCGACTTGATTGGATTCAAAAGTGTTATAAGCCTTCTGCCAGTGAATCTGATTAAAAGCGTAAGAGGTGAGGGCCCTTAAATGAATCTCCCCTACATACAGGACTCGGTTAAGATCTTTTTCCAGACGTAGTAGATACCCGTGCAAGTAAAACTCACACATCAGATGTTGCGTTGGCATGTCGTGACTACTCAAAATTCGGAGGAATTGCACACCATCCTTCATCTCATAGCTGATCTCATTCTTAATACTTTACATGCAAAATAAAAGAAAACATTCATGCAAAAATAAAGAATAACAAGAAGTAGGGGGATGACATGCCATAACCTCTTGCACCAGATTGAACATCTGCTCCTTGTCGGCCTTCAGTTCTGCCACTTGCTTTTCCAGCTGCTCCATCTTGAGCTGCTGCTTCGCATGCCGTAACCTCATAACATCTATGCACTCCACATATCCAAAGATGGTTGTGGAGGCTCTTTCCTCAGTCCTCCTGATCTCATTTTTGTATTGAGCCGTAGTAGATTTCCAGGACTGTATTTCAGCTGTTAAGGCATACTCCCGATCTTCAAACAGTCGTTCGACCGGGTCTGTCTGAGTGGCAGCAGAGGTCATGACTATCTGGTCTACTTGGGTTTCTGCTTCAACCCCGATAGTTTTGGCCTTTTTGGCTTGCCGCTTGTACTTCTTTATTTGTTTCTGCATTTTGTGCACCTTCTTTCTCAATTTCCTTACCTCCATTTTGAGCCGCATTGTCTCCCTGAACTGCAGCTAATACTTTTGCTTCACTGGAAGCCTTCACTGTTCACACAACTCTATCCACTCTTGCTTAACCAGTACTTCCTCAGCCGGAGGTAAATCCCTTGAAGCATCTTCTGTTGTGTTGACTGTGGGATTTTCCTTCACTGCCCGCTCTTCTTCACTTATTTCGTGCCCAACAGCCCCCTCGCATGACTATATCATTGGCTCATTCACTGGGACCGTTTCACTTGGTCCCTCCTTTTTGCCAACAACGAATTCCTCTTCATGCACACGCACTGTGGCCGGTGATGTGCTGGTGAGATACTCTCTTATTGATGTGTCTGTTGGGATTCCTCCCGGTTCTCCAGCCTCCAGGACCTCTATCTCTTTTCTCCTTTCCTGCTCCAAGGTATCCGCCACCTGAGTGGCTTCCACTCTGTAGGTTTGTGGCCTTTGTGATAGATTCAAAGCCATCCGAATTGTGAAATCTTATTTTTCTTTTTGTCGAGGGGAACGAGCTACCCTCGCTTCTCTTGGAATAGAGGCAAAGAAAGGGAGCTGGGGTGCATCTTCCATGTTCGGTCCCGAAGCTGACGCTGGTTCTTGTGGTTCAGTGTCAACCTCGCGCCCTGGTTCTCCTGCTGCTTTCTCCATGGGTCCCACGATTTCCTCAACCCTGCGGCCTTCTTGTCCTTGTCCTTCCTCTTCTCTGAGTTCCATGGTTGGAGTGGTCACGACCTCCTCTTCAACCGGATTGTCCTCCTCGAGCATCTCCATGGTGGCAGGAGATCCTTGTGGGGTTCCTTTGGTCACCATATCGACTGCTTCGTCCACACTGGCCTGTTGTGGATCTACTTCCATGACCGCCATATCATCAACTTGCTCTGCTAGTTCCATGGATGAAGCTGGTTCTTGTAGGGCAACCTCATTCGTGGTACTAGTGGATCTTTCTATATCCACCCCCATATCTGCCATTGACTCCATAATTTTGGTTTGTTCCTGGGGAGCTGGCTAATCCCCAAGTTCCTCTGTCTCCATCTCCATTTCTTCCAACTCCAGCTGGTCGACATAATCATCTTCTACAGCATCCTCCTCCATAGCTTCAGGTTCTTCTACCCTGGCGGCCATAACAACTGCTATTTGTTCCTCTGTGGAGTCCTGAAATAGCTCCCATAGAATCAAGATTTGTCTGATGGCGTTCATTATTAGCAGCTGAACCAACCCATGATGAGTAATGACCGCCAATACCTATTGCGCCCCCTGAGCCGAATGTGCCATTAAGTGAAGGCTCCTTAGTAGAAAGTAGGTCACATTCATTGAGAAAGCTTCTTCCTGTGGAAATCGCAAGTGAGCTAGTATGCAGAGATGGTATTTAGAGATAGTGGAGTATCTCCGTTCGCACGTTATATATTTTATGACGAATTCTGCTACTCCTCCCCGTGGATGTGGTAGCGAATTTCTGTCATACCCCCGACCTTTCTGTGCTATACCTTCCCCTGCTTGAAGGAAGGGCTCGAGGAATTCCAGAAGGGCAGTTCTTCTCACAAACCATTGTTTCCCGACTTGTGGAAGCCTAATGATTTCTGTGATGATTTCTTCTATTACAAGGATCTCAATTCCGTGAACCTGAGAGCCTCCTTCTCCCAAGTTCAATGCAAATTCCACCATCATTTCTTCATTCGACCCCCTTAGCCTGTCGTAATACACATCCCAGCCCGCGTTCTGGAAAACCTGCCATACTTCCCGATTATTCCTAACTGCCCTTGTATTCTCAGGTTCATGTCGAATAGATCAGCCACCCATTGTTGCGAAGGCGGAATCAGCACGTCGACTGCAATTGGTTGGCAAGGGAGAGTGACAAGTATCCAAAATGTTGGGGATTGAAATAACGTCATGGTTGATTTGGGAACAATCGGACGAACAGTACTGGTACATATGGAAATAATGACAAATCTAATACTGGTATGCTTGGGAATAATGGCAATTTAAGATGGTACTGTGGTGTGTTCTGAAAATTAAATGTGACGTGTGGGGAAAATAACTGATATGACTTGGCACAAATGAATATGTATCCCAACATTTTTAAAAGTATGATTACGAAGTACCGAATCATTAGATTTGGTTAGGTGGGATTTATGTGCAATGAATAATATTTTTGTGGTATGTCATCATTCATTATGACAGTTCTCCCCCCCCGCCCTCCCCCCCAACTAAATGACGGCCATCCTTGGCACATAGTTGTCCTTTTTGGAATATTTAACTAAATCCATAAAACGAAAAATACATACCTGTGGACTTACCTGACGGAGTGACAACACAGCAGGTAGCAGCAATAGTGAGTAGTAGCAACAGTGAGTAACAACAACAGTGAGTAACAACTGTTCTGAAGTAGCGGCACCGGCGGAGTAATGGTAGTTGCAGAGTATCGGCAACAACAGAATAATGGCAGTGGCGAAGTAACAACATTGGCGGAGTAACAGCAGTTGCGGAGTAACAACACTGGCAGAGTAATAGCAGAGTAACAGCAGCTACGATGTAACAACAGTTGCGGAGTAACAATTGCTATGGTGTAATGGCAGTTGTGGAGTAACAGCAACTACGGTGTAACAACAGTTGCGGAGTAACAACAGCTACGGTTTAACGGCAGTTGCGGAGTAACGGCACCGACGGCGTAATGGAAGTTGCGGAGTAACAACAACTACGGTGTAATGGAAATTGCAGAGTAACAACAGCTACGGTGTAAAGGCAGTTGCGGAGTAACAACAACTATGGTGTAATGACAGTTGTGAAGTAACAACAGCTATTGTGTAACGGCAGTTGCAGAGTAATAGTAGCTAGGATGTAACGACAGTTGCAGAGTAACAGCAGCTATGGTGTGACGACAGTTGCGGAGTAACAACAGCTATGGTGTAACGGTAGTTGCGGAGTAACAACAGCTACGATGTAATAACAGTTGCAAAGTAACAGCTCTTAGTGATACACATCAGTGGAATATAACAATATCTTGATGACTGGTGAAGTGACAACACCGAGTGTTACATTTCTCCTCACTATATTTCTTTGTTATTCCTGCAAAAGACAAACAATTAAATAGCAACAGTAGTATATATATAAATATATATATTTTTTAGAGCAGAGTGAGGGTATCTTGTTTTCCAATGACCATTAAATCAGATGAAGCAGAAAGATTTTTAACAAAAGCGTCTTTAGAGCCTGGATGGTGGTATAATTTAAGATGGTGTCCGTTTATCAGGAACGAGGTATGGTTCTCATCTATTGTACTTAGTCTAACCGTTCCATTGTCGAACACTGCATCCACTTGATATGGACCCATCGAATGAGTGTGGAGCTTGCCTTTGAAATCCTTAAATCGGGAGTCATACAGTAACGCCCAGTGCCCCACATGAACACCTTAGTTTTGATAAATTTATCGTGCCACTTCATTCTCTGCTCTTGAACAACAGTAGTTTTCTGGACAGCTATTGCTCGAATCTTGTCCAACTCATTCAGTTGTTCCAGTCGGTGTTTCTGTGCTTCTGATAGATCTAGGCCTACTTCCAAAGCTGTTCTATGTGTACTAATCTCAAATTCCACCGGAAACAAGGGGGGATTTCCCATAAACCAATTCAAATGGAGAAAACCCTGTTGTATTCCGCCATGTTGCTTTGTATGCCCATAAAGCTTCTAGAAGTTTCTGTGCCCCGTTCTGGTGATGGCTTGCTACTATCTTTGTCAAGATATTTTCCAATACCTTGTTTGTGCTTTCTACCTATCCATTTGCCTGGGGATGATAGGGGGTTGTCACTCTATGTTTGACCCCATATTTCTGCATTAGCTTTTCTATCATATGATATGTGAACTGTGATCCACCATCTGATACAATTTCTCTTGGAGTCCCATACCTGGCAAAGATTTCTTCAAAACGAAAGTCTACCACTACTTGCTCTGTTGCTCTCGTGACTGCTCTAGCTTCCACCCATTTAGTTACATTGTCAGTACAGACCAAGATGTAAGCTTTCTAATGAGAAGGTGGGTTGAAGGTCCCAAAAAAATCGATGGCCCATTTTTCAAATGGTTCAGGGACTATCTGGGGCTGAAGAGGCATTTCATCTGTTTTCCCAGGTTGTCCCATCTGTTGACAGCTATCACACCTTCGAACATAATCCTGAGCGTCACGAAAGATGGAGGGCCAGTAATATCCCATTTGCAGCACCTTATGACCTATTCTTTTGTCTGCAAAATGTCCTCCATAGGGTCCATCATGTACAACTTTTAATATCTCAAAAATATCATCTCCTGCCACACAACGCCAAATCTGTTGGTCAACCCCTGTATGGAACAGATATCCTGCCATCCATGAATATCGGGTACTCTAATGAATGATCTTCCTTTGCTCCTTATAGGAAAAATGACGAGGCACTTTACTTGTAGCAAGATAATTAGAAATATCTGCATACCACGGAGTGTTAGCAGAAACTGTAAAAAGATGCTCATCCGGAAAATTATCCTCAATTGGTGTATCCCTACCATCATGTTCTATCCTAGATAAAAAAATCTGCAACCACATTGTCTTTCCCTGGTTTATCTACTATAGTAATATCAAATTCCTGTAGTAGCAACAACCATCTTGTAATACGACTAGGAGTAACAGGTTTGTTCATTAAATACCTGATGGCTGCATGATCAGTATGCACAAAAGTAGGACACCCGGTAATGTAGTGCCAGAACTTGTTGATGGCATAAATGACAACAAGGAATTCCTTCTCAGTCACCGTGTATTTTAATTTAGTAAGGGCCAAGTTCTTACTAACATAGTAGACTGTGTAAGGTACCTTATCCTCTTGTTGTCCCAATACTGCACCAATTGTTGTCTGAGAGGCATCCGTATGAATGTGGAAAGGTAGTGCCCAATCTGGTCCTCTAAGGATCGGAGCACTGTAGACTAATTCTTTAATTTTTGTAAACGTTGCATCATTGTCTTTTGACCAAATTCTAAATCTTTCGTTAGTAATTGAAATAGTGGGTGTGCTACTTATGTAAAATTTTCTATGAAACATCTATAATAACCAGCACAACCAATGAAACTGCGTACTTGTGTGACCATTTTAGGTGTTGGCAAATGCATAATTACCTTTATCTTTGTTGGATCCATCCTGATCCCTTCAGCTGAGAGAAAATGTCCCATAACGATTCCTTCTTCCATCATCATGTGGCATTTCACTGTACTCAGAGAGACACACGCTTGTATACACCTTGCGAGGAATTTCTCTAGATTTTTCAACCCCACCATGAACGAGTCCCCATACAGAGTAAAATCATCCATATAGATTTCAACGCTGTCGTCTATCAAGTCAGAGAAGATTCCCAAGATTGCCCTCTGGAATGTTGCAGGAGTATTACATAGGGCAAAAGGAAGGACCCGGTATGCAAATGTCCCCCAGGGGCATGTGAACGTGGTCTTGTCCTAGTACTTAGGAGCAATCTGGATCTGGTTATATCCACTAAACCCATCCAGAAAAGTGAAATACTTCTTGCCAGCCAGTGTGTCTAACACTTTATCAATAAATGGCAAGGGAAAATGGTCTTTCTACGTCACCTTATTTAATTCTTAGTAATCTACGCAAATCCGCCATTTTCCATTCTTTCTAGGGACCATTACCAATGGTGAGACCCATTGGCTATCTAAGATAGGGTAGATGAAACCTACATCTAGTAATTTTTTAAGCTCTTCTTTCACCACGTTCTTCAATGTAGGGTTCATTCTTCTCTGAGGTTGTCTTCTAGGACGACAATTTTCCTTAATATATATGTGATGGGTGCATAAGTTAGCAGGCATTCCCTTCATATCTACATAATCCCAAATGAAGGCCTTCTTATGTTTCCACAGAATGTCTATAAGCTGCTCCTTCTAGGATTCAGACAGGTTCGGATTAATATTCAAAGTTTTCCCAGGTTCCAATTCCACTTGAATGCTTTCATGAGGTGCATCAGCAGGTGGTTCCTCTAATCCTTCTGTTGTTTCCATAGTTTCCTGAGTCTCACAACTTAGGATAGATTCTAGGATCTATTGGTTTGGTTCTGAAATAGAACAAGGATCATCCATGAAGGAAGTGATTACATCATCTTCTAATTCCATTTTCAACTGCAGGGCCTGTCCAATAGTAAGGACTGGTCTCACTTCTTCATCTTCCATTTCAACCTCCACCGCAGATACAACCTTCTTACCGCCTGCTGGTTTTATGGGTGAATTTGGTTCTACAGGTGGATATAACACTAAATTCTTAGTGTTATGCCCATTATAAATGACCATATTTCCTGAGCAGCGCCCAATGTAAGTGTCTGCAGTGGCTAGGCATGGCCCACCAAAAATTAAGGGATGATCGCCCACTAAAGATTGTGTATGTAATACCAAGAAGTCTATGGGGTAATGCCATGAATCCACTGAAATTGTCACATCTTCCAACTTCCCTACAGGTTTGATTGTAGATCGATCTGCTAATTCCAGTACTGTAGGTGTAAGCTTTAAATTACGATGACCTAATGCATGCATAGTTTCAGTGGTGATGACATTGATGGTAGCACCCAGGTCTACCAACACATTTGGAATCTCTACCCCATTAATCTACATTGTCAAGATCGGGTTCCCCAGGTCTCCATATTTCACTGAAATTGGTTTTCCCATCATAAATTCCGACAATTTTCCCATAACATGTATAGTGAGGGGATCTTTAATTTTCTTGGCAGGTTTCTTTGAACAATATTCCCTAAGAGTCTTTGCATAGATTGTCACATCCTTCATAGCTTGTAACAAGGGAATTTTAACAAATAAGTTCTGCAATTCTCCTAATAAATGAAATTTAGATTGAGGACTTGGTTTACTCATGATTAGTCTCTTTAGGTAAGGTGGTCCAAACTGATGTTTCTTGACAGGAGGCGTCTAGGTTGTATCGACTTACTTTGGCTCTTTACTATCTGGCTCTACCTCCTTACCTTCACTATCAAGCTGTTCAATGATAACTGGAGGAGGTTTGACGTTAATTGTCTGACCTAATCGCAAATTCATTTCATACAACTCTACAGTGGAGATACTATATGAAGGCAGGTTAAGAACATTAGCTTGATGAGCTCCCTTATTGTTAGGGTTAGGGTTAGGCTGCATTGGACGCTGATGACGGGTAGGCTAGTTACTAGGAGGCATATTGAAGGGTAGCTGAAGCTGCTGCTAGGGCATCTGTTGTGGCATCTGTGGTGGCATCTACTAAGGCATCTGTTGTGGAAACTAACCAGGAGTGGATCCTCACCAAGTTGGAGCCCATGAAGAGCTTGTACTAGCTTGAGGATTCCACTTTTATCACAGCTGGTACTGGTATTGCGGACACATGGGAGGATAGGGCATGGTCTAAGGATTCATATTACAATTAAAATACTGAGATGGATCCAGGTACATACCTTGATTTCCCTTTGGTGGTCAAGGCTACCATGGCTTCCTAGATCCCATGAGGTACAGTTGCCACATGTCCTCCCCCATTCCTTGAAATACTGTTTTCAGGCCTAGCAAGGAAGGGCATGAGCTTGTTGTATGATTGAGCTCACATATCGCACATTCCTCTATGGAATTAATGGACATTCCCTCTCTGGGTGCTTCTTTCTGCACTTCGGACAAAATATTGCCATAGTCCTATCTAGCTCCATCTGTGCCAATAGTGTGCTGAGGATATCTGTTCTTAGGTTGTCTAGTAGGTTTCTGATTTCTGCTTTTGTAACACCCTCGCCAAATCCTTTTTCTGAACGGATCCCCTACTTATTTCTTGCAAGCCCCCTTGAGCACTAAATACACAATTTGCATATATCTTCGAATTTTTCCTCGGAGATGTCTCCCTTTCCCACAATGTTCAAAAGTTCCATCAAATCTTCTCGAAGGGATCGAAGGAGGATAATCTTTAATATTTCCTTATCTAGGTCTAAATGACCTGACCTTTGTAAGGTATAATTGAACCTTTCCACACAATCCTCCAAGCTTTCATCTTCTCTCTGTGTGAACTTGAAGAGTTCCTCCTTAATGTTCCGGGATTTACAGTAATCTTGGTATTTCTCCAAAAAAGCTATCTACATATCCTCCCATTTGGAAATGGGTTTTCCTCCAAGGCCCATGAACCATCGCAGAGCCGTTCCTTTTAGAGTAGAAGGAAAAATCTTTAACTTCTGGGCATCTGTTGTGTAGTCAAACCCCCGACATACTATATCGAACTCAAATAGAAATGTGTCGGGATCTTCCGAGATAAGCCCATGGAAGTTTGGCAGAGCTTCCAATGGAATAGGCTTTGTAGGCACACTAGTTCCTAGATCTCCAATAAGAAAATCGATGGTGGAATTTGTAGGAGCCATGAATATCTTCCAGTAATCACTAGGGATTTCAACAGGCTCTGCAGAGGGTGGTTGAGGATTCTTTACTACCGAAACCTGAGCTGCTTTGGTAGCACTTCCCCAGTCTCTTGGTGATATGAGTATCTCCTAGTTTCCTTATCTTATGGCCTGATGGCTAGATGCTTCAGCTACAACTCCCTTTCCATTACTAAAGTAGTTTGACTCTGTCGATGCTCTACTTGCAACTTCCTCTTCTGCTATCAACAAAGCAAGATTCTCTGGATCAGGTTTATTACTAGATGTTTCCTCCACTGTTAGAGGAACCTGTTGTGTTGAATTACCAAAGAATGCCGCAGCTGATACTGGATGTTCCATTGCTTGTCCTTCTGACTTCACCCTTCTTTCTCCTGGCCTCAGAGCTGCGTGAGAGGATGCTTTGCATTCAGCCTTTGCTATGATCTCTTGGATATAGGTTTTTCTTCCCAGGTCTAGTCTTCCCTTCTTTGGGGCTCTCCCTCTGCCCCTTTTATTTGGTTCTTTGTTCATACAAAATTTGGTTTGATGGAGGGTCTTGGTATGAACTTACAATGCTTCAATCTTGAAGTAAGGTGTCAAAGGACCATTCCTTCCCCAAAATGAAAGAGCTCACAAAAATAAAGGCAGCTATAAACAAAAATCTAGGGTTTCAAGCCTAGAGCAGGGCATCAAAGGACTCCTCCCTCCTTGGGACAAGAACCAGAAACAATCACAAACCACGGGAAGCCCTAATACTCCCAGACCTGAAGTAGGGCATCAAAAGACCTGTCCCTCCCAGGGTAAAAGGTAGGGATTTCCAAAAAATAAAGCACACATAGGTTAAAAAGAAACAAATCTAGCTCAAGGCCTGGAGCAGGGTGTTAAAAGACCCCTCCCTCCCTAGGGACAAGAGAATGGCCCAAAATCAATAGAAAAACAAAAATAAACAAGAAAAAATAATACCTATGCTTAGGACCTGAAGCGGAGTGAGAGAACTCATTCTCTCCCCAGGACGAGAGATTAACCCTCTGGTTGGTCTGGATCATTGTTTGCACCTTGTTTGCCTCCTCGGAAATGGCGCCAAAATGTTGGTGTCTAGGTATGGACGATCTATCCACCCTATTCCAACATTAATTTTATCAATCCGAGTGTGTATCCTTTCAAGGCAATGCACAAGGTATATGCAGGGGCAAACGCGTAATCTGTTTCGACCAAGGGTTCATGGTTTACGATTCAAAACATGGCTGTAAGATTAACTAATTACAAAACTTCAGAAATAATCATAAAGAGTAAAGAACTGTAACAACAAACATATACTGATAAATCACACACACATAAAGACACAACACCTGATCAGAAGAGCGGGACCAACTCTCTGATCAGGGCTACATTAGCCACAGAAAATATTAGAGCAGTAAAATAGATGATCTTTTATTACTTAGTAACAGATGATTACAGTACTGATGGGAGAACCCCAATTCACAGGAACAACCTGCAATTTATACACAGTGAGGGAGATTAACAGATCTCCCTGAAACATAGTAACTACAGATACAAAGATGTACATCGGTTGGAACGGTATCAACATCAGATGTCTGAGATAGCAAGAAGGCCTAAGAATAGTTCAGGGAACCTGTTCCCAAAGCTGCGCGACCTCCTTCTGGCTGGCTGTTACTAGATCTGTTGCGATATGCTGAAGTGAGGGTTCCTGTTCTCCATGCTGCGGTCAAACACATAATTTAATACCGCAAATAGATAGACTCTGTGAGTTTTACTTCATTAATTAAAATATGCCAATTGGACAAGTAAAGGGGGTATTTACCTTGTGAGTTTAACATAACACATAGGTAAATGAGCACAAAAAGGTCAAAAAGGATAATGGAAATGGGCAGAAAGATGGCCCGATTTGGTACCCAACAAGAAGGTTCGGGAAAATGCCACTTATGTTTCAGGGTTGGGTCTGGTGAATATTAATGGATGCTTTTTCCTCATCAAACAACCTCCTCATCACATCACCCACATTGCTGCGATCTCTTTCTTCATGCCAACATGGGTGTTTATCTCGTGATCCTACTTCCACAACCTGTAGGGAGGATTCCCCGTCCGTTCCCTGTTGCAATTCCATTTCTGCAACCTTCCAAGACGGTCCTCCTCTGGTCTCCTATTGCGATCCTATATCCAAAACCCGCAGGGAACATCCTTCCTCCTCTTCCTGATTATAGAACATTCTTTTTCCCGCACTCGGGTTCCCTAGCACCATCTTCTCCCTTTGTCTCAACTCGAGGATTTTCCATTACCTCTCCTATTTGGTGGGGTCCCCTCCTTTTCCCCAGATTCTTAGCCACTCTTGCCTGCGACTTGTTTGCTAGAAGCACCCTCCTATGTGCTCTAAAATCCCTAGCTCTCCTCAATCCTTCTGCATCCATCCCCTCGCAATCCCTATCCCTTTGTAGGTAGTATTTCCCCCTCTAATTCCTTCCCAGATACTAGGGTTTTACACTTCCATCCCGACAATGGGTAAAGATAGTAGTCCCTCCTTTACCAAAAACATATTTATCCACATTGGGACTTCCCTTATCAACGTCCCCCTTAGCTCGGAGTTAAACACAACCTCTGCATTTGAGAAGCACTGGTAGCTCTCTGTAGAAAACTCAACCACGCACCCCTCCACTGTAGTCTTCACCCAGAAATCAACTTCTCTCATCTAGTCATTATCCAGCTGTTGTAATAATATAGTATTGGGCAGAGTCCAACTATGGCAGACTATCGTCGAGCCACTTGAATGACTCTACCTCTTTAGCTTCCTTAACCAATTGTATAGTTCCTCATGGAATTTGCACTAGAAAATTTCATATTGGTCATCTAAGCTATTAGCATATAAAATCCCCTCACGTACCTTACTGATCTATTGATTCCTACAGGCATCTTTCTCTGCCACAAATTGATCCACTTTATGGTTCCACCAATCTCTGATTTCTCTTTTAAATACCCTTGACACCATATTCTAAACCAGTTCTCTCAACTTCGGGTCCTGGAAACAGAACCACTTGTTGGCTCAAAAGAGTCATCAAGGAAAATACCCTAGGTTCAGACACAGGAGGCCAACAGTGGTGTGCTATAGTCTAGGATGGTGCTAGAATTTTCACCTCACCCCGAAGGGCAAGGAGTCTCACTCGAAGCGTGTCGTGGCCAAAAGGGAGAAGGGTTAGCCATGCGGTCGAGAGAATATCAACCGGGCACAGGCGATCACACACATATGCATCTATAATACATGAAACAAAGATAACAGTACCCATAACTCATATGCATAGATCCCTTATAAAGAACACAGAACTAACAACATCCTTGCATCAATCTATGAATTACCATTTACATGCAATAGGTAGACTATTTAAAATTTTAATAGGCCCAATAAGCACAGTCCTCAATGTTGGCTTGTTGGGGCCTGAAACAGGTTCAAAGTTTATTTAGCCAAACAAATCCCAGTACTACTGGCCCTTTTGCCAACAGTCCATTGAGCGCAGACTGAGGTCTCACTCGAAGTAGTATGGGAGGGTGCTAGAACCAGGTTTCCACTCCCTAGAGATGTCTGATGGTTCCAAGTGGTTTGTGGTTCGACCCTATGGGCATGTCACTACACGCACTTACCCGTACCTCGCAGTCTAATATGTTGCCTTCGCGTAGCCCTACTTGGGGGCCGGCCAGTGTTATTATCCAAATCCTTACTAGTAGCCTGATATTAGTCGATTAACTTAGTTTACTTGTATGATTTTAGTTATACTTAACGATATTCACAATTCATACATGCACGCAGTAAATAAACAATATAATTGAAAATGATATCAATAACTCAGAATAGATGCAAATAATTGGTAGCAAAGCCTTTCTTTATTAATCTCTTCTCCGGTTACAGACTCAACTCTACCCTGCGCACTCAGCTGAGGACTCTACTAGGCCTCTGCGCACTCAACTATAGAGCCTCTTCCTACTACTAAGACCCAAGACACACTTAGAATCTTCTTCTATGATTTGCTATCTCATTCTATCCATTAGATTCTATCTTCATCTGATCCCCTTTACAACTTAGACCATCGCTCTATTTATACAATCCCATGGTCCACGGACCATGAGTAGGCCGAAATTACATGCAAACTTAGGGCAGATAGCCCTATGACTCTAACATACATTTCGCACCCGCAATTCGTGGGGTTTTACAATAATATTACTCAAAACTTAGGCTTTGAACCCCAAAACATGTTTTGGGGGGATTCCATTCCCAACAATCCCCAAACAAAAACATCATGACTTGCCCTCGAATTAGTCTATCGGCTCGGTGATCTTGGCACAGAGTCCCTCCAACTGCTCTTGAACAGTCTTGATATCCGCAGTGCACTGAGCTACTGCTTGTTGAACCTGCTGCATCCTCTATCCTGAGACATCTGTGTCTGAATTGTTTCCTTACATTTGTATCGGCATCTGCTGCGGATTTTTATAGTCTCACGCCCTTGTCTGGCTCCTCGGGCCATGAATATTGTGCTTCAGCCAGCTAGTAAGATAGCTGACCCACCTGTGTAGGGCTTCAAGCGGCTGCCATTCACTTTGCCTGCGAAGGGTTCCCCATTTAGTTTGACTAGATGGATCACACCTCCGTATGTGACCTCCTTAACCACTTATGGTCCCAACCAATGCATTCTAAGTTTTCTCGGAAATTTTTCAAACTTACTGTCATACAGAAGCACTAAGTCATTTACCTTGAAGGTGCGCAACTTGATATGGTGGTCATGCCAGGATTTTTCACGCTACTTTTGTACCTGTTGATGAAATCCAGCCAAAAACTATTCTTCCTCAAGTTCTTCCAATTGCGCGAGCCTTTCCTCCAGAGGTTTGCGGTCCGTCATCCCTGTGATGCTATTCGTAAACTAGGTATGATGTATTCCATCAGCATGACAAATTCTACGCCATAAACTAACCGGAAAGGTGTCTGTCCCATTAGTTTCTTGTACGTTGTCTTGTAAGCCCATAGGATGGTAGGTACGTGCAGGTCCCAATCGTTTCGTTGCGCATTGCACACTTTGGTCAGTATTTTGTTGAAAGCTTCTACAGTCCCATTGGCTTATGGGTGGTACGGTTTACTTTTTTGATGATACAACTGGAATTCTTCAGTGAGCGTGCCGATAGTTTCGTTTAGGAAATGTGTTTCGCAATCAATCATTAAGATTTGCAGACAACCAAAACAGGTTAGCACATTCTCAAACAAAAACTTCACAACCGTAGCGGTCGTGCAGTCTTTGACCGACTATAGTTTCACCCATCGTGTCAGATACTCTATTGTGGTGATGATGTAGCGCGCGCCCGTCTTCCCCTAAGGTTTGGTCGGTCCCACAAAGTCAATTGCCCATTTTTCGAATGGTTTCAGTGTCATCTGTGGATTTAATGGCATTTCATCCCTTTTTGATGGTTTTCCCATCCTTTGACATATATCGTAGGCCTTCTAGTGTGCTTTAAATCTTGGTGCAGGGCTGGCTACCACAACCCTGCGTGGAGAATCTTTTGTGCAGTTGCTCGTCCTGCATAGTCTCCTCCTACAGTGCCCCAATGTGCTTCCACGAGGATATGAATTCTTTGAAATTTAGGTATGTATCTTTGCAATATCTCATCATTTCCCATCTTGTATAGGTTCCCCACGATGACAGAAAAATCTGCCACACGCACCACCAATTCCTTCTTTTGTTGGACGAAGCATTCATTCAATGCAATCCTTGTTGTCAGAAAATGGATTATATCTTCGAACTACCCGTTCATGACACACACTGCAAAGAGATGTGCATCAGGTAATCCTTCCTCCATATTAGTGGGTTCCTCTCCCGTCTCAATGTGCGATAAATGGTCTGGTCTAGCATTCAGGCATCTCAGCTTTACTATGACCTCAAAAGCATATTCCTAGAACAATAAGAGCCACCTACATATGTGCTCCCCCAACACAGGCTTATTGACCGGGTATTTCAAAGCGGACTGGTCAGTATACATCTTGAAATTTCCTTAGTGGTGGAATAGTTCTTCTCTGCTTTGGACAACCTACGACTTGCAAATGCGATAGGGTGATCGAAGCCTTCCTTACCCTCCTATGTGAGCACTGCTCCTAGCGCGATACACGATGCATCCACATGGACATGAAACTCCATATCCCTTTTTGGGAAGACCAGGATTGGAGTGGACGCCAATTTCCCCTTCAAGACATCCAAACTTTTCATGCAATTGTCATTCCAACAAAATGTAACGTCCTTTTTCAATAGTTTTTCCATTAGTGCGGTGATTTGGGCATAGCTTTTGATAAACGTTTTGTAGTACCCGGTGTGTCCCAAGGTAGTGCCCAGTTGTTTAACACTTCATGATGCTTCCAAATTTAGAATAACAACAATCTTCGCAGGGTCCACCATCAGTCCCTGCTTGCAGACCACATGTCCCAATAGGTTTCCAAAGGGAATGAGGAATGTGCACTTCTTAAGGTTTAGTGCAATCTGGTGTCATTGACAAGTATCCAGCATGAAGCATAAGCTTTCTACATGGTGCTTAACTAATTCGAAGATAGTCCAATTATCCAGATAGAACTCCAATAATTTGTGGATGTATTCTTTGAACGTGGCAACAATGATGCGAGAAAATATGCGTTATGGAACGAGCTCACAAAAAGATAGAAAAGAAAGATAAACGCCTTAGAAATCAGCCTCTTCTAGGGGCAACCTCCTTTACATTACACAAATGAACAATTCTTGGATGATACAAATGAGAATACCTCCCTTATATATATAGGAGTCTAAGGGGTCATAATATAATCAGAGCCGACATAACAATAATAATGTAAGGGCACAATAATAACAATAGTGGGCTTCTATGGGGCACAATAATAACAATATGAGGACTACATGGACACAACAATATAATAAGGGGGTTGTACTAATAACAATAACGGGTTACCCTAGTAGTATAGGGACCTAACATGCCCCTCTCTTTCAAAAAGTGTTGTCCTCAACACTTGAGTAGTTCTTGATGCTTCTGTATAAAATTCTTGTCCTCCTATGGAATCTTCAGCGGGTACGTTCTTCCACTTGATGAGATACTCTGAAATTTATTGATTTCGTAGTTGTTGGGTTCTTGTTTCTGTGACTGCTCCAGGCTCCAATATGATTTTCCTTCCTCATCAAGTTATAGCAATATTGTTTGAACTGGGATCTTCCGCAACTTTTGAATGAGTGGCAACACTTCTTCATCCTTCTTCCCTTCATCCCTTCCTTCGTTTATCCAATCTAGTTGGATAATAGAAATAGCACAAAACAATGCTTCCACATCCTCATCCTCTCTTGAGAGTGCATATCCAACAACATTTTGCTCCCCTTTTCTATAGATGATTTCAAAGTCATAACCCAACATGTTTGTGACCCATTTTTTTTGTTCTTCTAAAGATAATCTTTGTTCTAAAACGTATTTAAGACTATCATGATCCATTTTTACCTTGAAGCGTCTTCCCATTAGGTAAGGTCACCATTTCTTAAGTGCATGTAGTATTACCAACATTTCCTTCTCATAAATAGCTTTCTTGAGATGTAGCCGTAAGAATACCCAATCGCCGACATTTGCTCTGATACCAAATGTTATGGAACCAGCTCACAAAAAGATAGAAAAGAAAGATAAACGCCTTAGAAATCAGCCTCTTCGAGGGGCAACCTCCTTTACATTACACAAATGAACAATTCTTGGATGATACAAATGACAAGACCTCCTTTATATATATAGGATTCTAAGGGGTCATAATATAATCAGAGCCGACATAAAAATAATAATGTAGTGGAACAATAATAACAATATGGGGACTACATGGACACAACAATATAATAAGGGGTTTGCACTAATAACAATAAGGGGTTACCCTAGTAGTATAGGGACCTAACAAGATGGTTGGTGCGTTCTTCAATCCAAATGGCATAATGATATATTGAAAGCAACACCATTCCATTGCGAAGGTCATTTTTCTCATGACTACCGGTGTGATGTTAATCTGGTGGTACGCCGAGAACCCATCCGTGAATGAGTATGATTCTTGTTTGCTGAAATTTTCCAATACTTCATATGTGAACAGTGTTGGGAATGGGTCATGTACACAGGCGTCATTCAACTTCCTGAGGTCCATGCATATTCTTATTTCACCCTGCTACTTTTTCTCCTGTACAACCATAGGACTTAACCAGTCAGATTCTTCCACTAACTCAATAATTCCAGCTACGAGCATTTTGTCTAATTCTACGTGGACCTTTTCCTTATATTTCGGATTCAAGTGGTAAGGTCTCTACTTAAATAGCTTCGCATCCGGTTTTAGGGTGATCTTCATCATCCGTAAGTTGCCAACAATCCCTTTTAAATCCATAATTTTGGTCGGGAATAAGTCTTGGCATTCACAGAGTAACTCAGTGACCTTATCCACCATGGCATCATCCCAAAAGTCTCCAAGCATTGCATAGTATGGTTCTGCCTCCGTTCCAAAATTTACCTGCTTCATTTTTAGCGGTGCAGTGATGTCGAGATCCTCAATCAATGGTCCTCGAACCTCATGACAACCTTCTGTTTCTGGAATGTTAATATTTCGTGGGTCCTCATCATCCTCCTAAACATTTACATTGTAACACTCTAGCGCACAGCTCATTTGTCTCATCCATTCTGGCTAAAGCACTTCCATTGGCTCCTGGGGTATTTTGAAGATAGCTGCTTTTCCTTCTTGTAGTGCATCATCAACAATATCCCACGAACGATCTTGAAACATGAAAGTTAACATAAATCCCTCATGCAAGATATCCCATTCACTCGTACCATGGTAGAGCTTCGTCTCAGTATACCAATTCATGGGTATGACATCCAGGGTATGGCAAAACAAATGCACCCATTCAGGTTGTGGCTCTTCCTCGTAGACCTTGGTCCATGAGGTGGGTACGTGGATCATCCCATCCATCATGCTTGTCTTCTAGCCATATCTGTGGTTTCCCAAATCGTAGGCACATCATCCTTCTACATCCATGCTAGTCCTCAAAGCTTCTGTGATGCGTACCACACCACCTTGCTGGTGTAGCACACAGTGCCCATTTCTGAGCATCAAACCGTTTTTGTTCTAGCGGTTCTCTTTCAAATTTGTTCAGGAATTCATCCATCGATGTCAACCCATTATACATAGGCAGATCTCTCATCTCGGTTGTCATGCAGTGCAATTATCTTACCATCATATTGTAGTTTAACGTGGTTACCTCGTGTAACTGATTCTGCCATCATTCTATTTCTTCGTCTGAATATGAAGTGCAGGAGCTTTCGCGCTCCCACAAAATCCTACCATCAACTGTTGGATTTACCCAATCCTGCTATCGCATGGTTAACTTGTAGATACAATCGATATCATCATCATTATCATCATCGTGCACTAGTTCTATGTAGCACACTCTTTCCGCAGGGTCTAGCGGTACCACTACACGTAGTGACTTTTTCTCAAAAATAATTTTGCGCTTCTTTAGATTTATGACTCTATTCATATTGGTGGCCCAATGTATTCCCAGTAGCGCGGGATAGGGATTGTTGTCATTGACAATCTTTATCACTTCAAAATCTGCAAGCACGCTCTCACCTTTGATGTCTACTGTTATCCCCTGGGATCTTCCCATCAGTAGGATCTTCTGTTGGTTAGCCATTTGCAACTGAATTGGAGACCATTGTAGTGCAGGCCTGCCCATGTATTCCCTTGTCTGTTTTGGCAGTACATTTGCATCTGATCCTAGATCCAGAATCACTTGATCCATTTCATATTCATCGATTTGCACAGTCAATCTTATTTCCCTTCCTGTTCATGATGTGTGCTTTCTAAGCTTCCGGACTACGCATAGTTCTCCTACCCAGCGCACCTAGTGATCAATTCCTGCAATCCTTTCATAGTCGTACTGTTGCGTAGTAGTTTCATGCATGTCTCTAGAAATGTAGTGAAATTTGAAGGATCCATCCCCGGTTCTAGTTTATCCTTACTACCTGAAGTGGAGGCCTCCGTGAATCTCTTCTAAGCTTCCATGAATGTATCCTTCACACGCTCCAAATCAAATTCAGGTTCCTTTGTAGGATCCTTGGGAACCCACACACTTTCTTTAGGCTGCTTACCTTTTTCATCCCCTATTATGATACCACTTTGAAGGATGATGTTTACGTTCAGGTCCTCTTCGTGCGGTTCAGACCTCATCATTTGTAGGTTTTGAGTTGAGGGACGATGGAGTACTCATTTATCGCGCAACCTTGCAATCAATGTAGGGCAGTCCTCCATTTCATGATCAAACTAGGTACAATATAAACATGATGCTCTTGTCGGATTTGTGCAACCATGGACATAATGCTCTGACCCTCTGCAATTGTAACAAATCAGCTATCCGCAACCCCTTCCTAGTCCCATTCCACGTTGGCCTCATCCACGCCCTTGAAATCGAGCATGCACCATCCCTACATTTGGATTGAGGGTTCGCGTTTCAGTCTACACTCTATAGGAAGGAGTCTGAACAATCATCAGCTCGTAAATTCTGCAGGTGTGCTCATCATGGCCTACCGACCTGCAGAATTACAGAACAATTGTTGGGACGTCTACGTATACTTCTGTAATAGGTGACAATTATTTGTAGTGTGTTTTCCTCCTATCTGAAAAATTGCGCACCATAATGTAGGTTCCGTGCTCGGTCCTTCTTGTGCCTCTGGTCTTAATGGCATTGGCCCTCCTCCCGTCAAGTAGTTCATGAAGACTGGACAATGGTCCTTTTCATGCCCCTGGTCTTTGCATTTTATGCACCATACCTCCTCGCGTGCTTCTGGGCGAGTGTTCCTGTCCTGTTTCAAACTCTGCATTTCCATACATAAATTTTGCAGTTGCGCATGGATTTGTTGGACTCCCAGGCCAGGATTTTGTATTGGGGTCTCATGTAGTCTCATTGCAATCTCGAAAGCTTCGGCCTGGGTGGATAACTTCTGTCGTGACAGTGCCATCCTTAAATGCGGCGATAGTGATGCTACAAACCATGCGCTGTGTTGTCCATCCATCAAGGTCACGTTGGCTTCACGAATCATACTCTTTAGTCTTTGTTCCAGATCCCATGGGGTCTCACTTGGAAGCATTGTGATTTCCTTAAACTCGCTAATCGATTGTGTCTGCGATTTTGTCCCGCTAAATTCCATGTTTAGTGTGGCCTAGATATCTGTGATCCCCGCATTTGGATGGATATTAGAATGCTTAATGTACCATGTTAGTGCACAATCCTGCAACATGCTACCAGTGTTGCCTTCTTAATATTTTCATCGAAGACTCCTTGTGCTTCCCATACAACATTTACTATGAACCAAAATTGGTCTGGATATTTGTTCCCTACTCCTCTGAATACTAGCAATTTTATCGTGCTCACCATATTGAACTGTGGTGGTGGTAGAGGTGGTGTGGGTGGAGATGGGGGTGATGATGGTGAAATTGGTGGTGGTGTAGGTGGGGGTGGTATGCGTGAAATTCGTTGCCTTATCAAACTGATCGCGCTTCTCAGAGAAACTTTTGTAAGCTCTTCCTCACTTTCCCGCCACGATGAAATCAAGGGGCTATTTTCTAACCCTGCACTTCCTTCGTTTCTATAGATATTTCCACTTCTCGTAGCCCCAAACATCAATTTGTTCGCATAACCCGCTTTTCACACAATAGCATTTTAATCCAAGTGTTCAACGATTTAATGTACTTACCTCGTGGTCCCTTGAGGAAATGTCATTCTGCCTCGCTGTAGCTGACTGTTGTGTCTACCGTGAACTTGGTGATAAACCCTCCTATGATTTGTTCAAGCCAATGGTCCACAGCATGCGTGATCTTATCTTTCGATGCTTATAGTCTGTGCACCAATTATGCAGTCCACAATATCAGTTTGTCGAGCCTACACCTTCCCTGACTGTCTGCTAGCTTTGCGATTCACTCATACAACTCAGAGAGGAAGGATGCAAAGAAAATTTCATAGATTTTCGTATATAAGTGCTACTCCAACCACCATTCCTTTGATAATCGCAAATTCTAGTTTTTCTATGCTGTGAACTCGTGAATCTTTCTGTGCAACCACCCTTCAATTTCTTTCTTTGTTGGATTCCAGTGACACGACATCAAACATCCCTTATGTAGATCCCAATCCTAACACGTGAACCATTTGTTGGCTTGTTGGGGCCTGACCCAGGTTTAAAATTGATTTAGCCAAAAAAATCTTGGTACTACTGGCCCTTTCGGAAAAAATCCATGGAGCACGGATTGAGGTCTCACCCGAAGTAGTATGGGAGGGTGCTATAACTAGGTTTCCACACCCTGGAGATGTGTGATGGTTTCAAGTGGTCCAAGGTTTGACCTTGTGCACATGTCGCTACGTGCACTTACCCATACCTCACAACCTGAGATGTTGCCTTCGCGCAGCCCTACTTGGGGGCCGAGCAGTGTTATTATCCAAGTCCTTACTAGTAGCTCGATATTAGTCGATTAACTTAGTTTATTTGTATGCTTTCAGTTATACTTAACAATATTCACAATTCATACATGCGCATAGTAAATAAACTGTATAAGTGCAAATGATATCAATAACTCAGAATAGATGCATAGAATTGGTAACAAAGCCTTTCTTTATTAATATCTTCTTCAGTTATAGACTCAACTCTACCATACGCACTCAGCTGCGGACTCTACTAGGCCTCTATGCACTTAGTTGCAGAGCCTCTTCCTACTACTAAGACCCAAGACACACTTAGACTCTTCTTCTATGCTTCGCTATGTCAATCTATCCATTAGATTCTATCTTCATCTGATCCCCTTTACAACTTAGAGCCTCGCTCTAGTTATACAATCCCATGGTCCACAGACCATGGGTAGGTCGACATTACATTCAAACTTAGGGCGGACAACCCTATGACTCTAACATACATTTCGGGTCACAATTTGCGGGGTTTTACAATAATATTACTCAAAACTTTGGCTTTGAGCCCCAAAACATGTTGTGCAGGGATTCCATGCCCAACACTCATTACATTAGAAGTCTCAAAACCATTAGCTCTGTCTTATATTAACTTAGCATAATAGAATACATCATAATCTGTCATTTCGCCATAAGAATTACATAGAGTACCTGACTCAGTCACTTGAGTTAGATTAGCTCTGCAACCCAATCCCTCATATCCCAGCTATCTCTGCTTCAACATCTACACCCGCATACCTCTTCTGCAACCGACTCCTTATTCCTCCAGCGGGTCCAACAACAACCTTCTTCCTTTCTGTTCTTCCCATTTTATGTCCTTCCTGGCTACCTGGACTAGGAGTTCTCGCTCGATTGCTTTCTCTCTTGGCTGCCTTTTCCTTCCACTGCCAACTCACCATTACCCCTCTACAACTGTTTGTTCCTCCACCTAGACGTTTTTGCCATTTGTCCCTTTTCTGCCTTTTGGTTAGTCAAAACTGGTCAAAATCTGTTGGGTTGTGTTATATTCTTTCCACGACTAGCCCACATAATTAACTGGGGTGTTAGAAGGGGGGTGAAGCCCCCCCTTTGTTGCGCCGATTTCATAGCAGGGGGAGTCACATGGGGTTTGATGAGTGCAGGTAACCCCACTCTTTGGGTGGACCTACCTATGGTTTTGTGCATGCTTTTTCACACATGGTTTTGGACACAATGGTTTTCGGTCCATGGTTTTGGACGTGATGGTTTTTGGTCCATGGTATTGGATGCTTCGGCATGTATAAATATGTATCGTAACATTGAAAGGAACATAATGAAAAATCAAGCTGGTAGTCCCAGTTTTGGGATCCAGGGGAAAACCTCGGTGTATATGTGTTTTATGTGTTAAGATCTCGCATTGTTTATTTTCAGTGTTCTATAATCATATGCAAGTAATTTCTATACGAGGTTAACACCTACATTTGGTATTAGAGTTGTTTTGGCTTCAAGGGGATGCCTTTGTTGCTGAGGGGTTTCTCTTGGGCTTGTGGTAGACCCTATTCAATGGGAGATCTGCAAGATCGATTCTAGTGGTGAAAGAAGATGGTGAGCAGTGGAAAGATAGAGATCGAGAAATTTAATGGTCAGAGTTTTGAGTTGTGGAAACTTAAGATGCAGGATCTATTGGTGGATAAAGATCAGTGGATCGTGGTAGATCTGGGTACTAAACCAACGGGAGTGTCCGATGAAGAATGGAAGAAGTTGGATCGGAAGGAAAAGAGCATAATATGATTGTGTGTCTCAGATTCAGTATTGTTGAATGTATCAGGGGAAGCTATGGTGAAGGCTTTGTGGGACAAGTTAGGGACTTTATACCAATCTAAGTCTCTGGTTAATAAACTGTTCCTATGGAAAAAGCTGTATAACTTGAGGATGAAAGATGGAGACTCGATGACAAAGCATTTGAATGCATTTAATACGATGGTAAGTCAGTTATCATCTGTTCATATTAAAATTTCAGATGAAGATAAGTGCATCAATTTTTTATGTTCTCTACCAAATTCGTGTGATAGTCTGGTTATTGCAATAGGTAGAAATGCAACTGCCTTGCAGTTTGATGAAATAGTCTCATCCTTGCTGACGAAGGAAATGAGACAGAAAAATATGGAGAGCCAGAATGGTGATGCCTTGTTTGTATGAGGACGGTCGCAGAACAGAAACAAAAATAAGTCATCGAGTGGGAGGTCTAAATCTAGAGGGAGATCTGAATCTCCAAGAAAACCTATAAAGGTGGTGTGCTGGAAATGTGGAAAGGAAGGGCACTACAAAAGGGATTATAAATCTAAAGCTCCTAATAAAGGAAAGGGATCTAATGATGATCCTTCTGCAGAGGCAAAAACCACCTCAAATAAAGGTGGGGATGTGTACTTGGCTTCTTCAAGTACACATGTAGATCACGAGGCATGGTTGATTGACTCAGGTGCATCCTTTCACTTCACTCCCCATAGAGAGTGGTTCTGTGAGTATGAGAAATATGATGGTGGTGATGTCTTCTCAGGGGATGATAGGAAGGCTAGAATTGTTGGTCGCATAAAAGTAAAGTTGAAGTTGCAAGGTGGAAGGGTTAGAACACTTCCGGGTGTTCTACATATTCTTGCATTGGCTAGAAATTTGATTTCTGTAAGCAAGCTTGATGATGCGGGTGTAAAAACAGTGTTCGAGAAGGATACCTACAAGATGGTTCGAGGAGCATTGGTATTGATGCGGGGAGTTCAGATTGGAACTCTGTACAAGCTACAAGGTGGCACTGTTGTTGATGGGTGCAACAGTTCTGTGGTTCCTGAAAGTGGAGCACAAAATCTGGTGGTCTCTGGAGAGAAGACCATGTTGTGGCATCAAAGGCTTGGACATATTGGAGAGAAGGGCCTTTGAATACTTCGTGGTAAAGGTATGGTAGAAGGTATGAGTAATAGCTCTCTGGATTTTTATTTCTGTGAAAATTGTGTATATGGGAAGCAAAATCGGGTGAGTTTCCCCTCTGGTGGTAAGAGGGTGAAACAGATATTAGAGCTTGTGCATAGTGATGCGTTTGGACCTGTGAAGGTTCTATCACTGAGTAAGTCTGTGTACTATGTATCATTTAAAGATGAATTCTCAAGGAATACATGGATATATTTCCTTAAGAAGAAATCTGAAGTCTTTGACAAGTTTAAAGAATTTAAGGCTCTGCTGGAAAAACAGGCAGAGAAGAAGATAAAGGTGCTGAGGATAGATAATGGTGGAGAGTTTTGCAGTAAGGAATTTGAAGAATTCTGTAAGAAGTGTGGTATATCATGACAGAAGACTACTCCATATACACCTCAGCAAAATGGAGTTTCAGAAAGAATGAACAAGACGTTGATGGAAAGGGCAAGAAGCATGCTCAGTGGTGCCCGATTAGGACATGAATTTTGGGCAAAGGTGGTGGAGACAACATGTTACCTGGTCAATAGATCACCTTCATCAGCGTTGGAGGATAAGACTCCACAAGAGGTATGTACTAGTAAGAAACCCTCTCTTTCACATCTAAGGTTATTTGGATGTGATGCATATGTACATGTTCCAAAGGAGAAATGAACCAAGTTGGATAGTAAATTTGAAAAGTGCATCTTTATTGGGTATAAGGATGGTTTAAAGGGTTATAAGCTTTGGAACCCAGTAACAAGGAAGGTTGTGTACAACTGAGATGTGGTGTTTAGAGAGATGAAAGATGTTATTAAACATGAAGTCCAACCAAAGGAACTTGAGAACATAGAGTTTGATCTAAAGGAGGAAGAATTAGACTCTACAGTAGAGGAGGAATCAGAATATGAAGAGCCACAAACTCCGGGTGTGAGAAGATTAGTTCGAGAAAGAAGGCAACAAGAAAGGTATAGTCCATCTTCTTTCTGTTCAAATTTTTCTTTATCTATTATTGATGATGATCCCAGAATTGTGAAGGAAGAAGTAGATTCAGAGGATGGAAAACTTTGGAAAGAGGCCATGGTTGATGAAATGGCATCTTTGCACAAAAAGGAGGCTTGCGATCTGGTGGAGTTGTTGGCTAAAAGGAAACGCATTGGAAGCAAATGGATGTTCAAGAAGAAGACAAATGTAGAAGGAAAGGTGGAGAAATACAAAGCTCGGTTGGTAGCAAAAGGTTATTCCCAGGTGTCGGGAATTGATTTTGGTGATACTTTTTCTCCTGTTGCCAAGGTAACTTCTATTAGATTACTTTTATCTGTTGCTGCTCCTTTTGATTTTGAGGCAGAACAGATGGATGTGAAGAAAACATTTCTTCATAGGGATCTGGAAGAGGAGACCGACATGAAGCAAACTGAAGGCTTTGTGGTGAAGGGTAAGAAAGAACTGGTATGCAAGTTAAAGAAGTCTTTGTATGGGTTAAAACAGTCACCAAAGGATGTGGTATTAGAAATTTGATACATTTATATAGGGACTTGGCTTCACCAGAAGAAAAGAAGATCATTGTGTGTATTTTAAATTAATTGATGACCGTGTTATTTATCTGACCTTGTATGTGGATGATATGTTGCTGATTGGAAATGACAAAGAAACTATCTAGGATTTGAAGACCCATTTGTCCTCCAAATTCGACATGAAATATCTTGGTGCTGCAAACTATATTTTGGGCATGGAAATTAAAAGAGATCGGACAAAGAGGAAGCTCTGGTTAAACCACAGGAAGTATGTCGAAACAATATTGTAGAGGTTTAATATGCAGGATAGTAAATCGGTGAAGGTTCTTTTTCCTCTAGGTGTAAATTTATCTGCTAAATAGTGTCCCAAGACACACGAAGAGGAAGAGGACATGTCCCGTGTTCCATATGCAAGTGTAGTCAGTAGCCTGATGTATGCGATGTTGTGGGGAAAAATGCCTATCCAGGACGATCCTATCCACCTAAGGTGTGACAGCGCCTTAGCAACAAATGAATACAGCTATCATGATTTCTTCCTTTATGAAATGTGAAAGAGGGGAGATCGGCAGACTTACCGTTGTCTTCCGGTTGTCCCTCAAACTAGATCCTCTTCTCTTTGTGTGTCCACAGCTACTTTCCTCCTCGGTTGATCAAAAGAACAGCTACTTGAATCCCACGAGATCACAAGAGGACAGCTACCTGTGACAAGAGAACAGCTACTTGCGACAAGAGAAGAACACAATACAAAGGCAAATATACATATTCATAAATGATTCAGGATTAGAAGCAAATCAAATATACTAATGCAATCATACAAAATACACCAACATATAGGAAAGAATCAAGATAGCTTTATTAATAAGTAACAGGGTTCAGGAAGAGATACAACCCATAGGGCTCCAATCCAGCATCTCCTTCCCAGCAGAATGGAATTCCTTCTTCAGCTCCCTTCAAAGCATTACACACCCAATGTTTCCAGCCACAAACCAACAGCAATTCTTTGCAATTACCAAATTCCAGCCTCCCTGATCTCATGTAGGAGAGATCTATATATAGGGATATTGGAGAGAGGATGAGTCAGCTTGAGGCTGGTATGAAACTGACTAGTGTCCTCTCCCTCTCATAGTTCTTGAGTCCACTTGGAGGTTCTTGCTTCCACTTGGAGATTTGGAACCTCTTACTCATCACCAGTCGAATTCCTTGATGCAAGTGTCATTTTGGAAGCTTCCTGAGCATTGACACCTTGAGAAATGAGCCTGCCACTTGTCCAGTTATGCTCAGCGCAGGTAGCCTTTGTTGCAGTTGACATTCAATGCAGGTAGACAGTGGGGCAGTTGACATTCAGCGTAGATGCTCAGTGGAGCAGTTGACATGATCGAGAACTGCCTTGTTTTTGAGTGTTTTCAAGTGGAGAACTTTTGTGAATTGCTGTGGTTTGCTGGCCTTGTTCCTCTAGGGGTAGGAAAAACATGTTTAGGGACTTTGGATCCCTTGATTATTGAAATTTCATGCTCAGTGATGTAAGGCACAAAAATGTCTATAACAGTTGCCCCCTAAAGTATGAGGTCGTTTATTGGGTGAAATGCTTTATCCAGGAGGGTCCGAAGTTCATCCATCTGCTGGGAGGAGACCTGTAATAAAATACAATACAATACATTATGATTCATACTGCTTTCATGATCTAGCTGAGGCGCGCATTCCCATGCTCAGCTTTATAAATTCATTTTTGTACATAGAACAGACGATCGTCTGATGGTAGACTGATAATTTTGGCGAAATTATCATCCTTTGAGTAGGATGATCATCTGCTGTAATGATGTACATGTCAAATGTCTTTATTTTTCCTGAATATATATCGCAGCTCGGATGGATGAAACTAGATCCGGGGTCTTCAAACTCGTTCGATCTTCACTCTAAGTACAAGTCGATCCATGTGAGAATTGCGCTGAAGTCGAACATGGAAAGACATCGCTTGATTATCGGTCAATGATGTAAACCGTTAACAAGCGCGAGAGGAATCACTGATAATGATTATGACCCTCAAGGTACTGCAGTACAATTCACGTGGTGTGAATAAAGGACTTGGCGTCGAACACCACGCAAAATCTTCTGGTCGAAGGTTATTGAAGTATACCTATCGCCGGAAGTGAGAAACTTGCCATTGAGGCATGCAAGCTTCAAAGTACTGAAGGGGTTGTTCCTAGATCAACTTCTTGGATAATGAGCTGATGTCGACAAGAAGCGATCCGTCACAGGAGGGCCTTAATGAATCCCACATCAATGACACGGAACGGAGCTAATGATTTTAATGGAGGTGAAAACGATCTGTGACATATGATTTAGGGTGGCGGTCATGAATGGATGAAGGATAATGTATGGCAGTGGATGGGACCCGGTTGACTCTTTCTGAACGACTTCTCTTGAACATATGGCGACACTGATGCGATGGATTGGTAGCATTACCAAAAATATGGATGGTATGGCAAGACCATGGTGATGTGACCGGTGAATGAAACAACCCAACTCGAATGTGGTACGGAGGAAAAGTGTCATGTTCAAGAGCGACCTGCTACCATCAAAGTTTTCTTGATTTTTCCCAAATTTTCCCCAGTCATTACTGACGAGTACCTCTTTATTTTTGTCAAGCTTGAGGAGGATAACATATGCTTGTTCTATAACCTGCCCTTCGGGCAAGCCCATCGCTATGTTTTAACGAGCCTAGCGATAGTGAAACTCGTTCTCATCTAAAGACAAGTTTGTCGCTATTTAATAATTTTAACGAGTCTAACGATAAGTATAACTCGGTCCTTTTCATTTTTAGAGAGTCTGAAAAGGTACATAAAGTTAACTCCAAAATTCCTTTTTCGTCATCTAATCCCTTAAGTCTGAAAAAGTATAAAACAATACAGAAGCTATGAGTTTTCGATAATTTTAACGAGCCGAATAAAACAAGCGCTCGACCTTTTTGTGCAATAATCCCTCAGGTCCAAAAAGATTAAAATCTAGAGGAGGGATAGCTCTTCCTGTCCTTTAACGAGCTGGAAGGCCAAAACTCGACAATCTTTTCATATTTTACGAGTCAGTTGAAAAGAGCTTAAAGAAGACTCATCTTTTGAGGAACGAGTGATAAACAGGGATAGCAACTGATTCCAGGTACAGGTTGGAATTTTCCAATCACGACAGTGTCACAAGGATGGCTAGGTGAAATCACTCTTCACAGCTGTTCCTCAAAATGGGTAAACAATCATATGGAGGTGAACGATCGGCCAAATGAAAAGTGGAGGTGGCAGGTGCAAACACGACCAAGGCTTTAACGGATGATAAAATTACATTTACAGTGGTTATTTACCAGGATAGGTTCATTTTTTAGTTAAAAATGAGCTTAAACACTGGAGGAAACTCTGCTCACTGCTTATATTTATTTTTTAACGAGCATGAAGACCGCGTTAAAACTGCTCAGATCTTGCGTTTATTTTTTAACGAGCATGAACTTTATGCTAAAACTGCTTGATTATATAGTCAAAATTCATAAATAGCTTTTCCCTTTTCAAGGATAGTACTGCATCCTCAATTGCTGCATCAAACTTTGTTAGAAATGAATAACATTTGCATGAAAATGAGATTATAACCCTAATATTTCGCTTTGAACTACGTAAAAATCCATTAAAAGTTGTTTTTACCTCTCATTTTACCATTTCATTTGAATTTGGTTTGTTGGAGCTCTGGAGGTGCCTCTTCCCCCTTGATTTTCACCAGCTGATTCCGGGAGATTCTGCGGACGATTTTCAGCGCCGTCTGGACCAGGTAGGAGCTAAACTCTAGCTCTTTCTTTTAATTGTTTCTTTTTTCAATTCTGTGCATGTTTTCTTGTCCCCATGAGCCCCTGGGGTTTCACTAGGGCGCCCTGGCATCAGCACAGGCAGTCCATTCGAAACCTGCGCTGAATGTCAAGCTGCCTTAAGGCAGTTTGACCTTCAACGCAGGTAGGACACTTGCCAACTGCGCTGATCTCAGAAAAGCAGTTCTATGCACAGTTGATGAAATTTTGCCAGTTTCTCATCAAATTCAGGAACTTACTCTTTCTCTTGTTTGTTTTGCAGGGATTTTTGAGAAAAATGTCCCTTACATGGCGAGAACGAGAACACGAAGAGGAGGACATGATTGCCCTCCATGACCCTATCACGGTGAACGCGCTGCGGAACTGTGGCTTGCTGAAGTTTTTCTGTATCTCTAGCATGAGAGCACAGATCTCTCTACTGCAGTATATGCTTGATGCTTGGGATCCCACTAACCAAGTATTCTAGATTAGGGGAAAATCCATCCCCTTGACCATAGAGGACATTTACTTCTTGACTGGGTTGTCAAGGCGGGGTGCCCCCATTTCTTTGTCAGGTTCGGCCTGGGGGAATGACTCCGTGAGAGATTATGTCCGCCAGTATTGCAGGGAAGGTTCCTAGCCGAGCAGAGAGGGCAAGGTTGTTATCCGTGAGATCACTGACAGGTCTCTCAGGTCCATTCTGTATACCGTTGGTAGGATGGCCGGTAGCGCATCTCTACATGTTGTCAACAGATCTTATGTGCAGCACGCCTTGGAGTGTCTCCAACAGAAAGTATTCAACTGATGTGATGCAGTACTTGCTCAGATGAAAAGTCAATTGACCAAGGTAAAGGATGGGAAGCTGAAGAACTTTGGTTATGGTTCTATTCTGACTTCCTTCGCCTTGGAGAAAATACCACTGATGCAGCCTTAGTATATCGCACTCAACTTGCCTTCTCCTACCGAGCCACGCATGCAGAGATGGGTTGATCACATGTCTAGGCATGCTGGTCAATCTCAGATTACTTTTACTGATACCTTCTTCAGGTGGTTCGAGCGCCAGGAGATGGTCTATTCTGAGTACCCATATGTTGGCATGGACTTTCGAGGTGATCCGGATTTGGTGTTACCGGATGGTGAACAGTGGGGTGCTATTGGTAAAATCTTTGACCATATTACTATTTACTGTTCTTATTTATAATGTCCTTGTGCTTTATTCTATCAAGAATTTAATCAAACTCATGTGTGCATGCATATGTTGGTCCTGTTCGTCCAGCAGCTCGCCCGAAAGCGCCAGTTGCTGCCCCAGCAGGGGAGACTGCTGGGAGGGTTATTCTCCGCGACCTTGATGTGGCAGAGACTCTTACAGCTGTGCAGGAGCAGGTTGAGAGTCTTACTCTCGGCATTCCCGATGTGAGGATTGATGAGTTACCTTTACAGTTGCAGCGACATACTACTGGTGTGCCTAGACGATGGACTCGTCTCTTGTGCATGATTGCACAGGCCGTGACGTGCTATCATGAGCACCACTAGGCTAGGGTGCCCCCTAGTATTTTTGAGTTTTTGGGTCATATGACCGATTTTGTCTTGCTTACAGAACATTATTTATGAATGATAAACAACTTATATATATTTTGATTTTCGAGTTTTTATTATGGTTGAGTTATATGATCCATATGTACAATCATTGATGATGTGTCTCTTTTTATACATGTCACAAATGTCTATCTAACACATAATTTGCTAATGAGTCAGTTAATGTGTTTAAGTTTCTGGAAATATGCTGGTATTGAATTGAATCAAATTGTCTTTCCAAAATCTTAACCCTTAGGAACATGCGATAAATAGCTGGATTGCGAACGGAATATATACCATTGAGCTGTAGTATTACGAGCTGTGAGTCTAGCCTGACATATAGTCGGCATATGCCACGGGTGATGGCATTAGAGAGTAGTTCTATCAACGCGCTATACTCAGCAATGTTATTCGTTGATTGCCCAATACACACACCTCTGAAACTTACTAACTCGCCGCTTGGATAAAAAATGGCCCAGGCTGCGGAGGATAGGTTCCGCGAACTACGACTCGCTCTGTCGGCATATCCAACACATGTCTCCAGAAGTTTTGACATCTGCAACAAATGAAAAAGGTGGATCACTCGACCAGAACAAATACTTTAGCGAAAAAAAAATACTACAAAAGCATGCAGGTTACTATTTAAGCATAGTAACGCTTGAGGTACAACCCGTTGCGGGTCTGCGCCAGTGGAATTCCGTCATAATCCATTAACTCATAGGCTCCTTTTTCTAACACCCTTTTAAAAATATAGGGGCCCATCCATAAGGAATTAAATTTTCCTGCTCCCAATTTATCGGATTCGTGGTCATAAAGCAAGACCAAATCACCTTCTGAGAAGACACGGGGTTTGACATTTTTGTCGAACTGCGCCTTGACTCATTTCTTATGGGCTTCATTAGCCAAAGCAGCGTCATGATGGGTCTCATCCAATTGGATTAATTCCAAGAAACGAGCTTCTTCTTCCGAAGTTCCGGGGAGGAGATCAATTGCGAGTTTAAGCGACGAAATTTCGCACTGGATTGGTAAGACTGCTTCCAGGCCATACACCAGTTGGAAAGGTGTGAACCCGGTCGCGTTCTTTACCGACGTTCGGTAAGCCCACAAGGCTGAGTACAGGATCAGATGCCACCTTCTTTTATGAACCCCGATCATCCTTTGCAACATACGCTTCAGGACCTTGTTGATTACTTCAACTTGTCCGTTGGCTTGCGGATAATACGGGGTAGAGCTGTCGTGAGATAGCCCTAGCTTGGCAGCTAATTCGACCATCATGTGATTGCGAAAATGCGATCCATGATCTGTAACTATAGCCTGTGGAACACCGAACCTGGCGACTACATGATTGAAAAAGAAAAGGGAAGTTGTTTCACCAGTGTTATCCAATGTAGGCATCGCCTCGGCCCATTTGGTAAAATAGTCAACAACGACTATAATATACCCATGCCCCCCGGTCGAGGTGGGGTTACATTGCATGAAATCGATGCCCCATTTGGCGAAAGGCCCAACAACAACTATTGGCTGTAAAGGTGCGGGCGGTCTTCTGGTTTTGCTATCAAAAATTTGACAAGCATGGCAACTTCTGACTGTGATTATGCAATCTTTGAACATTGTTGGCCAGAAGTATCCTGCTCGTAAGATTTTTTGTGCTGTTGCATACCCAGATTGATGCCCCCCACATGCGCCTGAATGACACTCATTCAGGGCTTTTTCGGCCTCCTCAAAACTGTATCGGTACCACGACGGTAAAGTGTATCACCGATGATCATGTAGTCTTTTGCTTGGTATCGTATACGTTTCTGTTCAGAGTGAAAGGTGTTAGGCCTGAATTTTTTGGTTTTGAGATAAATTATGATATCTCCATACCACTCATTGCTTGTAGATATTAGAAACAAACTTTCGTCCACAATTGACTCTTCTGATGTTTCATCGTTGGACGACGATGGGAGATCGCACAATAATTCTGCGAAAACTAGAGCTTTCTTTGATTTGGATTTTACAAATTCCAGATCAAACTCTGGAAGGATCGCTATCCATTTTGAATACTTGCCCCCCAGCAACTGTCGCGACAGTATATAAGTCATGGGGTTGCAATCTGACAAAATGGTAGTTTTCCGAAAGAGGACATAATGTCGAAATATTTGAATTGCTTGAACAGCTGCAAGCACTAGTTTTTCAACATAAGAATATTTACTTTCTGTATCATTTAAGTTTTTACTTAAATAATATACAGGATGTTCAATTCCATCGACTTCTTGAACTAAAACCATCGCAATGGTCGTATCCGCTGCAACCAGATACAGGTTAAAATCTCTTTGATAGTCCGGGGCGTACATTAATGATGCTTTTACTAGACAATCTTTCAGAGCATCAAAAGAAGCTTGCGCCACCTGGTCCCAGACGAAAGGTACATCCTTTTTCAAAAGACGAGTATAACCTTTAGCAAGTTCTGCGTAATTTGGAATGAACCTCCTCAGAAAGTTTGCTTTCCCTTGGAGTTTCTAAATCTGAAGCAAATTTGAAGGTGGTGGCAAATTAATGATTGCCTGAACCTTGCAAGGGTCGAGATGAATCCCATATTTAGAGACTACAAAGCCAAGTAAACGACCAGAACCGGCGCAAAACACACATTTGTGTGGATTGAGTCTTATCTTGTAGTGTCGGCAACGTAGAAATATCGCTCTTAAATGCTGCGGATGATCAGTCCGCTTTCGCGAATGAGCCGGAAGGTCGTCGAGATAAGGTTGAACGATGTTCTTGATGTCATGGAAGGCATAATTCATTTCCCTCTGAAACGTCGCCCCCGTGTTCTTTAAACCAAAGGGTAATTTTCGATAAGCGAATGTGCCCCACGGACAAATAAATGCAGTCTTTGACTAGTCCTGTGGGCAGATATTTATTTGATTATACCCAGAAAATCCATCCATAAATGAAAAGATTTCACATCCGGCGCATTCATCAATTATCTGGTCGATGAAGGGTGTAGGGTAGTTGTCCTTCGGACAAGCTTGATTTACATCCCTATAATCGACACACACTCTAATTGTCCCTTGTTTCTTCATAACAGGGACAATATTCGATACCCAATCGGTTAGAGGAACCGGCTAGATGAATCCAGCATGGAGAAGTTTTTCAATTTCTGCTTTAATGGCAGCGGCTTTCTTGGGGTGCACCTGCTGAAGCCGTTGTCTTACTAGTTTGACATCAGGATACATTTTAATTTCATGTTCAACGATACTCGAGTCTATGCCTAGCATTTCATCATATGACCAAGCAAAGACATCTCTGAATTCGCGAAAAAGAGCGTTATATATTTCCAGTTCTGAAGGGGAACAACCTTTGCCGACATAAAATTTTTCTACAACATTTGTTTTAGTCGAGATATTTATGGCTATAGTCTCTTCAATATTGGATAAGTTTCACTCAGAATCCACCGTATTTACAGTATTTGATAGGAATTCAAAAACTGAAGGGTGATAAAGTTCAGGTTGAGTATCTTCTTCATATTTTGGAAGAAGGGAACGATGGTGGTGATCATCCCATGGTGCCCCCTCAATCAACATTGATTGTAGAATTCCTTCGTCAGTCCCATGTACTTTCGACCAAGGATCTAGTGGGGTACCATATTCTCTAGACCTATCTACCAAAACGCTTGACGAGCGTTGATTTGGGTTCGCCTCCCATGCCCAAAACATTGATTGCTACAATATTTCTATAGGGCTTGGGGGCAAAACCATTGCATGATCCATGTAGACATCGTCTTTTGCGACCTTCTTTGAAGATATCATGTTGCAGGTTGCTACAAACGGTATATTTCCTATGTAGATAGGAGGTGGTAGCGCGAAATTTCCCATCATTGTGGGGTGTTTCAGTAGACCTTCTCCGATATCTTGAAGCGAATGGTTGCTTTCATGGATCATGGGAATGCTTCCTGTAACTTGTGAACCATTAGGGAGGAAGTTTTGTTGGTCGACGACTGTAATCCCTCCTTCAAATGGGAATGCGATCTTCCTAAAATAAGTCGACACAACAGCTTCCATGGCATATATCCATGGTCTTCCAAGTAGGATGTTGTAGTCAAGATTCCCATCGATGACCTCAACATCAATTTCCACTATTTTTCCTCCCAGTTCAACCTTCAAGTTATTAAGGATACCGTACGGGGTATAAGTCCTTCCGTCGAAAGATTTTAATGTCGTTGAAGATCGCGACAAGGTTGGAGATCCTAAAGTTTTCCAGCAACTCATCGACATAATACATGTAGATGCTCCCTCATCAATAATTGTTCTGTGAACAGTTTTGTTGAGGGCTTTCACTTGAATAAGGAAAGCTAGTTGAGCTGGTAACTGAGGATCGTATCCTTTGTGATCAAAGGATACAAGATTGGAATCCTTAGGATCAACCCCACCAATAGTCAATAACAAAGCCTGCCTTTGGGATGGGAAATTTTTTAATACTTCAAGAGTCGACATAGCGGATGGTGACTGGGCCAAATCTTCCACTATGTTATAATGCTGCGCTGCGCTGGCGCGAGGATTAAATGTCGACTTGTGTACTACTCCCTTTGGCGGTTTTATTGTTAATTCAGGGATAATTGGCGGTACAACTTCTGTCGAAGTTGTTGTCGAACTACTCGGTTGATCTTTACCTTTGTTGTTCGACTGCTGCGGATTCCCATAATCTTTGTTCCTTGTCGAAATCAAAGCATCATTCTGCTGTTTTGAAACGACAACATAAGCACTTGTGACGGGGAAGCATTTCCACTATGAACCAGATTTTGACCTGGGTTGGGAAATGGATCAGTTAACACAGCTGAGGTTTGGGAACTTTTAAAGAACCTCTTCAACTCAGCTTTGAATGGAAAATTCTTTGTGTAATGATTTTCTTCATCACATATTTGACATGGATAAATTTGTTTCCCTTTCCCAGGAGGGTTTGAAGAAGTTTTTCCAGGAGATGACTCACCCTGTTTCTTCTTCTTCCCTTTGTTTTGCTTCTTCTTGCTTCCTGGTTGATTGGTTTCTTTGCCTTTATCTGCTGATACGACATTTACTTCCGAAGCAAGAATTTCTTCTTTTGCATTTTGATCTGAATTCTTACAGGCTTTCTTAGACGAAACCTTTATCGATTTCGTGTTTGCTGTGCCAATCACGCCATCACCAGCATGAGAGTCACTATTGGATTTAGGAGGAGGAGGAATTGAAAATTCCGGTCTAGGGGCGTCAGGTATTTTGTCATAGAGCGTGCTAGACTGAGTATAAACTAAGTCTAGATATTGTGCATGAGCAATAACTTGCTCCTCTGTTACGACTCCCCCTTTTGCCACATCTTCCGTTATAGCAGGAAGTAACGACTTTATAAACCATTCAGCTAACAGCTGATCGGGAATGTATGTTTTCACCCTCCTACGACGGCGACGCCACTCATGTATATGATCAGATATATGAGTGGCAGTTGTCTGCTTGAAGTTGGTTAATATTTCTGTTCCCGTTTCATACCTTATCGGTAATTGAAAATGGGTTAAGAAAGTCGTGGCTAGGGAACTAAAATTGTCGAACGAGGCTCTAGGTAATTCAATATACCATTTTGCTGCTGGACCCGTTAACGTCCTCTGAAAAAGGTGAAGCCTGATCGAATCGTCGTTCAGGGTGTTCGACGAACACTACAGATGAAAAGTCATCACGTGATTCGATGGGTCTTCACCTGGATTTCCATTGAATTTAGGAATGTCAGATGGAAGTTTGTGAGGAATCACTGGCCACCAAGGGGCATAAGCAATCGGATCGTTGGTTAACCGGTGTAAATCGGGTAACTCTAAAGTTGCCACGAATGGTAACTGTTGATTCAGGTTAGGCGAAGCATAACCAGGGTATGACGGAATCGCTTGAGCAGTGGGCCTTTGCATACCAGCATAATGTAATTGATGTTGGTATCACTGATACAGTTGGTGGACTTGACCACCGTAAAGCGGTTGATTTTGACCATTTTGAATATACGGTTGTCCACTATTTGCAAAGATCTGCTGCTCAGAACCTTGGTATACTTACTGGAATTGTGATTGTTGGTACTGCACCAGCCATGGTTGTGAAGCCATGTTCTGTTGCGCTATGCTAACCGTTGGACCAAGGTGTGGGGTAATTGTACCCGTTTGGACCTGTGTCACCCCACCAGTCGGCGATTGTGGTTGTGACCCATGGTCAAGGGGCTGTTACATTACAACCTGAGAAATCTGAGGTTGACATGCAACAGGCATCGCTTGAACTTGTGACACTGTTACAATAGCTAGTGTGGTTGGGATGTTCGTCATAGGTACACACTGTTGCATAGAATATACAACCCTTGGTTATTGAGGTAGCATAGGTACCCAACCACTTGATGTAATTCCAGTATAACCTGAATACTGTTGTGAACTCCCGTATGGATACCCTCCCGGAGGGGGTAATGAAAGGGCATACTGCCCCCCATACGGTAGCAATCCGGAACTCAAGGGGATTGATTGTCCTTGGGGACTGGATTGCACAAACTGACCTCCAAATGGATCAATCTGGCGATTCTCAACATAAGAGTTACCGGATATTATTCCGGATGAACAAACTGGAACAGACCATACTGTCGAAATAGTCCCTTGGTGGACTCCTTCTAGCTGTTGCGAGCTAGTCGGGACAGATGGTATGCCGGTAAACATTGTCGGAGTGACAACAGCGGCTTCTGTTGTCGCTGTGTCGTTTGACACAGTCCTAGATGTCGACGGTTGCTCAGACATTTTAAGTCTATCCAATAGATTGCCTAGCGATTCTACAGGAACTTCCACTTGTGGTGGATTAATTTCTGATGAAGGAAATAGAGTGACCCCAACTCCAAAATGGGTTGGAGTACTTGCTTACGGATCCTCTACAATTTCCTCTATCACAATCAAACCAGGTGGAAGAGGAAGACCGTCAGGTCCGTAAAATATTTCTGGTGCCGAAGAAGGGGTTGTTTCGACAGCGACAGTAGTTTGAGTAACAAAACTCTCTGGACCAGTTACAGATGGAACTGGTTCAGTTACACAAGCATTTGCCCCCAGACTAGGATCAGCATTACTGCCCTTTTGTGGCTGTTGAACTTCTTCTATAGAGGCAGGGTTTCCAGAAATGTTTAGAGTAACTGGAATCTCAGATGTAGTTGGAACACTTGTTCTAACTTCGATCGAAGATTTTGAACCGGTTAAACGAGTTCGCTTTGTCCATACTGTTTTCGATTCCGGAGACAAAGACAGTTGACTCGTAAGCCTCCGCGAACGACGGGGTTTCAATTGACTTTCTTCCACGATTGCGGATTACTTGATCAACCAAAATATAAAAATTGGAAATTGGTGTTTCCGAATTGAATGAATTTTATTAGACGCTTTAGACACAACTTGCTTTTTCAGTTTTAAAGAGTCGAGAAAAAGCTAAAGATGACTCTAGTCTCCTTCGATGTTTTAACGAGCCCGAAGTGACAAATGCTCGGATGGACTTTTTCTGTTATAGAGTCTGAAAAAGGCCAAAAGAAACTTCTTTGGAGATCTAGGCAGAGGGTGTGCCAAACTTTTCGCAAAACCACAGAATACTTTTTATGGTACGGGTGGTCGATCTTCGTGAATGCTGTGTTCACTGCATTGCGATCAGTAGGGCGGCCGACACGGCTTCCTAAGGATAAAAGATATATGCCTATAGGGGTCTCCCAATATTGTTATAGAAATTTTTGTGCCTTACAGCATGAAGCATGAAATGTCCATAATCTAAGGGATCCAAAGTCCCTAAACATGTTGTTCCTACCCCTAGGAGAACAAGGTCAGCAAACCACAGCACTGAACAAAAGTTCTCCACCTGAAAACACTAAAAAACAAGGCAATTCTGGATCATGTCAACTGCTCCACTGAGCATCTGCGCTGAATGTCAACTGCTCCACTGTCTACCTGCGTTGAATGTCAACTGCAAAGAAGGCTACTTGCGCTGGGCGAGTTTGGACATGTGGCAGAGTCATTCCTCAAGGTGTCAATGCCCAGGAAGCTTCCAAAATGACACTTGGATCAAGGAATTCGACTGGTAATGAGTAAGAGGTTTTAGATCTCCAAGTGGAAGCAAGAACCTCCAAGTGGACTCAAGAACTGAAGAAGAACTGGAGTGGGAGAGGACACTAGTCACATCCCAGGCTGACTCATCCTCTCTCCAAACTCCTATATATGGATCTCTCTCCCATGAGATCCAGAGGCTGGAATCTTGTGAATGTAAAGAATTGTTGTTGGTTTGAGTTTAGAACTATTGGGTGATTTGCTTTGAAGTAGGTGAAGAGGAGATTTCTTTCTGCTGGGAAGGTGATGCTGGATTGGGCCTCTTATGGTTGTATCACTTCCTGAACCTTAGTTCTTCCATTAATAAAGCATTTGAGGTTCTTCTATATGCATGTGTCTCAATGGTGTATTGTTATACTTGTGTATTTGATTTATTCTAATCCTTGAATCAATTATGAATGTATGCTTCTTGTAGTTTCCCTCTCTTGCCATTTTGCAGGATCTTGGTGTAGTTGGGCCAGTGAAAGAGCAAGGAGCTGGGGGCAAGCAGCAAGGAGAGAAGATTGGATCAATCATTAGCGAAAGACATCGGTTAGTGGATCTCTTTCTCCCCTCTTTTACATCTCATAAAGAAGTAATCTCAGATAGCTTTGCTTTGATTGTTGCTAAGGAACTATCACACTTAGAGTGGGATAGGGTCATTCCGTATTGGATACTTTTCCCAACAACAAATTGGCGACTCCACTGGGGATCGTATCTTGTTGGTTGTTTGTGTTTTTGATATTCATTTCCTAAACACAGGGAGTACCGAATCGAACTGCATTTGGATCTTTCAAATGCAAAGTAGAGGGCAGCTACTCTAGCTCAGTTTCTGGGCATGTTTATGATTTGAAGAGCTGATCCACAAGGACTCTGAACAGCTCTTAGTGATAGCTTTTCATCCTCCTTTGAATCACCCTTTAGTGTGTACTTGATTGATAGCTTTCATTTGGCCAAAAACTGTTGATTTTTGAGCAATCTGTGACCCGGAAACCAAGAGAAACCAGAGTTTCTCTCTTCATTGCAGGCACTGTGAAGGCAGTCTGCATTTCAACGCAGGTCCCGAAGGGGCTACCTGCGCTGAATGTCAAACTGACTGTGTTCTACCTGCGCTGAACCAGTTAGGCCTTGTGCAACTGGGGTTCTCTGCTTTCTGTTGCCCTGTTTTCATCCCTGTTTTTGCAGCCTGTTATCAGTCAATGTACCTATCTGAAACCACCTTTCTTTGCCACTATTCTGCCTCGGTTGTATAAAGAAACTGTATTTGTTCTTTGTGTATTTCTTACATCATTTGCAGTTTCCCATAACGAAAGTGAACTAGTCTTGATGTGGCCTCTTAGATCTAGACCTGTGATAAGTGTCGTTCTGGTCTTAAGAGTTAGTTTGTTTGCTGTTCATAGCTGATTGAGCTTTTGCTTTCGTCATATGGTTTGAATTTATGTATTTCTAGTGTTGAAACAAGTAAATCTTAAGGTGTCTTTTGATTTTGGACAAAAGCTCTTTTGCTTTCACTTGAAATTGAATTCAAAGTTATACAACAACTTTCTTTTTGTAGTACATCAACATTAAGAAAGAGAAAAGAAATACCTGCATTGTGCATGTGCATTTTGACAGCTTGCATGTTGATTTAGGAAAAAGTGCATTAGTGTGTGCTCTATGATCTGTGTGAAAAGATTATGTCTTTCTTTTCCCTCAGTAGTTAAGATTTTCATAAGTTGAAAAGATTGAAAAAGCTTGCTTCTCATCTTTAGACTGCATTTAGGAGTTGTACCATACATCTCGTGGTGATCCATAAAGGCAAACTGCTAAACAAGATCAACCTAAAATAAATTGAATTTACATAAAAACGCTTTGAAACATAACGCAAACACATAGATTTCTAAGCTAGAGACGTGTTCCGGCGTCGTTAAACGTGATATCTTAGCGTTGAGTGGTTGGGTGATTCCTCCACGGTGAAGCGATAAGTATCAATACGGACTTGTGCTCCCACGTACCGTCGCGTATATATTGGGAGACCCCTATAGGAAGAAAGCCTTTATCCATAGGAAGCCGTGTCGGCTGCCCTACTGATCGCAATGCAGTGAACACAGCATTCACGAAGATTGACCACCCGTACCGTAAAACGTATTCTGTGGTTTTGCGAAAAGTTTGGCACACCCTCTGCCTAGGACTCCAGAGTAGTTTCTTTTGGCCTTTTTCAAACTCTATAACTGAAAAAGTCCATCCGAGCATTTGTCACTTCGGGCTCGTTAAAACATCGAAGGAGACTAGAGTCATATTTAGCTTTTTCTCGACTCTTAAAAAGTGAAAAAGCAAGTTGTGTCTAAAGCGTCGTTATAAAATTTATTTTAAAACGGAACATAATCACCTCCTATTCCTGCGTTGATCTGTAGGTTGAGAACATGGAACGCACCAACCAAGGAATTCCCCATGGTGGAAATCCTAGTCCTTTCTCCTCTTGGGGAGAAGTTGGTGCGCACCACATGGCCACATTGTCGCTTCCAGGTCTGACAATTGGCCTGCCCATCTGGCTATTCTCAACCAATGTAGTTCAGAACACCATAGTTTCTGAACAGTCGAGTCAACAGTTAGATCAGTCTAGAGCTGCCCACCAGCCTTCTACTTCCTATAACTCTTCCTCCAATCCTTCATCTTCGCAAGGTAGAGCCAGCAAAAGCCAAGCTCCCATGGAGAAGAAGGAGAAGAAGAAGAGAGAGAAGAAGAAGAAGGAGCCTAAGGCGACTGGGGGCAAGCAAAAGACATCTGACAAAAATCCACACACAACACAGACCGGGCCTAAATCGCCATGTGTCATATGTAGAGGAGACCACTTCCATAGAGATTGTCCCTGTATTCCCCAGATACTAAGGGACTGGTCCCCTCGTTTGCACAGTTTGTGAGCATCAACCTCTGATAGCCATGTTGAATGCTTACCGTCAACCAGCGAAAGTGAAGGTTCAAGACAAAGAGGGGGAGCAAGATCCCCCTGCAGACTGTGTGAAGGCGATCACGCCATCCACCGTTGTCCCTTCTTAGACGAAGCGAAGAGAGTTTTGGAAGATCGTCTGGTTTCACCGTTGAGACTTCCTCCTGGATACAAAAAACTCGTGCCAAGTCCTTCGTTGGTTGAGAATACAGCTGGCCCGCTCAAGTGGTTAGCTAAAGCGTCAGTCATTGAAAATGAACTTACTGAATCCAGACCGGACGAAAGTCCAAAGGTCAAAACGGTAGTTGACCCGGTTCTCCCTTCAGAAGTTTCATCTTCAAATGACACCCTCACTGAAGAGAATAAGGATGACACCATCCAGATTATTTTCATCAACATAGACTCTGACGAGCGTCAGGGCAATGCGCCCATTCCTTTATCACAGGAAGGAACATCGTCAGGGTCATATCCGGCCGTGTATTCGGTCCCACCACCAAGCAACCTGGTTGTGTCCTTTGATTGGAACCAACTAGGCAGACCCCGGTTGCTAGCCAGTATACCATTCAGAATCATAGTCCAAATATACAGAATGGTAATGGCTGGCACTATCATTGATGAAGGGGCATCTGTGAGTATCCTTTCCTCTGTTGCTTGGAAAGCACTGGGTTCCCCGACGCTTTTGCCTGAGATAAGAAATCTCTCGGGTTTTGATAAAGGAACCAGTCGACCATTAGGGATCCTCCCCAATGTGCCCATTACATTGAAAGGGAAGGCCATTCATATGAACGTGATGGTCGTTCAAGGACCCTTGGATTATAACCTACTCCTTGGACGAGACTATATATATTGCATGGGAGCAATAGTCTCCTCACTCTTTAGAGTAATGTGTTTTCCACACGAAGGAAGAATGGTCAAGCTCGTAGACCAACTTTCATTTCCGGGATCATGCATCGAAAATAGTCACATACCAACCCTGAATGGTCTATTCAATCAAGAAATGTCTCCACCCCCAGTCCTTCTTCCCGATGAGTGCGAGTGATTCGAAAAGATGGGACTGGAACCCAGGGGGCATGCATCTTGGTCTGCTTTGGGCAGAGAAAACCTTGGGTATAAGGTAGGTTTCCGCGGGAGAATATGACTAGTCCGTACCCTGTCCGAAAGAAGGAAGAGGGGTTGTTCTAGAACAAGATTCTTTTGTCAAAGTTATGTGTTTGACGGAACAAGGTCATTCACCCTTGTCTATTTCGGTAGACATCGCCGAAGAAAATGTTTTATTCGTAGCCGCGAACGAGACAATCTTTGGGTAACCAGAAAAAGGTAAGCCTCCCTCAGTAACACAATTGTTTTGTCTTTGAGTAGTGTTCTTCTCTTGTCGCAAGTAGCTACTCTCTTGTCGCAAGTAGCTGTTCTCTTGCGATCTTGCGAAAAATCTGTTGAAATTTGGGCTGACGAGAAGACAAGTATCGTATAGACCCGTTAAAATTAACGAGAAGACAAGTATCGTTAAAATTGGACTAGCAAGACGACAAGTAGCTGTGAACGCCCAAAGAAAAGCAGAGGTGAGAAGGAGGAGGGGCAACCTTGAAATCTTATTTTATACCTGGGGGCATGCAACCCTTTTGGAGTGCAAGCAAAGAGCGGTTATTTATCTATTTTTTGGATTAGCCATTTCCGAACTTGCATAAAGAAAGGAGCGGAGAAACGCTTAGTGAGATGAAGCTCCATAAAAAATAGAATCTTGAGGGGACATTTCTTATCTTATGACTGGTAATACGAGCAGTTTTAGCAAGGTTTATGCTCGTTAAAAAATAAACGCACAATTGAGCAGTTTTAGCAAGAGTTCATGCTCGTTAAAAAATAAATGCACCTGTGAGCAAGCTTCCCCCCAGAGTTCAAGCTCATCCAGAAAAATGAACCGGTAAATAACCATTTGAGACCGTAAATTCATCAGCCATAAAAGCCTTGGTCGTGTTTGCACCGTCACCTCCACTTTTCATTTGGCCGATCATTCACCTCCACTTGATTGTTTACCTATTTTGAGGAACAGCTGCGAAGAGTGATTTCGCCTAGCCATCCTTGTGACACTGCCGTGATTGGAAAATTCCAACCTGTACCTGGAATCTGCTGCTATCCCTGTTTATCACTCGTTCCTCAAAATACGAGTCTTCTTTGAGCTCTTTTCTTCTGACTCGTAAAATATGAAAAGTTTGCCGAGTTTTGGCCTTCCAGCTCGTTAAAATGACCGGAAGAGCTATCCCTCCTCTAGATTTTAATCTTTTTGGACCTGAGGGATTATTGCACAAAAAGATTGAGCGCTTGTCTGGTTCGGCTCGATAAAACTATCGAACATTCATCCCTTCTATATTGTTTTATACTTTTTCGGACTTAAGGGATTAGATGACGAAAAAGGACCTTTGGAGTTAACTTTACGTACCTTTTCAGACTCTCTAAAAATGAAAAGGACCGAGTTGTCTTTGTCGCTAGACTCGTTAAAATGCATTAAATAGCGACAAACTTGTCTTTAGACGAGAACGAGTTTCCCTATCGCTAGGCTCGTTAAAACATAGCGATGGGCTTTCCCGAAGGGCAGGTTATAGAACAAGCATATGTTATCCTCCTCAAGCTTGACAAAAATAAAGAGGTACTGGTCAGAAATGACTAGGAAAAAATTGGGAGAACCTCAAAGCTTTAATGGTAGCAAGTCGCTCTTGAACATGACACTTTTCCTCCGTACCACATCGGGTTGGGTTGTTTCATTCACCGGTCTCATCACCATGGTCTCGCCAAACCATCCACATTTGGGGTAATGCTACCGATCCATCGCATCAGTGTCGTTATATGTTCAAGAGATGTTGTTCAGAAAGATTCAACCGTGTCCCATCCACTACCATACATCATCTTTCATCCTTTCATGACCGCCACCCTGAATCATATTTCACAGATCGTTTTCACCTTCATCACAATCATTAACTCCGTTCCGTGTCACTGATGTGGGATTCATTAAGGCCCTCCTTTGACGGATCACTTCTTGTCGACTTCAGCGCATTATCCAAGAAGTTGATCTAGGAACAAACCCCTCAGTACTTTGAAGCTTGCATGCCTCAATGGCAAGTTTCTCACTTCCGGCGACAGGTATACATCAATGACCTTCGACCGAAAGATTTTGCGTGGTGTTCGACACCAAATCCTTTATTCACACCACGTGGATTGTACTGCCGTACCTTGAGGGTCATCATCATGATCGGTGATTCCTCTCGCACTTGTTAACAGTTTACATCATTGACTGGTAATCAAGCGATGTCTTTCCATGTTCGACTCCAAGGAATTCTCACATGGATCAACTTGTACTTAGAGTGAAGATTGGACGAGTTTGAAGACCCCGGATCTAGTTTCATCCATCCGGGCTGCGATATATATTCAGGAAATAAAGACATTGACATGTGCAGCAGATGATCATCCTACTCAAAGGATGATAATTTCAACAGAGAATTATCAGTCTACCATCAGACGATTGTCTGTTCTATGTACAGAAAAATGTATTTATAAAGCTGAGCATGGGAATGCCCGCCTCAGCTAGATCATGAAAGCAGTATGAAAATAATGTATTGTATTGTATCTTATTACAGGTCACCTCTCAGCGATTGAATGAACTTCGGATCCTCCCGATAAAGCATTTCACCCGATAAACGACCTCATACTTTAGGGGGCAACTGTTATAGACATTTTTTTGCCTTACAGCATGAAGCATGAAATGTCCATAATCTAAGGGATCCAAAGTCCCTAAACATGTTGTTCCTACCCCTAGGAGAACAAGGTCAACAAACCACAGCACTGAACAAAAGTTCTCCACCTGAAAACACTAAAAAACAAGGCAATTCTGGATCATGTCAACTGCTCCACTGAGCATCTGCGCTGAATGTCAACTGCTCCATTGTCTACCTGCGTTGAATGTCAACTGCAAAGAAGGCTACCTGTGCTGGGCGAGTTTGGACATGTGGAAGAGTCATTCCTCAAGGTGTCAATGCCCAGGAAGCTTCCAAAATGACACTTGGATCAAGGAATTCGACTAGTGATGAGTAAGAGGTTCTAGATCTCCAAGTGGAAGCAAGAACCTCCAAGTGGACTCAAGAATTGAAGAAGAACTGGAGTGGGAGAGGACACTAGTCACATCTCAGGCTGACTCATCCTCTCTCCAAACTCCTATATATGGCTCTCTCTCCCATGAGATCCAGAGGCTGGAATCTTGTGAATGTAAAGAATTGCTGTTGGTTTGAGTTTAGAACTATTGGGTGATTTGCTTTGAAGGAGGTGAAGAGGAGATTTCTTTCTATTGGGAAGGTGATGCTGGATTGGGCCTCTTATGGTTGTATCACTTCCTGAACCTTACTTCTTCCATTAATAAAGCATTTGAGGTTCTTCTATATGCATGTGTCTCAATGGTGTATTGTTATACTAGTGTATTTGATTTATTCTAATCCTTGAATCAATTATGAATGTATGCTTCTTGTAGTTTCCCTCTCTTGCCATTTTGCAGGATCTTGGTGTAGCTGGGCCAGTGAAAGAGCAAGGAGCTATGGGCAAGCAGCAAGGAGAGAAGATTGGATCAATCATTAGCGAAAGACATCGGTTAGTGGATCTCTTTCTCCCCTCTTTTACATCTCATAAAGAAGTAATCTCATATAGCTTTGCTTTGATTGTTGCTAAGGAACTATCACCCTTAGAGTGGGATAGGGTCATTTCGTATTGGATACTTTTCCCAACAACAAATATATACGCGACGGTACATGGGAGCACAATCGGTACTAGCGCCACCGTCTCTCAGGAGGAATCACCCACCTTCTTCGAGATCGACAGTCACTAGGCTTAACGACGCCGGAACATGTCTCTAGCCTAGACCTCTATGTTGTGCGTTATGTTACAAAGCGTTGTTAGGTTCATTCAGTTTATTTTAGGTTGATCTTTTTAAAGTTTTCCTTTCAAGGTTCACCACGAGATGTATGATACAAATTCCTAAATGCAGTCTAAGATGATAAGAAAGCTTTATTATCTTTCAACTTTGAAAATCCTAGCTACTAAGGGAAAAGAATAACACTATCTTTTCTCAAAGAGCAATCAGCACACTCTAATGCACTTTCCCTAAATCCAACATGCAAACTATCAAATGCAAAATGCACAATGCAAGTGTTTGTTTTCCACTTTCTTAGTATAAATGCCTACAAAGAAAGCTTTTTGCACAATTTTGAATTTGCTTTTAAAATGATCAATACAAACAAGTTCACTTTCTTTGAAATCAACAAGGGTAGAAGAGATTACAATCACTTTGTGATTTTCGAAATAAAGACTTGTTTTGACACTTTGAAAGAGACAAATTCAAACCAATAAGCAAAAGTAAAACTATAATCAATCTGAAAAACAACCAATGAACTCTCTTCTAAGATCACTATCAATCAGATCTGGATCAAAGGCTACAGGATGATTACTTTACTCATGCAAAGGAAGACTGTAAATGACACCACAAACACATAAAAACATTCACAATCTTTTTGTACAAAAATGAGGCGGAATTCAAGCAAAGAAAAGGCTTATCAGACTGGCACCTATGTTGGTTAAAGGCTGCGAAAACAGAGATCAAAACAGGGCAACAGAGGACAAAGAACCCTAGCTGCACAAGGCCAAACTAGTTCAGCGCAAGTGTAACACTGTCAGTTTGACATTCAGCGCAGGTAGCCCCTTCGAGACCTGCGTTGAAATGCAGACTGCCTTCACAGTGCCTGCGCTGAAGAGAGAAACTCTCGTTTCCCTTGGTTTCTGGGTCACAAAATGATCAAAAATCAACTGTTTCAGGCCAAATCAGAAACACAAGCAAGGTATAAACAAAGGGATGCTTTGATAGGGTACTAAAGACTATCACAAGGATCATCAAATCATTTGTGGATCTATTTTAGATCATAGACAAGTCCAACAAACTGGATCAAAGCAGCAACTTTTACTTTGCATCCGGGAAAGATGTAGTTCAATAGTTGCTGTCAAGTCTATGAAGTAAACAAATGACGGAAACACAAATGAAATGAATAAATAAGTTCTTCCCCAGCGGAGTCGCCAATTTGTTGTGGGGAAAAATGCCTATGCAGGACGATCCTATCCACCTAAGGTGTGACAGCGCCTTAGCAACAAACGAATACAACTATCATGATTTCTTCCTTTATGAAATGTGAAAGAGGGGAGATTGGCAGACTTACCGTTGTCTTCCAGTTGTCCCTCGAACTAGATCCTCTTCTCTTTGTGTGTCCACAGCTACTTGCCTCCTCGCTTGATCAAGAGAACAGCTACTTGAATCCCACGAGATCACAAGAGAACAACTACCTGTGACAATAGAACAGCTACTTGCGACAAGAGAAGAACACAATACAAAGGCAAATATACATATTCATAAATGATTCAGGATTAGAAGCAAATCAAATATACTAATGCAATCATACAAAATACACCAGCATATAGGAAAGAATCAAGATAGCTTTATTAATAAGTAACAGGGTTCAGGAAGAGATACAACCCATAGGGCTCCAATCCAGCATCTCCTTCCTAGCAGAATGGAATTCCTTCTTCAGCTCCCTTCAAAGCATTACACACCCAATGTTTCCAGTCACAAACCAACATCAATTCTTTGCAATTACCAAATTCCAGCCTCCCTGATCTCATGTAGGAGAGATCTATATATAGGGATATTAGAGAGAGGATGAGTCAGCTTGAGGCTGGTATGAAACTGACTAGTGTCCTCTCCCTCTCATAGTTCTTCAGTCCACTTGGAGGTTCTTGCTTCCACTTGGAGATTTGGAACCTCTTACTCATCACGAGTCGAATTCCTTGATGCAAGTGTCATTTTGGAAGCTTCCTGAGCATTGACACCTTGAGAAATGAGCCTGCCACTTGTCCAGTTACGCTCAGCGCAGGTAGCCTTTGTTGCAGTTGACATTCAACGTAGGTAGACAGTGGGGCAGTTGACATTCAGCGCAGATGCTCAGTGGAGCAGTTGACATGATCGAGAACTGCCTTGTTTTTGAGTGTTTTCAGGTGGAAAACTTTTGTGAATTGCTGTGGTTTGCTGGCCTTGTTCCTCTAGGGGTAGGAACAACATGTTTAGGGACTTTGGATCCCTTGATTATTGACATTTCATGCTCAGTGATGTAAGGCACAAAAATGTCTATAACATGCGATGGTCTGTACTAGACCAGACATTGCACATGCAGTGGGAGTATTGAGCAAGTTTATGTCAAAACCACGGAAGGAGCACTGGATAGTAGTGAAGTGGGTTTTTAGGTATTTGTGTGGCACTAGTGATTATGGGTTGTGCTACCAAGGAAGACTAGAATTGGACAGAGTGTTGGATATTCATGACTTTGTTGATGTAGACTAGGCTCGAAATCTAGATCAGAGAAGTTCTACAAGTGGGTATGTGTTTAAAATATTTGGAGGTGTAGTCAGTTGGACGAGTAAGAAACAATCTGTAGTAGCACTATCAACTACAGAGGCAGAATACATGGTAGCCACTCATGCAAGCAAGGAAGCAGTTTGGTTGTAGAGATTGTGTTCAAGTACGGTATTAGTACAGGGAGCTATAAGGATAAACTCTGACAACCAAAGTGCAATTTTCTTGGAGAAGAGCCCTGAATATCATTCAAAGACAAAGCACATTGATGTTTAGTATCACTTTGTGAGGGATATGATAGAGGACAAAAAGGTGTTGCTGGAAATTGTGGCACTTTGAAGAATACTGCAAATGCATCGACAAAATCTATGAGCTATGAGAAGTTCTCTTGGTGTAGAGAAACATTGGGCACTGCAAGTCTGGATAAATAACTAAGCTCTCTTGTGGCCCCCTATGGAAAGAAAACAATAAGTGGGAGAATGTTGGGTTGTGTTATATTCTTTCCATGACTAGCCCACGTAGTTAACCGGGGGGTTAGAAGGGGGGCGGAGCCCACCCTTTGTTGCACTGATTGTATAGTGGGGGGAGTCACAAGGGGTTTGAGAAGCGCAGGTAACCCCACTCTATGGGGTCTAGGGCAACGCCCTGGAAAATTTTGGTTTTTTACCCTATGTTAGGTTGGGCAGACCTACCTATGCTTTTGTGCATGATTTTTTGCACATGGTTTTGGATGCGATGGTTTTCGGTCAATGGTTTTGGACGCGATGGTTTTCGGTCCATGGTATTGGATGCTTCGGCATGTATAAATATGTATTGTAACATTGAAAGGAACCTAATGAAAAATAAAGTTGGTAGTCCCGGTTTTGGGATCCAAGGGAAAATATCTGTGTATATGTGTTTTATGTGTTATGCTATTGCATTGTTTATTTTCAATGTTCTAGAATCGTATGCAGGTAATTTCTATATGGGGTTAAAACCTAAAAAATAATTAAAAATTAACAAAGGCTCCAACACTCGACCTCGTTCACAATGCTTTTTTCGTCACTCAACTAGAAAGCCTGGTTTGCTTGCTTATCGACTTCTTGATTATTCCCTCTTAGGATATGAAAAAGGACACAAAATCAAAGGAGGGGACCAACTCTTGGGATCTCTTTATATTTTTATTTAGGTTCATATTTATTCCTGATCAACATTGAGTTCCTTAAGACTTGGAGCTTTCTAATGCCATTTTTGAGCCAATGTTAGACCGAGCAATAAACCATAAACTTCAGCTTGGTTGTTTGTCTTCCTTCCAAGTCCCTAAGCATATCTATCTTCGATGATTCCTTTAGGATTAATGAGAATCCCTCCCCCTCCTACCACCCCAATAGTTAGGCATTATTAGTAAATGTAACGGTGGAGATTAAGGGGGAGTGTTAAAGTAGAGGAATATCCTCTATTAAATAGAGTGAATTGTTAGTTGCATATGAACTCCAGTGGGACACTTAGATGTGAATCCCATTTTTATTTTTTGACAAGTGGTTTGAGTTCATCAGAGATTACATTAGGCTTAACTTGTGGCTTGAGAAACCTCACACAAGGGCATCTAAGCTGTCAAAATCATCTAGGGATCACAACTAGCCTGGGCCACACCAACCCTTAACATGACTATATTTTTTACCACAGAGTTTCAAATCGGTGACCTTAACCTCAAGAAGTAACTTAATAGTACACCCCATCACCATATATTCTATGCCCTGTGGGTGAGTCCCAATTAATTTTGGATAAATAGAATTTTTAGAATTAGTTTTTCTGCGTTATCTCTAGAATATCAGAGTGCTAACAAAATTCTAGAGATATCTCCATCCATTATAAAATCCATTTAATGAAGAGAAAGGAAAGTTATGGCCCATGGATTTTTTCATTTCCTTCGGTTGTGTTTGGTGTGTGTTTGTTCTCCCTACCATCGAACTTCACATAAGAAGTCATATACATGGATAAATAATTTGTGTGTTATTTTGTCCTATGGGTGACTCATGTCTTCCATCCCAACTACCACATAGTGTTATCTTTGGTTTTGATGAAATTACCAAATATGTGTTTCTAACAAAAATGAATGTTTTTTGTTTTGTTTTTCATAACACATAAATATATATACAAATATATTAATAAATGTCCCTGATATACATGTATCAACATCATTTCATCTCTTTTAAAATTAACATACATATGGTATAATGCATTGGTTATAGGATAATCAACATCATTTTCTCTCTTGTATAATTAAGATCCCAATGGTATAATGCATATATTACAAGACAATGCATTTCATAAGTTCACATGAATATTCATTTAATCTATATTATAATATCATGTTAATCATTTGTTTATAAATATATGTATCCATAAGATGTCATTTGTTATTTGATAATTTGTGTGGTAATCTTATAATTTCATTAGGTAAATGTGAAAAGGTAAAACCATTTTTTTTTATAAACCTAAGTATCCACAAGATTCCACTTGTTGTTTGATACTTTTCATGATAATTCCATAACTATATGAGGTAAATGTAAAATGCTAAAACCATTTGTGTTATAAACCTAGATATCCACATGATGGCATCTATTATTTGATAATTGGTAGGTATACCATGAAGAAGAATAAGAAGATACAACTCTTGAAGTAGAAGAGACCACTACTTCCCAAGAACTATAAAAAACATCCAAGGTCAAGAAACATCAAATAGTAAGTACTCTTCTACTCATGCCTTTATATACATAATTTTTAAGGAAGAATAAAATGCTTGAAAAGGAGGATCATAAGATTAATTGTTATGATAATTACACCTTAAAAATGATAAGAAACTAGTAATTACAATCTACTTCAAGGGGAAACCTCATACACATACATTAAGGATTCATAGTCTTTATAATTATAATAAAATGGGACCTTGAGTGGCTCTATCCTACATAAAAATATAACAATAGAAATATAATCATTCAACATCTAGGGATTAATAAGTGTTTCTTGGGTTAACATGGGGCTTATATATGACTTAACATGCCCCGTTCCTTAAAAGAAGTGTTTTCCTCAACACTTGACTATCTGTGGGCATTTCTACATGAACAACTCATCTTCCCATGTCGCTTCTTCCACTAGTAGGTTCTTCTATTTGATGAGGTACTAAGTATCACTCAATTTCTCAGCTGCTTAGTCCTTGTTTCCAAAATTTCTTCTAGTTATAGTATCATTTTTCCTTCTTGATTAATCTCTAGAATAATAGATTCAACTAGGATATTTTCACCAATTACCTTCTTAATGAGAGAAACATTTAGGACCAGATGTACAAGGGAAGATGGAGGCAACTTGAATTTGTAGGTCATACTTAAATTTCTCTATAACACCTTATAGGGGCCATAATATCTTGGAGCTAACTTATTTTCTTTATTTTTTTGCTTTGCGACCATTGTTTATATGGTTGTAGTCTCAAAAATACCCAATACCCACTTCAAATTCTCTTTCACTATGATGTTGATCTAATTTTTGTTTCATCTTATTTTGTGCCATAATCAAGTTTTCCTACAATAGTTTGAGAACCTCTTGTTGGTGTTGGATGTGGTCCTCTACTCCTTGATCCCTTATAATCATTTCAAGGGTGATGTGAAGGATGGAGGATGATATCCACAAAGTTCCATAAATGGTGGCATTTTTATGAATTATGGAAGGATGCGTTGTACCACCATTCTTCATAGGGAAATCCTTGGAGTCATTATGTCTATTTATCATATGAAAAGCAGCATAGATATCCTTCTAAAACTTTATTCACAATCTCAATTTTTCCATTAGTTTGAGGATGGTAAGATGAGTTGTGACCCAATTGGGTACCCAAACAAGAAAATAATTTAGTCCAAAATTTTAAAGTGAAAATTAGGCCTCTGTCACTTACAATAATCTTTGGTATTCCATGTAGCTTAAAATTTTTTTCCATGAATTTTTCTTCCACAATATTTGCTTTAAGAGGACGAGAAAGAGAGAAAAAGTGGACATACTTTGTCAATCAATCTACCACTACCATAATGACACCCTTTCCTTCAGATTTGGGTAAACTTGTAATAAAATCAATTGAAATGCATTCCCAATGTATGTTTAATGGCTGAAGGAGCCCTGGGGTCTTGATAGTATCTCCTTTATTTTGTTGGCATACCACACATTCTACTGCAAACATTTGCACATATAATTTAAGGTTTTCCAAATAAAAAAATCTCTATCCTATTGTATGTCGTCAAGAACGTTGAATATCTTCCTATAAAAGAATTGTATAATTCCAATAGGACCTTGTGTTTGAGTTGAGAATTATTACATAAGTATAGGTGATGTTGATACCATAAAAAATATTCTTTCCATTCTTCCTATAGGAGAAGTGTGTAATTTCAATAGGACAATGTGTTGGAGTTGAGAGTGTTAGAGTTGAGAATTATTACATAAGGATAAGTGATCTTGATACTATAACAATAATTTTTCCATGTAAGTTTTTTCTACTACATCATGGTCCTCCTATAGTTGTTGAATGATCTTGCGTATATATGCATATTTCTACCATTTTATCCTTGCTTATTCCATATAGTAATATTGTGGAATGGAAATACCACATAGTAAACCGTTTTTGTCTTCCTCTTTGCTTGAGAGTGCATCTACCAAAAAAAATGTTTTCCCATTTTGTAGATAACTTCAAAGTCATAACCCAATATATTCGTGTCCCATTTTTTTTCTCTTATAGATACTCTTTTCTCCAAGAAGTAATTTACACTATCATGATCTATTTGCACTTTGAAGTTCCTTCATATTAGATATGGATGTTATTTTTTAACTACATGTTGTATGACCAACATTTGTTTTTCATAGATGGTTCTTAGTAGGTTCTTTCCTTTAAGCTAAAAATTTTGAAAGGTAAGAAGTGTTACTTCCTGCATAAAAAATGTACCATTGCCATGCCCCGAGGAATCACAATACACAATAAATATTTTTGTGAAGATAGGTGTCTCCAATATGGGACTTTTACACATAGCCTCTCTAAGTTCTTGAAACACTTTCGTTGCTTCTTTGGTCCAATAAAATGTTTTCTTCTTCAATAATTATATTAGAGGTGCTTCTATGTTACTATAATAATTGACAAATTTGTAGTAATATCCTATTAATCCAAAAAGTCCTTTGAGTTTCTTTAAGGATTAGGGATTGACCATTCCCTCATAACTTTTATTTTTTTAGGATCCACCTTGATGCCATCATGCGATACAATATAACCCATTATTCCTCTTCTTTTAACTCGAAGACACACTTGGAAGGATTTTCATATAGTTTCTTTTCTTCCAATAGTTTCAAGACCCTATCCACATGGTGTACATGATCCTCCTAAGATTTTTTGTAAATTAGTATATCATCAAAAGATAATAGCACAAATTTTCTAAGAAAGGGTTTGAAAATATAATTCATTAAGATTTGAAATGTTGAAGATGCAATACAAAGTCCAATTGATATAACCAAAAGCTAATAATGAACTTCATGTGTTCTAAAGGTTGTCTTGGGAATGTCTTCTTGGATCATTCTGATTCGATGATATACACAATTAAGATCCAACTTAGTAAAGAAAATTGCTCCATTCAATTCATCTAATAATTCATCAATGATAGGAATAAGAAACTTAACTTGTATTGTCATTTTGTTGAGATGTTTGTAGTATGTACACATATGCCGTGAACCATCCATTTTGATAACCATCACCATTGGTGAAGATAAAGCACTTTATCTAGGTTGAATGATACACACCTCTAACATTTCTTGAACATATGCTTAATCTCACTCTTTTCTGCATCTAGATATATATAAGGCATAATATTAGGTGATACACTTTTAGGTTGCAAATGAATAGAATGGTCATGATATTTGATAGGTGGAAGACCCTTATGCATTTATCTAAATACCTTAGCATGATTATTGATAATTTTTAGAGTATGCATTAGAGTAGAGGATATGGATATTGGAACATCTAATGAAAACAATTGTGCAGCTATACCTTGGTTTCTATTTTTTGGCAACTGTGTTAAAATACTAGAGCTTCTCACTTTACCTGGTTTCCCTTGGATGCCTCTAAGCTCAATTTCATTTCCTTTTGATACAAATATTATGAAAAAAATCTTGGAAATTAATGGCAATCGTAACCAAGGATTGTAACCATTGGAACCCTAATACAAAATTACCACTACCCAATTGGATTGAAATCATGGAACTAACCAATAAATACTCCCATATATTCATCTCATTCTTATTGCACTTCCCTCAAAAATTTATGTACCTCCATTTGCAATCATCACTTGAAATTCCGATGTTGGAGATATAAAGCAACTAAGAAGTTTTCCCAATTTATAATTGATGAAGTTATGGGTATGTTGATGCCTCTAAAATCCTAGCACCAACATTGGGGATAACCACCTGGTCCGGGCCTTAGTACAACTCCTTTTCCATTTGGTGTGGTGGTTCTCACTGGATATTATGGGACCAGTTTTCCATATAATGAATGGTTTGATGGATTATTGTTTTATAATGTATAATAAGGATGATGAGTGCTTTAACCTATAACTCAAAAATATACAAATATACTTATCTAACCCAGGTAATGCATTAACAATGCAATTTCTGATTTTTTCTACCAGACAAATAATAATATAGATGAATTACTGATCAACAGAAAGATGCATTCATAGATAATGATTACCTTGTTTAAGACATTAAACAAAGTAATTATAAATAAAACATATTGCATTCATAACAATGTATATCACTAACATATATCTTTAAAGTATAACAATTATAAACCTTCAAAAATGACATGATAAAGAATTATTTTGAAGAGCATACATACATCAACAATAGCAACTTTTAAAAGGAATACTTCACCACATAAGGAAACAAGACAAAAGAACAGTGATAGAAATATCGCATGCATTTGAGTCTTTCCAATGCAAATAACACTCTGATTCCACTTTCTTTTTTGAGAAAACTTCCAAGAGATACAAAAGTGCAGGTCTTGAAAAAGTTTCTTCACAAAAATGTAGAACCTTGATCCACTACTGATAAAAAATATATTTAGAACTACAAAAGTGTAACTTCTCAAATCAAGTTTTTTATGCAAATTGAGGACCCTTTCTTAAAATACATGAAAGGGTTTAAATAATAAAATAAAAACTAGCTGTCAATGAAAATAATTTTGAGCTGTTGAAACTACAAACATGAAAATCTGGGATTTGATTTATGAAAATAACAGTGCAATAGCCTTTTAACTGATTCATTGTATCTACTTCTTCTTTTGTACTTGTAGCTGACAAATTGAGAGAATTTGCTGAATCTCTGGAGGATGCCTCGGCCTGGAATGTAGTTGAGCTGTGTACGTAGCATCTGAAATTTTGGGAACCACGAGATTTAGAACATCAGCAAGGCATTTGGTGGCCATCTACTCGTTGTGCGGCTTGACTAGGAAAAACCAAAATGCATCCCAAGTCAAGTTTTGCACTTTGCGGATTTGTTCTTCTCTGCAGGCCAGATCCTGTCTCCATTGATCTTCTAGCATTTTTCGCTTTCCTGGAGAGCAATCTGAGATCAAGTTAGTTCCATATAAGCTGTCATTTACCAACTCGATCACACTATTCATTGTAGCCCTAGCTATAGAAGTAGCTCTTTTGGCTTTTATTAACTGTGATTCTCACTCTAAAAGCAATATTTCTTTGTGTGATTCTTAGATATTTGGTAGATTAGCAACCATGACTTCTTCTGAACTTTGCCAAGAGAGAAATTTTTTTACCTTATCATCTGCATTTTCAAATTCTAGCCTGGTGTCAACTGCCTGTTCAATGAGTGATGCAGTGATAGTGCACAATGGGTCAACCAATGATATTTTATGGCAAAGGATATTTAGTTACTGAGATAAGGCTTTGGTCACTTCCAGGGCTTCTTTCTTGAATTCACCAATCTTCGAATAACCTTTGAATTTCTCTACCTGTAATTGCAGCTGTGCAACTTGTTCTTCTTTAGCCTTCTTTTCCTGCTAAATTTCCACTTGAAGCTTACTGAGTTCTTGAGACAACTTTTGTTGTTTCTGGAGAGCCTATTGATCGATCTTTTGTTTCTCCAAATTTAACTGTTCCTTTGGTTGCTCATTCTGTTGTTTTTTCTCTGTTAGCTTTTGCTCAAGCTGTTTGATCTTCTGCTACTCCACTACCATTTTCTCTTCAAGTTGGGTGATCCTTAGATCCTTTACCTTGATCAGTTGGTTAACTTCGAAAGCATTTTCCATTATAGCGGCTGTATAGGCACCTGCATATTGAGATAACTTGGTTACATCCTCAGAAGGATTGACTTCTGATTCTTTCCATACGACATTCATCAGTTCAGCTTGAGGAGTTGAGAATGGTCCCTGGTCAATTTTTCTCTTTTCCTTTGTCTTTTGACCATAGCCCTATCCTTTGGACTGTAAAATACATCCAGGGGTGGTATTTCCTCTACCTTCAATACAATCTCTTCGGAAGGGTTTTATGGAATTATTTAAATATCATGCTAAGTGTTAATTGTGTCAACTGCCCCTTCAATTGGAATATTAGTAACCATAGGCTCCTGTGTTACGGCCGGTTTTGCCATAATGATGTTTTGGGAGTCATTTTGGTTCTTGATCATTTGATCTAACTGCTCCCATTCCTTGATTAAGCTGGAATCAATATGCACATCGGTATCTAGGATCTCGCTCGTCTTTTCATTTGTCTGTTCCTTTTCAAGACTTTTCTCCTTTTCAGGACTCTTCTCCTTTTCAGGACTCTTCTTAGTAGTTTTTTCTTCACCGTGGCCTTCTTGCTGCACCATACGGGTAGTGTTCAATAAATCCAGAGGCAATGTTTGTAACCTCTGTGTCCTAAACTCCATAAACTTATCTATCCCCCCTACTCCTAATTTGATATTTGCTAGATGTTTTACTTGTGAAAATGACTCAGCCGAAGAGAACAAGTCATCATAGTCATCTTTCTCATGTTCAAATTTCGCAAGTTTCATCTGAGTGGTGAAGTTGTAAGCCACTTCTTTTGGATCATACTGTCTCTTAGGAATGACTGCTAACTTCAAAAATTTTATCTTCTCTCCTTCTTTCTCTGCATGTTTGAAATCATGCAGTGAATAAGTACCACAACAGAGGGGAAATGAAGGCCACATTTGTTTCTTGGACTCTTTGAGGTTATTGGACATTCTTGTTTCTGTTATCTGGTAATTTATTTCTCTAGCCAATAGCTTATCAGGAATGTACAAGGGGAGAACATGTGGATTTGTGGTGCTGCCAAAAATTCTGACATAGGTGAACTTTTCTTCACCGAACCAACTACTGATTGATGTTAGGTGAATGCTAGCCTTATCAGATAACCAAGGAGAAGGTTTGTTGAATATGGCCTGATGGACAGGTAAAACAAAACCATGGAAAATTCTATATATATATGATCTTTATAATGGGCCTTTCAGAAATACTTATGATAAATGTGAATAGGAGTTGGGTCTTGAGGAGTCCATTTCCAACCTAGAATGGGGTAGTCAGAATTGAAGCAGATGGTATCCATGATGTAGGGGCTCATATAGAATGGGGGTATTATCTGGGTAGTTACAAACCTATTTCTTCTATAATCAATGATTTGGTTGGCCATTTTATCTGGTAAAATGGTTGCCCAATCCATGATATAAGAGTTGTTTGTTGCTTCCATTAAAGGCACCATTTCTATGGAAAACATAGTTGAATTAGAGACTCCAAAGAGTCTACATATCATAGTGCAAACATAGAAATAGGGAGATGCTAAGGAGTCTATGGAGTACATATCAGAGGATTCATGCTTATTCTTGCTTGGGAAATGTCTCCATTGCTTGATAGGGTCTGACTCTACATCATTCTCCTTGGAAAAAGATTCTAAAAATGCTTTGTTGTAATGTTTCTGGGGGTCTGGCAAATGATACATCTTCTTGATATCTTCTGCCCTGAATGTCTCAAACATCCTCCCATTGGCTATATAGAATGCTCTGTTGGTTATGTTGATACTCTCTATTACCCATCTCATCAGGTCATTGTATGGTAACACTTTCGCACGGGCTGCTATTTTGTGGAGGAAGGAGTTGGCTAAATCGTTAAGAGTAATTTTTGATTTATCAGTTGAACCAGTTGTTGCTCCTTCTTCTTCAATTTCGGTTGGATCCTCGGCTTCGAGTAGTTTATATATACCCTCCCATGAAGTCTTGCCAAGGCATAAACAGGTAGTATTAGCTACGAGTACCAACTTTCTTGGTTCATCTTTCACTATGACGAGGACTTTTGCTTTACGAGATTTCTTAGACATTTTTACTGGACTGATGATTTCAGATTTGCTTTGCAAAATGAAACTGAAGGACGTAACAGTGGAAAAACTTGTTCAAAACTAATACACAACACATAGGACTAACAACAATTAAGCATAATAGATGCTACGGATCTATGATATGTTAAGCCATCGTGGATGAATTTCTCGAAGGATTCAACCATAACTGCTTATTAATGATTTCCCCGTAACTTCCAACGTGAAACTTTAATGCCATGATCATATGTTGCATCGCAAATTTATAACGATCCTTTTTAAAATAGGTATCATCACTTCCTGATCGACGATTAGTGATAATCACATATCACAGATCAGGAGTTACAAGTTCCATGCTTAAATGGTTCCTTTGCATGGTTGCGATTGGGATCAATAGTGAGCTAGCATGGGGAGGTAGCATGCTTTAAAATTGATAAATCATTTAAATTTTCTTTATAATTGACTTATAACTTTAAACCGCACATGTTCGTAATACTTCATGTTTTTTCCTTATGGAAAGTGTGCTACACGATAATGAAATTGCATCAGAAGATTTCAAAGGGGCTTTTGGGATGGTTTATGATTTTAGCAATGTGCGATTGCGATCTTCTTATCGCATCAGAGGTTTTCTATGGAACACTTGGGACGAATTCTTGATGAGTAGTGATATGCGATTTTCGATAGATTTATCACATCGACGGATCTCAATGGAACGCTTTAAGTTCACTATTGAAATAAAGGATGTGCGCGATGTGACATATTCCTTTTATAATTGTTTTCCTTCGATAAAGCTTTATGATAAGGTTTTATTATAATTCAAATCGGATCAGTCCTTATCAAGAGGACTTTCATGGGTTCGATAGATTTGCAAATTGTGATTGCGATTTAACCTATCCTAAAAGCAAATTTTATATAACCTATTATAAAAAATTATTTTCAAATGTTTTATTGATTTTATTTATATTCTAAAAGGGGACCCATTTCTTATTAAAGTTTTATATGAAAATTTTTGAAATGGGGAGGGTTGTTGTATAGCACAACAATTGGTGATTCACTGGGAGAAACAATTATCTCTGAAAAATAATGCAATATCTAAAACTTTCTTAATTGGAAACAATTGAGGGCAAAGAAAATTATCTAAGAATAGTTAAATAAAAAATAACTCTGAATAAAATGACATTTTTTTGTAATTTCTTTTACAATCTTTTAAAAATAAAAACATTTGGAGTTTCTTCAAGCTTTGATTAGTTGATAAAGATAAAGTAGGGGGCTCCTCCAACTTAGCTTTTTAAATTTACTGTTTTGTCACAGGTAGTGCATCTGCTGCCAGCAAACATCTATAGTCTTGACAGGGTTACCTTTTGACCATAAATCATTCATTGTCCCATCCATCTAAGAGTATAACTTTTGAAAGATAAATTCATAAAGATATTTTTACATATATTTTTTTGATTTTATATTCTTTTAATTTTTTAAGATAAATAGCCATTGTCCTAGTTTGGTAGGTAGCTTATAACAATGCCATTCACTAGTTGTAATTGAACTGAACAAGCTGGCTCATGATGAGACCCCTTGTCTTATGATTATAAGTCATCACCCTGTTTTGATATGCAGTATTGGTAATGTCAGTTTAGTCAGTTCCCTATGATCATGGTAAGTAGGCTCATGATGAGACCTCTTATCTTTTATATCAGACATATTTTATAATTACACTCTAAAAATCATAAACTTAGTGGATGGGGTGAATGATTTTCTCCTTAAGAGTTTATGGATGACAATTTTTTAGAGTTGTCGATGCCAAGTTTGGAAAAGTCTTTACTTTTTACAAATAACCTCTCTTAACTTTATAAAAATTATAATGATTTATAGTATTTTCAAGGTTTTGGAAGATTTTACAAACTTTAAAGAGGTTCTCAGAGTTTCATGTTTTATTCAACTTTCCAAAATTGTAATCATGTCCTTAAAAGTTTCTACTTATTGAAAGCAAGTATTCACAATATTCCATTAAAGATATTTTCAATAGTAAAAGGCCAATGGAAGACTATTTACAACATTATTTTCTAAAATAAACAAACTTGCATAAAGAATATCTATAGGTAAGAAGGGGTTACCTCCTTAAGAAAAAAATTTCTTTAAGATAAGCCCATTCACAGGAAGAGAACCTCTCTTTCCTGATAAATCTCACAGTATGAACGTTGATGAGCCTATCTTTTCAATGAGTTTAAATGGTCCAAGCCACATCTTTTGAAATTTGGTATGTTTACCTTTGTCTTCATGTGCTTTGTCCAGTTTCAACACGAGATCACCAATTTGTAATGTTTTTAAGCCGGTAGAATTTGCATCAAAAGAAGATTTAATGACTTGTTGATGTTTAGCATGAGTGATTTTGGCTTTCTCCCTTTCTTCCTCCAATTTGAGGATTTGATCAAATCTTAATTGAATAGAGGAAGAAGGATTTTCTTCAATAAATTGTACTAGGGATAGAGATGGGAGTGCTAAGTTGGAAGGTATTACAACCTCTTTCCCATATACTAAGTTAAAAGGAAAAGTACCTATTGAGGCCTTCTGAGTTATGCGATCTGCGCATAATGAAAATATTAAATATTTATGCCAATTCTTTTGATTTTGATCAACAGTTCTTTTAATAATCTTAATGAGATTCTTATTCGTTGACTCTGCCAAACCATTACCTTGAGAATAGTAATTTGCATAATATTTTAATTTAAAACCCCTCGTAAGAGAAAATTCAACTATACTACTCCTAGAAAAATAAGATTCATTATCAAAAATAAGGGCCTTAGGTACACCAAACCCGGTAATGATGAAATGATCAATAAATTTAATGATTGCATCAGAATTGGTTACCTTTAATGGAATTGCTTCTACCCACTTTGTCAAGTAATACGTGGTTGTAAGGATGTATCTGTGTGGCTTGGAAGAATGTGGAACAATCTCTCCCATGATATCAAGCCCCGACTGTTCAAATGGTTGCTCAATCTTTATTGGTTGTAAAGGAAAGGCTGGTTTCCTTTGTCTCCCACTAGCAGTTTGGCATATCTTGCATTTCATGACATAACCATGGGCATCTTTAAACAAAGTGGGCTAATAATATCGAGTATGTATTATCTTGTGAGATGTAGTATCTCCTCCAAAATGTCCACCTGTTGGACCATCATGTAATTCCTGCAAAACCTTTTGTGCTTCAGTTTTTTCAAGGCATATTAACAAAATTGAATCATAATTTATTCTAAATAACATATCATCAATGATTTTGAAGTGTTTTTCTTTTAATATTAAGGCATGTTTGTTTTTGTAACTAAAATCAGTAGGGGCATATCCATTTTTCAAGTAAAATATTAGATCATCATACTGAGATTCAGAATTTATGATACTTATCTTGTTCACTTGAAGAGTATTATCTGAATCTTCATATTCTGGAATATTAGAAGCTCTTGCTAATAACCTGCAAAAACCTTTTCCTCTCACAATTTTTGCTAGTTTAATATCAATATCATACTCTTGTAAGGCTGTTACCCAATTAGCTCTCTTCTCTCCTACTTCCCTTTGAACTAGCAATTGCCTCACTGCAGAGAATGGGACTATTACTTTTGTGTGTGTTTTTAGGAGGAATGGTCTAAAGTGTTTGATAGATTTAAACATAGCAAAAGCTTGTTTTTCAACTTTGGAATAGTTGAGTTCAGCACCTTGTAAATTAGAACTGAAGAAGGATATAGGTGCTTCTACTTGTTGGTCATTGATTTGTGTTAAAACAGCAACATAAGATGTTTTAGTGGCCAAAGTATACAAAATAAAATGACTAGAAAAATTCAGAGTATTCAATGTAGGAGCATTAATGATTGCTTGTTTGATCAATTCAAAAGCCTCTTTTTCATTATGTCCCCATTTGAAAACTGAATTTTTCTTAATCATAGTTTGCAAAGGCAAGACTATATGAGAAAAATTAGGAACAAATATTTTTACAAAATTTATCTGTCCCAAAAATGATTGCATTGATTTCTTGTTATGTGGAAAAGAAATATTAGAAATCTCTTTTATCTTGTCAGGATCAATATATATGCAATATTTGGATACAATAAACCCTAAGAGTTTTCCTTGATCAAGAGGGAAGAATGATTTCTTGGGATTTAGAGAAATCCCATACCTTTTACATCGTTCAAAGATCTGTTTCAAATCATAGAGATGATTGGCCCTTTTCTTGGAAAAGACAGTTATGTCATCTAAGTAAAAAACAACTGACCTATTGATCAATCCTTTGAAGGCTATTCATGGCTCGTTGGAAGGTAGCTCCAGCATTTATGAAACCAAAAGGCATTTTATGATAAGCATATTTTCCTCATTTAGTTCTGAATGTAGTTTTTAGTCTATCATCTGGATGCACCAGTATTTTATTGTATCCTAAAAAACCATCAAGAGAGGAAATGAACTCTGAACCAGCTACTAATTGAAGTATATGCTTCATTGTTGTTAATGGGAAATTATCTTTTTGACATGCCTTATTGAGATTTCTAAAATCTATGCAAATCCTAATATCACCATTCTTTTTCCTTACGGGTACTAAGTTTGAAACCAATTTAGAATGTCTGAAAGGGAAAATTATTTTAGCTTTCAGAAGTTTATTCAACTCTGCTTTGATTTGACTTTCCAAATTTGGGTGAATTTTCCTTAACTTTTGTTGTATAGGTTTCTCATCAGAAATCATTGGAATTATGTGTTGAATGATAAAAGTATCATAAGTTTTCAGATCTTCGTAATTCCAAGAAAAAACATTTTTGTATTTGTTTAATAATCTTCTGAAAGCGAATCTTTCTTGTGATGTGAGTTCAAGTCATAGATTGACATTTTGTGGTTTTGCCTCAGTGCCAAGGTTTACTAATTTAAACCTTAAAGTAGAACTTTGAAGTTTTGCATTAGTGATCCTTTTGAATCTATCTTTGATATCATAGAGATCTTCTAGATTGACCACAGATTTACCAATAGAATTCTCATTTATTCTTTGTTTTAGTTGAAGATCACGATCTTTTTCATCGATAATCTGATCATCATAAGATTTTTCAGAAGTCAAGAAATTTAAGATGTCTTCATTGTGATTAAATACCCACCAATTGGTGTCATTGTCTCGGATAGATGACCGAAAAATTAATTCAATTGAAAACCTATCTGGACTATAATCCTCGGATGGAAGGAGCTTAGAAGTAACATTAGCCAATAAATCAGCTGCTGCATTCTGAGATATAGGAATAGGAGAAATGTCGAATGCCAAAAAATGAGTTATGAGATCTTGAACAAGGGATTGATAATGTTTGAGATGTACTAAAAGATAATGGATAGTGTTCCTTACTTGTTTGATGACAATTTCAGAATCACCAAATACTTTCAAATATTGAATATTTAGGCCTATTGCTTTATAGAGCCCTTAAATCAACGCTTCATATTCTGCGGTATTATTAGTACACTCAAATTCTAGTCTACATGATATCATAGTTTTCCCTTTCTGGACTAATTAAAATACACCCCATTCCTGCACCATCATTGGATTTTGATCCATCAAAATATAAATACCAAAATAAAATATTATCTATAGATTTATTTACAAGTTCATCAACAATACTAACACATCTTGAGGTATCAGTATGAGAGAAATCTTCAATTTTTGATGTGAAACTATTAACAGGAAAAGGTGATGGTTGAGCATTAAAATTTCTAAAGAATGACTCAGCTGAGTAATTTCCGAGAATGTTGTTATTGAAAGCTACAGGTTCATTTTCTTGTTCAAACTCTGTTACTGTATGGGTCATGTGTTTTTCCTGATCTATTTTGATTTGATTTGGTTTCCCTTTATAGGGAAGCCACATGTGAGACCAATCAGTGGAAATGTAACCATGGATTTTCTCAGACGAACCCCTGCTTAGAATTAAACCATAAAATTCAGGGATGTTAGCAATCAATATATTAATTATTTGAACTACTCTGGGATCAGCTGATAAACTAATAGTAACTGAATTGATCTCTCCTAAAACTTGCACTTTAGTCCGATCTAATTGAACAATATGAACTGCAGATTTCTGGGGCTCAATGTTTAATTTGGAGCAAACTGAGGCTAGCATTATGTTTGATGAAGCCCTTGAATCTATCAGGAAATTATGCAGATTTCTATTGTAGATCTCATAAGTCAAGAGAAAAGGATGAGTATGAGAATTAGACCTATCTTTGATCAAAACAACATCAGTAGCATCTACTTTATCCGATGGTGGTTTACCTGATCCTTTGGCCACCTTGGATAATACACTAGTTGGAAGAGGAGAAGAAGGTACTGCATTTAACTCTTTAAGTAACAACTTCTATTGATGTTTGAGCTTGCTAAGTTCATATAAATAAATATTTGCTCAAGTCTTCTTCATGTCTTCCACAATGTTGTAATCCATAGAGTCAGAGACTGCTAATGTTTTAGATGATGAGGGTGGATTGGAGGATGGTGGTTGATTTTGGGTGGGCACAACTGGAGTTTTCTTCATGGGTGCTTTATCTTTAGTAACAGGGCTTGAATTTTTCTTCTTTGGATTCATTTGAACAGGCTCTGCAGCATTTTTTCTTGTGGTATTTACTAGGAGATCTTCCTCTTCACTTTCATTATCAAAGTTAGACAAGATAAGGTCCCACATTCCATGAAATTCAACTGTTTCATCTTATTCCATTTCCTCCGATGATAAAACTATGTCTTCATCGTCATCTAGATCTGATTTTGCATTGGATATTGCATTAGGTGGTTTAGGGTCAGTTGATTGATTTCTCCTGAAGTTCCTAAATGGTTTTTAGTAGAAGTTTCAGCTACCTACTTTTTTATTTCCACCATTTCATTAGACATAGTTTTCAAAAACTTTTGTAAACCTTCCATGTCATATGGGTCTTTAACTGCTTTATTTTTTAATCATCTTTGAAATTAACCTTTTTGGATTTTCTTTCTTCAAGAGCATTTTTATTTTCCAAAGTAATGATACGTTTTTCAACATCGATCGCTTCCTTCATATTTTCTGCTAATGAGGGTTTGGCAGCCCTATCAACGAAGATGGCTATGTTTGAAGGTAAAGCAGAGATATACCATTCACTTCAGACTTCTTCACTAGGCTTGGATGTTGTAGGAATTTTATTCAATAGTTTATTAAATCAGGAGTTGAAGTCTTTGATGGGTTCCTTTGATTTAGATTTAAGATTGGAGATATCATTAATCAAAGTCGTTGTGTACCTATCATCTCCAAACTTGGTGAAAAACTTCTCGTGAAAAACGTCCCAAATATTGATGGATCTTGGTGGTAATGAAAAATACCACAATCCAGCTACTCCTTGTAGATTGTATGGAAATATCCTAACAAAAATATCTTCTCTTGTTAACCCATTCAAGTTTATTAACAACATGAAATTGTTTATATGTTCTTCTGCTAGTATGCCAATGTCTAGATTAAATTTTGGTAACCATTTTTCAGGATGAGCTAGTAATTGACTCAAAGGTGCAGGCATTGCGACTGCTCCTAGATTTGTCCATGGCCTTGGTTGAGGTTGATTATGTGCCATTGTTGAACTAATAGCAGAAGAGGGTGAGGAGGTAGTTGAAAGTGATTGGGTAGAAGATTTTGGAGTATCTATACCCTTTTGGACTATGATCTTGAGTTGGGGAATGGATGGATGACTTTGCAATGGTTTAGATGGAATGGATGATGATGAGGAATAATCTCACTTCCAAACTCTACAGGTGTCTTCCTAGCTCTTTTTTGACTTGGCAGAGGAAATTCAGTTGGTGGAATACCAAGCTTTTCACTCTGTGCTCTAGTAAGAGGCTGAGATGGAATATATTGCGAAGTCACACTGCCTTGGATAACTCAAATTGTTCTTGGGATATCGAAAAACCTTGGAGTTTATGAATCAAGGACTGTACTTCAGGGGGTTCAAGAGAAGAATTTTTAGGTGTTTTTAAGTTTTCAGCAGTGGGTGTTGTATTTTCCTTTTCAACTTCTTATTTAAAAATGGGAGATTTAGAATATGAAGGAGAAGTTAGAGGAGATGGTGAGGGAGTTTTACTCTTAGAATGGCCTATGGATTTGGATTCGCTCACCATTCACAATTCAGTCCCTCCTTCTAGTGCCAAAAATGTTGATGCCTCTAAAATCCTAGCACCAACATTGGGGATAACCACCCGATCTGGACCTTAGTATATCTCCTTTTCCATTTGATGTGGTGGCAACCCAAGTCAAGTTTTTCACTTTGCTGATTTGTTCTTCTCTGTTGGCCAGATCCTATCTCCATTGATCTTCTAGCGTTTTTTCTTTTGAGATCATTCCTAGGGAGAAATCTGAGATCAAGTTAGTTCCATATACGCTATCATTTACCAACTTGATCACATTGTTCATTATAGCCCTGGCTTTGGAAGTAGCTCTTTCAGCTTTTATTAACTGTGATTCCCACTCCAAAAACAAGATTTCTTTGTGCGATTCTTGGATTTTTGGTAGATTAGTAGCCATGCCTTCTTCTGAACTTTTCCAAGAGAGAAATTTTTTTACCTTATCATCTGTGTTTTCAAATTCTAGCCTAGTGTCAACTGCTTGTTCAATGAGTGATGCAGTGATAGTGCACAATGGGTCAACCAATGATATTTTATGGCAAAGGATATTTAGTTACTGAGATAAGGATTTGGTCACTTCCAAGGCTTCTTTCTTCAATTCACCAATCTTCGAATAACCTTTGAATTTCTCTACTTGTAATTACAGTTCTGCAACTTGTTCTTCTTTAGCCTTTTTTCCCTGCTAAATTTCCACTTGAATCTTACTAAGTTCTTGAGACAACTTTTGTTGTTTCTGGAGAGCCTGCTGATCAATATTTTGTTTCTCCAAATTTAACTATTCTTTTAGTTGCTCATTCTGTTGTTTTTGCTCTGCTAGTTGTTGCTCAAGCTATCTGATCTTCTGCTACTCCACTATCGTTTTCTCTTTAAGTTGGTTGATCCTTAGATCCTTTTCCTTGATTAGTTGGCTAACTTCAGAATCCTTGTCCATTGTAGCGGCTGTAGAGGCACCTGCATATTGAGATAACTTGGTTAAATCCTCAGAAGGATTGAATTCTGAGTCTTTCCATACCACATTCATCAATTCAGCTTGAGGAGTTGAGAATGGTCCCTAGTCAATTTTTCTATTTTCCCTCTGTCTTTTGACCACAGACCTATTATTTGGACTGTAAAATACATCCAGGGGTGGTATTTCCTCTACCTTCAATACAATCTCTTCGGAATGGTTTTTTGGAATTATTTCAATATCATGCTAAGTTTTAACTATGCCGACTGCCCCTTCAATTGGAATATTAGTAACCATGGGCTCCTGTGTTGTGGGCGATTTTGGCATAATGATGTTTTGGGAGTCATTTTGATTCTTGATCATTTGATTGAGCTTCTCCCATTCCTTAAACTGGAAACAATATGCACATTGGTATCTAAGAGCTTGCTGGTGTTTTCATTTGTCTGTTCCTTTTAAGGACTTTTCACCTTAGCTGGACTCTTCTCCTTTTTAGGACTCTTCTCCTTCTCAAGACTCTTTTTAGTAGTTTTTTCTTCACTATGGCCTTCTTGCTGTGCCATAGGGGTTGTGTTCAATAAATCCAAAGGCAGTGTTTGTAACCTCTGTGTCCTGAACTGCATAAACTTATCTATCCCCCCTGCTCCTAATTTGATCTTTGTTAGATGTTTTACTCATGAAAATGACTCATCCAAAGAGAAAAAGTCATCATAATCATCTTTCTCATGTTCAAATTTGGCAAGTTTCACCTGGGTGGTAAAGTTGTAAGCCATTGCTTTTGGATCATACTGTCTCTCAGGAATGACTGCTAACTTCAGAATTTTTATCTTCTATGTTTCTTTCTCTGCATGTTTGAAATCATGCAGTGAATAAGTACAAAAGTGGAGGGGAAATGAAGGCCACATTTGTTTCTTGGACTCTTTGAGGTTCCTGGACATTCCTATTTCTGTTATCTGGTAAGCTATTTCTCTGGCCAATAGTTTATCAAGAATGTACAAGGGGAGAACATGTGGATCTGTGGTGCTGCTAAAAAGTCTGAAATAGGTGAACTTTTCTTCACCAAACCAACTATCGGTTGATGTTAGGTCAATGCTAGCCTCATCGGATAACCGAGCAGCAGGTTTGTTGAATATGGCCTGATGGACGGATAAAACAAAACCATGGCAAATTCTATATATATGATCATTATAATGGGCCTTCCACAAATACTTATGATAAATGTGAATAGGAGTTGGGTCTTGAGGAGTCCATTTCCAACCTAGAATGCGGTAGTCAGAATTGAAACAGATGGTATCCATGATGCAGGCACTCATATAGAATGGGGGTATTATTCGGGTAGTTACAAACCTATTTCTTCTATAATCAAGGATTTAGTTGGCCATTTTATCTGATAAAATGGTTGCCCAATCCATGATATATGAGTTGATTTCCGCTTCCATTAAAGGGACCATTTCTATGGAAAACCTAGTTAAATCAGAGACTATCATAGCACCAACATAGCAATAGGGAGATGCTAAGGAGTCTACGGAGTACATACCAAAGTATTCATGCTTATGCTTGCTTGGGAAATGTCTCCATTGCTTGATAGGGTCCGACTCTACATCGTTCTCCTTGGCAAAAGATTCTAAAAATGCTTTGTTCTAATGTTTTTGGGGGTCCGGCAAATGATACATCTTCTTGATATCTTCTGCGCTGAATGTCCCGAAAATCCTTCCATCGGCTGTATAGAATGCTCGATCAGTTATGTTGATACTCTCTATTACCCATCTCACCAGGTTATTGTATGGTAAAACTTTCACATGGGCTGTTATTTTGTGGAGGAAGGAGCTGGCTAAATCGTTAAGAGTATTTTCTGATTTATCAGTTGAACTAGTCATTGCTCCTTCTTCTTCAATTTCGGTTGGATCCTCGGCTTTGAGTAGATTATATATGCCCTCCCATGAAGTCTTGCCAAGGCCTAAACAAGTAGTATCAGCTATCAGTACCAACTTTGCTGGTTCATCTTTTGCTATGATCGGGACTCTTGCTTTCCAAGATTTCTTAGACATTTTTGTGAGACTGATGATTTCATATTCGCTCTACAAAATGAAACAAAAGGATGTAACAGTGGAAAAAATTGTTCAAAACTAATACACAACACACGAGACTAACAACAATTAAGCGTAATAGATGCTACGGATCTATGATATGTTAAGCCACCACGGATGAATTTCTCGAAGGATTCAACCATAATTGCTTATTAATGATTTCCCCGTAACTTCCAATGTGAAACTATAATGTTCTGATGATATGTCGCATCGCAAATTTATAAAGATCCTTTTTAGAATGGGTATTGTGACTTCTCTATCAGCGATTAGCAATAATCGCATATCGTAGATCGAGAGTTACAAGTGCCATGCTTAAATGGTTCCTTTGCATGGTTGTGATTGCGATTAGTGGTGAGCTGGCATGGGGAGGTGACATGCTTTAAAAAATTGATAAATCGTTTAAATTTTCTTTATACTTGACTTATAACTTTAAATCACACATGTTCATAATACTTCATGTTTTTCCTTTATTGAAAGCATGCTACACGATAATGAAATTGCATCGGAAGATTTCAAAGGGGATTTTGGGATGGCTTATGATTTTAGTGATGCGCAATTGTGATCAACTTATTGCATCAGAGGTTTTCTATGGAACACTTGGGATGGCTTCTCGATGAGTAGCGATATGCGATTTCTGATAGAGTTATCGCATCGGTGGATCTCAATGGAACACTTTAAGTTCACTATTGAAATAAAGGATGTGCGCGATGCGACATATTCCTTTTATAATTGTTTTCCTTCGATAAAGCTTTATGATAAGGTTTTATTATAATTCAAATCAGATCGGTCCTTATCAAGAGGACTTTCATGGGTTCGATATATTTGTAAATTGTGATTGTGATTTAACCTATCCTAAAAGCAAATTTTATATAACCTATTATAAAAATTTATTTTCAAACATTTTATTGATTTTATTTATATTCTAAAAGGGGACCCATTTCTTATTAAAGTTTTATATGAAAATTTTTTAAATGGGGAGGGTTGTTGCATAGCACAATAGGGTACTACATAAATCAATCCATATGCTCACCCTTTTCCTAAAAAAAGATTGTTGGAGAAGTTTCTTCTAGCTCTAGATCTTCTGAAGTTTCCCCGTATTGATCTTCTTCATCTTCATAGTATACGCAGAATAATTTCTTCTCACTAAATTTATGCCCTTTACTATACTTGTTGCCATAGTTAATAATATAGTCCCTTTGCTCTTGTTTCAACCAATTATTGAGGTGTCAACCTTGTTGGTTTAGGAGATGGAGCATGATTTTCTCTATATTTATTAGTGGATACTCTTCTAGTGGCCATATTTTTCCTCTCAACTTTCCTTTCCAGATAAAAAGTATGCTCTATAGATTTAGCTCAGAGAGACACACCTAATGTTGGATTCTTTCCTTTAAAGTTACCATAAATAGGTGTAACAAGTTACCCTCTAAAATATTCTTTACTTTGAGACTCAACTTTTGGAATTTCTAAGTAGGCTCTTTAATTAGACCCTTTTGTCAAAGATTTACCAATTGACTAAATAATGTGTTGTTGTTAGTATCTCCATAATGGGATATCGATTCCTCTGTAAAAATGGATCAAGATATAATATAATTATTTTTTTCTTTCACAAAGGCTTTGATATCATATATGTTGGCCTTGTTCTAAAAGCATGCAATATTTACCATTTCTAAGGATGTTACTTGGTGTAGATAAATCTATTGCCTCGTCTGAAATATCCATGTTATAGGATCATTACCATCAAATTTCCTCATATCAGTCTTCAAAATGCAGTCGTTCATTATTGTTGACGTGAGGCCCTGATGATATGGATCCTGGTTTGAAAATTCTTGATTATGGTTATGTAGTTCAAAATTTCTGCTTTCTAATTGTGATAACATACTCCCTATATGAGATTGATACTCAACAACATGCTTCTCCTTATTTTCATGATTTCCTTAGATCTAAACATCCCTTTTAGGAGACCTCCAAGAGAATATTTTTCATGGAAATCATGGATTTTTCTATTTATTCCTTATTTTCATTCGTCTTATTTTTTATTCCTTCCATATTTTATTTCATCTTCTTTCCCATTTTTCTTTTAATCGTTTCTTGAGAACCTAAGAAAACCACCTTTTTCAAAATACTACCATCCATTTCATTAAATTTCTTCTCTAATTAAGATAACCTAAATTCTAAGTTGAGCGGATGCAAGCTATGAAATGGACCATGGTGATAACCTAACAACGCACAGAAAAAGAGGTTATGGTGCTTGCAGCAATAGGGATAACAGAGACCATAACACCATTAGCGGCCATGGTAAACTATTTCTTACCTCTTTCTTTTTGCACTGTTGACGATCGTTCCTAGGGTACACTGTCACCGCCTGCTAGCTGTTGCCATCACTCTTTGACTGCTGCTCCCCCCCGATGGTTATGGATGCCCTGATCCCACTACAGCATGGATACCATGGATCTTGACGAAGTCGACTACATGGCTGACCCTAACCCTAACCAGCAAATTTTCAGGCGACCTAACCCTACGCCGGCCCTAACCGTCCCCCATAACCTAGCCACCTCATTCCACAACGGCTCTCCTCCTGTGGTTACCTTACCTGGAACCTCCGCCTCTAGCCTTCATTTTGACTGTCTCTCCATTGCCTCACCGGAACTGGATTTCCTGCCACTCTCTCCGACGACCCTTCACCTCCTTGCTGCTTGCTCGCCCTCCTCACCACCCTTTGAACCCTCTCCTCCTGGAGAATTCCTCCGTGCACCTCTCTTTCCCTCCACATCAGAACCTACCCCTCCAGGAGATCCGGAGCAACACCCTCCACTTGATAATCCATCCATTTCTCTAGATGTCACAAACATAGGCTTGCCTTCTGGGTGTTTCGAAACCCCAGTCATCAAAGTTCGCCTCTCTGTTTAAGGACCACAACACGTGCCACTGGGTACTATTGACCCACTTTTGGATCACCCCACTGCTCCTAGATTTGGAAAAAGGAAAACAAAATGTGTGAAGGCTTCTTGGAAGGATTTCACCCTCACGTTCGGTGAAGCCCTCACCATGGGAGAGGTGGTCAACGCAGCCGGGAAGGTCCTAGTGGGAAGGTGTTGGCTTATATGGGCCTGACCCAGGTTCGAAAGAGTTATTTAGCCAAACAAATCCCGCAGCTACTAGCCCTTTCGGAAACAACCTGCAGAGCGCGGACTGAGGTCTCACCTGAAGTAGTAGGGGAGGGTGTTGGAACCAGGTTTTCACACCCTTGGTATGTCTTGATGTGGCCTGAAGAGCTCTCACACCGTTCTACAGCCTCGCACTACTCTACTTCCATGCAGATCCGAAACAGGCTACTTCTCAATATTAATTACTTAGTGATTTATTATAGATCAAAGCTACTTGTGATGGTCTTTAAGCAAACATTTAATGAAGATACCTAGTGCATGCACTTAATAGAGATACAGATTTTCATTAACCCAGAACATAATCATGCGTGTAAAGAATCAATAGAATCATCAATCATAAATTAACCAGATCTGCAATAGCTTAGATTAACACAGAGTTTCAAAATCAACTTATCTTTATTTCCACTTTATCCCCGATACATCCAAATCTACCCTGCGCACTCAGCTGTAGGGGTCCGTGCACACATCTGCGGACTCTACTAGGCCTCTTTGCACATAGCTGCAGAGCCTCTATCTATCACCCAATACCCTTGACTTGAACTTACAGACACCTTCACAGATCCATAGCACTATCATTCATTCTTTTCCAAAAAAACTAATTTCTACCCTTAGAGCCCTGCTCTATTTATACCATCCCATGGTCCGCAAACCATGGGTAGGCTGACTTACTCCCTATTATTCTACATTATTTCTTGGGTGGACAACCCTTTGACTCGACCTTTTACATTTTACGCTCCACATATTTCGTAGTTTTACAATATTTTTATCCTAACTTCTAGGCTTCAAACCCAAAACAGTTATGCGGGACCTCTGCTACCCAATAGTCCCCCAACACAATCATCGTGACTCATCCTGAGTCACTCGTCAGTGCGGCGAGATGCACTGCCTTGGCTTCACGGTTCACCTCCCTTTGAGTGATGCTCGTCGTCCTGTTGCTCCTCCGTTGTCTCCTGCAACGCTTTGTCTGGCTCCTGTTTCGTTGTTTCTACCAAATCGTGCAACCAATAATGCTCATTCTACTTTGCTTAGTTAACACAGAACACCCCCTCATAGGATTTTAGCTCTAGCGGGGGAGCCAAATACGGGACCTCCTTGTACCACTGCAACTACTTCCCACCTTCGTATCTGCTCCTCACACTATCTACTGCAGCTTGTGTTGCAATGTTGCAAGACCCTTACTGTTGTCCGTGATATCCCCATCCTCAAGGTTCATTAGAGACGTCTTATTAACTCTATTTCTACCAGTGGTCTCTATCTTTCCATGCTTTCTCCTTTCATTTGTGGTTCGCCAGCCTACCCACAGGCAAGGCTGCAGCATCTGGACCAATTCTGCTTCGTGTCGCCCATTTTTTGGCACATCCCCTACTGCTGATGTTGAACTCTATGTGGTGCCTGTAGCTATCAACACCCTGTTCCTCAGAGAGCCCTGCCTCTCCAGCGGCCATATCACCACCCTCGGGCTTACTCCTTGTGTAGAGATAATGAAAAGTTCCATATCGGTAAACAACTTGCGTTCTTTAGGAGCGTAGTTCTCCCAACGGATGTCGCCCTGTGATTTATAATCATTCCGAATTTCAAATTCACTGGCTCCCACCTGTTCTAGCACCCTCGTGTTAACTTGTGGCAGATCATTTCATATATGGCTTGTACCTTTTCTCTTAATTTCCTGCGCATCCAACAGTGTCATGTTTGCTTCGCGAATGGTACTTTTCAGTCTTTGATCTAGATCCCACAGAGTTTAACCAGGCATCATCGTGATCTCCTTGAACCCTATGATCGACTGTGTTTTTGACTTCGGCCGAATAAATTCTTTCATCAGTTCGGTCTAGATCTCTGCTATTCCCACAGTCGGATGATTGCTTGAGTATGTTACGTACCAAGTCAACGCTCGGTCCTGTAGCGCGCTAACTAAGGTAGCCTTTCTGATATTGTCGTCTGTAATTCTATGTGCATCCCATACTGACGTTACCATGAACCAAAATTGTTCTGGATCTTCACTTCTTGCTCCTTTGAGTGTCGGCAGCTGGATTGCACTCGTCATTTTCGACCTCTGGCTTGCGCATCAATGTAATCTGAACTACTACTGCTCCTGATCTCTTCGATCTTCAACTTTCTTCTTTATCGAGTTCCAACATTCCAACATCAGACACCCCTTAGGCAGATCCCGGTCCCAGCAACGGAACCATTTGTTGGCTTATATGGGCCTAACCCAGGTTCGAAAGAGTTACTTAGCCCAACAAATCCTGTAGCTACTGGCCCTTTCGGCAACGGCCTGCGGAGAGCAGACTGAGGTCTCACCCGAAGTAGCAAGGGAGGGTGCTGGAACCAGGTTTCCACACCCTTGGGATGTCTTGATGTGGTTTGAAGAGCTTGTGCACCGTTCTACAGCCTCACTCTGCTCTGCTTCCGCACAAATCCGAAACAGGCTTCTTCTCAATATTAATTACTTAGTGATTTATTATAGATCAGAGCTACTTGTGATGGTCTTTAAGCAAACATTTAATCAAGATACCCAATGCGCGTACTTAACAGAGATACAGATTTGCATTAACCTAGAACATAATCATGCGCATAAAGAATCAATAAAATCATCAATCATAAATTAACTAGATCTGCAATAGCTCAAATTAACATAGAGTTTCAAAATCAACTTATCTTTGTTTCCACTTTATCCCCGGTACATCCAGATCTACCCTACGCACTTAGCTGCAGGGGTCTGTGCACACAGCTACGGACTCTACCAGGCCTCTCCGCACACAGCTGCAGAGCCTTTGTCTATCACCCAATACCCTCGACTCGGACTTACAGACGCCTTCAAAGATCCATAGCACTATCATTCATTCTTTTCCAAAAAAATGGCTTTCTACCCTTAGAGCCCTGCTCTCTTTATACCTTCCCATGGTTCGTGAACCATGGGTAGGCCGACTTACTCCCTATTATTCTACATTATTTCTTGGGCAGAAAACCCTTTGACTTGACCTTTTACATTTCACACTCCACATATTTCGGAGTTTTACAATATTTTTATCCTAACTTCTAGGCTCTCAGACCCAAAACTGTTACGCGGGACCTCCGCTACCCAACATAAGGGTTAGAGGTTGAGCCTACACTATAGAGCGGCTCAACCGATGGGTAAAGTAAATCTGGGGAAGCACCTTCAAAGACCTCCCTGAGGTATAGATTCTCCCCCGAGTTTAGTTTGCACTACATTTCTCACTGGAAGAATACACCTCTATAGCATTATCCCATTATTGGCACATTCAAATGGCCCCGGTATTACTGAACCGATGGAGTCCACTTTTCGACCCTAAATGGGAGAAGATCGGGGCCAGATCACTATGGGTGAGACTTCCAGGGATTCAATTACAATACTGGTCTGAGGATGTTTTTTTCTGTATCGGGAATACCCTGGGTAACTATTTAGACTACGAAAAAACCTACATTCAATCCAGGAACAGAACATTAGCTCGCATTTTGGTACACCTGGACACTAGGGAAGGTTTGGAAGAAAAAATTACCTTGAAATGGAGGCATTTTACTAGAATACAAATCCTGGACTATGAAGGAGTCCCCTTCAGGTGTCGAAGATGCCACAAAGTTGGGCATCTTTATAAGGAATTCCCTCTGGTGTGAAAGGACAAGGAACCCTCTGCGGGAGCTGAGGATGCTACAGGGACACACATTGCACCCATCTCAGGACCATCTACAATAGCTGCTGCGACAACTATTGGGTTGAAATCCTCCACTCCTTTGGACACTCATAGCGGACCTCGCCCCCCCACTGATGACCAGTTCATGGGCTGTTGCAAAGGCTTCTCGTACCTCGGGTACTCCTTCTTTCCCGATCTCTGCTTTTATTTCCTCACTTGCATTTTCTGCATCGCATTTTCATGTTGTATCTCTGGGAGACACTCTTACCTTCATTCCTTGCCCCCTTACCCCTCATTCACTGACTTTCTCCACTACCACCCCATCCTTCCCTCCCGATTCCCCCCATATCCCCTCATGCTCCCAATCTCTCCCCCCCATTTCCCCTTATCCTTATAACCTTAGATCCTGCCTTGTCACCCCACAGGATGGTAGATCTATATTGGACCTATTACCCTCCCCTTTGAACCATAAACCCATCCGTGGTCAGAAATCACATCTATCCAAAGCTATCTTGATAGCGGGGGTGGAAGTCGCCTCAGGCAGACAAGCCTCACTCGACCGAGTACTTAGAGCACCAAACAACCTTGCTCAATTGCCTTCGTGAAGTGCATATCCTTCAACTGTAGGGGCTTGGCTAGTTCGCCCAAAAAACTAGCCCTCAGAAGACTATTTGACTCTGAATCCTTAGACATTATCTTCCTTCAAGAAACCTTGGGAGAAGCTGACCTCATCTCCCACACTCTCGGCTCCCTAAAGCCTGGCTGGATTTTTCAATCCCTGGATGTTATTGGATGATTAGGAGGATTGGCTTTAGGATATAATCCCCACACCATAAACTTGAGTACCTCTTGGGGTGTGGACGAATTTATTGGCATGGATATCTTCTCTTTTGAACTAGGGGTGGACCTCCATATTGTCAATGTTTATGGACCATGCCACCACAGAGAGGCTTACTGGAATCGATTACTCAACCAATCAATCATGTCCTTGGAAAATGTCATCATTGGGGGTGACCTCAACTTCTCCATTGGATATGGAGAATCCTGGGGTACCATTGCACAAGTTGACAGGCTCACTAAATCTATGGAGAGGCTACTGGAACAACACCATCTGACAGACATTCCCATGAACAAGCCCCTTCCTACTTGGAGAAATCGGCATATAGGAGAAGTTTCTTTAGCTAGAAGGATGGATAGATTCCTAATAAAGGACACTTTGATACAAAATTTATCCCTCTATAGACAATGGGTGGGATCTGGTGGAATATCGGATCACTCTCCCATATTCATGGAGATCTCGAGTCCACAAAAAAAACCAGGGGCACCTTACAAATTTAACTCCACTTAGTTAAATGACCCATCCTACATCCAAATGATAAATGACTTCTGGCGACTCCATTCCCCATCCAGAAGTAGAACTTGGGGTGAAGGTTTTTGTTGGAACCTCAAAATGCTCAAAAATCTCTCCATTAAATGGGCCAAGCAAAAAACCAAGAGAGATGATAATACCCTCAATACAGTGGAGCAATCTCTGGCTACACTTCAAGATGAGCTCAACAGAGGGCTTACATCTGTTGAAGCTAAGGATCAACTTATTGCACTAGAAAATCAGAAGAACAAAATCCTAAAGGAGAGGGAAGAAACCTAGTGACTCTGAAGCCAAGCAAACTGGTTGCAAGCAGGGGATGAAAACACAAATTTCGTCCAAAACTACCCAAAAGGAAGGAAAATCTCCAATACTATCTGGCATATTCCCTGGGAAGATGGAAGCATTGCATCTACTTTCTATCAAGTCTCACAGTTAGGGAATACACACTTCAGAAATCTCTTCAGGGCTCCCCGAGAGGCATCCATTGCTAAAATTGTCCAAACAGCTAGACACTTCCCTAGTTTCGTTGATGAGGACTCATATGAGGAACTTAATTCCCTGGAAACACAAGGGGAACTTGAAGGAATACTAAAATGGTTCAAGAAAGACAAGAGCCCAGGACCAGATGGATGGCCCATAGAAATCTTCCTTGTTTTATATGATCTCATTGGCCCTGACCTACATAAGGTGGTGGAAGAATGCAGAACAGCAGGGCATACGCATGATGCCATCAACACTAATTTCATTGCTTTAATCCCTAAATCCGACTCCCCTACATATTTCAATGACTTCCAACCCATCTCTCTCTGCAACAGCTTTTATAAAATCACAGCCAAGATCATAGCGAACCGGCTATGCCCTATCCTGTCTAGACGTATCTCCTCTGAACAATTTTCCTTTCTGCACACAGAAAAGTTCACGAAGCTATCGGCATTGCACAAGAATTCGTTCACTCTAGATCAATCATTAAAATATCAAAGGAGTCATTCTCAAAATTGATCTAGCCAGAGCTTTCGACAAGGTTAGCTGGCTCTACATCAAAATGATCCTCACCCACCTTGGGTTTCCCCTTCCTTTCATCAAATGGATCATGTGCTGCATAAACTCAACCACTTTTAGTGTTATCATAAATGGCTCTGCTTCTCATTTCCTTCATGCTGAGAGAGACATTTAGCAAGGATGCCCACTTTCCCCTCTTCTCTTTCTCATTGTTATGGATGCCCTTAGCAGGCTCCTCACATCTGCCAAAAGGGATGATTGATTACATGGGATACAATTGAATGACCTTTGCCACCTTACCCATCTACGTTTTGTCGATGATGTCCTCATCTTCCTCGATGGCAGCCAGAGGAACTCATCTACCTTCCATGACATCCTTAAACTCTTTGCAAAAGCCACCGGCATGGAAGCAAACCATTCAAAGTCCACCATCACTCTCTCCTACACATCACCCTTGGAAGCCAGATCTGCATCCCATCTCTTTCCCTTCCAACATCATCTATTGGAGGATGGTCTAAAGTACCTGGGCTTCAGGCTTAAACCCCACAACTACCATATTGTAGATTGGATTTGGCTCATTACTAAGGTTGAGAAGAGGCTAAAAAACTGGAACCATCACTTGCTTTCAAGAGCAAGCCGACTCATGCTCATAAAATCTGTATTGGAAGCCACCCCTATGTACCGGATGACTTTGGCTTGGATCCCTAGAGGAACACTCGCTCGTATTCAAAATATTTGTTACAGATTCCTCTGGAATGGATACAAATAGGGCAAGCCCTATGCATGCGTGGGATGGAATCAAATCTCTCTACCAAAAAAATGGGGAGGATGGGGATTAAAAGACCTCCTTGCTTTTGCACATGCTCTAGCAGCTAAAATGGGATGGTCCTTACTCACTACACAGAACCTCTAGACCGAGGTCAGTTATCACAAATACATTTGGCCACAACTCCCCATGGATCGGATTTGTAACCCCACCTGGCCTCGAACTGGGATATCAATTGTTTGGAAATCCATCCTCCATACTATGCCCAACATTTGAGAGGGACTTGCTTGGAATATCAAAGAAGGAAACATCGCACGCAAAGGTTTGGATCCATGGTCTGGTGGGTGAAATATGCATCATCTACCCCTTGATATTATACTATTCCTAAACCAAAGGCAGATTAAAATGATCTGATAGATCGTAGACAGGGAGAACAGCTCCATATTTGAACAAGTCTGGTTCTCTACATGACACTTGGGCATACCCGAACCTTGGCATCAAATTTGGGAGGGTTATATATATGCCCTCAATGAAGCACATGTTTGCATAACAGAGGGATGTGACGAACTAATTTGGTCCCCGGCTGAGAATGGGAAATACTCTCCCAAAGTAGGATATCAATACCTGATAATGAATCATCAACCACTTTCTCTCCTTGAATGATAAAAAATCTGGAAACTGAAAGCCCCCCCTTGAGCCAGACTTTTCATGTGGAATGTGCTTTGTAACAAGACTCCAACCAGAGAAAACCTCATGCATAGATCGTGATTTGGGCCACATTGGTGTGTTCTTTGTATAAAGGCAGCAAAGACCAATGAACACCTTTTTTTAACCTTCCCTCTCATTGTTCAGTTGTGGCAACAAATAATACACCTCCTCAAAATACAAGGTAGTTGGCATGGACTGTCAATCGCTGAGGCATGGAATAATTGGAATAGAGTGCATTCGGATAGCAAGACTCGATGCATACCCCTCCTCGTATGCTGGAAGATCTAGTTGACTAGAAACAAAATCATCTTCCAAGGTTCTCTGGCACGATGGCCACTCATCACTGCAAATATTATAGTTGCATATCATGAAATCCCTGAAGAGACACAGTCCACTACAGCACGTCCTCATGCCCCTGAAATTATTGATCAAACTATCCCGTGCGTATATTTCGATGGAGCAGCGCAATATCATGGACGTGGGGGAGGATCTCTTCTTTACCTATCTGATCAACACTATTACCAAATCAAAATGGGTTTGGGGGAGGGTACAAACGATTTTTCAGAACTGATTACTCTTAGACATTTATTGCACTTTGCACTTACACACTCATGCAATAACATAGAATTTTTTGGGGATTCAAAAATGATCATAAACGGGTTCAACAGCATAAATACCTATCATGCACATTCCTTCATAAACATGCTGGATGAGATCATGGTTTTCAAGGCTCAATTTAACTCTATCATCTGCCAAAACATTTACAGGGAATATAACAAGGCTATTGACAAGTTATCCAAGGAGGCCATGACACAACCCAGAGAACTGTGGATGATAGTAGAACAACATGGAACAGAACAATATTAGTTCTACCACTAGCCTTACATCAACAGATCTTATCCTCGGAGGGACCAGGCACAAAATTTTTGATGGGCATAACAACTCAGTTTTTTATATATGTATATATTTATGTTGTTAATCTATCTTTTTTGCAAACTCTGAACACCCTATGTGGTGAATATGTACAACACTCTAATGGTTATGGCTTCGACACATATATTTTTTTTGACAACTATGAACCTAGTTTCAACCAGCAGTTATGCATATGCCTATGGCATCTACTACATGTAATTTCTCGAATTAATGGAAGATTGCGATTTTTCCCTAGGAAAAAAAACCTAAATTCTAAGTCTTCACTTTTTTCATGAGTCAAGGATGCACCTTTAGTAGATTTAATTGGTGTAGTGGCTTTCTTTGGAGGCATGTTGGAAAATAATAATATCCCTCCTCTTTATTACAACAACAAAAAAAGGGATCTTTGAATGAACATTTAGGTCACTAGTAAGTTACGTACCTTAATTTGGAGAATGTCAAGGTTGAATATTTATTGATACATCTCTCATATTTGAGGCCTTCTAGATATGAAATTTTGTTATGTAATACTCTAATGTGTAGTTTCTACAATTCCACATGTGTGAACTAATTCTAATGTGCCAATCAAAAGTTATAGTAACTTTCCCAAAACTTGTTGATTTTTTTGGCCTCTTCCTATGTGAAATTTTGTATAGCATGCCACATATCCAATTATTGAAATACAATTCTCGAAATTGTACTTGAGGTACTTTTATATGTCTCGTAAAATTCATGTTTGAGACTCAATTTTAGAGCATTTAGAATTCCTAACTTCCTTGGAGCACATCTTTGAAAATATATAAATCTAGGATCTATAACTTGGATGATATGTTCACCTAAAATTTTCCTCACCATGGTATAATTTTCAAGTTTTGAAGCCTCACCAAAAGAAAGTTATAGCAAAAATGACGAATTGACATGTTTGAGACAGAATTTAGGAGCACATAAAAACCCTAAGTTCATTAGGACTAGATATTTGCAAATATAGGGAACCAAGATCTAAAAGTTGAACAAGAGCTTACCTTAGATGTCTTATTAATATTATCTGGGTTTCACCATCCAAAACCTCCCATAAAATAAGTTACAGCAAAATTTCCATGATGCCTATTTGAAATAGCAAAACCCTAGGATCAAGAGATCTAATACCAAATGTTATGATCCTTACATGTTAAAAATGATAAGGAACCAATAATTACAATCCAATTTGAGGGGAAACCTTCTTTTATAATAAATATAATGAGCATGATGGTATTTTATGATCCTAATATTAGGCCTCCTTATTATATATATATATATATATATATATATATATATATATATATATATATATATATATATATATATATATATAGGAGACAAAGGATACAATTCTAATAAAATGGGACCACGAGGCATTCTAGCCTACACAACAATATAGAAAAAGATATGAAATCACTCAATATCTAACACTTAATAATGTATTTTTGGGTTAACATGGGGCTTAAATAAGGCCTAACATTCAAACCATTGTTAATTTTTTATGATAAGAACTCATGAAGGACAAGTGAAGTTAGATTTCCTTTCCTAGGAAATAGATTCCCTTATTACATAGTAACTATTGGGAAAAATTTTTGTCTTAATAAAAAAACTTATCATCTCACACAAAAATTATCATCCAGGTTAAGTAATTAATTTCAAGGTTATCATGCATAGTATATGCATGCATCTAACTGACATTGACTAATTCGTAATTGTCGTTAACTTTTTTTCTAGAACATCATGGCACTTAGTAAAACCAAAAGTTGTTGTAACTTTTCACACTTGCGGGAATGGAAATAAATTAAAAAAAGTCTCACTATCAAACCCTCACTTGTATAAAAACAACATTATACATGCAATTCTAGAAATAAAATCACACTTGCAGAATAAAATGGCACTTTTCTATTCTAGATCACTCTTGTAAGAAAAGGAAATAGCAAAGGAAATAGCAGACCTTGAAATTAGTTTCACAAAACCATTCAATCACAACCACACAACCCTCAATCCAACTAGAATCAACCCATTCATTAACTGTATAACACACTGTAATAGACGTAACATCAACCAATTAACATTATGTGTTGGAAACAAATTATGAAGTCGTAGTAGCAATTGAATAATAGCAACGCATAGTTAGTAAGGATCATCCAGGAGTAGCAACATTGATACATGAGATATCTATATCAAATATTCTATATGCTAGTTTAACCAATAGTAATGGTAATGTATCAACAATAATTTGCAACAATGATAACTAAAATTATAACAAGAATTCAATTAACTTAACCTTCAAATAACCTAAATTTAAACAAATACACTACCTCTACAACACAATGATCCTTGCTAAAGAGGAAGGGCCTTCTTCCTTAGCAGGGAGTTGGTAAAATCGTAGTTCATAAGCTATCACAATAGCTGAAATGAAATGTGAACTTGCAAAATAGTTCATTAGCTATAAAAATGAAATACAAATATGCACAATACAAACAATGATGATGCCTCCCCCCTAACCTACCTTTAATCCATACATTTTATAAACAGAGATAAGGGGTGAACTAGAACCAATTCCCCAAATTTGGACCATCGAAGTTACAGATAGATTTAAAAGACATTATGTTTATTTGTTTTGGAATATATTAGTTGGAAAGAAACTCAATATATGATTACAATAAATTTATCTATCATGAAATCATCTTAGGATAGGCTAGAGCAATTTCATTTGCTAATTGGTCACTTTGTTTTTATTGTTGTTAACCAATCGTCAAAACAAGAAATGTCTTCCTAAAAGAACCACATGCATCTCCTAATCCCCAAACATTTTGGAGAAACCTCTCATGACTCACATAACTAGATATGTTCAAAAAAAGTCACTCCCAATGATAATTACCCGATTCTTCTTGACACAAGTTGTTTGAACTATATATCACGAGTTAGAGCCTTATGGATTGAACCTAGTTATGAATTAGGTAACATAAATTCTTGTTAGCGTCCTTAGGAATAGAACCCCATGTTATATAATTTCTATTGGAGCTATGTAGATATTCCAACCATGGAGGCTAGTTACAATAAATACATATGAGCCAAAATAATAACATTAGGACAACCATCATTAGTAAAACCAATAATAATCCTGTCTATTTCAACAAAAATAGAGGAAAATAATGATAATTAACTACTTTTATATTCTCAATATTATTGTGGCACACTCATAAAGAAACGCAATAAGGAAGGTAATAGATGTGAAAAGAAGTGTAGTAAAATGATTGAAAATGGGCATTTAGAATGATAAAAAGGTGAAAATTTGGTGAACCAAGAGTAACCTCTCCCTAAAGCAAGGGAGACGGCCTAGACCTACAAAAGTGAAACTCAAGAAGTGGTTGTCCAAATATAAGATAGAAAACCTACCTTGATTTTGAAGTCTTCCTACACCGAGGGTAAAATAATATAAAAGGCCACACAAGTAGATATTCCTGATAGATGGGAGAAAGAAAAAGAGGATAGATGGAATAAACTATTAACATCTTATCAGGAATGTGTTATTCCTATTAAGCAACAATGACCAATTTTTATATGATTGAGATAAAAGTGGGCCTAGTACTTAGAAACCCACAAAATCAAATGGGAAGAATAAAGATAAGAAGAAATAAAAAATATTTGACCTAGAAAAACAAATGAATAAATTGGAACTTAAGGAAATTCAACTTGGGTTATTGATGTAGTCAAATGTTAGTTGTATATCTCCCTCAACTCACTATAATATGATCTTGTAAGAAAAAAATTGATAATGTTTCAAAGAAAATCTATAATGACTACGAGATCCTTTGAGATCACATCGCTTGCTACCTTTTTAGAGCCATGTTGCATGTACAAGTGAGGAGAAAAACCTCCTTTCTGAGTTGTATCAACATAATGCATTTATTTATTATGACCCAGTGTGGAATCATAACCACTTCATGGGGGATGTCCAACTAAGAGCATTTGTCTCTTGTTTGAGCAACCATGTTCATTAGGAATCTACTCATAAGATTGCATAAACCAATATCAACAGAAACCTATGCGCCAGAGGAGAATTGTATAGATCTTTATTATTCATTAGCACACACAAACAATGGACCTACTCTCCACCCCATGCAGAGTTCATGATGAGGAAAAACGAATAAGATGTTGTACTATAGGGCACAAATTGAATTATTGGAAAAGAAAACCATGGAAGGATGTTCTAAGAGATGGAAACAGGCAAGGGAAGAAATTTGACAAAGGATCTCTTTTAATCCCAAAAACCTAAAGGTAGCACTAGAAAGAGTGTGCAAATAGATTAAGTGACAATAAATTTGGGGAAATAATTGTATAGATTTGAATGTTCGCTATCCAATGATCTGGCTACGTACCAAATAAGACAAGAAAGAATACAATTTGTCTAGGAGGGAGGAATTAGTCTACTGGAAGGAAATTCATGCAAGAGGAGGCTACTTCCATGTTAATGAAGCCTGATAAACTGACTATATTCTTGACAACCTCCACGTGAGCCTCACCTACTCAAAACCAAAATAAATGTTTGTTTGCATAATGACATGCAATGAATTCAACTAGGAGTAGATGACAGGTGCTCAAATTGACATATTTTAAGCACTCATCCAATAACGTTTTTCCCATTTCCATTTCATTCTGATACCTATTTCATCCACAACGATCCATTCTTCATTAATATATAACTATCATATTTATATGTTCTTTCAATACATATTCTTATGAATTTTCAAGAGATTACTACCTTTTTGTGCTAATAGTAAAATACATGAACAAAGTTGCATAGTTGTTGTTGTCACATGATTAGTTTTGATAAGTTATCGCTTGACAAAGTTTAAATTCTTTAATCAGGATTTAATTTTGTTATATAGTTTGGCATTTGCAATAATTGGACAGTGCATGTTTTTTTTATCCTAAGGTTGAAAGGTGACAAAGATGTCACACTAGCATGACATAACTCTTCAATAGATTGTAATGACCCATATCAATCTCGCCCAGATCAGCGACGGAGGATCCTCTTCGGCCCTTCTTTGCCGTCTGAAGGCTATTGGTAGAAGGGGTCCCAAATTTAGCAGTTTTTCAAACTGCCATCTTAAACCACCACCTCCACCTTTTAGTTATTTGAGACACATCCGCCTGAAACCATAAACTGTTTAGCCTATCCCCCGAAATCCCACTAAGTAAAATTGTCAACCATCACTAACCCCGCCGCATTCATTCCACTTTATCCACCACATCATCCATTTTCTACCCTTCATCCAATAAAACTGCACCATGTCATTTTCCCATTGTGCCATCATGCTCCCGTTCCATTGCCTGTCTCATGGTCAATTCAAACTATGTTTTTTCCTATACACCGCATTGATTTAAAACATGGTTTTCGAACCCATAAAAATGAACTTTATGAAACTAAAAGAGGTTTTTTTCTACCAACATCCTTATTAACAAAAACCTCTCCCTATTTTGTAACAGCTCTTATGGTTTGGGAGATTTGAAATAAACTTTGAAGACATATATTCCCGAATTTTTCTTGTTTAGTCATTTCTTTGCAGAATAAATTGTGGCCAATAAATGATGATTCTTGGGAAACGGAACAAGTTTTTCATTCCTAAGATGCTAAAGTATAATAAAATACTTCATATTTTACACATATATTACATAGTCAGAGATACAAGTACATCTTCACAATCTATTTTTCGGACTGTGTAAATTCCTTTTTAGACATCGTTTTGCAGAAATTATTGTTAATCGCTGGAGCCAAATTGTGGGAAACTGAGAGAGTTTTATCTCAAGAACATATTCATATGCAATGACCTCTCTCATTGTTTACATAACTATTACGGATTGATATACAAAGGCATGACTAGACCCTATTTTGCAGGATTTCGGGAGGAAAATGCTCAAAGATAGTTAGGCCACCTCAACAACTAAGAGTTGCAATTCAATTCAAATTTCTCTTTTTTTTAAACATCAATTCATAATGATAGTGCCAAGTAGATACATTAGTTTTTAATATCTTAAACTTCAATTCTATTTGTGTAAAACAGTTTAAGATATTTGTAAACAAATCTCGATATTTTTTTCAAGATATTTTAGTTTAGAATTTGTATAAATACTTCATCAATTGAAGTAATTGGAGTGGGCTTTTGATGCCAAAACTCTTAACTTTGTAATAAAGATTTTGTTGTATTTTTTCTAATGAAAGCCTTACGGCTCTAGTTTTGACATAATTTTGTGCTTCGAGTATGTCTTTCTAGTTTTTCATATCTTATTTCTACACACGATAAAAATGTTTACAGGAAGGTCTACAAAATCATTATCTTTAGAAAGAGATTTGTTTATTGGACTATTTGTTCATCATAACTCCTCTTTAATTGGTTTTTATTTTGTGCTTTCTAACAGCCATTAAAATAGATTAGCTTATTAGCCTATTTGTTTGAAATAGCTCCTCTTAGAATTGGTTTCAGTCTGGCCATTATGTTTCCCTTTAAATCTATTTTGTTGAGCTGTAAAAATCTTCTACACACATCCAAACCTTCCTAGTGGTCAAATAATCAGTCTGGATACTCAATTATTAGGAATCACCTTACATTCTTCTACCAAACTCTTATACAAATCAAGTCATTCTGTCAAGCTGGAAGCTAACACTTTCAAAAGGAACCCTGTGAGAGAGCCTTTAAATCATGAGTAGGGATTATCATTGATCGCCAACCATCCCCAATTAGAACCATAAATCAGGCCATTTTGCTTCAAAGGTTGTTGTTTGGTGACAGGTGAACAACGTTAAACAAAGCCTCATAATAACTGAGGGAGCCACCTCTGGTTCAAGGGCTAGCTTGAACCTAAAAGCTAGTTGAGTTGGTTTCCTAGCGTAATTTTTGTAGCCAAGGACTGCCTACGGAAAACAGGTACAACATTTGGCGGCATTGCCAGGGAGCAAAGTAAAAATCTTTCTCCGGGGAATGATAAAGTTTAGATCTATTTATTGTTGGTGAACAAGGAATAGGCATTTGTATTGGTTGCATTATTTTCACTTGGCGACTCCACTTTGTCATATGGTGATTCCACTGGGTAAACGATCCCACTGTTTCAAAATTTCAACTGGCTTTACTACTATGTGAGGTTTGTTGGTACTTGCAGTAAGCAGTATATGTATCTTCCTCTCAGCGTTTATCAGAAATCTAAAATGTCTATAAAGGATGCAACTTTTAAAGTATGCCTGTGAGTATAGGTTTTCCATTGGAGTTTATGTTCATATTGTATATATTCTTCATATTTTCAGTTGTTGGCAATGTGGTTTGTCAATAAATCCACTCCACACTTGGTTACATTGGAAAGAAGATTACACATAAGAGTGTAAAGTTTTTCAGTTCAGTTAGATAGAGGTGTGGGATTTATTAGCTACTTTCAGATTTAGCGTGTTGTAGATTTACAATTGTTTCAGTTATATTTCAAGATTGCAGTATTAAGTTTGGTTTGGTTGAGTGCAATAACTTCCAAGGGATTAAATGATTAAATCCATAGCCCATGAATTAGGCACTCTTGTGCTTATTTCCACTTACATTTTCAATTGTTTTACTTCAGAAATTTTCAAGTTTCAGATTTCAGTGTGAAAGAGTATCTAGATTGGTGCAATAATATGGTTGCATTTCACAATTGCAAGTTTAATATGTAGTAGGTCGATGATGGGGATTGGTTATAAATTACATGATGATAGATCATTGATCGATGATTTTATGGTATGACTCCATGCCCAACATTTAAGACAGCTGGTCTACTAGTTCTCTGCATCCCACAGGGGGAGGCAGTCCCCAGTTGGAGTCTATGTTGTAACATGATTAGTTTTGATAAGTTATCTCTTGGCAAAGTTTAAATTCTTTAATCAGGATTTAGTTTTGTGATATAGTTCGGAATTCACAATAATTGGATAGTGCATGTTTTTTTTTTATCCTAAGGTTGAAAGGTGACAAAGATGTCACATCGGCATGACATAACTCTTCAACAGATTGTAATGACCCAGATCAATCCCACCCACATCAGCAATGGAGGATCCTCCTCGGTTACCCTTTTTCATCCAAAGGGTATCAATAGAAGGGGTCCCAAATTCAACAATTTTTCAAACCACCATATTAAATCACCACCTCAAACTTTTAGTTATTTGGGACACATCCGCCTAAAACCATAAACTGTTCAGCCTACCACCCGAAATCCCACCGGCAGTTTTCAACAAATCAAACGGTCAACCTTCACTAACCACACTACATTCATTCCACTTCATCTACCACATCATCCATCTATTTCCCTTTATCCAATAAAACTTCACCATGTCAATTTCCCATTGTGCCACAACGCTTTCATTCCATTACCTGTCTCATGGTCAATTGAAATTATATTTTTTCCTATACACCGCATTGATTTAAAACATGGTTTTCGAACCCATAAGAATTAATTTTATGCAACCGAAAGAGGTTTTTTCTTTGAACGTCCTTATTAACAAAATCCTCTCCTAGTTTTGTAACATCGCTTGTGGTTTGTGTGATTTTAAAGAAATTTTGAAGACATATATTCCCGAATTTTTCCTGTATAGTCATATTTTTACAGAATAGATTGTGCCCAATAAAAGATGATTCTTGAGAAAATGAAGGAGGTGCGTGTTCCTAAGATACTAAAGTACAATAACCTACTTCATATTTTACACAGATATTACATAATCAGAGATAGAAGTACATCTTCACAGCCTATTGTTCGGATTGTGTAAATTCCTTTTTAGACATATTTTTGCAAAAAGTATTGTTAATAGCTAGAGCTAAATTTTTTGAAATTGAGAGAGGTTTATCTCAAGAATATACTCATATAAAATAACCTCTCTCAATTTTTACAAAAATACCTCGGATGGTTATATACAAAGGCATGATTGGACCCTATTTTGCAAGATTTCGGGAGGAAAATGCTCAAAGGCAGTTAGGCCACCTCATCAACTAAGAGTTGCAATTCAATTCGAATTTCTCTTTTTTGTAAACAACAATGCATAATGATAGTTCCAAGTAGATACATTGTTTTAATGTCCTCGACTTGAAGCTTAAACCCTTGGTTGGTCGTACAAGGTCCTACGTTAAAGACTCGACTTCTTTTATTGGGGAGCTCAAGGACATTAAGCTGGACTCTGGGATATTCTAGTCAGTTTTGATATTGTTTACTTGTACACTTTCATCCCTATAAATGAGTCCATGGAAGTGATCAACCATCTAACCAATCCTAATACTGCTAAGTTAGATGAGATCTACCTCACTTCGACCTTTTTCTATTTTGAAGATGAGTTCTTTGAGCAAAGCTGTGGGGTTGCTATGGGCTCTCCCCTTTCCCCTGTCGTTGCTAATCTTTTTATGGAGTATTTTGAATCCAAGGCTCTTAACTCAACCTACCTCCTGCCTAAGCTATGGAAGAGATATGTAGATGACACTAATGTCATCTGGTCTCATGGCCAAGAGGAGTTAGCCCTCTTCTTTGATCATCTCAATAGTCAATCCTCGACCATTAAGTTCACTAAGGAGCAAGAAACCGATGGTTGCCTCCCTTTCCTAGATATTCTTATCTCTAAGAATAGTGATGGTTCCCTCTCCCACCGAGTGTTTCGTAAGAAAACTCATACGGAGCATTATCTTCATGCTAGTTCCCACCATGTCCCAGCTCAGAAGTTTGGGGTTCTCAACACCCTTGCTACTCGTGCCTTAAGGAGCTCTGATGAAAAGAGCTTCGAGGAGGATAAATCCCATCTCCTTAATGTATTTGTTGAGAACGGTTATAGTAGAAACTTGGGACAAAAGGCTTTCCTCAAAGCTGTTAAGAATTCATTCACTAAAAGGGATAACAAGGAGCGGATTCCTGGTGTCTATATTTCATTTGTTCAGGGGACCACGAATAGGATTGTGAGGATTATTAAGAAGCATAATGTCCCCTCAACCTTTCGACCTCTTAACACCATTCGTAAGTCCCTTAGATCAGTGAAGGACCCTATCGACCCCAAGGACATGAAAGGGGTTTATATTATTCCTTGTTCATGTGGGACCCCCTATATTGGTGAGACTGGTCGCTCCATTAATCAAAGGATTAGTGAGCACGCAACTAGCCTGAAGCATAGGATGGCCAAGTCTTCTACGTTAGCAGAGCATGTGGAGAAAACCAATCATCATGTCTGTATCGAAGAGGCTAGTGTTATTGCTAGAGTGTCCCAATTCCATCACTGGAAATTTAGGGAAGCGCTTGAGATTGAAAAAGGCCGAACAATCTCAATAGGGAGGATGGCTGGAAGATCAGTAGTTGCTGGGTCCTAGCCCTCTCCTCCTAGTGTTGTCTTCTTGTCTTCCCCTCCCTTTGTTTATTTTTTTTCTTATTTCTTTTTAAAATTTCCCCTGGTTTTCTATTTCTTGTGGCCTTTGTTCTTTATGATTGATTTCGTTGGAAAAGAAAATAATCTATGATAATTTTAACCCTTAAATTAACCATTAATTAAAAAAAAAAATTAAATGTTAGAATATTCTTTCTTCCCTTAAATTACCTTAATATTTATATATTAAATATTAAATTAGAATTAATTTATTTTTAATTAATTAATTTATAAGGGTTTAAAACAGTCCCTTTTCAACTAATGTATCCCTTGTTAATGCAGGGCAGATGAAAATCCTGGTGAATTTGAGCAAGAATTTTGTGCTTCTCATGATCAAACCCAAAAATGATATTGATAATGAATCTTTTAAAGGTTGTGATTCGAATTTCAAATCTGAATTGCTTGATGTAGTTAACCAATATGATGAAATGTTTCAGGAACCAAAGGGATTACCTCCCATGAGAGGAATCCAACATGAGATACAATTGTAGCAGGATTGTCCTCTTCCTAACATTGGCATGTACAGGATGTCAGTGATGGAAAGCGCAAAAATTAAGACACAAATCCAAGATTTGTTGAATAAAGGGATCATCAGACCATCTTCCTCGCCTTGTGGTTCACCTATTGTCTTGGTTCCAAAGAAGGATGGAACATGGCACATGTGTGTGGACTTTCGGACATTAAAAAAATTTACAGTAAAGAATCATTACCCACTTCCTCGAATAGATGATTTACTGGATCAATTGAAAGATGCAAAGTAATTTACTAAGTTGGACATAAGAAGTGGCTACCATCAAATTAGAATTGTTGGAGACATTTGGAAGATAGGATTCAAAACAAAACAAGGTTTGTTTGAATGTCTAGTTATGTCGTTTGGTTTATGTAATGATCCTGCTACATTCATGTGTGTGATGAATAATGTGTTGAGGCCATTTCCTAATGAATTTGTCATAGTCTACTTAGAAGACATCTTAATTTTTAGTAAATCCCGTGTTGAACATGTCATGCGTGTAAGAAAAGTACTTGATGTATTGAAGAAAGAACAGTTGTATCTTAAGATGTCAAAGTGCGACTTTGGAAAGACTTCTTTACTTTACTTGGGTCATATTGTTGGAGGAGGTGAGTTGAAAATAGATCCCTCGAAGGTTAATGACATTGTGATTGGCCAAGGCCCAAGACAGTTACAAAGATAAGAATTTTTCTGCGAGCAACCCAATATTGGAGGAAATTTATTGCTAATTTTTCTCTTGTAGCAGCTCCTTTGCATGCGTTGACTAGCGTGAAAAAGGTTTTTTAGTGGGGATGAAAACAACTAAATACCTTTGATGCATTGAAGGAACAGATCAATACAGCTCCCGTACTTGCACTTCCATACTTGAGATAGCCATTTGAGATTCAGACAGATGATAGTGACTCCGCTATGGGTGCAGTCCTCATGCAACATTGTAAGCCTATATGTTTTCATTCGGAAACTTTTAATGGTGTAGTGATTAACTATCCTACATATGGCAAGGAATTGTATGCATTGGTGTAAAGTGTGAAAAAATGGAAACACTACCTAATTGGTAAGGAAACTGTTGGGATGGGTTCCCCTGGGTCAATTTTGGGGTTAAAAATCCAAGTTTTGATGTAATTTTTGTGAAAAGATGTAAAGTCTCTGTGATTTATGGATGCAAAGCCCGTAGGTAATTAGGAGTAAAATGGGTTTTAACCCCTTGATTATGTAAAGTTGAGTCGGTTTTGAGATCCACCCATGGTTCGCGGACAATGGAATTATATAAATAGGTATGTCTTAGAGAATCTAAGGCATGATAGGAGTTGATAAATAGAAGATAGAGCAAAGAAGTGAGTCATAGAGGAGAGAAAGGCTCTACAGCTAAGTGCGCAGAGGCCTAGATTAGCATCCGCAGTTGAGTACGTAGGGTAGTCTTGAGTCTGTAACACCATATTGAAGGTTAACAAATAATATTGTTGAGGAATTCTTGTGTTTATCTCTTTACTTTTGTTTAATTATAATTGCGATATATATTGTGATTGAATAATGTCTTTATGAAATATTGATCTATTGATGCGCAAATTTTCGGGATAAGTCTTAATAACTGTATGCAATGCATGTTAAGTACTTTCACAAAGATTGTAATACATTCTGTTATGTTTGTTAACTACGTAAGTAGATTTGTGCGAGATCATATCTAGGGTTATTTTCTGATGCACGTAAGTGGATGATTCAACTATTAAAGGTCTGCAAAAGCCAATCGTAGATCTTCATGAAGGTATAAAGGCTGCTTAAAGGGAGTTGCAGTACTGAGCCCTAGGGACTTATAGATTTGCGCGAAGGAAGATCTACGGTTCCAAAAGAAATCACACTAATCTCTGGATGTAGAAACTTGGTTCAAACATCCCCCCATACTACTTCGGGTGAGACTTCAGCCTGTGCTACGCAGGTTGATGCCGAAAGGGCCAGTAGTGTAGGGTTTTGTTTGGCTCATTTAACTCTAAACGTGGGTCAGGACCCCCTAAGTCAACAAATGGTTTCGTTGCCGGGGCCGAGATCTACTTGACGGAGATGTGTGATGTCGCATCACTGGAATCTAACCAAGAAGGAAATTAAGAAGTGGTTGGATAGAAAAATTCATGAATTCATGGTGTAGGAGAATAGGAATTCCTGCCTATCAAAGGAGCAATGGTTGGACAGATACTTATATATAGAAATACATGAAATTTTCTTCTGCACCTTCCCGATTGAACTATATGAGTGGATAAATAAGTTAGTAAACGGCCAAGGAAAGTGGAAGCTTGATGGTCCAATAGTGTGGACTCCAGAACTTTTACAATGATTAGAAGCCTCTGAAGACAAGATTGCAAGCACTATTGACCACTGGTTTGATCGAATCATAGGAGGATTTGTTACAAAGTTCATAGTTGATACCTCAGTCAGCTACAATGAAGCGAAGCAAGGTTTTTCAAGGGATCGTGAGGTAAGTATTTGAGATCTCTGAATACTTGGATTAAAATGTTGTTGTGTGAAAAATGGGTTATGCCATTGGCTTGATGTTTGGATCTACATGAAGTGGAAGGATCTTTAGAAATTGTGAAGGATCAAGGCCGAAGTATAGTCCTTTGATCGAACCCCCTGTGTGTGACGACGAAGGGGTGGAACAAACCCTACCATGAAGCATTGTTTAGATGATCACTCAAGGGTTTCCTTGGATACATCACCCATCTACTCCACCTCCACCGCATAAACCATTTTCCACACCTGCACCTCCATCACCACCATCCGCTATATCGAACACAATGAAGTTGTCGATTTTCAAGGGTATAGCGAGCGAAGATACATACTAGTTTTGGTTTGTTGTGAATGTTGTGTGGACAACATGGCAGATTACTGATGAAAACATAAAGAAGGTGCATTTGGTTACTGCTCTGCAGGATCATGCCCTAACATGTTATATTAAGTACTATTCAGATCATCCTGTGGAAATTCTAGAAGAGACTAAGGATGCCTTAAATAAAGAGTTCATCAAGCCTAAGTCTGACTCATAGTCAGTAGTTGGATTTAAGGAGATCACAATGAGGGTTGATGAGATGCCTTAGGAGTTATATCAGAGGTTGAAATGTGTTATCCACGAAGCTAATATGTAGCTCACAAATGGTCAGCACCATGAGTGGTTCATAGCTTCGCTTCTACCCCACCTAAGGATTGCTTTGTCACAACAAAAGATAGGAACTCGGGCAGAAGCACTCGAAATCACAATGAGATTGCACGTAACCCCTATACAGGACATGACCTTGGGGGTATAGCAGGTTCACTCCCAGTTGCAGAACCTCTGCTTGGAATTATAGAGCTTGGAAAAAGAGAAGGATGCTAAGCCAGAGGTGCACAAGGAAGTCTGGTGTCTGAAATGTAAGAGCCAAGGGCATAATAAAGACCACTATCCCATCTTCACAAATTATATTATAGGAGGGGGATGAATTCCCCTGAGGCCAGAAGTGCCCACAGTACTGAGTGTGGGGGGCATTCTATGGTGTGCTATTTGTCAGGTGGCTAGAAAACATGTAACGGATAACTATCATTTGCTTCAAAAGTTTGTTCAAACACCGCAACAATTGTTTTGTGACTTTTGTAAATCGGTGGGCCACGATGAGAGCCACTATTGCAGCTATGAATTGATGATGGAAAAAACACCTACCTACCGAATGCAAGTAGAAACTCAACCTCCAGGGTAGGGTGTCGGAGGAGCGCACAGAGGATATCAAGGATGAGGACGAGGCTGAGGAGGAGGAGGGCTAGGTAGAGGCCAAGGTCAGGTTATTTGTTACAATTGTGGAATGCCAGGGAACTATTTGTGGGAGTTGTTAGTGTCAGTATTTGCATCCTGCCATCAGTGATCAAAAATCCTCTTTTCATATCATTTTAAGAGTCCCACTCAAATTTCTTTTATCATTCCACTATGTCATGCAAAAAAATTAGTCATTGATGGTAGTCCTAGTACAAAAACATCACTCTTCCCTAAATGTGACTACTTGCTAGCATAATTTCATATCTTGTTGATTGTACATCATCCATAAATTTATTTCTATCATGAAATTTGTATTAGTGATGAGTTCATTATGTCATCTTGAAATTCAGTCCTTAAAGGTCTCATTAGGTCTTTTAGGGTTTTAAAAGGTTTCTTTAGGTCATTAGGGTTTCCAAGGTTCCATTCCATTGCATAAGACCAGCAAGTAAAGGGTGATCAAATAACATCCCTTCACCATGTGAAGATGATTTGTAAAGAGAAATTCTTATTTCATTATGTAATTTTATGTCTTTCAAATGTAATAATTTAACCATCCCAAGTTGCTAACTCAGTGTTTCAAAGAGGTGAGATCATCAAAAGATCAATTTTTCAAAGGAAATAGTCAAGTGAAAGGGTAAAGTTTCAAAGGGTTAAGTGCATGCCAAAGGGAGTTGTCTTTTCCCAAGGGTGTCCAAATCATCATTTTCCACAAGCACTAAACCCTAATTTCCTCACCCGTTGAGCTAGGGTTGGCTATGGAATTAGAGACATCTGAGTAAATGAGGCATAAGGGAGGTCATTTCTATTGGAAATAATACTGAGAGGGGGGGGGGGGGGGGGGGTGAATTAGTATTATCAAATGAATAATATTTTCTTTTCTATACTTAGATTCATATACGCTACTTCAGTTAAGGCAACCTGCATGTATACGCAACTGTGGTTAATGCAACTAGCATATGTCCAGCAATCTTATGATTCAGTTAGTTGATCTTTAATGAGTGCATGAGAACATTATTAACCATATAAATAGTAAAAGGGTGTAATAAAGCAGAACAGATCATCACACATAAGGAGCACACATGAACACCATGATATAAGGTGGAAACCCAATGTGGGTGAAAACCACTTGCTGTGATTCGTCTCTATCTTGTTTTAATAAGAAACATCTCTTTACAATATTTCTATACTGGTACAGTCTTATACCAGTATGCAGGCTTCTACCTACAGAAGGCTACTACCTTCTCTCATTCTCCAGCTTCTCCTAGAAGGGAGCTACAACCTCCTTAGCTCTTGTACTCGCTGATGTACTAGTATGTAGGTGCTGACCTACAGAAGGCTACAACCTTATTTCTTCCTCCAGGTACCACGTTTCATAAATTTTTAGACTAGATACTCTTGGAACACAACATCATAATCTGAAGGTCACATTTCATCCCATTTTCATACTGGACCCATCAACAACATTGAAGCTCAAAATCAATCACCACTGCAATAAAACTATTGCATCAACCAAGCACCCAATACTGAATCACTGAAACCCTGTCACCAAAACATAGAACAGAACCCAGAACTCTGCAACAATACAAAGCCACCTGTATCACCAAAAATCATGTACCAGAGTGCATACGCTACTTTGAAGAGTTGAACCAGCGTGTGTACGCAACTTCACCAAAGCGAACCAACATATATTTCATCAAATACTTACTTATAACTTCGCTGCACTTCCCGAATTCAGACATACCCAAATCATTACATACAAAAAGATAGTACGTGTGTTAGCAACCAGATTTATAATTCCATCAGATCACATAAAGATAAGTCATTATGATCGTGATCCATTATTATATCTCATTCATTAACACTAAAGCTAATCACAACAACCAATCTGAATATGTAGAATATTGTCACCAGTAAATAGTCACCCGAACTCAGACTTTGCATCAACTACCAGAACTACCTGTAACTTAACACATCATAATTCATATGGTCTACGCTACTTAGATGTATCTAGCCTATGTATATATGCACTTTTATCAAAGTCAACCAGCATAGACATTTGTAAATATTCATTCATAATTTGCAGGTATTCCAGACTCGAGTTATACCCAGATCATAATATTTAGAGAACATTACATGCATCAGTATACAGATCTAGAATGAGCATGATCAAACCATATATAGATGATCCATTCCAAGCCATAAGATCCCAATCCATCATTAGATCTTGTCCTCTATCAACTGCTAAGATTCTTCCTTGGCTCAGATCAAGTAAAGCATCATAAACCCATAACCTGCATACTAGATCTCATACTACATCAAATATTCGAGACTTTCTAAGTATCTTTTCCTAATGATCTTCTCTTCCTTTTATAGTCTTAGGCCTTACTCAATACCATGGTCCAAAACCACTTAGAAACAATACCTTGGTCCAACTACCTGGGGTGAATACCTTGGACCAAATACCATGGACCAATACCAAAATACCATGGTCCAAATACCACGGACCAACAACTTAGTTTCTGACACGTACGTGTGTTTCCTTGCATGAAAGTGCGTGTATACGCAGATTGGTCAATGTAAACATGCGTATACCTTGTTTTCTTTCATTCTATGAGCCTAAACTATGATTCAATACTGTTAACTTGTAGTAATTTGATCTTCATCATCAAGGACAACACCTGTATCATAATGTTAACTTGTTGCACTGTGAACTGTCATTTCCTTTGAACTTCCCCGCATCACATCTGTTAACACAACTACCATGTATTAATATCACATCTGTAATCTCTTGTGAAGATTCATCTAGTTACCATGTATAAGTGAGTTGTTCTGCTGCGAGAGGGTTGCCATCAAGTATAACACATTCATCATAATGTCAACAATCTCCCCCTTTGGACTTGATGGCAACAACAACACTAAGTCACTGGATACAACTACCATGTATTAATATCACATCTGATATCTCTTGTGAAGATTCATCTAGTTACCATGTATAAGTGAGTTTTTTTGCTAAGAGATGGTTTCCATCAAGTACAACACATTCATCATAATGCCAACAATCACCCCCTTTGGACTTGATGGCAACAACAACACTAAGTCACTCTCCCCCTTTGACATCAAGGGCAAGGGGCGGACCAAGATCTTCTCCCCCTAAGAGCAGAAGACTTTCGTATCATGCCCCCAATAGGCATATGTTGAATTCTTTGATTGAACTACCCCTTTGTTCATGCTGAGATATGTTGTATGAAGTCTTTGATTGAACTCCCCCTTTGTTCATGTTGAGATGTATTGTATCATCCATACTCCCCCTAAGCACATGTAGAGTCTGAAAACATTTTCAAGAAAATAACATGACTCTATAAGTCAACTATGTGAGTGTGACCTTCCTATCACCAATGACTCATACATACATTCATTCTCCCAACCAAGTGGGGATAAACTTGACTCATCTACCCAACCAAGTGGGTATATACCAGATACCAATTGTTTATACATGACTGAAATATTACATCATCCTTCCAATGCATAGTGGGGGTACAAATTACATCATATGACCAAAAGGGATTCATCAAATGACTATAATAGATGAAGACAAACTATTACATCATGAGTCTTCATATGATCTTTACATCGAATGATATACATGACATTTATAATAGAGACCAAATATCTAACAAGACCATGATAGTCATCAACAACTATCATACACAATGTATGATCTGCTCCATAGTCATCTGTCAACAGCATCCAAACCAGAAACCTGTATATGTCCATTAGTGTAGATATCATCAACCTGTCTCCATATAGATATCAACTCATCCTTTTGAACATTATCATAGCCTTCCATGAATGAATTCTGCATATGTCATACAAAATCATTCACATTATATCGTATGTGAAAAAAAAACACCATAGCCATCACATCATCATCAAGATCTGCATGATCTTTTATACCATCCATGTATCATCACTCGAGAACATCCCTCATCTGATAAGCATCAATCAACATATGTGAGTAACAACCAATCATCATATAGGTAATGCAATCTTTGAGTAATCATCCATGTATCTAGCATACTATATATAGCACTATGTATCATCAACAACAACGATCCTCAACCATGTGAGAGCCAAGAACTATAGGAATCCTGCATCATAACTGTATAATGTGATCTTTATTCATATGATGACAACAACATATGAGTGACTCATCATCAAGTAATGAAGTTGTGTATTCAAGCTTTGTACTTCTCCTTATCCTTATGAAGATCACCATGTAAGCAACATGTATGCATCATCAGAGAATCAACCATAAATCTGATCTGAACACCAACTATGTAACCCCAAGAATCATATGAGATTTTGTCATGGAAAAATCATAACCATATCATAGCAAGATGTATCATAAGCATCATCACTAAGGACTTCTAACTATAATGCCAATAATGCATTATTCAAAGCATATGCTCCCCCTGAACCTGTGCCATCGGTTTACTGTCAGATCTGATCATGCATATATCAGCAAGAAGTATCAAGGCATCATCATCAAGTTAGGATCAAAAACACTTCTAAACATCTTATGAGTATCAAGACATTTCCACACATCATTAGAAGATTGTAGCCATTATCAAACAGAGAAAATAATGGACTGAATCATATCATGCCCTTTTTCTTGAGCCTGTCCCATTGCTTTTCCTCAACCTAACATATACACGACTGTGCAATGTCTAACTCGCGTATATACATGACTTCTGGTGAGCTCCTGTATTGTAGCAATAATGCTACAACTCTTGGGGCTTCCTGTCTCTCATTTTATCAACCCGGTAGTTCGTACAAACTTGGAAGCGACGGTGCTATATGCACAAGTACTAGCTCTTGTCGCAGCTGTCACTTGGTCAGCTGGCACAAGTCCGCTAGGGCTCAAGCCAACTTCTATAGGCTCTCAGAAGAAGCTTGCTAATTGATGGACGAAAGCTAATCTCAAAGGAAAGCTACTTTACTTGACAAAAATGAACTGAAAGCAAATCAAAGCATGTAAACCTAGGAAACCCTAATTTGACTAGTCTAACCTCTACAATGCAAAGAATGTCAATGCAACTTCTACCAATGCTGTCATTACCTCTCATAAGTGAAAGTGCATGGATCTAAACTACTTGCATCATGAAAGTTATGTTTTTGTATTTTTCCTTTAAGTGTGTGGAATGATTGTGATCTTGTGCTAACTAGGGTTTGGTTGTGCAGATGGGATGGAGAAGGAGGGAAAGCGTGGGACAGGTTGGGGAGGCTAGGAGAGGTCCCTAGGGATCCTTAGCATCCATCCACAGAGGTTCCTCGCATTAAGATGCTCAGCAACCGAGAGAGTGGCCTCCTACAGGATGTCTGCAGGGGATCCTACAGGATACTCTGGTTTCTACAGGATGTCTACAAATGGCTACAGGATGACCTACCGTGAGTGTTTAAAGTGATGGGGGAGTAATGGAATGGTAGGGGGAGATGTGTAAGGTAGGAATAAGGCTGGTGATGGCTTTAGAAGTGAAGGAATAGGATGGGGAGTGAGTGTAGGGAGTGGGTTGGAAGATAGAGGGCTAGGTCAACGAAAGGGCTAGAGAATGGAAGTACGTGAGGAGTGAAAGACTTTGGGAGATAACGAGTGGAGCAGGGGTCAAAGATGTGTTTGCATGCGTGATCAAGATGGAGGACGAAGTGATGGAATGAGAGAAAGCAGTGTAAGTGAAACAAATGCTTATGACTGTCACCAAACCGAAAGTGCATCAACCTAAACTACCTGTGCTTGTAAATTCAATGAACAGCAATCCAAAACACAAAGGAGAATGTGCATGAAGTTGTGGTAAAGGAGTGTGGTGCAGATGTGAATCATGTGGAAGCATCTAACATAACGTGACTGTGTTTGCAGCAATCATGAAAGAAAGAAATGCGTATTTTTGGTGGTTAGTCATGGACTTCACTCCAATCCTAGATGAGATGGCAGTGAGCCTTAACAACCTTTTTGTTGGAGCTCCAATCGATTATATCTATCCTCTGCTACACTAAGCAAGTGGAAACAAATTCACCATAAGCAACTCCTATCTAACTCATGAAAAAGACCAACTTAACAACCTGTAATTCGAATTGCATGTGCAAATGAAAAGCTCAAAGTGCTGAAATGAAATGGAAACAACACTACAACAGAGGGGATCTATGGCTCTCAGGTTGGGCCCTAACCTGAGAGCTATAGTCTCCTTAAGAAAACTCAGAACTAGATCAGAATCTGCCTTCTTTATTCATAATCCGATATCATGCCAAATTGGCTTACAAAAAGGAACAAAAACTGAGCTGTGCTCCAAAATTACAATAGCAATACGAGAGTTTCAACAACCTATCCAAGGCTAAGGCCTCTATACTTATACAAAAACGATGATCCAACAAGTGTCCTTGATTTTAGGAGCTCGGCTGTCCAACTAGAGTTTAACTGCTGATCCTGTAGGACGGTCATAACTGCTGTTCTTGTAGAGCAGTTTATAACTGCTGTTCCTGTAGAACAGCTGGCTACTTCTGAGCTCGGAGGGGAGATGGATTGGAGCTCGGAGTTCTTGGTGGGAATCACGAGGAATGTCCCTAAGACCGTGGACATCCTCTCCTAAAAACCAGCAGTGCCACCTCATTGTCTCCTTGTCTCCTTTTTCATTGTCTTTTGCTCCCTTTTAATGCCAAAACCTGGAATCATAATGCATTAGTCACGTAGATAGAGTGCCTACCCTTCTTCCTACAAACAACATGAATAAACTAAGAAATGCATGCATAATCAATAAAAAATGAATGGTTTGAGCAAGTAGAATAGGCCAAAATGAGCCCAAATTGTACCAAAATTGGGGCTCATCATCACCCCCCAGCTGAACCATTTGCTCATCCTTGAGCAACCTTGCTCCTGCTCCTGCTCCTTGGCTGAGGACTCGGGACCGGAACAGGCTCTTTCTTTTCTGCTTTTGATGGCCCTACCTTCTCTGCCCCTGGTGGTGACGAGGGTGATGCTTCCTTCCCCTTTTCTATTTCCTTGAGTCAGGCTTCGGAAGGCGACTGGCCTATCTTTCGTGTCCAGGAAGTTAGTTTTGGGCTCCCCTTTTTGGGGGTGGCTGATGTTTTAGAGGGGGTCCTTGCACTGGGTGAAGTAGGGACATCCCCTGAAGTGGTTTGGCTACTGGGTGGAGGCTGTGGCTTGCCCGTGGTCATCCTCTTGCTTCTCCTGGCTTCAGGTGGTAGAGGGGTCTCCCTCTCCCTTTTCTCTTTCGGTTTTGGAGGTGTGTTGAGGGCAGCCAGTGCCGCTGCTACCTCCTTTTCAAGAATTCCAGCCTTCTCTTTCTTGCGTTTTGCTCTCTCGGAGCTCCTTGTAGAGGGCCCTTCCTTTTTAGATTTCGGGCTTCCTGTGGAAGACCCTGCTTTGCCCGCTTCCGGGCCTCCTGTAGAAGATTCTTTCTTTGTCTTTGGACTCTCTATAGGAGGCTGTTTCTCAATGACCTTCGGGCCTCTTGTAGAAGCCCCTCTTTCCAATCTCGGGCTTCTTGTAGAAGTCCCTGTCTCTGTCTTCGGGCTTCCTGTAGAAGCCTGTGGTTGCACTTTCGGGCTTCCTGTAGAAGCCTTTGTCTCCGTTTTTGGGCCTCCTGTAGAAGCCTCTTCTCCAACAATTTTCGGGCTTCCTGTAGAAGCCTTGGTCGTTGCTCTTGGGCTTCCTATAGAAGCCTGCTCCTTACTGATCTTCGAGCTTCCTGTAGAAGCCTTTGTCTTTGTTTTCGGGCTTCCTGTAGAAGCCTGTGTTTGTGTTTTCGGGCTTCCTGTAGAAGCCTGTGTTTGTGTTTTCGGGCTTCCTGTAGAAGCCAGTTTTTGTGTTCCTGTAGATGCAACTCTCACCACCTTTTCTTACTTGGCTGCATGGATTTTGCTTTTGGATTTGACTGCAGGAGCTGACGAGGTGCTTGGGCTGGCAGGGACCACCTCAGTTTTGACTGCCCTGCTTTTCAACCTATTTTCCCTTGCTGACAGGATGGGGGTGTCCTCTTTTGCTCTGTCATCCTTTCCCTCCTCCTTCTCCTTTCGTTCTTTCTTCTGTGTTGGAGTCGGGACCTTTTGGCTTTTCCCTTTCTTACTCTCGGCTACTGGCTCTTCTTCTTCACCGCTAGAGGATCCCGTTTCTTCGAACAACATTTTTATGTCCCCTTCTCTTGTTAAATTCCTGAATGATTCCCATGCGAGGGGGACTTTATATGAGTGGAGAGCATCCTCCACAAGCAATTTTATTAACCCATGATGGGCTATCTGATCAGGGATTCCGTCCTTGAGCTTTGTAGAGCACTCCATCAAGGACTGCAGTAAAAAGTAAGGAATGCTCAGCCTCTGTGTTGCAGGGAGGTCAATCTGGTGTCTTAGTTCGTTGAGCAGCCTGAAGTGATACGCATATACGATGCTGTAACGACCCTCACAGGTGATATATTTCATAATTTGCAAACTGACTTCGTTCCATGGTGGCAACAGGCTTGTCCTTTTCACCCCATTTTTGTCCTCTGTGAATGATTCTTCAGGTGGGAAGAACTCCTTCTTTGCTTGCTGGCTCTGCTTCCGCTCTTCTTTATCCCACGGCAGACCCATGGGCAGTTCTGTGATTCGACTTATATGCTCTGGGGTGAGTTGGAGGCTGAGACCTCTGAAGCTTACTGTGGCCAGTGTCTGGGATTTAGGCTTCAATGCCTGCAAGAATTCCTCAGCTACTTCATCATCGTAGCCCTGTAGCTTATCACAAAAAGGCATCCATTGTGCCTTGGTAAAGAGATCTACCACTGCTGGATTTCTCCTTTATTTGGTGGAATCTGTGGGTTCTCGCCTGATAAATCCACCCGGCATGATGCACAATTTTCTTAACCGGAGGTGGTGATGGTGGAAGAGAGTTTAGTTTCGGTGACAGAGTGCAGAACAATGCGTATAACCCACAAAAATTTTACAACACAGTCTAACCACGCAACAATCCTGTAGAATTGCAGTATGGGCACACAGACAGCAATTGGTCTACTTTCTCATTTACCCTGACAGTAATTGACAATCCTACCACCTTAAATGAGCAATTACATGAGAAGTCCAGGGTTACCTCGTTACTCGACCACCTTTTTTTGTGAACACCCGCGTTCTTGTAGAAGACTGCGTCCTGTAGGACTGCGTTCCTGTAGAAACTGTTCCTGTAGGAGCAGTGTGCAAACTTCGGGGAGGACTGCAATTGGACTGCAGTTGAGGTGCGCTTCACTGGTGTTCAGTCGGCCGAAAGCTTGGCGTATCAACATGCAGAGGTATTTAGAAGAGTTACTCAAGTTTTGAAGTGGAGGTGGATGGATATACGCGCACAATCTAGCCGATTAGATTTTGAATCGGCGCAGCTCGTGGCGCGGAGGGTGAGCTGTCCCCACCGGACCATTGGCTGATGTCACCCATCATCTGCCTGCACATTCACTTGCTGCCGCATTCATTCCCACAGATCTGCCGCCGCCCTTTTCGGTTAAACTTGTTTCTCGGTTGACGGGACTGATCTTCACGTGCGTGCTACGTGTTCTCTTTGTCGTGGCTGCCACCCCATCATCTGACTATCCCTTCACTAGCCAATGTGGCCAGTCAACTGGCCTTACGGCCGCTCAACCATTCATTTCTACGCCATGCAAACAAATCAAAGTAATACTCATGCGATTTGATGGAAGGAAGGATTAGAACACTTACCTGCGCGCGTCTGCACATGATTTTCAGTTTTTTGGACGACGGATCTACCTGCTGCATGTGGCTTACACAGTCCCGGAGGCTCGTGGTTACAGGATGCTGGCGATGTAGTGGACGCTCTGGTTGCATGCGCCTGCGTGTTGCTTGCAGATGGCTGGGCGATGAATGGTATCCACTCCTGCAGGTTTGACTGATACAGGATTCCCGCGGGGTGCCTTGCTATAGTCTCACCTCCTTGGGTGCATGCTACTTGACAATGGAGATGACCTGCTAATCACGCTCCCGAAGCTTCTGATGCTCGACATGGACATGGTATGAGCTCTCGGTGTTCATTTTTCTCTGACAACTGATTTTTCCACGAGAACTCATTGATCTGGTTTGCTGGTGCAGGGATCTTAGTTGCATGGTGACGAGGATGGTGGAGCAAGGGATCAGCATCGTGCATGGGCCCAAAAGAGGCTTGCATGCGTCCACACCAACCCGTAGTCATCAGATCTGCTCATGAAACGCATTCTGGCTCGCTCTGAGCTTCTACAAGAAGTTTCCTGTAGAAGTACAGAGCTTCTTGTAGACAGGCAGCTCTTCCTGTAGAAATTTGCACCTTCCTATAGAAAATTGCACCTTCCTGTAGAAAATCTGTGTCTTCCTGTAGGAGACTCAGTTTATAATAAAAGTGCACATACCTTGAAGAACAGAGGCATTCTTGGAGGAGGTGCTGGTTAGGTGTCCTGGATGCATGATAAGGACTTCTGGCTTTGAGTTGAGAGGCTTCCTCTCCTCCATAGAACACCTGCAATCTGCATGCAAATTTCACATAATGACTTATTGATCTTGTGTGTTTTTTTTTTTTTTTCTCTTTTTTTTTTAAAGATAGAAGGGGCGCCTCAATGAGGTTTTCACCCCTACCACCTACCTTGGGCGCCTCGGAGAGGTTTTCACCCAAGGATCTTTATTATTATTAATTTTTTTTTTTTAGATGCTTCAGGGTGTGCCCAAAGCAGGGGCAGGACCCTTCTCTATGACCAATACTGCCTTCTCCATTGTTTTGATGAACTCTTGTCTTGAGGGAGGCTTCCTGTAGATCTTCAATCGATGCCCATTGAAAAGCATGGGAATGGCTTCCTCATCAATGGTTCGAATGAGGACGGACCCATTGTCATGACACTTTTCCACGGAATATGGTCCCAGCCACCTGGTTCTCAACTTCCCCTTGAAATCTTTGTATCTGGAATCATACAAGAAAGCCCAATCTCCCGGCTGAAATTGCTTTTCATGGAGATGTTGGTCATGCCACACCTTCCTCTGAAGTTGAACCACTTCTGAGTGAAGGAGGGCCTGCATGCGGTGCTCATCCAGTCCATTCAGCTGCAATAACCTTTCTTGCTGTGCATGGCTGAGATCTAGGTCCAGCTGAGCTGCCATCCTCAAAGTGTTATACTCAAATTCAATGGACAACAAAGCTTTCTTCCCATAGACCAGCTCATAAGGTGTGAAGCCGGTGGTGGTCTTCCAAGTCGTGTTGTAAGCCCATGTGGCTTCAACCAGGCGATCTGCCCAGTCCTTTCTGCTGCTGCTCACCACTTTAGTCAAGATCCCTTCTAATGCTCTATTGGTGACCTCCACCTGCCCATTTGCTTGAGGATGATAGGGAGTGGAGGTTCTATGCTTGATCTTGTGATGAGCTAGGAGATCTTCAACTAGGTGGGAGGTGAACTGGCTCCCTTGATCGGTGACCAGCTCTCTTGGATAGCCAAACTTATAGAAGATGTTCTCTCTTAGGAACTCGACCACTTTTTCTTCTGTTGCTGCTTTGATTGCTTTGGTCTCTGCCCACTTCGTCAGGTAATCAGTGCACACAATGATGTAGGATCTTTGCCTCGAAGAGGGATTGATTGGACCCACAAAGTCCATGCCCCACTTCTCAAATGGCTCAAGAGTCACTTCAGGTTGGAGAGGCATCTCATCCCTTTGGGTCGGTTTCCCTATTCTTTGGCATTGGTCACACTGGCTGACATATCTTCTGAAATCTTGATGAAGTGTGGGCCAATAGTAGCCTGCCTGCAGGACCTTGAAGGCAGTCCTCTTTGCTGCAAAATGTCCTCCACAAGGCCCATCATGACAGGTGAGGAGGATGTCAAAGACTTCCTCTTCCCTTACACAACGCCTCAAGATCTGATTGGGGCCAAGCTTGAACAGATTACCCCCAATCCATGTAAATGAGGCACTCTTTCTGATGATTTTGCTCTTCTCTTTTGAAGAGAGGTGCGGAGGGAACTGAGCTGAAACAAGGTAGTTTGCTATATCAGCAAACCATGGAGAGAGTACTGAGATAGCAAACAGATGCTCATCAGGCATCTGGTCATCCACCGTCCCATCTTCATCTGCAGACAAATCCAATCTAGACAAGAAGTCAGCAACAACATTTTCTCTCCCTGGTTTATCAACAATGGTTAGATCAAACTGCTGCAATAAAAGTAACCATCTAATAATACGAGCATTCACATCTGGTTTATTCATCAAATATCTAATAGCATCATGGTCAGTATGTACAAAAGTCTGGTAACCAGTAATATAATGTTGGAACTTGCTCAGTGCATGGACCACAGCTAAGAATTCCTTCTCGGCTACAGTGTAATTTAGCTCTGCTTTGGACAAGTTTTTGCTAACGAAGTAAATGGCATATGGAAGTTTTTGCTCAACTTGTCCTAAGGTTGCACCTATGGCTTTGTTCGAGGCATCAGTGTGGATGTGGAAAGGTAGGGCCCAGTTTGGACCTCTCAGGATTGGAGCTGACACTAACTTGTCCTTTAACTCATTCAAACTCCTCTGACAATCGTCAGTCCACTTAAACTCCACATCTTTTGCCAACAGACCAAACAATGGTGAGGCTAACTTGCTGAAGTCCTTAATGAATCTCCGGTAGTATCCTGCTAATCCCAAGAAACTTCGGACATCCCTTACTTTTTGAGGAGGTGGAACCCTCTTGATGAGAGCAATTTTGTTAGGATCCACTTGCAATCCTTGGGAAGAAATTGATCCGGATTTAAGCAGGAACGCAATAGATTACAGAGATAACCATATATACAAAGATGCGATAACCATAAAAATAGAGATGCAGCGGAAATAATACTTCACTTCACTAATGGAGAATACTGAAATATGCTTACAAATAGAAATGACCCAGCTAGGGCGATGGTAGCTTATCTCTGAGAAGAGATGTGTCGGCTACATGCCTCTGAACTATTCCGAACTGTCTTTACAATGAGGCTCGAAGGCCTATTTATTATTGAGAAACAATGGAAAACCCTTAACATTCCAAAACCTAACCCTAGAAGATGAAAACACCAAACTATGGGCCCCGTTTGGGTAAATTGGTACATCAACTTCCCGGGGTCGTAACTTTGGCATACGATCTCCGTTTTACGCGCATGATAGCCCGTTGAAAAGATCTTTCTGAGGACTATAACGCAAACAACGATTTTTTATCTAAAAAATCGCAGCAGCGGGATTTCCCAAAAAACGTCGTTTAGGGCCTCAAAACGGCTCCGGAAGTTTAGGACCCGAAAACTGCTAAAAATAGTAAATTGTGCTATAATTAAGGAAACTGAAAATGTCAAGAGGGACAATGGTGGGGGTCTAGGTGGACTTGGCAGGTGGCCACCAATATCCACCTGGATCAGAAATAGTATGGCCTAGCACGGTCCCTTCAGTCATTAGGAATTCACATTTCTCAGGGCTAAGGGACAAGTTCATCTCGATGCACTTGGTTAGGACCTTTCCCAAGTTGGACAATGCTTCCTGGAAGTTGGCCCCATAAGGAGTAAAGTCATCCATGTATATTTCCACTGCATCATGGACCAACTCCAAGAAGATGCTCAAGACAGCTCTCTGAAAAGTAGCAGGAGCATTGCATAGCCCAAAGGGAAGGACTTGGTAGGCAAAGGTACCCCAAGGACAAGTGAAGGTGGTCTTATCTTGGTCTTCCGGGCTGATTTGGATTTGATTGTACCCGCTAAACCCATCCAGGAAAGAGAAGAACTTCTTTCCTGCCAGTCCATCCAACACTTGATCTATGAAAGGTAGAGGGAAATGGTCTTTCTTTGTAGCTTTGTTCAGCTCACGGTAATCTACACAGATCCTCCACTTCCCATTCTTCTTGGGAACCAACACTAGAGGGGACACCCATTCACTATCTGAGATGGGGTAGATGAATCCGGCATCCAACAATTTTTGCAACTCTTCCTTGACAATGTCCTTAAGGGCTGGATTCATTCTCCTCTGGGGTTGCCTAACTGGTTTACAATCCTCTTTGATGTATATATGATGGGTACAGACCGAGGGATGGACTTCTTTCATCTCCTTATAGCTCCAAGCAAAAGCATCTAAGTGGCTGGCCAATAGGCTACACAACTCCTTCTCCTGGGAAGGAGATAGGGAGGAGCTGATCTTTAATGCTCTCTCAGGGCCGAACTCCACACTTTTGACTCTGGGAGTGACAGGGCTGGTTGTACAAAGGTCCACTAAGGTGCTAGCTTGGGCATCCTCCACCAACTTCTCTAAAGATAGTGCACTGGAAGGTGGATTCTGGATCAGGGTCTCAATCAAATCATCCTCGGTAGGAGGGTTTCTTCTAGTGGTATCTAGGGTGCACAGAGGTGCAGAGTACACCTCGTCTTCCTCTCCTTCCTCCAACCAGAGTGGTAAATCATGCTCTAAAGAAGGTTGGGAAGGAGGGTATAGGACTAGCTGCTTGGACATGGGACCATTTTTGATGGTCATGTTTCCTGCCCGACAACTTATGTAAGCATCTGCAGTAGCTAACCAAGGCCTTCCCAAGATGAGAGGATATCCAGTAAGCTTGGCCTTTGGTTGCAGAACCAGGAAGTCTGCAGGGTATTCCCAAGAATCAATAGAGACCAAGACATCCTCCACAATCCCTTCGGGAGTCACGGTGGAGCGATCTGCTAATTGCAGTACTGTCGAGGTCTTCCTCAAGGAACCCTGAAGATTGAGTTTAAGCATGGTATCCCTGGTCATCACATTGATGGCTGCCCCCAGATCAATCAAGGTGTGGGGGATAATGGTGCCATTGATGTGAACATCTACTACAGGACTTCCATGATCTAGGTACTTTGGGCAGATGACTTGTCCTAGCATAAGGTCAGACAGCTGTCCTATGACATTGATAGTTGAGGCATCTTTCTTCCGTCTGCCTGGGTGTTTGAAACACTTCTCCTTAACCAGCTTGTTATATATTGGCACATCCTTGATGGCTTGGAGAAGTGGGATTTTTACACACAACTGCTTGAGCTCACCCAAAAGCTCATATTCTTCTGGGTTAGGTTGTGTGGTCGCTGTTAGTCTCACAGGAAAGGGTGGAATAGGCTTTGGTTCACTCTCCTGATGGTTTTCCTCATCCTCTGGGGGAGGAGGTTGGCGATCTGGAAGAGTCTTTCCAGATCTAAGATTGATCTCCTGGATCTCCACAGCATAGGTAGGGCATGAGGTCTCCCCAGTATATACCTGCTGAGCCTGTCTATTGTTGGGGTTCGGGTTCGGTTGAGCAGGCATCTGAGGTTGCCTTGGAGGAGCAGGAGGTAAAGGCTGAGGTTGAACTGGTGGTGGAGGCAAAATGGCAGGAGGAGTGTTGTATTGGGGCCTCCACCTCGACTGAGGAGCACTCCATTGAGGCTGCGACTGGGTATGTGAGTGATATGGATGAGAAGTAGGTTGAGTAGGGTACTGAGGTGGATAAGACCATGGAGGAGGCATGGACCAAGAAGGATGAGCAGGGGGACCCTAGGAAGGCATGGGAGTCGAGTGGTTGGGGTTGTAATAAGCTTGAGATGCCCCTTGCATCCCCTGCTGATAAGGTCTAGATCCTTGAGGCCTCCTTTGGTTGATGAAGTAGAGAGGTTCAGTGGGGGCTTCGGTTCCTTGGTACATGGCTTTAAACCCAGGTAAGGTTGGACACTGATTTGTTGGGTGGTCCTCCTCACAAACGAAACACACTTCAACCGAATGCAATGGACATTCGTTCTTAGGGTGTCTTCTGGTGCACCTAGGACAGAAGACAGCCAAGGCTCTCTCAGCTTCTTCTTTCTTCTGCTGGATCCTGAATGTGTCCAGCTGCATGGCAATGGTCTGTCTCACCTCACTCTTAAGATCTTCTAATTGGTTTGTAAACTCATGTTTGAAGAAAGGGACACCAGTGGAGAGGACATTTCCTCTACCTCGTTTTCTAGCTGCCCTGGAATGATTTCGAAACACAGTCTTGATGTCCTCATAAGGCAGTTGGTAAATGTCCCCCCCAGCTAACATGTGAAGGGTGTCTAAGAGATCTTCAGGGACTTCTCGGAGTAGAACCAACTTGAGGGATTCAGGGTCAAGTGTGCACCTGGCCCGTTTATAGCTAAGTTGGAACCTCTCCTCATAATCCTCTAAAGACTCATCATTCCCCATGGTCATTCGAAAGATCTCTCCCTTGGTTTCCTTGGACCTACAATAATCCCTATACTTGGTATCGAAGGCTTGCTGCATCTGAGCCCAAGTAGCGATGCTATTCCCAGGTAATCCCATGAACCAGCGTAGTGCTGCATCCTTAAGAGTGGAAGGGAAAAGCTTCAGCTTTTGCTCATCTTCAGTATAGTCATAGGTTCTACAAAGGACAACAAACTCAAACAAGAAGGTATCAGGATCCTCAGTGGTCAGTCCATGGAAGTGAGGCAAGGCGGAGGGGCTAATGTTTTTCATTTTCATATCTCCATTGGTCTCTCGGATGGGGAAAGCTCCTTCTATTCTCTCATCTTCTCTCCTATTATCAGCCATGGCTTCAGATGGAGTGGTCTCTAACTCTTCTTCTTCTATAGGGTCTTGGTATATCTCAGGAGGTTCACCTATAGGTTCCTCTGGGTCACTGTCACCAAAGAAGAGAGAAGGGTGACTCAGTGATGTGGTGGGGGTGTTTGGTAGGAATTTGCCTAATCTATCTCGGTTCCTACGAGGCATGAAATGGAAAGGACTTTTCTTTTTTGAGTGCTTTTGCTTTTTTTCTTTGGTACCTGCAAAACTGAAACAAAGTGATCTACAACTAACTATATTGCTTAAATGAAATTGCAGAATTGGAAAGCTAATCTAGGAAAGCAAGAAATATTAATCTAGGAAAGAAAGAAATATTAATCTATGAAAGCAGGAAATGCTAATCTAGGAAAGCAGGAAATGCTAATCTAGGAAAGCAGGAAATGCTAAGCTACTTTTGCAGAATGGAAATGAAATAAACTACTGAGCAGAAGTAAGAGTACGAAAGTAGAAGAAAAGCAACAATTACTAATACTCTGACGCTTCCCCAGCAACGGCGCCAAAAAGATGGTGAGCTCCAGTATTGTAGCAATAATGCTACAACTCCTGGGGCTTCTTGTCTCTCATTTTATCAACCCGGTAGTTCGTACAAACTTGGAAGCGATGGTGCTATATGCACAAGTACTAGCTCTTGTCGCAGCTGTCACTTGGTCAGCTGGCACAAGTCCGCTAGGGCTCAAGCCAACTTCTATAGGCTCTCAGAAGAAGCTTGCTAATTGATGGACGAAAGCTAATCTCAAAGGAAAGCTACTTTACTTGACAAAAATGAACTGAAAGCAAATCAAAGCATGTAAACCTAGGAAACCCTAATTTGACTAGTCTAACCTCTACAATGCAAAGAATGTAAATGCAACTTCTACCAATGCTGTCATTACCTCTAATAAGTGAAAATGCATGGATCTAAACTACTTGCATCATGAAAGTTATGTTTTTGTATTTTTCCTTTAAGTGTGTGGAATGATTGTGATCTTGTGCTAACTAGGGTTTGGTTGTGCAGATGGGATGGAGAAGGAGGGAAAGCGTGGGACAGGTTGGGGAGGCTAGGAGAGGTCCCTAGGGATCCTTAGCATCCATCCATAGAGGTTCCTCGCATTAAGATGCTCAGCAACCGAGAGAGTGGCCTCCTACAGGATGTCTGCAGGGGATCCTACAGGATACTCTGGTTTCTACAGGATGTCTACAAATGGCTACAGGATGACCTACCGTGAGTGTTTGAAGTGATGGGGGAGTAATGGAATGGTAGGGGGAGATGTGTAAGGTAGGAATAAGGCTGGTGATGGCTTTAGAAGTGAAGGAATAGGATGGGGAGTGAGTGTAGGGAGTGGGTTGGAAGATAGAGGGCTAGGTCAACGAAAGGGCTAGAGAATGGAAGTACGTGAGGAGTGAAAGACTTTGGGAGATAACGGAGCGGAGTAGGGGTCAAAGATGTGTTTGCATGCGTGATCAAGATGGAGGACGAAGTGATGGAACAAGAGAAAGCAGTGTAAGTGAAACAAATGCTTATGACTGTCACCAAACCGAAAATGCATCAACCTAAACTACCTGTGCTTGTAAATTCAATGAACAACAATCCAAAACGCGAAGGAGAATGTGCATGAAGCTGTGGTAAAGGAGTGTGGTGCAGATGTGAATCATGTGGAAGCATCTAACATAACGTGACTGTGTTTGTAGCAATCATGAAAGAAAGAAATGCGTATTTTTGGTGGTTAGTCATGGACTTCACTCCAATCCCAGATGAGATGGCAGTGAACCTTAACAACCTTTTTGTTGGAGCTCCAATCGATTATATCTATCCTCTGCTACACTAAGCAAGTGGAAACAAATTCACCATAAGCAACTCCTATCTAACTCATGAAAAAGACCAACTTAACAACCTGTAATTCGAATTGCATGTGAAAATGAAAAGCTCAAAGTGCTGAAATGAAATGGAAACAACACTACAGCAGAGGGGATCTATGGCTCTCAGGTTGGGCCCTAACCTGAGAGCTATAGTCTCCTTAAGAAAACTCAGAACTAGATCAGAATCTACCTTCTTTATTCATAATCTGATATCATGCCAAATTGGCTTACAAAAAGGAACAAAAACTGAGTTGTGCTCCAAAATTACAATAGCAATACGAGAGTTTCAACAACCTATCCAAGGCTAAGGCCTCTATACTTATACAAAAACGATGATCCAACAAGTGTCCTTGATTTTAGGAGCTCGGCTGTCCAACTAGAGTTTAACTGCTGATCCTGTAGGATGGTGATAACTGTTGTTCCTGTAGAGCAGTTTATAACTGCTGTTCCTGTAGAACAGCTGGCTGCTTCTGAGCTCGGAGGGGAGATGGATTGGAGCTCGGAGTTCTTGGTGGGAATCACGAGGAATGTCCCTAAGACCGTGGACATCCCCTCCTAAAAAACAGCAGTGCCACCTCATTGTCTCCTTGTCTCCTTTTTCGTTGTCTTTTGCTCCCTTTTAATGCCAAAACCTGGAATCATAATGCATTAGTCACGTAGATAGAGTGCCTACCCTTCTTCCTACAAACAACATGAATAAACTAAGAAATGCATGCATAAGCAATAAAAAATGAATGGTTTGAGCAAGTAGAATAGGCCAAAATGAGCCCAAATTGTACCAAAATTGGGGCTCATCAACTTCTCTTCATGAAACTTACGTATGAGATTTAGAACACTGAAGTTTCACACTTTCAGCTCCCTTTGAGTCTGTTATGTCTGTACATTGTGTTGTGCCACATCTTTCTGACTGTACTTCCTTCTTCTTCCATATCTTCAAGTGTGATGATGTTTTCTCCTTTTGGTATGGTGCCCGTACTTTGTTCCTGCATTCCTTTGCTATATGTCCAAGTTTGTTACATGCATAACATCTCATATGTTTCATATTCCTTCTATAGTAGTCAATGGCTTTGTGACCAAACATATTGCAAGAAAAACAATATGCCTTAAGGTACCTAGAACGTGATGATCTTTCTATGTGATGGTCTTGAACCATTCTTCTTCTGCATCTGGCTGCAACATGTCCAAAATTATGACATACATAACATTCAACATTATTCATTTGTGGAATTGATCAACCATCACTTCCATGGTTAGGAGTAAAAGATTTTCTTTGAAGAATTTCTTTCCTTGGTTGTTGATAGGATTGACTTCTCATCTCCTTGTTGAGCATTTCAGCTTTTTCATTAGAGTTCCTTGTCTTACTAGGTAAACTAGATTCACCTTCAATATATTCATGAAAACCAAGACCAATTTTGATAGCAAGAGACCTTTGAGTACTAAGAATACCATCCAAGATCTTAGTACTATCTTGAAATCATAAGAACTTATCCTTTTCTTCTAATTTATCTTTTAGAATACTTACCTCAACCTGATGTTGCTCTTCCTTTTCAATATACTGCTTCTTCATGTTTCCTTCAATTTTTCTTCCTTCTTCCAACTGATGTCTTAATTCAATAACTTCGTTTTCTTGTTTTTCAAGAGCTTGGAGTAGTTCTTTGTTCTACTTATTTGATTCTTCAAGATCTTCTTTTAGCAAGAGGATCTTAGCTTCAAGACTTTCATAGTAACTGGATCTATCTCTGAGTTTCTTGATTGTTGTGCTCCTTTCATTTACTTCATTTCTGAATGATGTCACTTTATCTTGTAGCTTTTGACATTGATCTTCCTTTTCCTTGAATTGCTTCCTTACCTTGTTTCCTTCCTCTAGTTGAGCTTTTCATTTGGTAGCTTCTTCGTTGGAGGCACATTCCCTTTTCTCCAATAAATTTTGTTGATCTCTAATTTTGTTCATAGGCCTTTTAAATTCTACCTTTATTTGATATCTTTCTTTCTCACCCATAAGAGAAAATTCAATTGTTTTGCTATCACTTTCATCATCTTCAAATGGATGGAGAAATGTATCACCAGAAGATAACAGATTCATACCTAATAGTTCTTTTGCTTGTTCATCTTCATTCTGAGGTGATTCTGAATCTGAAGTGTTGCTTCCACATATTCCCCAATCGATTCTCCCACTGTCATAGCTCCTTTGAGATGCCTTCTTCTTATGAGGCACTTTCTTCTTTAGCTTCTTTCCCATTGTTCTACGAATCTCCTTCAAGCGATCAAGCTTCCACCAAAGGACCTGCTCTGATTCCAATTGTTGGAAATAATACTGAGAGGGGGGGTGAATCAGTATTAGCAAATCAATAATCTTTTCTTTTCTATACTTAGATTCATATACGCTACTTCAGTTAAGGCAACCCGCGTGTATACACAACTATGGTTAATGCAACTAGCGTATCTCCAGTAATCTTATGATTCAATTAGTTGATCTCTAATGAGTGCATGAGAACATTTTTAACCATATAAATAGTAAATAGGTGTACCAAAATAGAACAGATCATCACACATAAGGAGCACACATGAACACCATGATATAAGGTGGAAACCCAATGTGGGTGAAAACCACCTGCTGCAATTCGTCTCTATCTTATTTTAATAAGAAACATCTCTTTACAATATTTCTGTACTGGTGCGGTCTTATACCAGTACACAGGCTTCTACCTGCAGAAGGCTACTACCTTCTCTCATTCCCCAACTTCTCTTGGAAGGGAGCTACAACCCCCTTAGCTCTTGTACTAGCTGATGTGCTAGTATGTAGGTGTTGACCTATAGAAGGCTACAACCTTCTTTCTTCCTCTAGGTACCACATTTCATAAATTTTCAAACTGGATGCTCTTGGAACAAAACATCATAATCTAAAGGCCACATTTCATCCAATTTTCATACTGGACCCATCAACAACATTGAAGTTCAAAATCAATCACCATTGCAATACAACTATTACATCAACCAATCACCCAATACTGAATCACTAAAACCCTGTCACCAAAACATAGAACAGAACCCAAAACTTTGCAACAATATTCAAAGCCAACTGTATAACCAAAAATCATGTACCAAAGTGCATACGCTACTTGGAAGAGCCGAACCATCGTGTGTACGCAACTTCACCAATGCGAACCAGAATATATTTCATCAAATACTTACTTATAACTTCGCTGCACTTCCCGACTTCAGACATACCCAGATCATTACATACAAAAAGATAGTACGTGTGCTAGCAACCAGATCTAGTCCATTAGATCACATAAAGATAAGTCATTATAATCTTGATCCATCATTAGATCTCATTCATCAACACTGAAGCTAATCACAATCAACCAATCTAAATATGCAGAATACTATCACTAGTAAATAGTCACCCGAACTCAGACAGCAACTAACAGAACCACCTGTAACTTCAAAAATCATAATTCATATGGTATACGCTACTTAGATGTATCTAACCTGTGTATATAGGTGCTTTTATCAAAGTCAACCACTGTATACATCTATAAATATTCATTCATAATTTGCAGCTATTCCAGACTTGAGTTATACCCAGATCATAATATTTACATAACATTACATGCGTCAGTATACAGATCTAGAATAAGCATGATAAAACCATATAGAGATGATCCATTCCAAGCCATAAGATCCTAATCCATAATTGGATCTTATCCTCCATCAACTGCTAAGATTCCTCCTTGGCTCAAATCAAGTAAAGCATCATAAACCCATAACTTGCATACTGGATCTCATACTACATTAGATATTCGAGACTTTCTGAGTATCTTTGCCTAATGATATTCTCCTCCTTTTATAGTCTTAGGCCTTACTTAATACCATGGTACAAAACCACTTAGAACCAATACCTTGGTCCAAATACCTAGGGTGAATACCTTGGACCAATACCAAAATACCATGGTCCAAATGCCATGAACCAACAACTTAGTTTCCAACATGTACGCATGTTTCCTTGCATGAAAGTGCGTGTATACGCATACGTGCCTTCTGCTCAATGAACCTGCATGTATACACAGATTGGTCAGGGTAAACATGCGTATACCTCTTTTTCTTTCATTCTGTGAGCCTGAATTGCGACTCAATACTGTTAACCTATAGTAATTTAATCTTCATCATCAAGGACAACACCTGTATCATAATGTTAACTTGTTGCACTGTGAACTGTCATTTCCTTTGAACTGCTCTGCATCACATATGTTAACACAACTACCATGTATTAATATCACATCTGATATCTCTTGTGAAGATTCATCTAGTTACCATGTATAAGTGAGTTGTTCTGCTACGAGAGGGTTGCCATCAAGTACAAAAAATTCATCATAATGCCAACAATTTCAGCAAGTATGAGGCCATTCCAACTCATACACGTCATATCTCCATCATTTTTCAATAAGTCATTCCAAGGGACAAATCATTTAACACACATAGGGTCGGTTTTTATTCAAACTATGTTTTAGACCAAACATGGATAAATTTGGAAAAGTGAGAGAGGTTTTTATCCATAATAAGTCAAGGATGAAAAACCTCCTTTATGTTTTACACAGGTGTCATGGTTTTAGAGAAATGTCAAAAATACAGTTGCTACAAGAGAGTTGTTGCACTTCTACAGTGACTCTGGGAAAGTCAATTTTTGTTCTAGCTAGATTGTCCAAATGACTTGCTTGATGAGTTAGTTGATAACTAAAGCAAAATATCTTTCCAATGACCTATCATGATATCAATTTGGAGTTGAGGAAGACCTCCAAAAGTTTCCTGCAAGAGAACACCTCATTTTTGAACCCTCATTCTGCAACTTTTGGCAAGTCTTGGGAGAATTGATTTTTCAGGAGCTATGTTTGATCATTTCTGGTGCTTGATAGGTCCATTATGTAGCCACGAGAGAGAATTTTCCAACGAGCTATCATGGGATTAATTTGGAAACCAGGAAAGCCATAAAATTCAACTTGCAAGTTGGAGAGCGCGTTTGACTGGGTCATTGCGCGTTTGCCAGGGATTCTAGTGCAATTTATAACAACGCTGCGCTCCTGTAGCTGAAGGGTGCATTTGCTTGGGTTGCTGCACATTTCCTTGGAAGGAGCATAAACAAGCCAAAACATCCTCCATCACCACCAAGTTTCAAAATTGGTCATCACACACTTCAGTAAATGAGGTAGGTGGAAAAATATATTCACTCCTTCCCTCCATTGTTGATCTACATAGGGTTTCATAGGTGTTTGCTGTCATTTCTAAAATCAAACCCTAGTAACATATTTTCACAGTCCCACCTATTCAGCATGGCTAAGAGGCACCCTCATCCTCTCATCCATCAACCTTCATTCCTCCACCTCATTCCATACATCATTCATCTTCATCTGATGAGTCAGCCACACCATCACCTCCATCATCACCATTTCATGTAGCCATTCATTCACCCAATAGAGATGATGACAGTGATGAGGAACATGATGAGCATGATGGTAGTGAGGGACATGATGTACACACTAAGCATGGTCAGAGTAGTATACCACAGAGGAAAAATTTGTAGCCATTTTATTTCACCTATTAGAGGGGAAAGAGGCATGTGTTTATGCCACGAAAAGTGGGAGGGGCCTTGCCTTCATCATCAACATTACAGGTTAAAGGAAAAGAGAAAATGGTGGAGGAAGTAAAGGTCAAACAACAACATGAAAAAATGAAACTGAAAAGGAGTTTCTCCTTGTGAACTCAAGTGATGAGGAGGAAGAGAAAATCACTCAGGCTGCCTTGAAAGCAAAGGGTACCAAAATCAAGGAGCTTGAGACCAGTTTACAAAGGGCCAAATATATCATCTCCTTTTATGAGAAAGAGAAGAAGCAGCTAGAGGTCAAGCAGGAATTGATGCAAACCAAGTACAACAAGGCAAAGAGGGAGGTTGAGAAGGCCATGTTTCAGCTTGATGAGGCTTATGGAGATTATGGAGAGCCAGATGATGAACAGGGACAAAGAAAGAAACCAAGAACAAGAGCATTAAAGAGAGCCTTAGAGCTTGAAAGGCAAAAGGAGGTACAATTGGAGGAGCAGCTCACTTTAAATGAGAAATTGATCAAGGACATAGCTGAGAACAGAGAGCCTTGGATTAAGAAGGTGAACACACACTTGGGGACCCTCTTGGACAAAGTAAACAAAGATGTTGAGATACAAAGGAAGCTAGCCAAGTATTATGCACAGAGGCACCAACTGGCAAGGAGCAAGCTAAAAAGAGCTAATGAGAAAATTGACAACCTGACCAAGAAAGAGGAGAAGAGGAGACTTGAAATGCTTGCTGAGGCATCCCTAGACGCCTCTAACCTTTGATCATTCATAAAATTACATTTTTGAGCATGTTGAACCATTTTTGAGCATGTTGAACCATTTTTGAGCTTGAAGGAAATTTTTGTGTTTTTCAGTCCACTTTTTGCACTGTCTCTTCTTTTAGACATCCATTTGGCAAGAAGTTGATATTTTTGGGTTGCTAGTGATGAGTACATATACCCTGTACATTTGCAAATAATTTGGAGGAAAACTGGTTAGTCAAAAGGTCAAAAAACACCCAAAAAATTACCTTTCTTCCCTCTTTCTGGCCTGGTCGCTGCACGCTGAGTAGTGTTGGGAGAGTTGGATTTTAGCTGGGAAAATGACATCCAAATTCATAAATTAAAGTTTTTCTAGAAAGTAGACAGGAAGATATTTCCCACAAGCTATTGTGGGCCCAATTTGGACATCGGGAAAGCCTCCAAAAGTGCAGCTGAAGTTGAAGGGTGCACTGGAACTTGGAGCTACGCGTTTGACACTTTGTCCAAAATTTTCCAGATTCGATCGATTTTTCACTTCTACCATGACAGATTATGTTTTTACCCTTGTAATTGATCCATTTGAATGTAATTATGATGCTTCTAGAGCTTAATAGGGTAGATTCATTAGGTAAAACAAATTTACGAGGTGTAATGTATCCATTTTTTTGGATTAGGGATGAGTCACTTTAACCACCCTATTTTCTTGTTAGCAGTTCAGATTCTGTTAGAAACAGCTCCTCCTCTCATGGATTCAACTCCTTGAGCTTAGGATGAGTTATTTGGGGTCTATATGAGGCATTTTCTCAGTCATTCTAGGGGTTGGACTCAGTGGGATGCTAATTTTTTTATTAGATATCATTTTGTATCAGTTATAGTAGGAGATTAATGAAAAATTGCAGTTATTTCTTTGGGATCCATGTGGTATGATGCTTAGTTCAATTTTTCTTTTGTATTCATGTGTTAGAATGTATTTTTGACTCCATTTCATCATTTCATTTCCTTTATGTGAATGTATACAAGTTTGAGAGGCAGAACACATATCTTTTATGCTCTGTTTTGGGTAGACATTTCGCAATCTGTATTTTCTTTAGTTTAGGAAGAATCCATGTGGTTTACATGCTCTTTCTAGCTCCTCACCTGTATTTTCACCTCATCCATCAAACCCTAAGGTTCTGATCATTGTACCTACCTTGCCCCATCGAACACCCTATAGTTTTGACCTAATTTCCTTGCCCTAACTATTTGGCTCTTTCTGATCTAACAAAACCCTTCAAAAAAATCAAATCAAAACCATGTGCTACTATACCTAGCCTAATATCAGTTTCTTGATCCAGTGATTTTGGCTGAGATCCTTATGGAGAGAGCCCTCTCTTGACCTAGTAGGACTAGCTACTTGTCTAAGTGTGGTTTATGGTTACCTCTGAATTGCCTCATTCAGCCTGAGGTTCAATCAAGGTGCTAACAGGAATGTTAGAATCATACACACCCGTCATGTCAATACTACAACCAATTTGACCACACTATAGAAGAATGCCCTGTGTTGATCACTAAGATGCAGGAGAAAAAGGCCCAACCTTAGAAACCTACACAGAACTTACAAATTATGAGAGCTGAGCCCCGCGAGGAAGATCCAAATGTGAATATTGTGTTGAGAAGTGGGATAACAAGTGGGGATGATAAGGGAAAACAACCTGAAGAGGACAAATGGGTTTGTAAGGCCCTAGACAAGGAAGTTGGGTTTGATCTAGAGCATGCGAAGGAAATGAATATGAAAGCCAAGAAAAGCTTCACTGAGGCCTCCACCTCAGGAAGCCAGAACCAGGTACCAAAAACTATCACACCTACAGAAGTTGATCCCTCTATGCTTACCACATTCTTGGAGACCTGCATGAAACTTATGCATGATAACAAGGCTATGAAAGGCCTACAGGAATTGATAAACAAATGTGTTGGTAAATAAAATGACCCTGATGGACACTGTGTGGTTAAGAAAATTGGCAAACATAAGGTAAGAGCACAGCACGAGATGAGGTTCACCGTGCAGATAGGAGAATATGAGATGGACCATGTCATTTTGGATCTAGGGTCAGATGCGAACGTTTTACCTAAATAGACATGGGAAAGAATGGGGAGACTTGTGTTATAGTGGTCTCTAATCCATCTTAGAATGGAAAACCAGCAGAAGATCATCCCTATGGGATGACTACATGGAGTAATAGTGGATATCGAAGGTGTGAGCACACTGGATGATTTTGAAGTAATAGAGATTGTTAATGACAGTAATCCATATCTCGCACTCCTTGGAATTGACTGGGCCATTGACATGAATGGAGTCATCAAATTGAAGAAGAGGACGATGCTGTTTGAAAGGAAATTACATCGAGTTGTAGTACCATTGGACCCTGTAGAAGGGCTGTGCTATACTAAAACAATCCGCGACTATGAAGAGAGTGATGATGACTTGGACCAGATCTACAAAATAAATTTGCGAGACCAGGACTAGATTAACCCAATGGGGGATGGAAGGATTGCATGGGACTGGGAAATTTCTTGTAACTCGGATTCAGATGTAGAGTTGGAACATTGGAAGAATAAGTTGCATGAAGTATCTACGTTGTGTTGCAATATCATGAAAAAATCGTTGCATTGTGTCTCGTCAGAGGTAAGGAATTTACATTATTATGATGGTTTAACTGATGTGGATAATATTTTGGATGCGTTTGAACGAGAGGTCCCTGAGGATCACAACTTCTAAGCGTTATATTTGGTGCTGCGCACTACACTCGCACAATGGTGGGGTAGGCACAAGGATAACTTTGATGGATGGAGAGATTGTAGAAGGATGATGACGTTACGATTTGGTCATCCTAAAATTTGATTGCCTGAGAAATAGGATGGGAAAAATGATCCACGCAATAATTTAGTGAAGTGGACCAACGATTATGGAATGGAGCCACAGCCAGAGTCGGTGCACTTATTCTGTCATACTTTGGATACAATTCCTATGAATTGGTATATGGAAATGGAGCTCCGCCATGGCACCTCAGAGTGGGATATATTAAGGGAAGGATTATTAATGACCTTTAGTTTTCAATATGGGTTTGAGAGCATTGATGAAGCTCTGCAGGAGATTAAGGCAACAATCTTTAGAATCCTGCAGGAACCTTTGGACTGGGTTCAACTAGATTGGAGCACCCAATTGCACCATGCGTTGGAGTACTATAACTTGACCTCTGAGGGGGAGGATGAAGATCTAAGAAATATTAATATTCTAGAAGCTAAAGGGAATCGTGAAGTTTAAGGTCCATAGATAGAGAACCCGAACATCACCGCGCCATTGAAAAACAAGAAATTGAAAATTTCTACTGAAGCAGAGCCAAAAATTGTGATGATTGGGGATTACTAGGATGATTCCATAGTGGATAAGGTTTCCGAGTTACTCTGCAAATATCAGGATCTGTTCCCTACTAATTTTTTGGACCTGAAGGGCATAATAGGCGACTTGGATGTTATGAAGATTACTTTGAAACCGGACGCAAAGCTGATTAATCAAAGGCCATATCGTCTAAATCCTAAGTATAAGGAAAAAGGTTCGTTTGGAGTTGGATAAGACGATGGTAGCAGGAATCATAGAACTAGTGGAAGATTCTGATTGGGTGAGCTCCATGGTAGTCTAAGAGAAGAAACAGAAGGATGAAATAAGGATTTGCATCGATCTAAGGAAGCTCAATGATGCCTGTGTCCATGACCCATTCCTGACGTCATTTATAGATGAAGTATTAGACAACATTGGAGGGTGGGAAGCCTATTCATTCACTGATGGGTTTTTGGGGTACCATCATATCAAGATCACAACAGAAGATATGAGAAAAACAACCTTCGTGACCGAATGGGGTTGTTTCCAGTATACTATAATGCCGTTTGGACTCAAGAATGAACCTGCGATATTCTCTGACATAGTTATAGCAGAATTTAAAAAATTCATCCATAAGTTCTTGGACATATACTTTCATGACTGGACAGTGTTTGGTCTAGTGAAAGTGCCATGTAGCAAGTCAGCACCGATGTTGGATACATGCCACAAATACCATATTATATTGAATCTGAAGAAGTGTTTATTCTGTGTCCCTTTTGGGATCTTGCTAGGTCATGTGGTATGCAAGAAAGGGTTGATGACGAACCCTGCCAAGATAGAAGTGATAGTGAATTTGGAGGCCCCAAGAAGTGTCAAATAATTGCACGCGACGCTATGACATACAAGATATTATAGGAATTTAATCAAGGCGAATGCTCAGATTACCACACCCAAGGAGAAACTATTGAAGAAGGATGCCACATTCTGTTGGGATGAAGAATGTCAGCGCAGTTTAGATGTTTTAAAGGAAAAGATGCTCACCATGCCGATCTTGGTCTTCCCCGATTGTAATAAGGAATTCCATGTACATGTCAATGCCTCTTGAATTGCATTGGGAGCAGTGCTAACACATGCCGGTGAAGGAGAGATGGACCACCGTATAGCCTTCATGAGTAGGAAATTATCAAAGGCAGAGAAGAAGTACTCAATGACAGAGCACAAAGGATTGGCTATGGTGTACACGCTTCCAAAATTCAAGCACTATCTGTTCGGAAAACATTTCAAAATGTACGTAGATAACTTTGCCTTGAAATATCTGGTCAATAAGCCTATGTTGGGGTGGAAGATCTATCGATGGTTGTTGTTATTCTAGGAGTATGAATTTGAGCTTATTGTGAAGCCAGGTAGGTTGAATGTAGGACCTGACCATCTGTAATGGATCGAAACACGAGAAGAGCCTAATAATTTGGAGGAAGGATTGCCCGATGCGCATCTCTTCATGGTGTGCATAGCAGATAACCACTTTGCAGATATTATTCATTTTTTGACCACAACAATGGCACTAGAAGGGTATAAAAGTTAGCAAAAGAAGGAACTAGTAGTGCATGCAGCGGATTTCTCAATGATTGTAGGACATTTGTATAAGATGGGAGTAGATGAGATATTGCGATGATATGTGCCATATTTTGAGTGGAATAGCATCCTCACTGAAGCTCATGGAGGGGCTATGAGAGGATATTATGCAGGAAAGGCGACAACACAGAATATTTTGTGCGCAAGTTTATGGTGGCCTACATTGCACAAGGATTCCAAGGCGTACTGTAGAGCATGTGATGCATGTCAACAAACTGACAAACCTTTAAAAAGGGATGAGTTGCCACTAAATCCTCAAATATCATTGTAGCCATTTGAAAAATGGGCAATTTATTTCATTGGACCAATCCAGCCCCCAAGCAAGAAGACGAGTGTGCGCTATATCATCATTGCTACAGAGTATTTACCCAGATGGGCAGAGGCATAGCTAGTTAAGTACTGTACAGGGCTACAACAGCGAAGTTCTTGTTTGAATATGTCTTAACGAGATTTGGTTTCCCAAAAGTGTTGATAAGTGATCAAGGTACACACTTTTTGAACGATACAATTATCGAGTTGATTGAGGAGTTCTAGGTCTATCATCAGAAGATCACACCATATCATCCTCGGCCTAATGGAACAATGGAGTCCTTTAATAAGATTTTGGAGAACCCGATGATGAATATTTGTAACACACAACAAAATGATTGGGATGTGCACGTACCTGCAGTACTACGGGCTTACAGGACTACTTCTAAAAATATGACAAGGCAGACACCTTTTAGATTGGTCTATGGTGTAGAATTTGTGATGCCTATGGAATATTTCATGCCTAGACTATGCTTAGCAGCTTTCATAGGTATGGCAGATCGCGAAACCTTGTAGGAACGGCTCGCGCAGCTGATGTAGCTTGAAGAGGACTGATTCTTGGTTGGATTCCATCAGCACGTACAGAAGGAACGTGAAAAACCCTGGCATGATCAACACATCAAGCTTCACACATGCAAGGTAAATGACTTGGTTTTGTTATATGATAGTAAATTCACTACGTTTCTGGGGAAATTTCATATGCATTAGTTGGGCCTATATATTATCAAAGAAATTATAGATGGAGGCACAGTCTAGCTTGCGAAGCTGAATGGAGAACCTTTTCCAAGAAGGGTGAATGGAAATTGATTGAAGCCATATACAGGGGATCCGACACAATGACTTTATGGCGGCATGAGAGTCTTAGTGCTCTAGGTAGTTTCAAGGGAGCACGAGACTATAAACTACACTGCTAGGGTTGGAGGACTACGCAATAGGAAAGCTACACAAAAAATGATGCAGATACAACCTATGAAGTTGCACAAAGGACGCTGTGCTATGAAGGGAGGTACCACATAGATCAGTGGGAAAGTGATCGTTGGAGTCACTGTTCATGATTTGACAGCTAGAAAATGGTTAAGAGGAGCGGGCTCGCGACATTTAAGACCAAAATATTTGAAGATCGGCTTCCAAAACAACATTAATGGTCAGATTTTGCTGCGAATGGTAAGATTTGAATTCCAAAACCCCTATAAATTATGCATGTTGGTCCAACAGAGAACACTTTGCACCCTTAGATTTCTTATTGAGTTGTGATGTATGTTGCCTATGAACCTCTCATATTTGGAGGATTTGGTCGTGAGTCCTGCATTTGCCAAGTTTTCAAATTTTAATCAGAAATTCATCCTTGAAACCATGTTAGGACCAAGCCTTACAGAGACTGTAAGTACTGGTGATGATATTGCTTCTGAAGGAGTTGCTCCAGAGGTGGTGAGTATGGAAGCTTCGGCTCCTATGCCTACGATGCTGAGGTTGCCTAGGCTGAAGCCTACCCTGTGAGAGAAATCCAGAAGCCGAAGAAGGATAAATAGAAGAATTCAGTGTTAGTGTGTGAATCGCCCAAAAAACACTCTACAACTTAAAAACAGAAACACAAGCAGCCTGAGAAGGTCGTCAATTTGGAGGAAGAGGAAGGATAGGGCACAAAAGACATAGATGTTGAGGGAATGGAGCACATTACAAAGTTTCCTGATGATATCCCTCTCCGCAAGGGAAAGGTGAAGGTCACCAAGGACTGAAACTTCGACAAATTTGTCATTTCTAGGCCCCTAATGCCAGAGCAGGTTCCCTTCGAAGGTCCGCACCTTGCATAGATACCCTTGCTAAAGATGGAAGATTGGGACCTTGTAGATCATGATAGGTTCCCTCACCTACCGACAACCAACTATATGAAGCACATCTACTATGCAGATTCAGGTGTCACTGTGCTAGAGACAGTGGAATAGATCTGTAGAGTAGAGAATTCAGGATTGTTAAACTTGTTGTGGGTGCCCCATTATCACCACACCACTATCAACACAGCCTATGTGCATCAATTACTTAATCTGGTGCACGATGGATGCTTAAGGATACGAGGGCCTATACCCATCACTGACATGTTCATCCACAGGATGACGCACCTACCATACGAGGGTTTGAATCTGGCCAAGGAATTTGGCGGAAAGACTCGAGAAAAGGATTTGGCAGAAAAGATGAAGAAGGAATTTTCCCTTGTGAAAAAGCCATGCAGATACTCAACCACTTCCATAAACGACCCCGTGGTGTAAATTTCCACACAAATATTAGCCGGGAAGGTAATGGGGAAGTGCCACGTGGACGAAGTTCCGATGCCCATGGTTTCTCTAGTTGCACAATGCGTGAAGGGTGTGCAATTCAACTGGTCAAAGTACCTGTGTAGTGAATTCCTCACAAATTTCCGTGAGGTATAGGATGAGACCAAGCCATTCCATTATGCTTGGTTGTTTCTCTCCATTGTGTTCGTCACATGGGAGCTGTCGGAGGACAACTAGTTTTCTCCGTTGAAAGAAGGATTGCTAGAGGCCATGTAGTTTGCCTCACTATGGTCCACAAAGGACCCTGCACAGGTCACAAAAACAAAAATATTCTGGTTTTTTCTAGAATCAAGCCTCCACATGGCCATCAACTAACGCCCAAGGTTGTCCCTAACCTTGTACAAATAGTTGTCAGATCATGTCGTGTTCAAGGTTGACTTCCACCGAGTTTACATCCATGCATGGAAGGATCCATAGTAGAAACGACATGACTTGACATATTTGGTCACAAATACAGATATACAGGAGGTAATCAAGATATGGCTAGTAGAGTGGCATGTCCCCTCAAACTTAGATGCTAGAACCAACAAGGGCGTAGGAATCTTGGTTGCAAAGAAAAGACAGGATGCAACAAATTAGGTTGCATAAAATTTTGTTGCGCAACGGAAAAAGGAAGCCAAAGAAAAGGCTAGGATGGAGAAGGAGCACACTGTTAAGGAGCAGGTTGAGCAAGAACAACGCAAGTCAGAGAGAAGCGGAAAATCCCCTTCGCCCGAGACGGAGGAGGAAGAACAGTCCGAACAGGGCAACAAAGAAGATGAGGGGAAAAGCACCCCATTTCAACTAAAGAAGTGTGGATAGGAATAGCAGGAAGTGTTGAGCCTCAACCTTGTACTCATTTACCTGTCCTCCCAACAGCTTTTCCCTATTCACTTCTCTCTTCTGACATCATTTCCTCCATCAACTTGTTCAACTCATTGCATTATATGTCTTGTAACATGATTTGATTGACTGTGCTAATGATTGATTGTTTGTTTAGAGTTTTGGTACATGTTTAGCAATTCCGCAGCTGTTCTGCAATTCCGCAGCTACTCAGCAATTCCGCAGCTGTTCAGAGATTCCGCAGCCTTTTTGTTGTTTGCTATACTCCACGTGTCTTCTCCAGGAACGAGCCACATGGGCATGTTGGTATGGATGTCCACATGGATCATATGCTATTGGTTGGGCCAAATCAGTCACGTATGCCCCCGGTCAACGCAAGAGTACCCACGGTCAAACAGTTAAGTTCCAGACGGTGGCACGGCTCTGCGTGAGCAACTGAGACACGGAATCACAGCTGGCACTTCCTCCACGCCACGAAGACAACAAGGGACAGGATCTAACCATAAATTTACTCCCCATGATGACCGTTTCCTCCAAATGTGCACGGAGCTGCCTGCGTGTTGCTGCGTAGTTAATTAGTTAGGCCTGTAGTTGCTTAGTTTACGTAGAGGACAGTTTGTCCCTGTGCCTATAAATAAAGCGTTCTCCAACGCTTAAAGATTATCTCTTATTATTGTAATTGCCATAATCATTTTGGTTGTAAAACTCTGTTTTAAAAGACTGCTGTTACAACACTTTTTCACTGTATTTTGACATGTTGAATTAATAGAAGAAGACTGTTTCTGCTCATCTCTGCGTAGCTGATCTTTAGCTGGTTGAGTGGATGGAGGGCCCCCATCTATCACAACCTATGTACAGTAGCATTTATTTTTATTTTCCTGCCTTTCTTTGTTTTCATTTTCACATGTACAATAATGTATAGTTTGATTTCTGCAATTTTTCATTTCTTTGATCATGTATAATAATGTACAGTTTGATTTCATGCCTTTACATTTCCAGCACTTTTCAGAACTGATCAGTTTGTTTATGCAGGTGTGTTAGAGCCCGGGATAGTGTGTTTTTATTTCACTGATGGTATTTGAAGTTGTCTTGTCTTAGCTGCTGATTTTTACTTTGCTTACGCAGTTTCATTGCTAGTTTACTTTCTAAAGTTTTTGACAAGTTGCTTACTAACTTTTTGATGGTCTTCTTATCATAATGATCTAACTTTTATTGGACCAAAATATCATTGAGTGGCAGCTTGGTTTGATTAGCTTTTTGACTCATATTACTGATTTCTTCTTAACTGTTTTTCACATGAACAATTATAGCTAGAGGCAGAGTGTTAAGAAAGGATGAAGTGTTATGATTTGTCATTTAAGTTTTGCAGTTAAAGTAGTGTTTTTCACTTTCCATTGAGTTAACATAGATGCTATTTTTGTTCTTATCGGCAACATAGATAGTGGACTAGTGCCATTAGTCATTTTGTTTAATGCTTTGCTTTCATTCGAAGTTTCAATTCCATTGCAAGTCACTTTTCAAGCTTTCTCTTTAAAAAGTTCTAGAAGCATTTAGTAATCACCATACACACACACACACTCATCTGTTTATAAATCCATCACTCCATCTTAGGAAGTTAAATCAATCACAAACATCATCTAAAAACGACAAAAAGAATTAAGAAAGGTTACTTAAGTACATACTGTACATATCACTTCATCAGCTTACGAGCCCCGGGTTGACAATTAATGATAGCAATTTAGACAACACTAAATTGACCAAAAATTTTGGCGCCGTTGCCGGGGAAGTGAAATTAGGTAGCCAATTCTAAAAAAAAAATTAAGAAAATTTCAAGAAAGGGAAATTGATAACCTCTCAAAGTATTCTCTCCTCTTGCACCTAGGGTGATCTGGAGGATCAGAAAAGAGAAAGTTATTTGTTTAATAGTTTCTCAAGTATGCTCTCTTCTTGCACCTAGAGTGACCTGGAAGATCAGAAAAAGAATTATTAACCTGACTTGAAGAAAAATAAAAAAATGACATGCATAGAGCTAGAGATTCTAGGGGAAGGTTTTTAGCTAGAGCCAAGAGTTCGATTTTTACAAGTCCATCTACTCCAAGGGATAGACAAGAGACACCTCCCTTATCTCCAACTGATACTCCTAGCCCTAGGGTTCCCGGAATTCAAGAAGCAGGAGTTGACTCTCCCATACCTTCTATCGAGTCTGAAAGAGATCCTTTCCTTCTTTCTCCAGAGAGGCAAATTATAATTGAAGAAGTAGAAACACCTGAAGAAGAAGGAGGGAATCCTTCTCATACACCCTTAGTAGAAGAACCAGAAGACTCTGAAGTCTTTGGGGAAACTACCATGGCAGAGGAAGAAGCACCTGGATTTGGTAGAGGAGGAGGAGGAAACAATGGAGGAGGTAGAGGTAATATTGGAGGAAATAGGGATGGGGATAACTCATTCGGATTCCCTATAGTTGATGAGGATTCCCGAGCTACCATGAAAAACATCTCACCATCTGTCCTCCCAAACTTTCATGGATCAAGGAATGAGGACCCTGAAACATTCTTATTTGAGTTTGAAGTCGTATGTAGAACTTATGACTATTTGGATGACACTCAAAAACTCAAATTGTTCCCTTCCGCATTGAAAGGACAAGCTTTGAAATGGTTCATGGGGTTAGTCACTCAATCCATTAGGTCTTGGAATGATATGAAATAAACATTTTTGGATAGGTACCTGGACTATTGTGTGCCCACCAACCACAAGGATGAGGTATTTAAAATGGTACAAAAAGAGGATGAGAATTTGGAGGAACTGATTGAAAGATTTCAATATAATTTGAAAAGAGCAAAAATGAGTAACTTGGATGAAGAGACCTTGAAAGCCCTATTACTAAAAGCCATTAGAGATGAATGGATAGATCTTTTGAATATGATGGGGAAGGGAGATATATCTCAGCTTCCACTTTCTGATATAGCAGAATTATGTGTCCATCTCTCAAGGGGAAAATCAAAAACTCAAAAAGGACCTAGGGATCCTTCACTCCTCAGAGCAAATAAATCTGCAACTGGATCAGTAAGTAAAGCTGAAATCGGCAATATGCTTGATGAATTTAAAACTGATATCTTAGGGAGTCTTAGTGAACAATTAGACACCCTTAAGATCCACAATAAATAGAAAGCAGAAGCCGAGGCCTTGACCATCTTTTGTCCGAAATGTAGGAAGAAACATGCTTTAAGGGAATGTCCCTTGGAAGCACAAGTTGTGGAAACATGTGTAATTTGCTCAGAAAACCATGAGACCAAGGTTTTTCCTTCAATCCCTGGACTCAAAGCAGTCTTTCAAGAAGATCCAAATACACTTGAATCTCTCTATTTTGTTGCAAGGAGACCGTGGCAGGGGCAACAAAATCAAGGGTTTAACAACTCTATGAATTTTCAACCCCAACCAAATTGGAATCCTTGGCAACAACCTTGGCCTCAACCTCAAAATCCTTTTCAAGCATGGATGCAAAGCATGCAAAATCCTTATGGGAGATTTGCTAAATTCTATCAATATCCTCCATCTTTTCAGAATCAGCAAGCTCCACAACTCCCAAATCAAAATCAACAACTATCATTACCATTCCCTCAACAACAACAACCTTCTCCACAAAATCAAAACTCTCAACTCTTGCTCCAATCCCAACAAAATCCAAATCAACTTCCATCTCAGCCATTGCCAAACCCCAATAATAGAAACCCTCAAAATGCCTACATGATGGAAGGTCAACCGTTCCCTACCTATATGATTGTTCCTCTCAATGAAGTACAACTCAGATCAGGTAAAATCTTAGATCAACCTTCTATAAATGTTCAACAACCAAGCATTTCTGAGGAAGAATCTCTTAGAGCTAATAAGGGTTCTGAAGCATCCCTTCAACACCCAAACATTCAAACAGAAAAAGAAAAAGAAAAAGAATCAACCCCCAAAACTCCCATAGTTGAGCAACCTACATCTGTGGCCACACCTCCTTTTCCTGAAAGGTTACAAATCGACAAAGGAGTGGAAAAGCAAATTTGGTTGCCTGACTATAATTTTCTAGATGAATTGAAGAATGTCTATATCAAGATTCCCTTGTTACAAGCCATTAAAGAGATTCCCATTCTAGCAAAAACAATAAAGGAGTTGAGCCTTAAGAGACCAGGAAGGAAACCAAGAGATACCAGAAAGATCCACCTGGTAGGAAAAATTGCAGACATTATGATGGGAAAGATTACCATGCAGAAATATGTAGACCCCGGTAGTCCAATTGTTAAAACACATATCAATGGGGTAGAAATACCAAATACTTTGATTGATTTAGGGGCTGCTATCAACATTATGAGTAGACAGACCATGGACCAGTTAAAACTTCCTAACCTTATCTTTACACCTACTTTACTACAGCTTGCAGATAGATGGATCATTAAACCTGATGGTGTATTGGAAGACATCCCAGTCTCCCTAGACTCTTGGGAATATCCAGTTGATTTTATGATTTTAACTCCCAAGAACAATCTAGGAGGACATCCTCTTATTTTAGGAAGACCTTGGCTGGCCACAGCTGATGCTTTCATAAGTTGTAGGTCTGGGGACATGTATATTTCTGATGGAAATTCAACAAAGAAGTTCAATTTGTATCCTCCAGCGAAAGCAATTACAGAAATAGGAGAGAATGAGTGGGTTGATGATGAAGATACCATACAACCTGTCTTTACCATTTCTGAGATTAGTGAAGACAGTCAAATTCTAAATACATTAGAAAATTTCGAACCATCTTCAGAATATGACTCTACACAATTTCAGTTGGATTCTGACATAGAGTGTCTATCATCTAGACAAATGTCTCTTTTCTCTATGGAAGAATTTGGTAGTTCTGCCATTGAAATCTTTCCAGGAAAAACATTAAACATTAACAAAAACTTGGAAAAATTCCAACAGGAAGAGCTAACCAAAGTCTTGCAAAGACATTCTACTGCTTTTGCATGGGAGTATACCGACATGAAAGGAATAGACCCTAAGACTTGCATTCATCACATTTACATTGAGGAAAACAGTAGACCAATCAGACAACCTCAAAGAAGGATGAATCCAAATCTTAGGGAGATAGTGAAAGAAGAGCTCCAAAAGTTATTCAATGTAAACTTCATTTACCCTATTTCAGATAGCCAATGGGTTTCTCCCTTGGTCATAGTACCTAAAAAGAAGGGTAAATGGAGGGTTTGCATTGATTACAGAGAATTAAACAAAGCAACCTTGAAGGATCATTTTCCTTTGCCCTTTATTGATCAAGTATTAGATACTTTAGCAGGTAAAAAGTTTTTCTCATTTTTGGATGGTTTTAGTGGTTACAATCAAATTTAGGTAGCACTTGAAGATCAAGACAAAACTACATTTACTTGTCCTTGGGGAACTTTTGCTTACCGAGTACTTCCTTTTGGATTATGCAATGCACCCCCTACATTTCAAAGGGTTGTGCTAGGAATTTTTTCAGATCTAATTCATGATTGTGTAGAGGTCTACATGGATGATTTCACAGTATATGGTAATACATTTGAAGAAGCACTAGAAAATTTGGAAAAAGTTCTAATTAGATGTAAAGAAACAAATCTTTCATTAAGTCATGAAAAGTGTTTTATGATGTTTACTGAAGGAATTGTTTTAGGACATCATATTTCAGGAGATGGAATTAAAGTTGATAGATCCAAAGTAGAAGTCATCTCCAAGTTACCTATTCCAAATTGCCAAAGATATGTTAGAAGTTTTCTTGGGTTTACTGTATATTACAGAAGATTTATTGAAAACTTCACTAAGATAGCATCTCCTCTTTTCAAATTACTTACCAAAGACTGTGAGTTCAAATGGGATCCTGAATGTCAGTCTGCCTTTGAAACTTTAAAGACTAGAATATCTGAAGCACCCATTTTGAGAGGGCCAAATTGGAAACTCCCTTTTCACATTTCTACTGATGCTTCAGATACAACTCTAGGAGCTGTTTTGGGACAAAAAGATTTGGTCCCTTATGCCATTTATTACACCAATAAAAATTTGACTCCCACCGAGTTAAATTACACTGTGACTGAAAAAATAATTCTTAGCCGTTGTTCATGCAATTAACAAGTTTAGACACTACATAACCGGCTATGAAACTTTTGTCCATACTGATCACTCCGCAATTAGATATCTCATGAACAAACCTATTACTAATAGCAGAGTTACAAGATGGCTTTTACTCTTACAAGAATTCAACATTACTGTGTTAGATAGACCAGGAAAACAAAATACAGTAGCTGATTTCTTGTCTAGAATCCAAAACACTAACGAAGATTCTCCTGTAGAGGATAAGTTTCCAGATGAATACTTGTTTGCAGTAACTACCAAGACTCCTTGGTATACAGATATTGCTAATTATTTAGTTACAGGGAAGCTACCTCCACACTTATTTCCTAATGAGAAAAGGAAAATTATTCAGGAGAGTTCACATTATTCTTGGATTTCTAATGAATTGCTAAAAACAGGGCCAGATTGTATGATCAGAAGATGTGTTCGGGAAGATGAAATGCCTGACATCCTTAAGGCATGTCATGATGAACCATGCGGCGGACACTTTGCTGACAAGAGGACAGCCTATAAAATCCTTTCTTTAGGATATTATTGGCCTTCTCTCTTTAAAGATGCAAAGCAATATGTTAGAAGGTGTGACAGCTGCCAAAGAGTTGGGAGACCAATTCCTTCAAATGAAATGCCACTACAGCCACAGGTATGCATCAAACCCTTTGAGAAATGGGCTCTAGATTTCGTTGGACCTATTAATCCACCATCTAGGCAAAAGAAGTATATATTGGTTTGCACTGATTATGTTACTAAGTGGGTAGAAGCCAAGGCATTGCCTTTTTCCACTGAAAATTCAGTTGTTCAATTTCTTTTTGAGGATATTTTTACTCGTTTTGGTGTCCCAAGAGAAATTGTGACAGATCAAGGAAGCCAATTTACATCTAAATTGATGGAGAAGCTGATGGAGGAATATAAGATCAAGCATAGAACATCTACTCCATACCATCCGCAATCAAATGGTCAAGTGGAATCTACAAATAAAGTCCTTGAGGGAATTATCACCAAGACTGTTCATCTTCATAGAAGAGATTGGGTGGAAAGGCTTCCTGAAGCCTTATGGGCCTATAGAACTACATGGCGAAACACAACAGGACATTCTCCCTATGAACTTGTTTATGGGAAAGAAGTCCTGCTCCCCATTGAGTTCCAAATCAAGACCTTCAAGATGGCAGTTCAATTGGGGATGAGCCTATCAGAAGCTCAAAAACACAGAATGGACCAGCTAAATGAGCTAGATGAAATGAGACAAGATGCAATTCTAAGGACCGATCTAGTTCAACACCAAAGGACTAAATGGCATGATCGACATATCAAAGAAAGAAAGTTTCAGAAGGGAGATTGGGCACTATTGTTTGATTCCAAGTTTAAGGAATTCAAAGGAAAATTTCAAACTCATTGGCTTGGGCCATATGAGATTGATGAAGTCTTTAAAAATGGAGCAGTTCGAGTGAAGAACATTGATGAGCTTCAGACTCCTCTCATTGTGAATGGCCATAGATTGAAAGTCTACCATAAGCCACTCTCAAGAGAGGAATTTGTTAAGTTGTTCCAAGAAGATTCTGCAATGAGGCTAGTGGAGAAGAATTCTTCTCCTCCATCAGCCTAATCTTTGTTTCTTTCAGTTAAAAAAATATAAGCCTGAAAACCAATCTTGGATTGGCAGTCTTATGCAAAAAATATGAAGTGAAAATCAGGGTCACCTGACGCTTTATATTTTCTCTTTTTTTCTTATCTGTCCATCTTATCCATCTCATCCATCTCATCATTTTCATTCCACCTCATTTTCTTTCAGTCCATTCATTCCATCTCATTTTCACCAATAAAGTCCCTCTCTGGACTATCCCATTCAGTCAAGTTGTTTTAATCCTCTTTGTGCAGGCAGAAAAGTGTTGCTGCAATTTCCACAGCTAGGAGCCAATTCCGCAGCTGATATCAAGATTCCGCAGCTAATACACTCTGTTCCTTCAATGAAAACAAACTCTGTTTCAAAAAGAAAAAATCTGCAATCAAAAGCACCAGCATCATTAAAAGAGCAAGGACACATGGCATATACAAAGGCAGCAATAAATCAAAGGTTAGGGATCAAAATGCAATTATACGAAGGTATGTTCAAAATTTCTAACTAACAGTCATATCATTTATGTATGGTTTTCGGATTGTGGTAGGAGGCATGTAATGTAATGATTGAGAAGATCCCCGTCCACTCCTCATAATCCTCAACCATTACGCTGCGTAATCCACCTCACTGCCTTCCTAACGGTTCCCTAATCGTTGTGATTTGAACTTAATACGGCCTGCTCTCTCTCATCAATTCTTCGTACCAGAGTGACGTGTACTGTTGTACCACGACTCTCCAATTGGTTATTCCGCAGCCAAGTGTACGCAGCCACCCGACGTTCAGGGATTCGGCCATTGTATCCTCTACCCATAACTCTGCTTCTCGCATGCATAACCTCATCTTCGCATTATTATCTACGCCTCACCGTTTTCACTTCCGGTTTCATTCATCACGCTGTTTCACCGTGAACATACTCTGTTCTATTCCTCACCTCTCCGCTCAAAACCCTGACCACCAGTTTCGTAATTGCATCACGGCCATTCTGCTGTAGCCGTAAAACCACTGCTGACCATTCTGCTGTAGCCATAATACCTACTGCTGAGCAATGTTTTCCCGTATAAGCTCTCTCTTCCGTGTTCGAACAACGCTGTCAGAGCAGCAAGAGAGCTGGTAACCGAAATGGGCAAGTTATTAAGAGCAGAGCCGGAAGGTTCTAAGTTTTTAGACGGTTACCCACAAATGAAGAATGCCCTGCAGAAGGACAAGTGGTTAAAATTTATTCAGAAGTTCAAAGGATATCACAAGGAAGTCACCAAGGCCTTTGCTCGGTCGTTTGATGGAAAAACAAATACTGTGGAGATTGGAGACCTACAATTCACTGTCACCGAGAGCAGCTTGGCTCAAGCAACTGCTTTGCCTCGTACTGGGGAACGTTGGTTCAAAAATCGAACTGTTGAAGGCCAGGACTGGAAGAACATGTTGAAAAATCCAGGTATGGATACCACTATCTTCACCAAAGGAATACCTGTAAGTGTCATTAAAAAGGAATGTATTGCCTTACTTTTGCTAGTTCAGAAATTCTTAACATGTGAAGGCAGATTTGGTATAATGTATGTTTATCATACAAAGATAATGATGCATTTTATGGGTGAACATACCATCAATCTTCCTTATTTTTTGTTGGCTAGTCTGAAGAAAATGAGTGCAACTGTTCAGAAAAATGTGGGAAACATTGAGCCCCACCTATATCACCATGGACTCATTAAAATCTTGATTGAGGAGCAGTTAAAAATCAGAAAGGATACATGGGAGAAATTCCTTGTTAGAAACCATTTTCAAGAGGCAGCAAAAGCCTCTAGTAGCTCTCCTAGGGTGCCAAAAAGAAGTAGAAGAAAAGGGAAAGAAATAGTCACCCAAGAAGAGACTGCTGCCCAAGACACTGCTGTAGAAGTTGAAGAAACTGCCCAAGAAATTGTTACAAAAACTCTTCGATAAATTGCCCAAGAAACTGTTCAAGAAACTATTCAAAAGGAAAAGAAAAAGGGAAGCAGAACAAAAAGACAAAAGGAGGATAAAGGAAAAGCTATTTTGCAAGAGTCATACCCTTCACCTGAACCTTCAAGTGAAGAAGATACCCAAACATTAGCTCATAGGCTTGCTCAGCTTCATGAAACTGCCAGCTCCAAAAAGAAACAAAAGCAAAAACAGCAAGAACCAAAAAGTACGAGCCTACAAATAAGGAGAAGCAGTAGACTTATACAGAAGAAGAGTGTGATTAAAGAGAAATAGTCCCATTTCATTGATTTGGGCACACCTGAGAAGAATCCAATTCGGCTAGCTATTGAGCTAAGTCCTCCAAGAGAGGAAAGTCTTGTCCAGCAAGAGAGAGAAAGCAGTTTTCAAGGATTTGAATTTAGGCCAAGGCAAACACCTGACATTGACCCTGTCCAGCAGGAGGCATATGATTATTTAGAAACATTAGAGCAATCTGTTGCTGGCCCTAGTACTGTCTTGCCCCTTGAACAGCAGGTTCAATCTTTGAAGCAAGAAGTATTTGAGCTAGAGGTCCTAAACCGTCACATCAAACAGGAAAATGAAACACTGAAAGAACAGAGAAACGTGGACAAGATGATCCACGATAACACAATGCTTCATTTGGGTCTTTGGCAAAGAAAGAACAGGAAATTGAAGAAGAAATGCAGGAAATTGAGCAGAGCCTTGGTCAACTTGAAATTCAGATGCTTGGTGAAGAAACCAAGAACAAATGTGGCAACAGGAAGGAAAAGGAGAAGGTTGGATGTCTTGGCAGAGGCATCCGAACATGTGAACTGAAAGATTATGATAAAATTTTGGTTGCATGAGGACATGCAACACCCTCGCAGTGGGGGTATGTTGAGCCTCAACCTTGTACTCATTTACCTGTCCTCCCAACAGCTTTTCCCTATTCACTTCTCTCTTCTGACATCATTTCCTCCATCAACTTGTTCAACTCATTGCATTATATGTCTTTTAACATGATTTGATTGACTGTGCTAATGATTGATTGTTTGTTTAGAGTTTTGGTACATGTTCAGCAATTCTGCAGCTGTTCTGCAATTCCGCAGCTACTCAGCAATTCCGCAGTTGTTCAGAGATTCCGCAGCCTTTTTGTTGTTTGCTCTACTCCACGTGTCTTCTCCAGGAACGAGCCACATGGGCATGTTGGTATGGATGTCTACATGGATCGTATGCTATTGGTTGGGCCAAATCAGTCACGTATGCCCCCGGTCAACGCAGGAGTACCCAGGGTCAAACAGTTAAGTTCCAGACGGTGGCACAGCTCTGCGTGAGCAACTGAGACACGGAATCACAACTGGCACTTCCTCCACGCCATGAAGACAGCAACGGACAGGATCTAACCATAGATTTACTCCCCATGATGACCGTTTCCTCCAAATGTGCACGGAGCTGCCTACGTGTTGCTGCGTAGTTAATTAGTTAGGCCTGTAGTTGCTTAGTTTACGCAGAAGACAGTTTGTCCCTGTGCCTATAAATAAAGCGTTCTCCAAAGCTTAAAGATTAGCTCTTATTATTGTAATTGTCGTAATCATTTTGGTTGTAAAACTCTGTTTTAAAAGACTGCTGTTACAACACTTTTTCACTGTATTTTGACATGTTGAATTAATAGAAGAAGACTGTTTCTGCTCATCTCTGCGTAGCTGATCTTTAGCTGGTTGAGTGGATGGAGGGCCCCCATCTATCACAACCTATGTACAGTAGCATTTAGTTTTATTTTACTGCCTTTCTTTGTTTTCATTTTCACATGTACAATAATGTATAGTTTGATTTCTGCAATTTTTCATTTCTTTGATCATGTATAATAATGTAAAGTTTGATTTCATGCCTTTACATTTCCAGCACTTTTCAGAACTGATCAGTTTGTTTATGCAGGTGTGTTAGAGCCCGGGATAGTGTGTTTTTATTTCACTGATGGTATTTGAAGTTGTCTTGTCTTAGCTGCTGATTTTTACTTTGCTTACGCAGTTTCATTGCTAGTTTACTTTCTAAAGTTTTTGACAAGTTGCTTACTAACTTTTTGATGGTCTTCTTATCATAATGATCTAACTTTTATTGGACCAGAATATCATTGAGTGGTAGCTTGGTTTGATTAGCCTTTTGACTCATATTACTGATTTCTTCTTAACTGTTTTTCACATGAACAATTACATCTAGAGGCAGAGTGTTAAGAAAGGATGAAGTGTTATGATTTGTCATTTAAGTTTTGCAGTTAAAGTAGTGTTTTTCACTTTCCATTGAGTTAACATAGATGTTATTTTTGTTCTTATCAGCAGCATAGATAGTGGACTAGTGCCATTAGTCATTTTGTTTAATGCTTTGCTTTCATTTGAAGTTTCAATTCCATTGCAAGTCACTTTTCAAGATTTCTCTTTAAAAAGTTCTAGAAGCATTTAGTAATCACCATACACACACACACACTCATCTGTTTATAAATCCATCACTCCATCTTAGGAAGTTAAATCAATCACAAACATCATCTAAAAACGACAAAAAGAATTAAGAAAGGTTACTTAAGTACATACTGTACATATCACTTCATCAGCTTACGAGCCCCGGGTTGACAATTAATGATAGCAATTTAGACAACACTAAATTGACAAAACAGGAAGAACCCCACAAAAATAAAAAATCAAACAAGTTGCAGGGGGATCCCATGGTATTGACGGAGGGAAATCTCGATGAGATTGGTGACAAAATATGGGACACTGCAACTAAAGTGTTGCAATAGTTCAAGAAAAAGTATATGCAGAAGCTGGGGAGCATCCAAAAGGATCTGTGCGAGATGTAGTTCTAGGCTAACAGGATACAAGTGGGTGCAGGTCAAGCGAGTGCAACACAAGTGAGCTTGGCACCAGGGACAAGCTAGGCTGTGGAATTGGTAAGGACCCTGAACCTTCGAACTGTTGCTTTACCAGAAGGGTCCTATGCGTAGAGTTGGCCGATGACCACATCATCTTAAGTACCCTTAAGAACATGGGGTTTAACATTGCAGTGCTCCCCAATGAGTTTGTTCATGCATTGCAGGCAAGGGTGGTAGAGGAATTGAGAACTTGTGAGCAACACGCTCTCAATTTGATCAATGAATACATGGTGAACAATGAGTAGATGTTCGTCGAGAAAACACAGGCCTTGAAGGGAAACGAAACGTTGCAGGCACAAAATTCCAGGCTCGAGTTTGTAGTTGCAGAGGCATGTAGAATAGTGCCAGAGCTTCACATTCCATAGGACGCACAACTAGAAGCTAAGATCATGAAGTTAGCCACTGGAGTGCACAAGGCAAAGGTAGAAGTTGGACGAGTTCAATTCGAACTCAACATGAAAATAACAGAGCTTCAGCTAAAATTACAGCCTAGGACTTCGCTCGAGGTCAGGGAGTAGCGCGGAGCTATCATAAAATAAGGGATGGTCACTTTGGATGCTACATTCACTAATTGCTCAACCTTATTTGAGAAGGAAATGGAGATGGTGGAGACACTGCAGGAAGACCCAAACCTATAGATATTGAATGCAAAGGTTCAAGAGTTGCAGAAGCAGTACGATGAGGTCAGGGAAACGATGCACTCAATTGCTCCAGCGCAGCGCCTAGCCAAGTTGTAGGAGGGGAAGAAGCTCCTCGCACAAGTGGAAGCAGCCCCAAAGAAGGAGGCCTTGCTTAAGACTAGGTTGGCGCCTTAGTTAGAAGAAGATTACCAAGTCACGACCACCATTTAGGAGAAGCTGATGGGCTTGCAACAAACACAACAAATGATGAAGTTGGTCATAGAGGGACCAACTACAAAGCATCTAGTGGAAGAGGTCAAGCAAGAAGCTACACAGAGCATTACTGAGGTTGCAATAGTGCAGGTGAAGCTAGGGGATCTTTGCAGTAAGATCGCAGCACTAGCTGAGTGACTCGAGAGCAAGTCACGACCTTTATGTTGGGGGCCTGTTGGGATGCGGTCCCCTGGGTCAGTTTTGGGGTTAAAACCCCGATTTTTGATGCAATTTTTGTGAAAATATGTAAAGTCTCTGTGATTTATGGATGCAGAGTGTGTAGGTAATTAGGAGTAAAAGGGGTTTTAACCCCTTGATTATCTAAAGTTGAGTCGGTTTTGAGATCTACCCATGGTACGCGAACCATGGAATTTTATAATTAGGCGTGTCTTAGAGAGTCTAAGGCATGATAGGAGCTAATAATGATGGATGTAATGGGTCGATAGAAGATAGCGTAGAGAAGTGAGTCATAAAGGAGAGAGGCTCTACAACTAAGTGCATAGAGGCCTAGAATAGTGTCCATGGCTGAGTGCACGGAACCTTGCAGCTGAGTTTCCAAGGTAGTCTTGAGTCTGTAACACCATATTGAAGATCAATAAAGAATATTGTTGAGGAATTCTTGTTTTTATATGTTTACTTTTGTTTAATTATGATTGTGATATAAGCTTTTATTGAATAATGTCTTTATGAAATATTGATCTATTGATGTGCGACTTTGTGGGATAAGTCTTAATAACTATACGCAATGCATGTTATTTAATCTTGCGAAGATTGTAATACATCCTGTTATGTTTATTAACTACTTAAGTAGATCTGCACGAGCTTAGATCTAGGGTTATTTTATGATGCATGTAAGTGGATAATTCAATTGTTAAAGGTACGCAAAAGCCAATCATAGACCTTTGCGAAGGTCTACAAGTCATTTAAAGGGAGTTGTAGTATCGAGCCCTAGGGACTTACAGATCAATGCAAAGACAGATCTAAGGTGCTAAAAGACATCACACTAATCTCTAGATGTGGAAACTTGGTTCCAACATCCCCCCATACTGCGTTGGTGAGACTTCAACTTGCGCTACGTGGGTTGATGTCGAAAGGGCCAGTAGTGTAGGGTTTTTTTTGGCTCATTTAACTCTGAACCTGGGTCAAGACCCCCTAAGCCAACAGAAATAGTTATTCACATTGATGATCAACCATTGCAATACTTGCCATCTCAATCAAATGTGCAACAATCAAGGCACTTCCAATGGATGGGCTTCCTTCAACAATTCCGCTTGGTAATGAGGTATATGAAAGGTATCTACAATAAAGTTGTTGATATTCTTTCTAGGACGAGCATTAGTGCAACTACTTTACTTAAGAATAAATTTGTTTTACATGAAATTTATATTGAGCCATGTGCATTAGTTAATGACTTTGAATATGTTTATGCAAGCTTGAGTCAAGGTAACCAAGTAGAGGAATTGGATTACCATTTGCACAATAACGTGTTGTACCATCTTGGAAAGCTTTGTATTCCATGGGGAGAAAGAGTTAACATCATAAGAGAGGCACATACGTCTCTTATTGCTGGTCATTTCAGTGTAAGTAAGAAGATGGCACATCTACAGAGGTATTGTTATTGGTGTCATATGTTTGAAAGTGTGTCTCTTTTTATGAAAGGATGTTCATTATATGCAATCAGTAAGCCTAATAATAGGAAGTTAGGATTGTACACACCACTTCCGATTCCTTCACGACCATGGGAGAGTGTTTCTATGGATTTTTTAGGAGGTCTTCCATTGTAAAAAAGAGGACATGATTATTTGTATGTACTTGTGGATAGGTTCAACAAAATGTCTATTTTGATGCCATGTTAAAAGGAAGTTATAGCTGAACGAAATGCTCAATTATTTTTTCAAAATGTTTAGGTGAATTTTAGATTTCCTACATCCATTGTTAGTGATAGAGATCCTCACTTTATGGGGAATTTTTGGTCAAACTTGTGGGGATTCATGGACACCAAACTGAAAAAGAGTACAACCTTTCATCCACAAACAAAGAGTCAAACAGAGGAAGTGAATAGAATAGTGATACATCTTCTGTGTGGGTGTTGCAGCAAGCATCCTAAGTTGTGGGATGAATAGTTGCACTATATTCAACATGCTTACAACCGATCCAAGCACTGTTCCACTCAAACTTCGCCATTTGAGGCATGCATGGGATACTTTCCTAAATCTCCTTTGTATTTTATTTTTTGGCAAAGATGTTGCTATTGAAGGTCACAACAACATAGACAAAGCAAGAAATTTCATTGAACAAATACAATTAGTACACCAAAAGGTTCAAGAACAACTTGAGAAAATCCAAGGCAAGTACAAAGCAAGGCATGACAAGCATCGTCAAGATCACAAGTTCCAAGTTGGTGATGAAGTTTGGCTTCAAATTAACAAAGAGAGGCTCCAAGGTGAAGGTAAAAAGCTAAAACCAATTAGATATGGTCCATTCATAATTTTGGAAAAGATTGGTAACAATGCCTTCAGGTTGGATCTGCCTTCATATATGAAAATTTATGTTTTTGTTAATGTTGAGAATTTAAGGTTGTATGAGCCTCCTTTGATTGAAGATCAAGGAGAGAATATTCAAATTCCATCCATTGAATACTTTTCACCAGAATTCCTTGATGTGCTTCAGTAAGACAATATACTTGACAGAAGAACAAGGACAACAAAAAGGGGAAGTATTGATTATCTACGAGTGGGGGTCAAGGGTACAATTCCTTCAAAATCCAAATGGATAGAGGTTGGAAAAGTGAAGGAACTGTACCCTCACCTCCTCAAAAATTGAAAGTGATCCTTTTGGGTTTCAAAAGGCTTCTAGTGGGGAGGAGTGATCAGGTGCTCAAAATTAAGGCTCAAAAATCAAAGTGTCAAAACCTTGATAAACTTAGCTTCAGATCGAAGATCTCATCATTCTGATTCCAACAGTATGAACGACACTCAAATTTGATCTCTTATGTAGAAGTTAGAGCAAGTCAAAGTTCAGGTTTGACTTGCTCACATGGCAAGATTAGATGATGTGGCACGCTCCATCAGCAAATCGAGAGGCGCGAAGTGGCAGGCCACCATTGGTTCCCACATTTCACAAAATTGCATATCGGCGAAGGGAGGTGTTACAGAATTGGCCCCCGACCAGATCAGGGTTGTGATGCAAAAAATCGCATATCGCACATCGCAACAGGGAAGTGGGTCGATGTAACAGAATCAACCCTGGTAGGTTTTGGTTGCGATGCGATATCGCAATCGCAAATCACAACACAGTGGAAAGGTCCTAAATATTAATGAGCCTAGGTATTGCAACAAGAATGCTACAAATCCTAGGGCTACAAGCTTTATTTATCAACATAGGGTTTGTACAAACTTGGAGGTGACAGTGCTATATGCACAAGTAAAAGTAAAGTATTGGGTGTTGTCACTGCTCATCTAGCAAGAGATTCCAAGGTTTCCAAGCCAGACTTCTATAAGGTCAGAAGAAGCTTAACTCTTTGATGGAAGAAGAGAAAATCTATCCTAAGGGAGAGCTACTTCTACTGCAGTATTGAAGAAAACAACATGTAATGATGAACCACACCATACCCTAATTAACCAATTAAATAGCTATGCTAAGCAGAATTGCTAAATTAATCACCAACCTAATGTTGCTATCTAAGTTACAGAAGCAAGAGCATTAAACCATACTAAGGTGTAGCAAAGAAACTTAGGCTAAATCAAGTTTCAAGTAGAAAAAGCAGTCAGAGATCAAAATTGGTGAAAGGAGGATGTAAGGACGTAGTAGCGCATAGGGACCGTTGGATTGATCAACAAATAGAAGATGGGCGGTGGACATCTTATCGCGGGGCTTTAAGCGAATAAACTTATGAATGGGGTTAATGAACAGGATGAATGGCGAAGATCGTATTGCAAAGAATTAAGTGAATGGATGGATGAGCAAGGTAACGAAGCAGATGAACATCGCAGATCATATCACGAGGGATTTAGTGAATGGATGGATGGATAAGGTTAACATGAGATGAATGGATGAGATCTAAATGCAAAGATTAATTCAAGAGATGGATGGACAGGGTAACGAACTGATGAATGGTGATATCTTATCGCATGGATGAAGTCAAGAGATGGACGGTGGAGATCGTATCACGGGAAAAGGAAACATGGGAGAATGATGGAGCATATTTCTAAGGTGGTAAGTAGTTTCTCGCGCACCCCGAAGATTGTAAGCTGTATCTTAAACTTTCACGTGATTAGCCTAACTGCATGACATGTAGCATGAGAAAACTACCTTTCTCGTGTGCTCTCAGGCAGATAACATTTGTGCACTAATCCGCGTGAGATTGCGTGATAGTTGTTGGATCAGGCGAGGTTGATCGACAATGGAGATCAGCCTAGGTAGTTGACAATCGGGTGAAGCGATAGCTGTCAGATCAGGCAAGACAGATTGACGGTGGGGACTTAAAGTGCATAAAGTAAGTGGAATACTTTACATGAGGCAGCAATTAGAGAAAATAATGAATCAGATGGTGATTGTGAAGGTTTGTTGGGGATCAGACGGTGAGGAAGCGATGCATGAAGAATGTACTGAAGGAGGTTTTTAAATGAAAAAGATAGAAAAATAGAGTGAGGGTGAATGAGTAACTGCATCAAACGACAAACTCCATAGCTCACGTGTGAACCAGAAAACCTGTGTTTTTGGGGTTGCTGAATGATCTCTTCCTCAATTCATGGTCCCAGAGGGAGGAGATGAGACTGAGACACTTGCGCACAACTTGATAGTGATATTTTTCCTATAACTAACTTGTGAACTGAAAAAAGGCACAAATGAAATTAAATTGAAGCACAACATAGATGAACAGAACTAGAAAGCTATTTAAACAAAAAAATAGAACCAAGAAGTTATTTAAGCAAATGAACAGAGAAAACTAGGAAACTATGCTAGCATACATGTACAGTAAAGAGGAGCTTTGGATGCTCGGGTCGGGCCCTAACCCAAGAGCTTCAGCCCTCAGAATTAACTCAGAACTAGCTTAAAACATAACTCATTCTCATTATGAAAACCATGGATTACAGAACACTATCACAAGTCTTGCAGCTCAACAATAAACTGGAGTTTTACAGTAGAATTTCATTTCCTGCTGAAGTCCTAAGCCTCTCTATTTATACATCTGAAGTCTCTAACGACTTCCTTCCCATTAGGGAGGCTTGGCTCTCCACTCAAGATAAACTGGTTTTTGTTCCTTTCACTTGCTCCGCTATCTTCTAGTCTTCAAAGTGATGGTTGTTTGCACTGTTAGGTTCCTATACCAATAGTAGTCATAATTTTGAATCACTAAGGTTAAGACTTGTAATATTGTGCATATCTTTTCTTTCTACAATTCTTTTCCATATTTAAAAACTAAAAAATGTAAAGAAGGTATGTCCTAAAAGATTAATCAAAGGACAAAAAGTATAAGAAAAGGTCAAAAAAATGAAAATATATGAACCCCAAAAACAAAAAGAGACCATGAAAGTGTGCAAGTCAAAATGCCACTCCTATTTATTTTTATGCATAATAATGATTGTGTGTAGCTTGTTATTCATGCCACAATACATGGTAATCAAATTTTTTAAACTTGATTATATCATGCTTTGAATTTTATGTTTATAGTTAGAGAATAAAATCTGACCAAACAGTTTAATCTTGGCAGATCATTAGATAGGTAGAGTAAATAAAAGGAGCTCATCTGTTTAATCTGAGCCCTTAGATGATATAAGGTTAGAATTAGATAGTTTACTTTGTAAAAGAAAAGGATTGATAAGGGTTTGCTAGCCTAAATGAACCCAAATAAAATGAAGAAAAAAAGGCGGGGTAAGTAAATGGGTAAGTAGAAGAAAGGTTGCAGAAATATCAAGAGATTACACAAAAGCACTTATGCCATGTTCTAAATGCATCTTTCAAATGTACATGAGCAGTAAACAAAGCAAGGAAAATGGTTTACAACTTGGTCTTTTTAACATCCCCTCAGTCATTTCACCCCTCTACGTACTAATTTCCCACAAATAAGTTCTAGTACTTTAAATCCTACAAGTCAAAGAGGCTCAGAGCATTTCTCTGACTTTTGGAGGGACTCGACCCTTGGCTTAATGACTTAGGGACAAAAGTGCTAGAATCCCCTTCATGAAAATTCATCTCTCTTCATTTCCCCTCATTAGTCTAATAAAACCCCTTTTCCTAAGGTTAAACTTCATTTACGTAGGAAATGTAAACCCCCCCCCCCCCCCACAATTAAACATATTTCATCCATGATCACACAAAAAACACTTTGTCCTAAGTATAAAGCGAAGTGCGTAGAAATGTTATGTTTTCCCTTTTTTCACTTAGGAAAAACCCACCCTACCCATTAGATTTCATATTAATTTCTAAACTTATTATATAATTCCCCCATATCCCTTTTCCTCTGTATTATTAAATCCCTATGTAAATAACCCAACCCCTAGTTTAGTTATAAACTATACACTTTACCCCATATCCCAACAAAAGTTATTAATCCCATCGTTAACCTCACCCAATTCCCTAATCCCTTAATTAAGCCCTGCCCGATCACTTAACCAAGGATTAATTCCTATACTAATCCCATCCCACCGAAGATTAAACCTATGGGTCCCCCCGAAAGCCTTTCCTTTATCCCCCTTGCAATTCCCCCACCCGAATCTTGTTTGATCATCGCCGACCTTTACCCACTCGATAAGGAGGTTTTCTTCGACCCCCTGAATGCTACATGTCACACTCTATGATAGATCAGGTGACACCTCCTGAATATCACCCGCGCCACAAAAGCGATGCGACGGCTTTCCAATACCGCTTCCCCGATTAACTAAAAAAACCACCAACTGTTCATTTGAAAATGAACCCACCAAAAGAAATCATTTTTCTATAAAAAGCCAAAAAGCCCTCTTTTCGCCCTTTTCACTCATTTTCTCTGTAAAACCGTGAAAACCTTTGCGACTCCTACAAACGACAAATTGACCAACAAACTTCCAAATTCATTCCAGAAGACGTTGCAAACAACCCAACTGACCTCCTAGTCTGTACCAGAACCGTACAAACCTCTGCAGCTACCGTGAACCATCAATTTGAAGCCAAATTTGCCCAAATTCCATGTATTTCACCATAGAATACCACTCCATTTTCACATTTGGAAAAATTCTGCCTATTAAGTATTTTCATTAAGCCAAATTAATTGAAAATTACCTTAAGTTTAAAAGACCTGCGGCCAAAACCCTTTGAAATTTCCCAATTTCTATTTTAAACCTCTGAACAAACCCCCAGTGCCTAATTCAAATCCATAGGAACTGAATAATGGCTGCCCCTGTTGCCATAGATGTCCGACCTATGACAAATCCACATTTAGGCCTGGACCACCTTCCCCTAGCTAACAAGGACTTCCAAATAAAAGATACCATGCATCAAAACTCCTGCTCAAAATTCATTGCTTGAGCAAAAACAACTGCCTAAACCATTCAGATGACATTTCCCTTTGGGAGTCCAATTTTCCTAGGTATTAGTTCCCCCAAGTACGTCTTCCCCAAAATTGTCCACATGTGCCATGCATGCTACGTCCCTAGCAATAGAACTATCATGTCTCATGACCAAAAGGTTTTGTTTACCATCACAGCTAAATCCATAAATGAAATGTTACATTTTCAACCAAGACCGAATCTAACCCCACTCTCAATTAGGGACCTGATAGACCAATATACCAAGTTAAATCCATCTAGATTGGCCCAGTTACTCCAAACTTTCATTATGGAAGAAAAACACCTTCCTAAAGATCCCCCTCCATATATGTCAGTCATTTTCTCTATAAGGGGCAAGAAAATTGTGACCATGATATCAGGCATTTTGAGTTACACTACCATTGAATACATTGATGAGCTTATACTTGTCTTCATGTCCATTGATACCCCAAGACAGCCTCTTGTTGTTTTGTACAATTTTGCTAAGTTTATAGCTGATAGGATGCATGAGTAGTTTACTAGAATGAGCAATGAAAGAGTGTTTAAGTACTCATCTATCCTCTATAATATGTTCCTGTATTACCAACGAGACAGATTTCCTTTCACTCTCCAAAAGCTTGATACCAAGGGCTAGCCCAGGTCTGTCATTTTTTGGACCCCATTATTCCACAAATTTGGATCACCATACACTTATTCAAATTTTATAGACTCTTTTGTACATCCAGTCATGGCTATGCTTACAGGAAATCCTCCACCTAGGATAAGTCCAGAAATAAAAAGGGTCCTCCAGCTGTCCAAGCAAACCAAAGTGGGAGATTGGTATCTTTACCAAAACCACATAGAGAGAAGGACTTATGGGTGCCAACTTGCACCATATAAACTACCCAAATACCTAACCATGAGGTTATTTTCTTTGGAGTATTATAGGAAAATAATGAACTCAAATGAAGTAAATTTTGTTTTAGACAAGAAGAAAACCCAGTTCAGAGTCAAAGATCAATTGGGCCCTTTCATCTGTAATTCAAGAGAAGCAGGGGAGGAAGCAGATCGCATATTTCAAGAAATAAAATTCCAAAAGAGTTTCATATGGAGATATGACCCTTAGCGATTCATGACTAGACTTAGGAAAAAGGACAAATTGGGGCCTTACATTCATCACCCCATACTTGAAATAGAAGCTTAAGCCAGTTAATCTGAGTGGGTGGAGAATACTCTTATAGATAGAGATAGCACAAAGCTAGACATTGAGAATACCTTGATTGATTTAGAGAAGCAACTTGATGAGAGCTCACTTTTGCAAGTACCAGGACAGAAAGAAGCCACCATGAGCACCCATCTTATCATGTAGACTCCCCAAAATGAATAAAGAAATCCCAAGAGAAACAGAGAGGGGGCTTCCACTTCAAGAATGGACACCTCTAATCTGTAGCAGGAAACAAGTCACAACAAGAGGCCAAGGCTAAATCCTACCTCTGAACAGGAAGATGCAGAAGGGTCAGCACAAGTCACCAACACAGAGGTAGATAGAAGCAGACCCACAACTCCATGTGGAGACATGTAAGAGCCATCCACATCACAGACTCAGATGTTGGAAATGTAGCTAAGTGTGGAAGTGTCTTTGTTTAGTAGGCCTGCCGACAAGGACCAAGACATAAATGACAAACATAAAGAAATCAAAATGAGGAATGAGAAGCTAAAAGCTCAAAATTATGCAAAATATATAAAACTCACTCCCATGAATCAAACAAGACTGATGTCAGCTTTTGACATCAAGGAGGGAAACTTCAAATGTCCTTTATCAAACCTACAACATAGCAGCCCAAAACATCTTCATCTTTCAAGAGGATTAACTGTGAAGTATTGGCAAGGGGTATTCATCCAATAGACTAGATAGAACTTCATAAACAGGTTGGAGAGATGATATACACCACCCTTACAGGTAAAGCCATAGCTGCCCATCAGCTACAAAACTCATTGAACAACATCTCGACACAGTTTCAGTTGGAGAATGCCTCCTCACAGGCCAAGGATACAAGGATTAAGTCATTGGAAGACTTAGTTATTGAGTTGGAACATGATCCCAAAGATATAAAGGCTACTGAGTGTTATCACTCAGGTTGTTCCCCAGGAAAGCTCTAATGGGGGCATACGGCCCAGGTAACCACTAACCAGTCTTTTAGCTGCAAATTCTAGCCAATCTGCAACCAAAGAGGGCTCTCTCTTTGTAATTTAGCTTTGTTTTGAAATATTTTAGGCTAGTTGTGATGCACAGAGTTTGATTTTAAATTTGTTGGATGGTGATCTAAAATAGAGTTGGGATGCAAGTCTGAAACAGCGTATACCATTGGGCAAATGGGGTCAATGAAGATGAATTGCTGAGAGTGATTTCTTTGATAGAGGGCAATTTATATAGAGCAAGATAATCAGTCTTGGAACAATTTTGAGATCTAGAAGTTAATGGGATGTAAGCCAGTGGATGAAGGGCAGTGAAGAATCCTTCATCATGCTGGCAGAGGGAAGGGGCATGAATATTATCAAGGAGCAATGAAGAATTCCTAGGTAATGTTCAACGTGAAAGAATCAGTGTAAACAGGAGCAACTAAGAATTCCCGTTTATGACTAATTCTGAAGAAAACATAATTAATACCAGAGATTGAACACATAGTGTATTTAAACAAATCCTGGGCTATTATTTTTCTCTGTTACTAAGATTACCAAAACATATATGAAATTTGCAAACACAGAAGACACAAAACACAGTTTAGAACAACTTATTGATCCGTAGAAAGACACATGAATTTTGTAGCAGTCCCGGAATCATCAAATCCACATTCAGACGATCCAGCAACAGTGAACTTCAATAGCCTTTGTATTAGGGAGTCTCAAATTTATAGTGCAGTCCATAGAGAAAATCACCAACCCCAAATACATCTTATGGGGAGGTATTTATACAAAAAGGAGAAACAAAATATCTTGTAGATAAGTTCTCATGCAATAACTTCCTTCACCAACTCTTCAGAAGAAGTAAATGAGAGAAATAAATACCGCAGTAAATGTTGGTGCGCTAGCTGTCTAATTTGTCAGACATATTTGAATTTTTGGACTGAGTAAGTCGGTTGGTGGCTGCATCTTTACTCTGCGTTTCCTACGTTTTCTGCCTTGATGTCTTGCTGTGTTTTTATCCTGGCCTTATCATCAGTGCTTGGTTTTTCATTAATGAGCTGCAGTCACAATTTGACTTCTTCTTTCCGTTGTTTTCACTTTTTTGATAGGTGGCTTGTGCCTTTGAATTTGCTGACCTGTAGCTGACCAAAAAAGAGGAAATAGAAACAAAATCACCTTGGTAAAATTTCCAGCATTCTCTGCCACCAGTCTTCTGTAGGCAACTGATGTCTTTGTATTTTTATGAGTATTTCATCAGCTTCAGTATATCTATAAAAGTTGGGCTGAACCTCAAGAAGGTGATTTATCTCATGTTCAATGTAGAATAGATTTTCTAATTTATCATAAAGACTTTGTCCAGAGGGAGGCCCTGTTTCTTCTGAGGTGCTTGAGGATGCTATAATTTGATTGGAGACATAATTATTTACTCTGTTGGCATACTGTTCATGTGTTAGCAGCCTTCCACTGTTGGTTAACAAGCTGGGTAATCCTTTGCTCTGCAATGTTGCAAACTTTAGTTTGAAGGCATTTATTTCTGCCTGCATTTCTTGGCACTTCCTTTCTAAAGTCTGTACAAAATTTCTCAGGGTCAACACCTTTTTTACTATCAAAATGGTATCTGTCCTGTTCCTGATATCTAGAGCTACCAGCTGCTCTTTGGTATGAGTGTTAAAAAATTGGATCATTCTATTGGCTTGCTCAGGCATATTTCCCAATGATGCTCTAGCCTTTTGAGTCTCAAATTGAGCTAAGCCTATCAATTCTATTTGCTCCTGTATAGTCCGAATTGATTGCCACTAGTCAGTGATATATTGGCCAATTTTGGCCAACAAGATTTTCTTGATTTCAGCTAGAGTTTTATCTAGAGTAAGCTCTTTTTCTAAGGACTTTATTTTATTGTCCAAGGCCTTTATTTCCCTTGTTTTCTCAACCACTATTATCTTGGACTTGTCATAGCTTACTTCTAGCTTGGTCAGCTTCTCTTTGGCCTCTTTCAACTCTGTCATTTGAACTTCTAGCTCTTTGACTGCTTTCATCATTTCTTCCATACTCATGCTAGATCCTGGTGCTGTTGTTGCTGCTGCTGTTGAAGCATCTGTAGTTGATGTACCTGTTGTTGATGCTAGAATGATAGGAGGAACTGTTGCTGCTACTATGGGAAGGGCAGTGGGAACTGTTGGAGCAGTTACAGGTGGCTTGAAGGTCGACTCTCCCTGCTTGCCTTGCAATTCTTTCTCTAGTTCTTGCTCCATTTGAATTATTCTTTGGTTCATCCTCATCAGCAAATCCATTGTATCTCCCTCTGCCTTCTGTTTCGCAAGTTCTGTAGTTTGTGGGTGCATGGTTGCAGGCAGCCTTAGCTGCTTTCTAATTGTAGCAATATCTTATTCCTTTTTTCTTATGAGGGCTTTGATGCCCTTGGCATCCTTAGGATCATGCCTTAGTTCCATAATAATTTCCTCCAATGTTTCTATTCTATTGTCTTTGGCCAAGGAAGACATTCTCTCCAAATCTAATTGAGTAGATCTATTTCTCAATGATTCCTTCAATTGATGGGCCAGCATTGCCTTGTCTGCTAGAGTACCATAGACCATTTCACCTGTTTTCTTGTGTGGCTCAATTTGGTCCATCAAGTGTATGTCCTTGGCGAGGACCTCTAAGTTTGTCTTTATGTAGTCTGTAGCTATCTGTGGCTGTGGTACCTTAGGCCTGAAATGACTTGAGATCATTTTCTCCTTTTTAATGTCATAAGTTGCCATTAATCTCTACTGTTTGGAGGGTGTTGTCTTGAGAAATTGATCATAGAGTTGTATTCTCAATAATTCATTTTGGACCTTGATTTCCATGAAAGTTCTTTTAATACCAGATGGTTGTGCACCTTGCTGCCTTGAGGAGGATACCTCCATACCATGTTGCCTCTCTGTTTCTTGTCTGTGAGAGCTGATGGATGTTTTCTGGCTGGTTTCCCTCTCCCTCCTTGGGTTTTCTATGAATTCTTCACTAACTTCCTCTTCAATTTGAGGATCTACTCTCTGCCTTTTGGCCTCTAGCTGCTGTGTTGACCCACTAGCAAGTGTGGTTTCTTCCCTGTCCCGTTTCTTGCCTCTTTCCTCATTGAGAGGAGTCTGTAAAGCTGGCACCTGTGGAGCCTCTGTCTGCAGTGGAGGGGTTTGCCCTTGAATCTATTCCTTTGAAGTAGTTGGCTCTTCTGTCATTGTTTCTTGCTCTGCATCAACTACCTTCTTGCCTTTTGCTGTACCTGCTGCTGGTGTAGTCTTTTCTTGGGAAGCTTGTGAAGTTGCAGCAGTTGTTGTGCCTTCTCCAACTTGTTGTGGCAGTTTGAATGTCACCTACTCAAAAGAATCCAAGTCAAGAGTATTTTCCAAATATTTCACATTTTTCTCCATTATTTCTTCTTGGGTGAATTCTTCAACTAGTGTCCCTTCCACCCACTCATCTTGGTTGGAAAATTGTTCAATCTGTGGGATTTTGCAATGTTCATAGGTTGATAGTCTATATTTTATTTTTTTGGCATTGATAAAGCCATTTGGGTCATAAGGTACCCACCAAAAACTTCTTTTTAACCTGAGTTTTTCCCCCAATATTTGATCAGCATCTTGCCATCCTTCTTTTTTGTTCATGACAAAGGGGCCTAGTTGGTCTTTGAATTTCAACTGAGCCTTTTTCTTGGTGCTATGAAAATGAGTTAAATCTGAGTTGATAAATTGCCTGTAATATTCCAAGGCAAACAGTCTCATTGGCACATATCTTGGTAGCCTGTAGGAACAGAGCTCACAACCATATATCCTGATGACAGTGTGATTCTGGTAAAAGTATGAGTCACCTATTTTGTAGTTTTTTGAGAGCTGCAATATTTTCTGCATGTCATAGGATAGCCTAGCAGGAGGATTTCTCATTAGGAGAGAAGAGACTAGATAGACAAACAGGTCAATGAACTCATAGTAAGAGTAGGGAGAGCTGCAGAGTTCATGAAAGACTGAGGTCCAAAAAATCACAGACCTCTTTTCTCCTTTGGAGTCCAATCTTTTGATGGGGCACTGGAAACAGTCTGGCTGATAATACAGGAATAGATGATAGATGTAGGATGAGTATTTGAATACTCCCTCCCTATCTAGTTTCAGCAGTTGGTCATGTATCTTATTGGCAATGAATTTGGCATAATTGTATTTGACAACAAGGGGTTGTCCTGGGCTAAATGTAGACAACAATACCAGTATAGTCTCATCAATATGTTCACTTGTCTTGAAACCCAGAACATAAGATATCATATCAACTAGTAATTTACCCGCTTCATTGAAATGTACGTGGAGAAAAGGAGCTGGCCCTGTAGGCTGGTGGTCTGCTCTCATGAACACCTGGGAAATTCGAGCTATCTCTAAGCTGGAGAGTTTGGGACCTTCATCAAGCAGGAATTTCATAGAAAGAGGGACCAGAAGCTGAGTTTGCTTGAAGTTTAGCATTTGATTGATGGAGTCAGGAGTTATATGGAAGAGGATGCTCCCAGATGGAGACTTGACTGCCCTTTGAGTTGGCTCATAGTTTTCACAGCAGAGGCGAATTATCTCAGGGAAGATATTGACAGAGGGAAGGAAGTATATAGGCAAATTTGATTCCCATATCCCATAAATATCATTGTTGTTCAGGTAACTGTTCCTCAGCTCACAGAATGTCTGCAGGTGGTTTCTGTCACCAACCAAGTCTTGAATTAAGTAGTCCCTATCAGCCAAAGGTAATGCTTCGAGTTCCTTGTGGGGTGCATTGAGAGGAGTAATGTTCAAGGCTGCTGGAGTCTCCATCTTTAAATTCTCTGTGTTTGTGATTTGGAATTTGGTTTTGTAAAACAACTGAACATTGAAAACCACCTCTGAGGCTTTTGTTAGGGAATTTGCACACCGAACTTTATACAAAAAACAACTTTACTGGGTAAATATCACAGGAAGGACAAAGTGTGCACAGTTAAATTGGGAGGCTGGATGAAACAGAGGACATGGTGCTCTTTTGCAGGAGATTTTGGCAAATTAACTCAATGCATTGGAAGTTTTGGAGACTCTACCGGCGGAAATGGGCTCGAAGTGTGGTTTAATGCCCAATTTGCAGAGGAGGGAAAAGTTTGCAGGTTGTTTTTTGAATAATGGCTCAAATAGTGAATTAAAAGGTGGTGATTCATAGGAAGGAGTGCATTTTACTTCGAATTCTATTCCCTCAGTCGATTTGAAATGGAGAAATTTCGAAAAATAGGGTTTACGGGCGAACAATGGGTAAATAGCTGTTTCAGAGCCAACTGGTACAAATTGCAGGTAGAACATTGAGTTGGGGGGGCCGAGTTTGCAGGATGAATTCGTCTGGGTGGCAAATTGGAGTTCTGGAGGCGAATTGGTTGTAAGTTGCATGCACGGTCTCCGCAAGCGAACAAATAAAAATGAACGTAAAACCGTCATTTTCACGACTTTTAACAAAATTTGGGCATTTTATCGCTTTTTGGTGCTTTTTTTGCGATGACGTCATTGTGACGCATTTTTTTTGTGTAGCAAGTATGGAGGATGATGTGGGAGCTGACGTGGCGGATGACCCGGTAGCGGGGTGGTGATGTCAACAGATGATATGGCACTGGTGCAGAGCAGTGGTGGGCGACGTGGATGCAACGTCATCGGGTGAAGTGGGGATGACGTCAGGTGGTAGGCGGCGAGCGGTAAGCGGTTTTCCCCGCACCGCCTTTGGCCCATGGTGGTTTTGAAGGAGGGGGCTTCGATCACGCCGGGAAGTCGATGCGTGGCAAGGGTACGGCAACAATACTACCCATCCCCCGGACGCTAACTCTCGGCAGATCAGGGGCTCTGATATTGTCACCAACCGTTGGGTCTACGGCGCCGGAGCGGATGGTGGACGGGTAATACAAGTAGCAGGGGTTCAGAACATAGGGACCCGGACCTTATTTTATCATTTAATAATATTTGTGGGGTTTTAAACTTTGGGTTATAGGTTTTTTTGTGTGGTTTATATGGGTGGGTATGGTTATTAGTTTAACCAAATGTCAAACTAACCCCAAATACAGACATGCGTGTGCGGATTTTAACATATGGTTTAGGTGGGAGGGTTTAGCACGGTTATTAATTTAACCAGATGTTAAATTAACCCCTAATGTGTTTTGAATGCGAAAGGGTTATTATTAAGGTCCCAAATGGACCAATAATCCCCAAACTTGTGTTATATGGCTATAGTTGCCAAGGGAAAGGATATTTAGGTATTTTTAGGGTTTTTTATATAGTTTTTTGTAAAATAGGGATTGGGAATGATAAAGGAGCTAAATAATAGAGTTAGTGTCAATATGATTTTATGGATAGGAAACGCTAAGTTGATAAGGTAATAACTTAGGTTTTAAGGGAAATGAAAAAATGGTAAGATCTTTTACACAAGAAATGTGGCTTCTTTTCACTAAGTAAACTCAAAGTTCAACTTAGCATTTCTCATAAAATGAAGTGAAATAGGACTATTGGGCAGATCCCAAGGTCCTTGAGGGGATGTTAGCAAATGATTTCTGGGGGAATGATAGGGAAAATTAGTCATGCTTCCACTGTCCTGCAGTCACTTTGCCATGGTATTTGTGTCTTTGATGAGATGAGTCTTTCTTGATAAGACAAAAATGATCACAAACTTACTTCTGCAACCTTAAAACACCTACCATTTTTTCTTCCTTTTGATTGGGTGCATTTGGACTAGCAAACCCTGATTTTCCTCGTTTCTTTTGAATGCCCTCCTATCTAAATCTACCCTTATCTCTTCCAAGGGCCCAGATTAAGCAGTTGGGCTCCTTTGTTTCTCTACCTGTTTACTCATCTGCCAAGCTTGAACTGTTTGGACAGATATTTATTCTCTATTCTAAAGACAAGTAAATTCAAACATGATCTAGCTAGGATTGGATTGTTTGGCTATTCATCAACTATATGTAGAATCAACCACCTGTACACAGTGAAATTCTCCAACAATAAATAGTAGTGCCATTTAAACTAGCACACTTTCTTGGTCTTTTGGTTTCGGGTTCATTTTCATCATTTTTCTGACCAATTTACTATTTTTTCCCTTTGATCTTTTCTTTTAGGGCATACCCTTTTTTCATTTTTTAATTTTCTTGATTTGTTTACAATATATGGAACCTTTGCAGCATGCAAGGATGAACATATTTGGCTCTTCTACAGTCCATCATGAAAAATGCAACCTATTGGTATAGGAACCTAATAGTGGCTCCACTTGGGGATGGCTTTTCTTGGTGAAAAGCCAAGAACAGCAGGTTAGATGGCCTTATTTTCAACTCTTGCTGTAATCTGAAATTCCTCCTTTGTTGTGCACTAAATGGTGCTTCTACAGAATTTGAGTGTTTCTCATGAATTCATTCACTTAGTTGCAGCTCTGTTTGGCTTACTCTGTCTGAACATTTGCCATCATTTTTACAGTTCCCAAGTCTCCTTCTAACTTCTTGTGATATACTCAAAGTGCCATACCATTAGGTGCCACAATTCCTCACCTTTCCTCAAAAGTTGCTGCATGTTATTCCCTATCATATTGCTGTAATAAATTTGCAGAAAGAAAACACTATTATGTACAAACTACAGTGCTGATTTTTTCAACAAACAGGGTCAAAGTAATGTTTCAGCATTCGACCATTTACTGGTCCATCATCTGCCTCTGTTCCATCCAAGCTTTTCAGAAAATAGGTGTTGTTTCCTTGTACAGTCTGAATAACAAATGGTCCTTTCCAAAGAAAATCAAATTTTCCATGTTTCCCTTTATCCTCTCTTCTAAAATCCCACTTTAGAACTTTATCCCTAATGAAGAAATCCTTTGCTTTGGTTCTTTTATCAAACATCCTTTTCAATTTTTCTTGTATAACCTGACTTCTCTGATATACTTCCTCTCTAGTCTGCTACAAGTGAATAGTTTGATTGATCCTTCTTTGAATATCATTAGGTTCTTCTTGTATTTCTTGTAGCAAATTTATCACTAGGATTCCCAAAGATGAAGGGAATCTTGCCTCCATGCCATAAACCAATTCATATTGGCTTGTTCCAATAGATCTTTTGGTGGTCAATTTGTCTGCCCATAGTGCATTTACCAGTTTTTTATGCCAATTTATCTTGTTTCCCTCCAAGACTTTCTTAATAATGTTGGTTAAGCTTTTGTTGGATGACTCAGCTAGACCATTTCCTTGAGGGTAATAGGCTGTGGAGTGGCCCAAGGTCATGTGGTACTTATGACAAAAATTGATCATTCTTTTGGATTTAAAGGCAATAGCATTGTCAGCAATAATCTTCTCTGGACAGCCAAATCTAGACAAGATGTTGGTTTCTAAGAATTGCATGATGATTGAGTCATTGGCTTGCCTGCAAGGGGCAGCTTCTATCCACTTGGTAAAATAGTCTGTGGCAGTCAAAATCCACTTATGCTGGCCAGAGGAGGAAGGGTGGATTTCTCCAATGAAGTCTAAACCCCATTGATGAAATGGCCTTTCAGTTGAAATGGGTTTGAGGGGCAAAGGCAACAGCTTTTTCTTGCCTTCAAAAATTTGGCACTTGTGGCAAAAAGTTACATATTTCTTTGCATCAGTGAAGAGTGTGGGCCAATAAAAACCATCTCTTAGAATTTTATCAGCTGTTGACTTCCAATACAAGTGTCCTCCGCAGTCTCCTGCATGAAATTCCTTGAGTATTTTGTCAGTTTCATCTAATGTTAGGAAATTTAGGAAAATACCTTCATGGTTTTTCCAAAACAACACATTATCTATGATACAAAAATTTGATGCCTTTATTTTCAAGAATTGCTTTTTAGTCCTGGATAACCCTGGAGGAGCTTGCAGGTTTAACAATACAAAACATATGTCAGCATACCAAGGTGATTGTAGAAAGGCTTGATTGATCTGTGGAGTCGCCATCTCCTGTTCGTTATCCAGTTCATTGATGTCAAGGGCTTGGAAATTGGTTTCAGTCATTAATTTAGCTAACCCTTGTCCTTTTATGAGTTTTGTAGGCTTGATTTCAATGTCATACTCTAAAATGTTGGCTATCCATTTGCCCCTTTTACCCTCAATTCCTTCTTGAGTCAGAATGTCTTTGACCACCTCATTTGGAACATAGGCTATTACATGAGAGTACAAGATATAAATTTTGAAATCCTTGATGGCTTTTACAAGGCATAAGCTTGTTTTTCCATGATCTGATATTTTAAAGGTGCATCTCTAAGTGCTTTGCTGAAAAAAGCAATGGGCTTCTCACACCCTTGGTCATCTTTTTGCAATAGGACAACAGCAATAGTATGCTCAGATGCAAAGGAAAAGATCATGAAATCTCTATCAAACTTGGGGCTGGTGAGGACTGGTGTTTTTGTTAAAGCTGTTTTGATGTCCTCAAAGGCCTGTTTAGCTTCCATTGTCCATTTGACTTTAGAATCTTTCTTCAACATATTATTCAACAGTCTTATTAGCTCGGCCAAATTGGGAATGAATCTTCTTAGGAAATTGATCTTCCCTAGAAAGGCTTGTAGTTCCTTGATGTTTCTTGGGTGGGGCACTTGGAGAATAGCTTGTATTCTGTCCGGGTCAATTCTAATGCCATCTTTTGAAATTATGTGGCCTAAGAGTTTGCCTTCTTCTAGGCCAAACAGTGATTTCTTTGGGTTCAATGATATGCCATATTTTCTGCAAATTAGGAACACTTGTCTTAAATGCTCTAAATGTTCTTGGTCTGATTTTGAAAAAGCAGTGAGATCATCAAGGTATATGACTAAGAAATCATGGATCTCTTTGGCAAAGGCTATGTCCATTTCCCTTTGAAATGTGGCCCCTGCATTTTTGAGTCCAAAAGGCATTTTGACATATTTGAAGGTTCCCCAAGGTGTTGTAAAGGTAGTTTTGTCTTGATCATCTGGGTGGACTAGGATCTGATTGAATCCTAAGAAGCCAGCTAGCAATGAGATCCTAGAAGCCCCCACTACCCTTTGTAGGATATGATCCTTTTTTGGTAAGGGGTAGTGGTCTTTGAGAGAGACTTTATTCAAATTTCTTAAGTCAACACACAACCTTATCTCTCCCGTTTTCTTTCTAGTACGCACTAGATTTGAAATCCACTCCGAGAACCTGATTGGTGCAATTATTCCAGCTTCATACATTCTTTTAACTTCCTTTTCAATCAGGGGAAGGAGGACAAGAGTCACCCTTCTAATATTTTGTTTAAAAGGTTTTTGATTCTCTTTCAAAGGTATAGTATGTTGAATGACAGAGGTATCATAGGACTTGAGGTCCTCATAGCTCCATGCAAAGACATCTTGGAACTATTTAAACAACTCAATGTATTTCAGCTTTTGATCAGGAGGCAATGTTTTGTACAGTTTTACCAATTTGGGATTTTCTGTGGTTCCAATATTGCAGTCCTCAATTTTTGACATCAGTGGTTGCATTTTTGGCTTTCTTAGAATATCATTTGAATCAAATATATCCTCCAGAGTTAAGCCCGTGGGCAGAAAATTATCCTTTAGATCAATTACTTCAGATTCTCCCTCAGCCATTTCGTCAAGGTCCATTTGCTTCAGTTCTTGTAAATTTTTGTCATCAAAGGTTGTTGGATGCAAAATCAGATTTTTTGTTTCAGCTGATATACTTTGCTCACTTTTGTCTATTTGGTGTTGATCATTAATGGTGCTTGTGTCAATGTTTATATTTGAGAATTCCTCTTTCAAAGTCAGGAAATTATTTATTTGTGTATCATTTTCAAACACCTGCCAATTTTTGACATTATCTGGGATAGTAGGTCTGCGTTTGATTTCAGCAGTGAAGTGGTGCTTGGGCTCAAATGGTAGCTTGCAAGTGCTGGAAAAAGTTGCCAAGCTATGTGCATGTAAATTGTGCTTTCTTGGAATTTTGGTGAGTTGAGATTCTGAGAAGGTGTTAAGTATTTCAATGGCTGCCCCTCTGTAAGCTCTCAACCTAAGATCATTTGTAACAAAATTTCCCTTCATTTGTTGGATAATCAAATCTGAATCCCCTAGAATTGAAACCTTGGTTGCCCCTAGACCTCTGATCAGTTTGAGTCCTAACAAAAGGGCTTCATACTCGGCCATATTGTTTGTACATCTGAAATTTAACCTATATGCATGACCTTCAGCATGGTCATTTTGCATGTTGTGTGTCCAAACCCCTGCCCCTGCTCCTAATTTGTTCACTGAGCCATCAAACTCTAAGTACCATAAGATTTCTTGGTTATGACTAGCCTTAAGAGTTTTGGAAGCTTGTTCAGTGGGCAGATTTGGCTCTTGTAACTCATATGATATGTCATTTTCCTTTGTTGCATCAATCATATCAAGATTTTTTTGATCTTGGGCACTAGATTGTTCATTTATGCTTTCTGTTTGTGCTGTTTTCAGGAGTTTGACATCAGTTTTGGGACACATCTCAACATTATATAAAATGAACGAATCCATGTCGGAATGCATCGAATAGATGGGGAAGTTTTGGGGTTTCTCTTGACTGCTAACCACATATTTCATTAATGTTTCCCGGTATAATCTCTTTGGCTGGCCAAAGACTGAAATAGTGGCATAGGACATGTCTAGCTACAAAGATCCTTGGAGTTTTGCACCCCAAGATCTAGACAAAAGCATACCATACTTAGGTGGAATATCAGCTACCACCACATCCATCAAGATTGTTTGGCTGGATATTGGACTAAGGATACACAAAGATCTTTAATTAGGCCTAGACACCTGACTTGGCTGGAATCAAATGAGAACAAGTCTTTGTATGGCCTTGTAATATCTAGGTCTAGTCTTTCCATCACCGACTTAGGCATTAGGTTATGGGAAGCTCCCGAATCAAACATTGCATTATGCAGCACTTTGTCATGAATGTTTAAGCTCACATAGAATGGAGGAACCCCTCCATCTATTGTTTTACCATTGACTTCAGGACCAAAAATCAGTTCTGGTTGGTCATCTAAAACATTGACTGCATCCCTATTCTCTGGTATTTGGAGTGACCTATTGATTTGTTCCCTATACACTTCATGTTTAGCTAATTCAGACAGAGGAATGGCTATTTTCAGTTTGCCTATTTCTGTTTCTAAGTTAAAAGGCTTTTCCATTTGAATTTTTGTATTGTGGACAGCAAACTTTTCCTTTTCAGCTGAATTTTCAGTGACCTTCTCTTGATCATGAGTGTTGTTCTGAACTAAATCTGTTTTGAAATTATTTTCAGGAGGGCTGGTTACATTTTCTTTTGGAGGAGAGGGTGTGTATGGCTGATTTTTTGAGGGTTGTACCTCTGATATGTCCTCAACAGTGGCTTCCTTTAGGTTGGGATCTGTTCTAGCAGGGAGTTCTGTCAGGACAGCTTTATCCTTTGTTTTCTTTGGCTACTTGGTATCCTTCAGCTTGGTAGGTTCAGGCACATCTATGGTTCTGCTTCTTAATTTGTACTGTTTATGAACCTCATAGACCGCTGCATCATAGCCTTCTCTGAAATCAAATGACTCTTCAGATTTGGTTTGAAATTGATTAAAATTATGAGCTTCTTGGTCATCTTGGGTTAGGAAGATTTGTTGCTCACTGTGTAACCCCATTAGATTGATTTGGGTGTCCTCTGTTGGTTCACTAGATGTTGAGGCTTCGGCATAGTTCTCTTGAAATGGAGGTCTGATGTTCTGGTCAGGGCCAGCCCTTCCAACATTTGGATTTTGATTTTTTCTAAAGTTTGGGTTTCTTGCGGTGTTACTTGGTTGACCTTCCCAAGATGATTTCCTTTCAATAGTTTCCACTCTATCTCCAAGTCTGTCCATACCTTTGATGATTGCATCCAGTTTTTGTTCAAATGCTGAAGGCTCTTCTTTGAAGGTTGTTCTTCTTTCAGCTCTTGCCTGATTTCGTTTAGCAATCAGGTTTGCCTCCACACTAACAGCTATATTCTGCATGTCTGCTAAGCTTGGAGGGGCTCTTTCCCTCAGTTGATATGCCATGTCAGAATCAAATCCATCAGGGAATTTGATCAAGGCCAAATCAGGTGGAGGTCTAAGGTTCTGAGGAATAGCATTATAGACATTGTTGAACCTAGCACAATAGTCTTGGACAGTTTCTTGTGGGCCTCTTTTCAAATTGTCATATTTTGTTAAAATGTGTAAAGGGTCTTTCTTATTTTCCCATCTGTTTAAAAAATATTGATAAATAGTTTCTGAATCGGCTATAGAATTTACAACAAGTGCTCTAAACCAAATCCTTACATCACCAGTTAGACTTTGGACAAAGATCTTCATTCTCACATCATCATCATCAATTTCATAATTCTCAAAATAATCTTGCATTTTCTTAGTGTGTTGTTGGGCTGTATAGGAGCTAGTACCATCAAAATATGTGATTTTGCTTTGATAATCCTAAGGCATAGCCCCTGGATTTCCAGGTAACTGTAGAGGAGCATAACGGTTTGCCATATTTACAGGGATAAATGGGAGAACATGAAGAAATAAGACCACTGGAACAGCAGGGATAGGAGTGGAAATATGTGCAGTGGATGGGGGAGTGGAGAGGATACTTTGAGGTGTAGATGAGGAACTAGGAGAGGCTGTAGAAAGGACTGCTGCTCTCCCAGGGGTGAGCTCAGATTTAGTAGGGTTTTGCTGAAGTATATCAAGGTCTAAATCAGCAGATTTTTCTAGTTTTTCTTGTTTTCTAAGGGTCTTAGAGATCAAGTTAGGATTTTCAAAAATAGTTGGAGGATCTGGGTCAGGATTTGACCTGGTGTAACGAGTTTTCTTCTTTGGAGCCAGCTTCTAAATTTGTTTTTTGGTATTTTCTGGAAATGTTTGAAGATCACAGTCTTTGACAATATTCTGCAGGAAATTCTGTGAAATATAGGAGGCCTTGGGCTTTCCTTTGAATATGTTGAAACAAGGAAACTGATCAAATCTTTGGGACAGCTGTTTAAAGCCTAAAGCTAGACTGGAGATTAGCTGAAGTAGCTTTTATTTACTCCTGTGAATGCACAACAAGAACAGTTTCAAAGGCTACCTGGCTAACTTCAGGCTCCATTTGTAACTTTAGAAAATAGACAGCAGTAACAAACAGTCATTCAGGTCCCCAGTGGAGTCGCCAATGATGTTATCACTCAGGTTGTTCCCCAGGAAAGCTCTAATGGGGGAATACGGCTGAGGTAACCACTAACCAGTCTTTTAGCTGTAGATTCTAGCCAATCTGCAACCAGAGAGGGCTCTCTCTTTGTAATTTAGCTTTGTTTTGAAATATTTTAGGCTAGTTTTGATGCACAGAGTTTGATTTTGAATTTTTTGGATGGTGATCTCAAATAGAGCTGGGATGCAAGTCTGAAACAGTGTATACCATTGGGCAAATGGGGTCAATGAAGATGAACTGCTGAGAGTGTTTTCTTTGATAGAGGGCAATTGCTATAGAGCAAGATAATCAGTCTTGGAACAATTTTGAGATCTGGAAGTTAATGGGATGTAAGCCAGTGGATGAAGGGCAGTGAAGAATCCTTCATCATGCTGGCAGAGGGAAGGGGCATGAATATTATCAAGGAGCAGTGAAGAATTCCTAGGTAATGTTCAATGTGAAAGAATCAGTGGAAACAGGAGCAACTAAGAATTCATGTTTATGACTAATTCTGAAGAAAACATAATTAATACCAGAGATTGAACACTGAGTGTATTTAAACAAATTCTGGACTATTCTTTTTCTCTGTTACTAAGATTATGAAACATATATGAAATTTGCAAACACAGAAGACACAAAACACAATTTAGAACAACTTATTGATCCGTAGAAAGACACAAGAATTCTGTAGCAGGTCCCAGAATCATCAAATCCACATTCAGACGGTCCAGCAAAAGTGAACTTCAACAGCCTTTGTATTAGGGAGTCTCAAATTTACAGCGCAGTCCAGAGAGAAAATCACCAACCCCAAATACATCTTATGGGGAGGTATTTATACAAAAAGGAGACACAAAATATCTTGTACATAAGTTCTCATGCAATAATGGTAGAGGGAAAAACTCCCCTAGGGCTTTTTGGGTGAAACCCTAGCAGACTGAAAGTTGTCTATTCAAAGAAACATGCATTCATACAGCCATTATGCTATTATAAGAAAATTCTATGATAAGGGTACGTACCTTTAGTCCTATGTTTGAGAAGGCCTTTAGGGTCCAAACCCTTCTTGGATTTCCCTTCTTCTCTTTTGTCTTGCAAAACAAACAATTCAAAGAACACAGCGGTACATGGACAAAAACTTATAAAGAAACCATCTTCATGTTACAAAGAAAGGTAGTTAGTTATGAAATCCAAACAACCATTTACACATGAATTCAAAACATGAATATCATTAACATAAAGAGGATTCAATTCGGGAACCAAGAAATGTGTTTTTTTTATTATAGACAAATAAAGTACATAAAAAGGAATATGTTCACCTGAGTCACCTTCAGCAGGCTCCAAGCAAAGCTTCCTTCTGGATCCGTTCCAGCCTCAAGCCTCTAACAAAACTCCTTCCATGACTCTCTCCATGATGTCATAAATAGTGGATGAACATCAACACACAAGGAAACAAAGGTTTCCTGTACAAAATGGGGGAAGTGCATAAGGCACAAGGGACTTCAGACCTGGTCAAGGGGAAAATCTCAGCATAATAACCTTTCTCTCTATTCTCTCCTCTCAGGCCTTCCCTTTGAGTTCTTTTTATACCATCTCCAAAGTAGTTTTTTAGTTAGGAGTTGGTTGGGAACAGTTGGGCCACGGGCACTAACAGGTGATCAGCAGGTAAAACCCGCGATCTCCGCCCGAAAAGAAGGAATTTTATATTTTTTAAAGTGTTTTAATACATACACGCGGGTTGGATATACACAAACCTGCGTATACACGCGTTTAACTCGAGGCAATATCGCGTATAAGGAATAAAACATTGTTTCTTAAATTTTAGGACCAGGTCTGGAAGGAGGGGTTGCCCTAGGCTATGAGTACAGCATCACAAACCATAAGAGTGAGATTTGGAGCTATAACAGATGCCCCCTAATATATGAGGTCAGAAGGGGTACATGATGGCCGAAGTATATTATGTGAGTACATGGAAAGGAAGTCTGTCAAAAACCAAGGAGGACTTCACCAGAATTCAGCCTGCCAAGCCACCAAAGGAGATCAGAAAGAAACACTGTCTTAGGCGGGCATACCCATGCTCAGAAAAAGTAAAGCATGTCCGCATATCAAGTACAAGCGGATCCACTAAGTATACAAGTATAAATGACTGAAAAATACATAATGGATCATCTGATCATAATGAACAAGTACATGTCTGAATATCACATATAAGACTGTCAATGATGCTGAAAGATGCAATGGATCACTGATATCAAGGACTGATCCCAAAAGGTACCAACTGAACATGATGGAATAGGATGGTACTACACTGCAAACTCAGGTGCCAGCATATAGAATGTCGCCGTGACTGACTGCAACATATAAAGTGGAGTGGTATCAACTAGCAGCAACAGGAGCAACTGTCAAGTGAACCAATGAATGCTGATACAACCTGAGGTCTTCACCGACCGCCATGGTACCTTTCTACACCATGGGAATAAATGATCTGAAGTCGACCATGTGAGAAATCATTTGATTACCGGTCATTGATGTATATTGTTAACAAACGCGAGACTACTCACCGATAATGATAATGAGCGTCAAGGTACCCAGTACAATCTAACAAGTGTGAATAGATGAGCTGGAGTCGAACACCTGTAAGAATCTATCGATCAGGAGACAATGATGGTTTCCCACTGTCGATAGCGAAGGATCTGCCACTAATGACTGCAAACCCTAAGGTATTGCCAAATGGACTCTAGATCTTTGCCCCAGAGAAATGAGTCGAAGTCGATAGGGAAAGATCCGCTAGAAGGAAGGCATGAAGGCATCCTCCATCAATCTAGCGCGAGTATAACCCGTAGGCCAATAATGTGGAAGGAATCGGATGAAAAAGATGTAGTAACCCAACCGAAGTACGTTTCCGGCGTACACAAGATGTGGCTAGCGCACGGCAGAAACCCTCTGAACCAACCAATAACGAAAGTCGACACAGAGGCGAGGTATTCACCAATAGGGTCAAATGGAAACCAAGGTACTGCACGAATCCCAATGTGTGATAATGTAAGATGATGTCGAACACAAGGGAAACCACTCAGTCAAAGACCCATGATATTGATCGATGCTGAGCACAAGGTGACCTATCAATAATGAAAATAGGGCCAGGGTGCGGCTCTAGGCCTGTCCTCAGAGCAAGGTGTCGTCGTCGATAAGGACAAGACCTGCCAGCAAGAAGTCAATGGGGACCTTCTCAAATCGGCACGAGTAAAGGACCAATATAACTGATGTGATGATAGACATGACACTGACAACCAGGGATGGCCGACTGAAAAATGAGTCAAGAGACACCGCAGAGAGGCCGACTCAGGCTAACTTCCCTTGAACAAAAGCACGACTCAATGTGACTATGTGGCAGCATATGATGACTCTGTATAAGTTCGCCATGCAGGAGGCACGAACGAACCCTCCATATGATTGGAAGAGATAACCAATCAGGGGAGAACTGACTCAATAACAAGGTTATGGCGTACCTAAGTCAAACTAAATCCCACCCATGTGGAGGAGACTTTGTTTTAAGTGCTTTGTTCAAGGGCGACACGACTAACTCTAGCTGCCAACAATAATTGGAAATAATGTCCCGTTCCCGCTCTTTTTTGGAATATTTAATTTTTTTTGTATTTTTCTGTTAAGTCGGAAAAAGAATAAAAGAATGCTATGGTACAGTGGAAAGAACGAGTGTCGGTGAAACAGATGATCTAGTTCCCAGAAAAGGAACGTTTCTATGCTCAATGCAGGGAGGTGAACACTGGTCAGTGACACTCAAAGGTATGCTCCTTCCACGGGTCAAGGTGTGTCAAGCTGTAGAAGTCAAAGGTATGCAAGGCTGATTTTGCAGACGTCATGGTCAAAAGTTGGCTTAAACACGAGTCCAAGTGAAGCCGGCTCTAGGCCAAAAGGTGCAAGTGGTCAACATGCAATGCAGTAGTACAACTCAGCACAAAGGAGCCTCCAGGGTATAAGGCCAGAACAAAGCGGAGAAGCTAAGAGGAATGAGTCTTCAACGCATAAGTCATGGCGGGACTACAGAGGACTCCCGAGCCTACTAAAATCGGAGCAGCATGGGCAACAAATGTCAGTGAGGTGCTAACTAGGATGCCCATGTAAAGGATGGCTCTACCATCGTTTCATGATTTAAAGAATTGGCGAGTGAAGATGGCTTACGAACCATAACACGATGGGATTGACCCTATGGCAGATGTATCGGTCAAATGGAGGCTAGTATGCATAATGCAACAGAAAAATGGTGTCCCTAACCTATATGCCAGTGAAAACACGATACCTGCCATGACGGGTCAGCAGCCATGGAACCGTCTCGAACTGTTGAAAAACGTCCAAAATGTCCTGAAAAACAAACCGATCTCGACATTCCAAGATCCCAAGTTAAAAGTCACACGAGGCCAAACAAAATAAAATTTTGAAAAAATTTTGCTTTTTCAAAACTTATAAAAAGCATTTTGGACTCACCATTTTTACCATTTGAGTTTGAGAGCAAAAGATTTGGAGCAAAAGGAGCAATCTTCCCACAGCCAGATTCAACTGTTCAAATTTGTCGAATACCTCCAGGTAACCCTTATACTTAGCTTGCAATTGATTGTGATAGTTTTTAAGATTTATAATTGAGGTTTCACCGTTGAACTTTTGTCAAAATTTCGCTCGCGGCGTATACGCGGGTTGGTAATATTGAACCCGCGTATACGCGAGCCCTACACGCGACTGTGTGCAAAGGGACCCGCGTATACGCCGCGAATCATTTTAAACAAAAACTAACGGTTTAAACTCAATTTTTTTCTCAGGATGCCTATCACGTGGCGTGAAAGAGAACATGCAGCGGTAGACAATGAAGTTATGAACAGTCCAGAAGCATTGGATGCACTCCGGGGATGCGGTTTGCCAAATATGAAAGCGAACACGCGATTGCTTGAGATGCTCATTGATTATTGGGATGTCGATGAGGAAGCTTTTATGATCGATCAGATGCCACTCAGGGTAGAAGTGGAGGACATCTATTTTATCACGGGCCTTTCCCGAAGGGGAGAGGTAGTACAGTCCCGGGGCAGGTCACGGAGTGCCCTCTCTATAGAGGACTATGTACAGATATACTGCCCTGGACATCCCAAGAAGGTTGGGAGCCAGATTTCCATTACACATGTGGCGAGTTTGTCACTTAGGATAATCCTATTTACCATGGCTCGGGTGAACGGATCATCCTCTCTGCATCAGGCGTCACGGCAAAACATGAGCGTGGCAGTTGACTGTCTTACTACTGTGTTTGACTGGTGTACTCCTCTTCTGGCCAACATGAAGAGCCAGCTCACTTCTATCAGGAGGGGTCAGACTAAAAACTTTGGCTATGGAAGCATCTTGTGCACTTTCTTTTTCGAGAAGGTTCCCGCACTCCGCCCCAGGGTAGCAGTTTCCATCAGCACCCCACGCGATCCATGCATGGGCCGGTGGGCTGATCTCATGAAACGTCTGGGGGGTGGGGAGGTCCCAAGGACTGCATTTGATGATGACTTCTTCACCTAGTGGGATCAGCAGATCATCGCCGTGGATGACTACCCCTATGCTGGACTGGATTTCCGAGGAGATCCTGATTTAGCGTTGCCACCAAATGCAGCATGGGGCGAGATCGGTAAGATTTTTTGATTTTATGATTTTTTTGGATTTTTTCAAATATAATGATGAATTTTAAAAAATATTTTTTGATGAGATTCAAATGACTGATATGATGATCATGTTCCAGACATTGGGCCTGTATGACCAGATGGATTCCCGCGGCATGGACGGCGTGGCCGAGGAGCCGAAGAGGCCGCTGCTGATACAGAACGAACTCTAAACAACGTCCAACGACACTTGGCGAGACTGAGCTGCCGAGTACCGATGGCCGTCATAGAGGACCTTCGTCCGGATATGCAGCATCATGTGGTTGGCATGCCACGTGACTTGGTTCGCATCTTTCGGCGTGTGGCCACTGCTATAGTGACATACTTAGACGCTCATCCTGAGCCAAGGCATTAGATATGCCGGGTATGATTATGGGCATTTGAGTCCCAATTTTGTATATTTTTTGGACACACATATGTACACTCGAGATGCTTTACGATATCTATATATATATATATATATATATATATATATATATATATATAGTTTGACTTTTTGATGCGTGATTTTATTGTGATGAATGATTAATATGCCAGTCTAATGCTTGATTAGCGATGGAATCAGCTAACCAATTATGAGATCTTGGAATATGAAAATAATTAATATAAGTAAATGATCTTTGCAACAACCTCACCCTTAAATACTGGCGATATAAAGATGGATCCCGTACCCGATAAATGTTATTTAATTGAGACACTATCAATTGAGAATCAAGATAAACTACCAACGAGTCGATCCCATGAGAGATTGCCTCGGATAATAAATTTATAACAGTAGTATACTCGGCCATATTGTTTGAAGCAGGACCGATGCACACGCCTCTTGATACCATCAACTGACTAGTTGGATAATAGAGTACCCAAGCTGCGGAAGCAAGATTCCGAGTGTGCCGACTAGCACCATCGGCGAACCCAAAATAAACCAAATCATCCATCAACACCTGCCAAAGCAGACCAAAAAGTGCTGATATCAGAAAACTCTCGATGATATATGTACAAATATACATAAAATACAAAGAAGCCATTGCCTGGTAAAACTAAGCAAAGTACTTCTTTAGGTAGAGCCCATTTCGGGGCTCCGCCAGCTTGTTTTCCTCGAAATCAATTAACTCATATGATCCTTTTTCTAAAACTCGTTTAATGATGAAAGGACCGTACCACATAGGTTTAAATTTTCCTGCCCCCAAGGCGTCCTTATCTTGGTCATAGACCAAGAAATGGTCACCTTCATAAAAGACTCGAGGACGGACAGACTTATCATACTGAGTTTTAACCCTTTTCTTATGGGCCTCATTCATCGTGGCGGCATCTCGACGCTGCTCATCGAGATGTTCCAAGTGAACCAGGCACTCCTCGAGACTCGAAGTCTCAGGAAGAAGCTCAACAGCCAACTTCAGAGATGGAATTTCACATTCAACCGGAAAGATAGATTCCATCCCGTAAACCAACTGAAAAGGAGTAAAACCAGTAGCCGTTTTGACGGAGGTTCGATATGCCCAAAGAGCCGAATACAACATAATGTGCTAATTGGACCGATTTTTATCGATTGTCCGTTGGAGTATCATCTTAAGAGTTTTATTGACTACCTCGACCTGAGGATAATAAGGGGACGAATGCTCCTGACGGAAACCTAATTTAAGAGCCAATTCAGACATTAATTGATTCTGAAAATGACTGCCATGGTCAGTGAGAATCTCTCTTGGGATACCGAATCTTGAGATAACCTGATTGAAAAGAAACAAAGCTGCCATGTCACTGTCGTTCTTATAAGTAGGCATGGCCTCAGCTCACTTTGTAAAGTAGTCTACAGCGACGATAATGTACTTGTGATTCGCCGCTGAAGGCGGATTACAAGTTGTAAAATCAATACCCCACTTAGTAAAGGGACCGACGATGACAAAGGGAAAAAGGGGAGCTGGATGGGCGCGCATCTTGCAAGTAAAAAGTTGACATGGGTGACAGCGTTTTACCGCTTCCACACTGTTATCACAAAATCATACACTGAAGGCTGCCAATCAGCTAGATTATGTGTAACTGTTTCAAACCAAGCTTTGGACTAAGGCTTAGCCTCCTTAGTCTGAGAGGGCTCTCTCACAGATTATGAATATTGATTAATGACAAGGAAAGATGGCTAACTCTTATAAGACACATGAAGAAAATATGCTGGCCGGACAAATATCAAATTAATTCCCATTGGGCTTATGGAGTCTCACACATCTCAGCAAACAAAAACAACATCTTTTCATAGAAATCAGGGCTCTTTACATCTAATGTTCAAACACAACTTACATAAAACACAGTTTGCCAAAACATACAGGAAGTCAGAGCATGATACATGAGTTTTGAGTGATTATGCAATGACAAGACTGTAAAAGAACACTAAGAGAATAAACCACCATACATTTGAACAATAAGATCTATTGAGAATCCTGAGAAAAAAAACAACAGTCATTTGCATTACTGAAATCTGCTTTACATAAACCAAAATAGACTTGTTCTCTATCAAAACATCCAACCCCAATTACATCCAAGTCTGATCCATATATAGGAATACATGCTTAACCACCTCGAGCTTCCTCCTCCAGCATGAGGGGAGCATCGAAGGCTGCTATTAACTATCCCTATCTACTGTGTAACTAATTCATTAATTACATAATTGCTGAACTGTAATTACAAAGGGTCCTAATTTATTCAAAACTCAAAATCTGTCCTCCTCGTAGTATGATTCCTTCCTGATTCTTGACACATGTCTTCTTTCTGTTTTAGTCGAGATATCTTGGAGGAGAATACACTGAACAAGCTGGCTTTGGATACTGGCTGCGTAGATGGCTCATTAATCAATCAAGATAAGTGCCCTGTTTTCACGATCCTTGTCTCCCATCATTCTTCACTACTTAAAGAACATGTTCCCAGCTCTTTAATTCTTCAAAAACAACGAATATCACCATATTCCCCAATGAGCTGGAAACCTTGTGGACTGAACAGGTGTACAAACCAAAATCTCCGGTAACCTTAACCAGAACCCTAACAATTCGGTCATAAAGTACCTTTAACGAAGCTTTAGCAAAAAACAAAATATTTCACCTTTTCCAAAATGCACACCTGTCATTCTCTGAATAGCTAAGAGAGTCTTTTATGGTCTCCCTTATGTTCTTGAGGCATTTCCCTCAAAAATTTGCTGACCTCATCAATAAACTCTTTGTTTTTCTTATAAAACAACACCTACAGCAGTTTCGTAGCGCGCTACGAAACTGCTGTTTTTGCTAAAACAGAGTACATTTGCACTAAAGCGTCTTTTGTTTGAACTTATGACTCTTGAAACTTCTTCTATAGGTGTCAAAGACTTAGGTGACCTCAAAATAGTGGAACTTAAACAAAATTGACCAAAACTAAGAATATCACCTTTTCCTCAAATCAGTGAGCTAGTTGACCTAGCTGTGTCTTCAAATTTGCAATCTCCTTCTTCAAAGCTTTGTTTTTAGCTCTCAGGGTCATGTTCATTTTCCTGATATGTTTAGCTTGTTTGAGGGCTGGAACCGTCCATGTATATACATCAGCCACTGAATCTACGTGACTCACTAGGCTTCTGCTACCCTTTAACACAGCTCTTCTATAGTTGGCATACCTAACTGCACGCTCCTTAATCACATTTTTTGCTTTGACAATTTCCTCTTTGGCTGCTCCCACTTGATTCTTTATGGCTATCACGTTTCCTCCTTGGGTAATGATAACTTTTCTGTTCTTGTCTTTATGTTTGACTGCCTCCACTGTTTTGGTTAATACTTCAATTACCTCTGTTCTGGGTGACTTTACAGCTTCCTCTCCTTTATGCACTTTCTCCTTTACAGCTTCTTCTCCTTTATGCACTTTCTCAGCTTCTCTAATTTGTTTCCTTGTAACTGGCCTTCTTGGCTTGAAAATAAACTCCTCACTAGGTTCATCAAACCTTAGTCTCTTTGAAGCTTTTGAGTTCTTAGTGCTCTCATGGGATGATTGAGTTAGATCAATATGCATGGGTTCAAGATGCACCGGCTCTTCCTGCTCAAATTCAATAGCCTCAAGTAAATCACTTAAGCTGGCCTTTGATGGACTTTTCTCCACAGCTACTGATTTGCCCTTCTCTTTGCCTAATTGACCTCTTGTTTTAACTCTTGATACACTTTCAGACCCAGCTGATCCAGGTACACCTCTCTTGTGCTTGACCTTTTCCTTTGATGATGATTGAGGTGGCTGAGGTGGCTCTTTAATAACCAAGGGCTTGACTGGTTTGTTCAACTGAGATTTAACCTTCTTTTCCTCCCTAGCCTCCTTCCTAAGCTCAGCTATGGTAAGTTCTGCCATTGATTCTTCTCTTTCTCTAACCGGCTGTGGGGTGAGGCCTGTCTTACTCTGGAAACCGGCCATATATATGAAAGAATTCCAATCCCTGCCAATTTTTTGAAGAGCATCCAGCACTAACAATTTGACTAGACCATGGTGAAACAATGATGTCTCACAATCATCCTTCTTCAATTGAACTTTGTCACACATCTTACTGAGGCTACGAAACAAGTAAAATGGGAGGTCTATAGATGCTTTACCCGTAAAATGCAGCAACAACTTGAAATGATAGGAATAAACTTTGTTATATCTGCCCTCACAAGTTAAATACTTTTGAATACAAGAAGCATAGCATAACTCTCCTTAACATAACTTCTGGGCACAGCCTTGGTTAAATCTTCATTCACATAGGCTTCCTTCAAGAATTCTTTACAAGGGCTCATATCAAATTTGAAATTTTTAAACCACTCCTGCCCCCCTCTGGGAATCTCAGTTACACTAGCAATAGCTTCTGGAGATACTGGGAATTCTAACATAGATACCTTGGAATTTAAGCCTGTAAAATTCAAGGCAAACTCTTTTGTTACCTGAGTGTGGCCTCCCTTCAGCTTTTCACAGAAACTCCAGCAACCAGCGTCTTTGAAGGCCTTTTTAACACCTTCATCCCTCAATGCCAGGTCCAATCCTTCAGGCTCTGCCCTTTGACACCTTCCAGACCGATGCTCCTTCTTCTCCATTACGCTTTGAAATCTTTTGCACAGAGACACACCGGCAGCCTTAACTCGAAAAGCAAATTCAAATTTTGGAACGCAGGCTCGCTTGCAATGCGGCTCTCTTGAAGAAGAAACTCGGGTTCATTCCAATTCAAATGTCTTAACATATAAGCTGACCACTTCATGTAATATTAACAGAACATCATGACACAACTATGCATGACAAAAACATTTGAATGAACTTAATGTGCATGACTATGAACCTATTGGTGGAATGATGGCTCGTAAGTGCTTGGAAGGTACACCAACTGACAACAACCGACCGGACACAATGACTCATCCCCGGACATGACATTTTAAGGATCTGCGCTGCAAAATCCCCGAATCCACGATTTCGTAGCGCAGACAGTTATAACTTAGCGACATGTGCTGCGAAATGGCTGGCGCTACGAAAAGGCTAAAACATCAATGCGCTTCAAAATCAACTAATCAAACTGCGCTGCAAAAATGCGAAAAGCACAAATGACATATACGAGATAAGACATGTCTTAATCAATCATGATGGAGGATGACTAACGGTTTTGAAAATGATTCTCATCAATATCATTGAAAAACATGACCCCTAAGTGGTAAACATAGGATAACAACCATTTGACATCCATCTTTAACAATGAAACTTTGGACTCGACTTATATACATGTGACTGCAGTTCTAGGTGATAACACACACAGTCCTTAAAAAATGAAGGCCAAAAATAGCCGGCACGTAAGATGCGCTGGGCTGTAGCAAGCCCTGATAGATGACCGCCACAAGCTCCACTATGGCAATCATTAAGCACAGACTCTGCTTCCTCTAAGGTTAAACAGCGCCGAAGGATTGAATCAACCCCTCGACGGTATAACGTGTCACCAATGATAACATAGTTTTTAGCCAGGTGACGTAATTTGCGACGTTCATCCTTGGAGAAAGTAGAGGGAAACTTCGAAGTCTGGAGATAAACAATGATATCTCCATACCAAGGGTCGAGTGAAGAGATGAGGAATAAATGTTCGTCGGGAAAACTTTCCTCATAAACAGTATCCTCTCCACAAGGAAGCTCAGAAATTAGCTCCGCGAAAACCATAGATTTCTTAGACTTGGCTGACAAGAACTCGAGATCGAATTCTTGCAAAATGACTATCCATCTATTATATTTGCCCCCAATCACTTGCCTACTGAGGACAAATTGAAATGGATTGACCGCCGCTAAGACAAAAGTTTTGCAAAGCAAGATATAATGACGGAGCCTCTGGACAGCGTGGACAGCTGCCAAGGCCAACTTCTCAACCGGAGAATAGCGGAGTTCAGGACCTATTAAGCCTCAGCTCAAATAATAAATCATGTGCTTGGCAAGAACATCGTCTTCCTGAACTAGAACCATACCAATGGTTGATTCTGCTGCAGCGAGATATAAAAGGAAGTCTCTACCATAATCCGGTGGACTCAAAAGCGGGGCAGAGACTAATGCCTTTTTCAAAGCATCAAACGACCGCTGCGCAAAGTCGTCCCATACAAATGGAACTCCTTTTCGTAGCAAACGCATGAACCCTTTAGTGATCTCGGCATATTTTGCTATAAACCGTCTTAAGAAATTAGCCTTCTCTTGAAGACTTTGAAGTTGACGAATTGAGGACGGGGGAGGCAACTGAACTATTGCCTCAACCTTGAAAGGATCAACTCGAATCCCTTCATTGGACACTATGAACCCTAACAACCGACTGGATGTAACCGCAAAAACTCACTTGTTTGGATTCAACCAGATTTTATAAAAACGACAACGTTCAAAAACCAATCGAAGATGACTAGGGTGATCAGTTCTCTTTCAAGAACGAGCAGCGAGATCATCCAAGTATGCCTCGATGACATGTTTCATGTCGTGGAAAGCGTATGACATGGCCCGCTGAAAAGTGGCTCCAACATTTTTGAGACCAAAAGGCATCTTTCTATATGCAAAGGTACCCCAGGCACATATAAAAGTTGTCTTATGTTGATCTTCAGGACGAATAGAGATTTGATTATAACCCGAAAAACCATCCATGAAGGAAAAAATTTCATTACCCGCACACTCGTCGATAATCTGATCAATGAATGGCGTGGGGTAATTGTCTTTCGGACAAGCCTTATTTAGGTCCCTAAAATCGATGCATACTCGGATTGTTCCTTGCTTTTTGTCCACAGGGACTGGCTTAGAAACCCAATCAGTAAGAGGAACAGGGTATATAAAACCCACCTTTAGCAGCATCTCAACCTCAACTTTGATAGCCGCTGCTTTCCTAGGGTTGACCGGCCGAAGCCTTTGACGAACTGGTTTTGCGTTTTCATACGTCTTGATCTCATGTTGAACTATAGAAGGATCAATGCCAGGCATTTCCTCATAAGACCAAGCAAATACATCACGATATTCCTTGAATAGGCCGGTGTAAATTTGAATTTCTTCAGGGGAACACTCAATTCCGATGAAGATATTTTCGATGACGTTAGGGTCCCTAGAGATGTTTATAGGTGTCGTTTTTGAAATTACCGACATATTACCTTCGGCACGAATGCGTGCTGGAGCCAAAGGGTTTGACACCGTACAAACATCACTAGCGATGAGCTCGGAGAATCTAGATTCTACTTCCTGCAATGGAGGAAGAAAGTATGAACAATGGTGTAAGTCTTCCCAAGGTCGATCTATACCCATCATTACTTCGAGGATTGCTTCTTCAGAAGGCAGAACCGAATCTAAGCAGTCCAAGGCAGAGGTAGAATCAAGGCTCCAAGCCGGGGCCACATGACCATCTAACTCCTCTTCAGAAAAAGGAGTAGAATGGTTGTCTGCAGAGTCTACGATAGACTGATATCTAAGCTCAGCTGCAAATATAGGGAATGCCATTCCATTTACTTGTCCTTTAACTAATGTGGTCGTAGGTGAAGGCAAGGTCCAAGGGTCTGAAAAATAATGAGTTCGGAAGAACTCTTCTGGAGGAGACTCCTTAGATGATGAAATAGCATTAATTTTAGCGAAAGGAGAGGGAAGATCAAATGTACCCATCAATGAGGAATACATCCCTACTCCTAAATTCTCAGTCGGCGGGCGAGGGTTATCCACTAAAGGGATAGTAGAGTCAGAGCTTGCTTGAGGATCAACTGGACAATAGTCCAATTGATCAACCTTAACGATTTTCCCCTCATGAGGAAAGCAAATTACACGAAACAGAGTCGAAACAACGACATCCATCTCGTATACCCAGTTCCTTCCTAATAGGAGATTATAGTCTAGGTTAGCGTCTATGACCTCTACTTCAATATTGACGACCTTTCCCCCAACACATATAGGAAAGGCCGGGATAATCCCATGCGGCTTGTGAGAATGACCGTCAAATGCAGTCAAGACGGTGGGTGAAGGAGCAGCCGAAGGTGATCCAATAGCCTTCCAACATGACATGGACATAACGCATGTGGAAGCTCCTTCATCTACTACGGTGTGCAAAATATTGATTTTCCAGTATGTTGACTTTATTTGAAAAGCCATATGATGAGGGAGTCGCTTTTTGACATTTAACGTGTCAAAAGTGAGCACTAAAGAGTTAGCTGGATCGACTGCTCCAATTGCGGAGAGTAAAGTGCTTCTCTGAGCTGGACACGACTGGACAACCTCTAAAGCGGACATGGCGCATGGACTCTGAGCCAGATCCTCCACAATGGAGTAATTCTGGGCGGCCCTAGCATTCAGATTAATCGTCATGCGTTTAGCGAAACCTTTCGGTATCCGTGGTATAGTCTCGACAGAGGGTCGCTCGATATGAAGGTCAGTAATTCCGGGAACAGTCTTGTCCTTGGAAGTTTCAGCTTCACCATAATCACGTGACCGAGTAGCCACATGGACGTTAGAACCCATCATGAAAACATTTGACAATTTTTCCCCTTCCTGGTTGCCCCCAGCGGAGGTTCCAGGGTTCGAACTCGTGCCAGCAAGAAGTTGCTGCCCTTGGGGAAATGGGTTGGTTAACACAGCTTGAGAACTAGAAGTCCCTTGTTGTCCTAACAAGTGCTGAGCATCTTCAATCTTAGGGCAGAGATGAGTTAGATGGTCTCCACTGCACAACTTGCATGGAAACTTGACTTTCCTTCTCGACTCATTTCTACCACCACCAGCATTGTTGCCGGATTTATTTGCATCAAGCTTCCCATCCTGGTTCTTTTTCTTACCTCGTCCTTTCTTTTTCCCATTGGAATTTTGATTTCCTTTGGGATTATCAGATTGGACGGCATTTTTTGAAGAATTTTGGGAAGCGGGGGGATTAGACGATGTGACTTGGTTGTTAGAAGCAGTTTGCAAGGACAACTGCTGCAGTTGATTCAACAAGTTCACGGTAGTTGTGTCTACTGACCCGACGATACCATCCGCGTGCGGACCTGGCTTCGACTTAGCTACATCAACCTTAGATCTAGGAGCATCTGGCAAGTACTTTTGTAGGATCCCAGACTGAGAGTAGATCAATTCTAATTGTTGGGCCCTAAAAATGGCTTGCTCCTCAGAATAAACCCCAAACATGGAGACATCCTTGGAGATCTCGGGTTGTAAAGACTTCAAAAACCACTCGAGACGGTACTCCGGAGGGATTTCGGCTTTAATGAGCCTCTTTCTCCGTCTCCATTCTTGAATATGGTCAGAAATGTGGGTTGCCTTATCCTGACGAAAGGTGGCCAGAAGTTCAGTTCCGGCATCATAGCGGACAGGCAACTAGAAGTGATTTAAGAAAATATTGGCTAAGTCAGCGAACGATGTAAAGCTGCCCCCTGGCAACTCTATATACCATTTGGCCGAATTATCAGTCAAGGTGCGCTGAAAGAGTCTCAACCTAATCGAGTCATCGATAAGGGAGTTAGATGAGCACCACAAATGGAATGTGGTTACATGGTTGCCTGGGTCTTCACCACTCTTCTCTTCGAATTTCGAAATGTCCGAAGGGAGTTTGGTTGGGACCGGAGGCCAGGCCGGATTGTACCTGATTGGGTCATTTGTTAACTTAGTGAGATCTGGTAAGTTTAACGTTGCCAGAAACGGAAGCCTAGGAGGACCTTGGGGATTCCACCCAGACTGGGCAGAACTCCCAAAGCTCTGAAAAGATTGTCCTGGAATTTGGGAGGCACCAGGTTTCCCGAAGTGACCAATAGAACCGGCTGAACCAAAAGGCAAGCCTTGTGGTCCAGCAAAATTCGGAGTTTGACCAACTCTGGCCGTATAACCTCCATAACCAGCAAAGTTTCCTCCTAAAGGATTGTAGGGAGTTGATAACCCCTGATACGGATTCCAAGCCGAAGCAAGGGGAGGAATACTTTGAAACATGCTAACCGTGGAGTACGGCCTATTCCCTTGTTGGCCGATAAACGGATTCCCAGTTCCCGCGCTACTAACCCCAGGGTTATTCCAACCTTGGAAAGGATTGCTGCTTTGTCCTACAGAAGAAAAAGGCATGGATCCTACCGTCGGGTTGGAATGTGGTATATGACCACTTCTGAAAGGAAAACCCTGGAATGAAGCTGATCCGCCCATCATGGACGTAGCGGCACTAAACGGAACCGATGGAATACCCTGTGATTGGGTGCCAAAAGGGAAGAATCCAGTACCAAAAGCATTGGTTTGGGCATTTCCACTCGTGGACGGAATGGAGGTAGACCCAACTAAATATGTGCTAGCAAAAGATCCGAACAAGGAAGCGGAGGGGATGGAAATGGTTCCTCCCCCTTGCACCGATGTTGGGGTTTGCATAGTCGTAGCACTCGTAGAAGCCATGCTTCCAGTAGTGGTCATCGATGGTAAGTGCGTAGCGTAACCTGGACTTGACGGTCTATGCGTCGGAGTCCCAACGTATTGTAATACGTCTGGATGACTAGATGGTAGTGGAGAATTTGGAGCCACTAATGACTCTGAAAGTTCTTATACCTCTATGTTATTCTCCGCTTGAAAGCGAATTCGAGAAAGGACTGGAGTGTCCCTCTCTTGCTCAGAAGTGCCAGGCCTTGCTTGGCCGCTAATGCCCCCGAGAGGAGGATCAATCCCCGATGCATCAACCGGCGTGGGACAGAACCCACTGGTAGTATTGCCTCTGCGCCTTCTAGGAGAAGGCTCTAAACTTGGTGGCGAGAGACCACGAAGTCTTCGAGACCGTCTTGGAGATCGGTCAGCAACTTTGAATTTTTTGTTATGATCTAACTAAAGACTCAAAAAATTGAAAGCTAGGCCAACTAGGAGCACAGAGCACACACTATAAAGTCCCTAAAGATATAGCCAGTCAAACAACTTCCAAGTATTTCCGCTCCGGGTGATTAAGACCGGACACCAAAATACGAGAAAGTGAAATAAGGGGCCTTCCGAAGACAGTCTGGGATGATGAGGGCCCAGTCCTATCAGCGAAGGTATCAGAGGAAGTTACGCTGACCTCCTAACAACAGCCTGCGCCGGTGCAAGCCCCCAAGCTTCGCAAGGGTGCCCTCCAGTAGTACTATCGAGAGTGATGCAACGTCAATCTTAGGTGCCACGGGATTCCCCTCCACAGCCACCTGTGTAGTTCCCTAGGACAAGCAACTATGGATACCAACTCGTCGCAGAAGCCAAGCGGAACAGTCGTGAGGTAAGTTCGGACAAGTAGGAGAGGGGGTATCTCTCTTCCCTGTCTTCACAGACCCTCGTGCTTAACTCCCAGATCCGGAGCTTTCTTGGTCTTCCTAACGCTATTGGATTTTCTCTCGTTATTCAGACTCCTACGTTTGACGTTTATATGGCCTTGGAGAGTTAACTCTCCACTCGCCTAATCCAAGGTCCTAAAATCCTAATCTTGTTGGTGTAACTGACTAAAACAAAAAGTTCTAGTGAATTTTAGTTAGCGCTTGATTTTATTAGGCTGTTCTTTAAGTCACAAGGTAACGGAAGTGAAACTAGAGGTGTTTTTTGACGCAAAAGAAATTAATAAAAACTTAACTACATGCGCATGCACTTTTTTGTTTTTCGATGAAGAGCAATTTCTATAGGGTTCAGAGGTACTTCCAATAAAACAAATTTTTCTTTTCTTTTCGTTAATGCACACTTCACACTCACAAAAGTTAACAAAGCTATATATGCCTAAAATGGGATGCAAATATATCCTAATGCAACAACTATATGTGGATGCAAGATTCAAAACTACTCTAAAAAAAAAAATGAAAGTTGCTTGTTTATCAAACTTTATCTTGCCACTTAAGATGCCTAGATGGAATATGAGATGTTTCCATTCGTTTCATCTAAACACTAAAAACAAGTTCTAAGACAAACATAAAGCACTTTCACTTCTCTAAAAGGAAACCAAATGAAAAACAGGTTCAAGAAAGCAAAACTAAGATTTTCAAAAGATTTTCTTCAAAGCAACAAACAAAAAGTCTTTTCAAAAAATGCTCTCAACAACACTGAAACTTGTGATTGAAGAATAGGCAATTAAACACTTTTGCGAATCAACACCACTTAATGGATGAAAACCCAACAAAAATACATGTGTTTGAAATCGCTCTTAACAATCAAAAGCAGCAATGAAAGCCTTGGCAATGAAAAACCAAAAAGATCAAAAAGACAAATTCCAAGAAAGTGTCAAACAACAACTTTCATGAAACAAAGAAGCAGATGGTCACAAAAAGCGATTTTGTCAAGCAAACAAAAAAGTCACCAAAAGCAAGATTAACACAAAGATTTAATTCAATCTTCCTACCCTGATGAAACAGAGCAGCCAAGATTTCTAGGCAGAAATCTTGCGTGCCTTAGCAAAAACGATGACGCTTGCAATCAACAAAAAACCAAACCAACACTCCTTATAATCAGAGAGAATTCAAAACGAGATGCTCGTTGTAAAACAAATAACTGATACTGGAAAATGACTGTTTCAGACTGACTCAAACCACCAGACAAACCTTCAGAGGCCAAAAAGGATTTACAAATCTTGAAAATTGGGATATATACGCGACTGTACTGTAGTACAGATTGCGTGTATACGCGACTGTGTTTGAGGAAACCTGCGTATACGCGGGTTCACTCAAAGAAACAAGAGTATATACGCTTCTGTATCTAAGAAAAACATCGTATATGAAAAGCTTCAAGAAAAATAAAAAAGACAAACTGAAGAAACTGGCAAAGCTTAAAGTTCAAGCACAGACCAGACAGTAACAGCAAGCAGACAAGGCAGCTGAGCCCTGATTGGCTTGAAAAACACCCAAACTAGGAACAACAAGAGTGTTGTCCCCAGTGGAGTCGCCAATTCTGGTAGAGGGAAAAACTACCCTAGGGTTTTTTGGGTGAAACCCTAGTAGACTGAAAGTTGTCTATTCAAAGAAACATGCATTCATACAGCCATTATGCTATTATAAGCAAATTATATGATAAGGGTACATACCTTTAGTCCTACGTTTGAGAAGGCCTTTAGGGTCCAAACCCTTCTTGGAGTTCCCTTCTTCTCTTTTGTCCTGCAAAACAAACAATTCAAGGAACACAGCAGTATATGGACAAAAACTTATAAAGAAACCATCTTCATGTTACAAAGAAAGGTAGTTAGTTATGAAATCCAAACAACCATTTACACATGAATTCAAAACATGAATATCATTAACATAAAGAGGATTCAATTTGGGAACCAAGACATGTGTTTCTTTTATTATAGACAAATAAAGTACATAAAAAGGAATATGTTCACCTGAGTCACCTTCAGCAAGCTCCAAGCAAAGCTTCCTTCTGGATCCGTTACAGCCTCAAGCCTCTAACAAAACTCCTTCCATGACTCTCTCCATGATGTCATAAATAGTGGATGAACATCAACACACAAGGAAACAAAGGTTTCCTGTACAAAATGGGGGAAGTGCAGAAGGCACAAGGGACTTCAGACCTAGTCAAGGGGAAAATCTCAGCATAATAACCTTTCTCTCTATTCTCTCCTCTCAGGCCTTCCCTTTGAGGTCTTTTTATACCATCTCCAAAGTAGTTTTTTAGTTAGGAGTTGGTTGGGAATAGTTGGGCCACGGGCACTAACAGGTGATCAGCAGGTAAAACCCGCAATCTCCGCCCGAAAAGAAGGAATTTTATATTTTTTTAAGTGTTTTAATACATACACGCGGGTTGGATATACACAGACCCGCGTATACACGCGTTTAACTCAGGGCAATGTCGTGTATAAGGAATAAAACACTGTTTTTTTAATTTTAGGACCAGGTCTGGAAGGAGGGGTTGCCCTAGGCTATGAGTACAGCAACACAAACCATAAGAGTGAGATTTGGAGCTATAACAAATAACTTCCTTCACCAACTCTTCAGAAGAAGTAAATGAGAGAAATAAATTCCATAGTAAATGTTGGTGTGTTGGCTGTCTAATTTGTCAGAGATATTTGACTTTTTGGACTGAGTAAGTCGGCTGGTGGCTGTGTCTTTACTCTGCATTTCCTGTGTTTTCTGCCTTGATGTCTTGTTTTGTTGCTGTCCTGGCCTTGTCATTAGTGCTTGGTTTTTCATTAATGAGCTGCAGTCATAATTTGACTTCTTCTTTCTGCTGTTTTCACTTTTTTGATAGGTGGCCCATGCCTTTGAATTTGCTGACTTGTAGCTGACCAAAAAAGAGGAAACAGAAACAAAATCACCTTGGTAAAATTTCCATCATTCTCTGCCACCAGTCTTCTGTAGGCAACTGATGTCTTTGTATTTTTATCAGTGTTTCATCAGCTTCAGTATATCTATAAAAGTTGTGTTGAACCTCAAAAAGGTAATTTATCTCATGTTCAATGTAGAACAGATTTTCTAATTTATCATAAAGACTTTATCTAGAGGGAGGCCCTGTTTCTTCTGAGGTGATTGAGGATGCTGTAATTTGTTTGGACACATAATTATTTACTCTGTTGGCATACTGTTCATGTGTTAGCAGCCTTCCACTGTTGGTTAACAAGTTGGGTAATCCTTTGCTCTGCAAAGTTACAAACTTTAGTTTGAAGGCATTTATTTCTGCCTACATTTCTTGGCACTTCCTTTCTAAAGTCTGTACAAAATTTCTCAGGGTCAGCACCTTTTTTACTATCAAAATGGTATCTGTCCTGTTCCTGATATCTAGAGCTGCCAGCTGCTCTTTGGTATGAGTGTTCAAAAATTGGATCATTCTATTGGCTTGCTCAGGCATATTTCCCAATGATGCTCTAGCCTTTTGAGTCTCAAATTGAGCTAAGCCTATCAATTCTATTTGCTCATGTATAGTCTGAATTGATTGCCATTGGTCAGTGATAGATTGGCCAATTTTGGCCCACAAGATTTTCTTGATTTCAGCTAGAGTTTTATCTAGAGTAAGCTCTTTTTCTAAGGACTTTATTTTATTGTCCAAGGCTTTTATTTCCCTTGTTTTCTCAGCCACTGTTATCTTGGACTTGTCATAGCTTACTTCTAGCTTGGCCAACTTCTCTTTGGCCTCTTTCAACTCTGTCATTTGAACTTCTAGCTCTTTGACTGCTTTCATCATTTCTTCCATACTCATGCTAGATCCTGGTGCTGTTGTTGCTGCTACTGCTGAAGCATCTGTAGTTGATGTACCTGTTGTTGATGCTGGAATGATAGGAGGAATTGTTGCTACTGCTGTGGGAAGGGCAGTGGGGACTGTTGGAGCTGTTACAGGTGGCTGGGAGGTCGACTCTCCCTGCTTGCCTTGCAATGCTTTCTCTAGTTCTTGCTCCATTTGAATTATTCTTTGGTTCATCCTCATCAGAAAATCCATTGTATCTCCTTCTGCCTTCTCTTCCGCAAGTTTTGTAGTTTGTGGGTGCATGGTTTCAGGCAGCCTTAGCTGCTTTCTAAGTGCGGCAATATCTTCTTCCTTTTTTCTTATGAGGGCTTTGATGCCCTTGGCATCCTTAGGATCATGCCCTAGTTCCATAATAATTTCCTCCAATGTTTTTATTCTGTTGTCTATGGCCAAGGAAGACATCCTCTCCTAATCTAATTGAGTAGATGTATTTCTCAATGATTCCTTCAATTTGTGGGCCAGAATTGCCTTGTCTGCTAGAGTAGCATAGACCATTTCACCTGTTTGCTTGTGTGGCTCAATTTGGTCCATCGGGTGTATGTCATTGGCGAGGACCTCTAAGTTTGTCTTTATGTAGTTTGCAGTTGTCTATGGCTGTGGTACCTTAGGCTTGAAATGACTTAAGATCATTTTCTCCTCTTTAATGTCATAAGCTACCATTAATCTCTGCTGTTTGGAGGGTGTTGTCTTGAGAAATTGATCATAGAGCTGTATTCTCAATAACTCATTTTGGGCCTTGATTTCCATGAAAGTTCCTTTAATACCAGATGGTTGTGCACCTTGCTGCCTTGAGGCAGATACCTCCATACCATGTTGCCTCTCTATTTCTTGTCTGTGAGAGCTGATGGATGTTTTCTGGCTAGTTTCCCTCTCCCTCCTTGGGCTTTCTATGACTTATTCACTAACTTCCTCTTCAATTTGAGGATCTACTCTCTGCCTTTTGGCCTCTGGCTGCTGTGTTGACCCAGTAGCAGGTGTGGTTTCTTCCCTGTCCCATTTCTTGCCTCTTTCCTCATTGAGAGGAGACTGTAAAGTTGGTACCTTTGGAGCTTCTATCTGCAGTGGAGGGGTTTTCCCTTGACTTTGTTCCTTTGAAGTAGTTGGTTGTTCTGTCATTGTTTCTTGCTCTGCATCAACTACCTCCTTGCCTTTTGTTATACCTACTGCTGATGTAGTCTTTTCTTGGGCAGCTTGTGAAGTTGCAGCAATTATTGTGCCTTCTCCAACTTGCTGTGGCAGTTTGAATGTCACCTGCTCAAAAGAATCCAAGTCAAGAGTCTTTTCCAAATCTTTCACATTTTTCTCCATTATTTCTTCTTGGGTGAATTCTTCAACTAGTGTCCCTTCCAACCACTCATCTTGGTTGGCAAATTGTTTAATCTGTGGGATTTGGCAATGTTCATAGGCTGATAGTCTATATTTTATTTTTCTGGCGATAAAGCCATTTGGGTCATAAGGTACCCACCAAAAACTTCTTTTTAACCTGAGTTTTTCCCCCAATATTTGATCAGCATCTTGCCATCCTTCTTTTTTGTTCATGACAAAGGGGCCTAGTTGGTCTTTGAATTTCAACTGAGCCTTTTTCTTTGTGCTATGAAAATGAGTTAAATCTGAGTTGATAAATTGCCTGTAATATTCGAAGGCAAACAGTCTCATTGGCACATATCTTGGCGGCCTATAGGGACAGAGCTCACAGCCATATATCCTGATGACAGTGTGATTCTGGTAAAAGTACCAGTCACCTATTTTGTAGTTTTTTGAGAGCTGCAATATTTTCTGCATGTCATAGGATAGCCTAGCAAGAGGAGTTCTCATTAGGAGAGAAGAGACTGGATAGACAAACAGGTCAATGAACTCACAGTAAGAGTAGGGAGAGCTGCAGACTTCATGAAAGACTGAGGTCCAAAAAATCACAGACCTCTTTTCTCCTTTGGAGTCCAATCTTTTGATGGGGCATTGGAAACAGTCTGGCTGATAATACAGGAATAGATGATAGATGTAGGATGAGTATTTTAATACTCCTTCCCTATCAAGTTTCAGTAGTTGGTCATGTATCTTATTGGCAATGAATTTGGCATAATTGTATTTGACAGCAGGGGGCTGTCCTGGGCTAAATGCAGATACTAGTATAGTCTCATCAATATGTTCACTTGTCTTGAAACCCAGAACATAAGATATCATATCAACTAGTAATTTACCCACCTCATTGAAATGTACATGGAGAAAAGGAGCTGGCCCTGTAAGCTGGTGGTCTGCTCTCATGAATACCTGGGCAATTCGGGCTATCTCTGAGCTGGAGAGTTTGGGACCTTCATCAAGCAGGAATTTCATAGAAAGAGGGACCAGAAGCCTTGTTTGCTTGAAGTTTAGCATTTGATTGATGTAGTCATGAGTTATATGGAAGAGGATGCTTCCAGATGGAGACTTGACTGCCCTTTGAGTTGGCTCATAGTTTTCACAGCAAAGGTGAATTATCTCGGGGAAGATATTGACAGAGGGAAGGAAGTATATAGGCAAATTTGATTCCCATATCCCATAAATATCATTGTTGTTCAGGTAACTGTTCCTCAGCTCACAGAATGTCTACAGGTGGTTTCTGTCACCAACCAAGTCTTGAATTAAGTAGTCCCTATCAGCCAAAGGTAATGCTTCCAGTTCCTTGTGGGGTGCATTGAGAGGAGTAATGTTCAAGGCTGCTGGAGTCTCCATCTTTAAATTCTCTGTGTTTGTGATTTGGAATTTGGTTTTGTGCAACAACTGAACACTGAAAACCGCCTCTGAGGCTTTTGTCAGGGAATTTGCAGACCGAACTTTATACAAAAAATGGCTTTACTGGGTAAATTTCATAGGAAGGACAAAGTCTGCACAGTTAAATTGGGAGGTTGGATGAAACAGAGGACATGGTGCTCTTTTGCAGGAGATTTTGGCAAATTAACTCAATGCATGGGCAGTTTTGGAGACTCTGTCGGCGGAAATGGGCTCGAAGTGTGGTTTAATGGCCGATTTGCAGAGGAGGGCAAAGTTTGCAGGTTGTCTTTTGAATAATGGCTCACATAGTGAATTAAAAGGTGGTGATTCATAGGCAGGAGTGCATTTTACTTCGAATTCTAGTCCCTCAGTCGATTTCAAATGGAGAAATTTCGAAAAATAGGGTTTACGGGTGAACAATGGGTAAATACCTGTTTCAGAGCTGACTGGTACAAATTGCAGGTACAACACTCAGCTGGGGTGGCTGAGTTTGCAGGATGAACTCGTCTGGGTGGAAAATTAGAGTTTTGGAGGCGAATTGGTCATAAGTTGCATGCACGGTCTCCGCAAGCGAACAAATAAAAATAAACATAAAACCGTCGTTTTCATGACTTTTAACAAAATTTGGGCATTTTAGTGCTTTTTGGTGCTTTTTTTGTGATGACATCATCGTGACGCATTTTTGTCGTGTAGCGGGTACGAAGGATGACATGGCGGATGACCTAGTGGCGGGGTGGTGATGTTAGCAGATGATATGGCACTGGTGCAGAGCAGTGGCGGGCGACGTGGATGCAACGTCATCGAGTGACGTGGGGATGATGTCAGGCGGTAGGCGGCGGGCGGTAAGCAGTTTTCCCCGCACCGCCTTTGGCCCATGGTGGCTTTGCAGGAGGGTGCTCCAATCACGCCGGGAAGCCGACGCGTGGCAGGGGTATGACAGCAATACCATCGATCCCCCGGACGCTAACTCTCGGCAGATTAGGGGCTCCGATATTGCCGCCAGTCGTTGGATCTACGGCGCGGGATCGGACGGTGGACGGGTAATGCAAGTAGCGGGGGTTCAGAACATAGGGACCCACACCTTATTTTATCATTTAATAATATTTGCGGGGTTTTAAACTTTGGGTTATGGGTTTTTTGTGTGGTTTATACGGGTGGGTATGGTTATTAGTTTAACCAAATGTCAAACTAACCCAAAATACAGACATGCATGCGTGGATTTTAACATATGGTTTAGGTGGGAGGGTTTAGCGCGGTTATTAACTTAACCAAATGTTAAATTAACCCCTAATGTGTTTTGAACTTGGAAGGGTTATTATTAAAGTCCCAAATGGACCAATAATCCCCAAACTTGTGTTATATGGCTATAGTTGCCAATGGAAAGGATATTTAGGTATTTTTTGGGTTTTTTATATAGTTTTTTGTAAAATAGGGATTGGGAATGATAAAGGAGCTAAATAATAGAGTTAGTATCAATATGATTTTATGGATAGGAAACACTAAGTTGATAAGGTAATTACTTAGGTTTTAAGGGAAATGAAAAAATGGTAATATCTTTTACACAAGAAATGTGGCTTCTTTTCACTAAGTAAACTCAAAGTTCAACTTAGCATTTCTCATAAAATGAAGTGAAATAGGACTATTGGGCAGATCCCAAGGTCCTTGAGGGCATGTTAGCAAATGATTTTTGGGGGAATGATAGGGAAAATTAGTCATGCTTCCACTGTCTTGCAGTCACTTTGCCATGGTATTTGTGTCTTTGATGAGATGAGTCTTTCTTGATAAGACAAAAATGATCACAAACTTACTTCTGCAACCTCAAACTTCCTACCGAGCCTAAAAACACCTAGCATTTTTTCTTCCTTTTGATTGGGTGCATTTGGACTAGCAAACCCTCATTTTCCTCTTTTCTTTTGAATGCCCTCCTATCTAAATCTACCCTTATCTCTTCCAAGGGCCTAGATTAATCAGTTGGGCTCCTTTGTTTCTCTACCTGTTTACTCATCTGCCAAGCTTGAACTGTTTGGACAGATCTTTATTCTCTATTCTATAGACAAGTAAATTCAAACATGATCTAGCCAGGATTGGACTGTCTCGCTATTCATCAATTGTATGTAGAATCAACCACCTATACACAGTGAAATTATCCAACAATAAATAGTAGTGGCATTTAAACTAGCAAACTTTCTTGGTCTTTTGGTTTGGGGTTCATTTTCATCATTTTTTCTGACCAATTTACTCTTTTTTCCCTTTGATTTTTTCTTCTAGGGCATACCCTCTTTTCATTTTTTAATTTTCTTGATTTGTTTACAAAATATGGAACCTTTGCAACATGCAAGGATGAACATATTTGGCTCTTCTACAGTCAATCATGAAAAATGCAACCTATTGGTATAGGAACCTAACACTGAGCATCTGATATAGAAGAAGAACGATGATATTGCTGCAATTAAGAATCAATTAAAAATACCCCAATTGCAACATCCTCAAACACTTAAAGTCATAGAGAACCAAACCAGACATGAAGAGTTGATGGACTTGGTCCTAAAACTGAATGATCAACTAAGGGAGACAGAGAAAGAATTGGATAGATTGATCCAATTAAAACAAACTAAAATTGCCACAACTTCTACAAATCTCATCCCTACAGTACCTACAGTAGTCCCTTCCACACTAGCAGCTTCAATAGCACCTAAACCCCCACCTTCCACAGCATTGCTAGTCACAACAGAGTCTACATCAGTGGGAGGTACATCAGGAGAAAAGGCAGTAGAGTTGGTTAGAGCCATGGAGGAAATGTATAGTCAGGATACAGAAATGAACAGACTGAAAGAAAAGGTGGAAAGTTTAGAAACTGACTAGAAACTTGCCAAAATTAGGAAAAAGGAAGAGGCACAAAATGCCTACAGGATGAGTGAAAGAGTCAAAGCTATGGAGAAAGTCCTAACATTGGAGAAACCCCTTAGACAAGCCAAGGAACTGTTATGGGCCAATATCATTGACTCCATCAAGGATATTTGGCCATCTATTCTAGTTATTTTTTAGTAGACAGAATTGATAAAGATAGCTACAGTAGCTATCCAAAATGTCAAGGAGGAATTGGGTGACATGCCTGAGGATACTAATAGACTCATCCATCTTCTCAACAGAAAAAATAGGTATAAGATTCATGAGCTACATATAGTAAAGATAGGACTAAAACCATTTTGGAAATAAGGAAAGTCCTTTCCAAGAGGAACCTAATGCTGAACTTGGAAGAAAAGTGCCAGAACATGCAGGTAGCCATTGATAGATTTATGGCTAAATTCCAAATTTTGAGAGAGAAAGGATTGCCCAGTCCCATGGTCATTAATGACAAACTTATGACACATATGGACTATGATAATAGACTCAGGCAGTTGGCTAAAGAACAAGCTAGCACTTCATCAATAAAAGCACTGCCAACAGGAAAAGTTTTGTATAATACATTTGAGAACTTTTTTTCCCTCTAGCATGAGATAAAACACTTTTTCATCACCAAGCCCAATTTTTCCAAGTATATCGAGGCTGATGAGATATATAAGCGGATGATGAATGTCAAATTACCTGATGCAGAATGGTGGGAGAAGATGATTGATTTACTGTGAGAAATTTACAGCAAAAAAGGTACTGCATAGTAAAAGTAGAACAACCAGGTAAGTAGATGAAAACAGGACAGCAAGGTTAAAGAGTATCACTATCAAAGAGTATCAAGTGAAAGATAAAAGTTAAGGAAGATTCCAGCGTAAAATACTACAATAGCAAGCCAACATAAAGGGCTACAAATCCAACCATAAAAGCCAGCAGTACCACAATAAAATGGACATCATGAAACAATTCAATAGTTTTCTCTATCTTCTTGCAAGAAGATATTTTGTATTTCCTACATTAAATCTCAATTTTTTTTTGATATATTTTGTAATAATTTTTGTAAAAATACTTCACAATTCGAAGTATGTAGGGTGGATTCTTAGACATTTCTATTGACCTTTTTATCAAAATACTGTAAGCTATTGTATCATTGACTAGACCACCAAGCTGGATTAATGAATAAAGACCAGACGTTTCACAGGATTCATGTGTAGAGCAAGTACAGACAAGTATTTTTTCTTTGTGTTGTTATCTTTCTCAAAGTTTATTCACAATCTTTAATGTATTTCTATATCTAAATGCTATAATATGGAATGATATCTCAGAATTTTCTTCACTGCACTCTGTTTTAACTATTATGCATTTAAATGTTTTCTACTAATTATCTAAGTTAAGGAATTCTTGATTGCTCCTTAGTTTAGGTTGTCCCCTGTAATCTATAGCAAAGGATTCTTAATTGCCCTTTGTTCATGATTATCCTCTGTTCCTCATCTTAATCCCAGTCTGAGAATTCTTAATTGCTCTCTCACCCTGGTTAAGACCATTTCACCCATTTGGCCCAAAGACCTGCACTTTACTCTGCTAGCTTGCCCTTTGAACACTCCCTTTAGTGAGTTAATTCCAGTTCTGCTGCCCTTCTTTGACTCCATAGCCCAATGGTCCAAAGACATCATTCTATCCATCTGTTTTAAGGATTCCACCATCCAACCTTCAATACAAATAAAAAACCCCCTAAACCTTTAGAACTAGCCTAAAATCGCAACAAATAAAGCTAAATCATATGGAAAGATCCCTCTCTGAGCCATATGTTGGCTAGAGCCTATGCTTAAAAGTTGGTTTGTGGTTACCTCGGTCCTTTCCTTCCTCTTAAAACTTCTAGGGAAAAGTTCTGAGTGATAACATAGTGGCCACCATACTGTGGACATTGAATCCTCGGTCCTAATAAAGCTTTAAGAAAATCCTAAGTCTTCATTCTAAGCCTCTTAAAGTCATTTGTTAGAAGTTCTCTTGGAAAATCTCACAAAAAATAATTAAAAATTTTGAAATTCTGGCTTCCAGGAAGACTCATTTTACTAGGACTAATCCAAATCCAAATCCTGCCCCAGTAGTTGATAATCCTAACCTAATTTCAAGAAAATCCAAAAAAGAAGAAAGTTCAGTTAGTCAAATATCATTAGTTAAAGCTAATTCATGTCCTGATGAGTGGTTATTTTTAGAGGAACTTCCCTTTGATGTGCCATTTGAATAGTCATTATTTAGAACAAAATCTGAAAATGCACTAAGTGAAACTATTCTAGATCCTGATTTTATTGCAAACCTTGCAGTTCAACAGGCCAATAAATCCATTGATGAATACATTCTGAAATCTACACAATTATCCATTAATACTTCCACAACCCCTGAGCTTTCTGAACAATCATCCATTACCCTAGGTTCACCATTGTTCCCTTCAACTTCATCAATAATACCTTCTGAAGTCTCCTCACCACCATTTGTACCTACTCTTCCTCACCAATCTATCATCTCCCATTCATCACCTACTAGTCCTAGTTCTTCATCCATTCTTCATCCACATCTTAACCCCTCCCAGCCTACAACCATGGAAAATAGATATGCTCCTCTTGTTTTACCTACCCAACTTGGTGCTATTCCAGTAGACTACCAAAGTAAAATTGTTCAATTTGACGGCACAGGACATTACACTACTCAACAACATGTCAACAAGATAACAGATTACTTTGATTTGCATGAAATTGACACAGATAATGTTCAAATGAGAATCTTTGCCCAGACTTTAGCTTGTGATGTTAGGAAATGGTTTAGAGCATTTCCTGTTAATAGCATTGATAGTTTAGAAGCATTTCATCAGAAAATTTTTAACAAATGGGAAAAGAAAAAGAATCCCCTATAAATCCTTTCAGAATATGAGAATATTGGAAGGGGACCTAATGAAACTGTTCAAGATTACTACACCAGATTCAATAGTATATATAACAACATCCCAGTTAATCTTAGACCCCCACCTGACTTAGCATTAATAATGTCCCCTAATGGATTTGACACAGATATGGCATACCAACTTAGGGAAAGGAACCCCCCAACATTAGAAGAGATGCAAAGTGTAGCTATTAGTGTTGAATTTAATTTGTTAGCTAAAAGGGCTAGAGTTAGAAATGAAAAAAGAGGAACTGTTAAAATGAAGCTTCACCATCTAACATTAAAATAGATATTTTAGCCGAAAGTATGGAAAGACTAATGGATAGAATAGATAACATAGAAAGGAAACCCCAATGGGATAACCAACAAGCACCTCCAGTTAGAAACCCGAATTTTAGAAAAAACCAAAATCAAAACATTGGGAAAAATGGACTGGATCAAAACATTAGGCCTCCTTTTCAAGAAAATTATGTAGAGACATCCCATCCTGAAGATCCAGAACAAGACACACAAATTAACCTAATGGGAATAAATGATGAGGACATTGTTTTTCTTACTCAAGATGAGCAGGAACTGCATATGTTGCAACAATTACAAATCCAGTCTGGAGAGTCATTTGATTACAAACAGGGATATGATTTTTCCATTTTTGAAGTACATAAATAGTATAAATTAAGAAGCAGAAAGAACGCTGATGTCCCTGACCAAACCAAGAAAACAGTGCAAAGTCAACCTAAGAAAATAAAAGAAGCCCTTGTTTCAAAGATCCTCCAAATTCTCCCTAGGCAGAACCCAAATCCTTCTGGCCGCACCATTGTAGATATAACCTCAGATCAACCTTCTATTGATCAACCATCCACTTCAATTCCACCTAAGGAACCAATCGACAAAAATCAAAACACCAAATTTGAAAATCCACATAAAGAGATCCTTAATAAAGGAAAAGAAGACAAGCCTACTCGGATCCTTGCTTCAAAAATCCAAAACCCTCAAACAAAAAAAGTTTCTTTGCCATTCAATCTGGGAGCAGAGATAGAAAAACTAAATATTGCAGTTCCTTTAACAAAATTGATCAAGAATGAAACTTACAAGTCATAGATAAACCAAACCTTAAACATTCCCGAAAATGAGGATTTTGTCAGTTCATTTGATGACCAACCAGAACTCATATTTGGTCTAGATGTTAATATAAAACCATTAGAAGGAAGAGTTCCACCTTTTTACATCAACATCAGTATCCATGACAAAGTTCAACACAATGCAATGTTGGATTTTGGGGTCTCTTGCCAAAATCAGTGATGGAGAAATTAAACCTAGACATTACAAGGCCATATAAAGACTTATTCTCATTTGACTCCAGTCAAGTAAAGTGTCTAGGATTGATTAAAAACCTGTGTGTTACATTAGTCCAATATCTTGCCAAAAGAATCCTTATGGATGTTGTAGTTGTTGACATCCCACCAAAGTATGGCATGTTGTTATCCAGATCATGAGGATACAAAATTTAGGGATCCTTACAAGTAAATATGCCATATGCAACAATCTTTGCTTTTGGACAACCTAAGGAACTATACTGAGAAACCTTAATGAAATATATGGTAAGTAGCTAGGATTAGCCTCAAAACTTTCCCATCTACTCCATACACTTAGATATTGATTCTTTTATCTTGTATAATGTTGATCAAACATCAGAAGAGATTTCAAACAGTATTAATATAGAACCAAAATAAATTGTAGTTTATACACAAAATGAAACCAAACAAACTACAAAACTTTTCAATGAAGAAGATGGTCAAATTGCTGCAAGTGATGAAAAGTTTGTTGCACCAGATAGTGAAAATTATGAGCATGAGATATTATAGCATCTTGAATTTGATGGATCAGTCAATAAGTTTGGAGCAGGAGCAGGAGTGTGGATATATAATTTGGAGAACAATCACTCAGAGGGCCATGCATATAGATTGAATTTTAAATGTACTAATAATATGGTCAAGTATGAAGCGTTAATTTTATGTGTTATGTTAGTTAGGAATCCAGGAGCTAAAAGAATTTTTGTCATGGGAGACTCTGAACTAATTATAAAATAGATTGATGTTGTATATATGACAAAGGACCCTAGATTAAGTTGTTATAGAGGAACTATTGTAGAAATACTTAACACATTCCTAGAATCAATTCTTGCAGTAATCCCTAGAAAACACAACATGCAAGCCCATAGTTTAGCAATGTTTTCCAGCACTTACAAATTACCCTTCCAACCTAACCATCAATATACCGCTGAAGTTAGGCACAGACCTACAATTCCAAATAATTTGAAGACTTGGCAAATATTTTCTAATGACAAATAGATAAATTGCTTTTTACTTTTAGAAGAAGAGTTTGTAAATAACAATATAGATACTGATACATCCATAGATCCTGACACTAAGGATGAGTTAGAAATAAACGAGATAGAAGGTGACGAACTAGATAGATTTAACCCTACTAAAATTACTAAATCAGATATAGATAACTTAGAGCAAATTAAGATTGATGAAATAATCAGTGAAGAAACCAAAGTAATTAATCTCAAGGATAATTTATTACCAATGGGGTTAACCCCTGTAGAAGATTTATTTGATTCAAATGATGTTCCTAGGAAACCTAAAATGGAACCATTAAGGTCTGATATAGAGGAATGTAATACAGGCACCAATGAAAATCCTAAACTGGTCAAACTTTCAAAATCGTTACCTCGCACTGAAAAAGTAAAATGCATTGAGTTGTTGAAAGAATTTCAGGATGTTTTTTCTTGGAGTTATGAGGACCTAAAATCCTATGACACCAACATCATCCAGCACACAATTCCCATTAAATAAAATCAAAAACCTTTCAAGAAAAAACTTAGAAGGATTAATCCTGTCTTATTACCTGCAATTGAAAAAGAAATTTAGAGGATGTATGATGCCAAAATAATTACACTAATCATATTTTCTGATTGGGTCTCAAACCTCATGCCAACTAGAAAGAAAACTGGTGAGATTAGACTCTGTGTGGATCTCATAAACCTCAACAAAGTGTCACTAAAAGACAATTACCCTCTCCCCAAAATGGATCACATTTTACAAAGGGTACTTGGATCAACCAGAATCTCATTATTGGATGGGTTCTCTGGTTACAATCAAATCTTGGTTCATCCAGATGACCAACCCAAAACTGCCTTTACTATTCCTTGGGGCACGATTATGTATGTGAAAATTCCTTTTGGACTAATGAATGCAGGAGCCACTTTCTAGAGGGCTATATGGAAATAGCCTTTGCAAAATAAATTCATGATTTCCTTGTGATATATCTAGATGATATTACTGTTTTTTCAAAATCTGACAATCAACATTTGGATCATCTAAGACAAGTTTTTATTAGATGCAGGAAATTTGGAATCTCCTTGAACCCCAAAAAGTATTTGTTTGGGTTAGAAGAAGGAAAGTTGTTAGGTCATATAATTTCAAAGGGTGGTATAAGAATAGACCCTACGAGAATTGAAGCCATCTTGAAAATACAACACCCAAGGAATATAGAGAGTTACAAGCATTTTTGGGAAAAAAAAATTCCTAGAAGATTTATATCTAATTTGGAAGAATTAATTAGATCACTAAAAAATATGCTGAAAAATGATTCGACCATAAAATGGACTGTTGAGGCTAAAAAAACCTTTGAAGACATTAAACTAGCCTTAACTAAAACACCTGTGTTAATTAGTCCTAAATTTGGCAGATATTTCATCTTGTTTTCCTTTGCTTCTAAACACACAATAGCTGCAGTTCTATTGCAGAAAAATGACCAGGGCTATGAACAACCCATTGCTTTCTTTAGAAAAGCCCTGAGAGATGCGCCCTTGAAATACAATATAATGGAAAATGAAGCATTGGTTTTAGTCAAAGCCATTAAGGACTTCATGGTATACATCTTATATTCTCATATAGTAGCCTAGGTTCCAAATTCGGTAGTGTTGGCTACTCGAATTGTTTATTAATTAAACAGTCGAGTACCACATTAAATTGTCAACCCGGGAAAGTCGTTTTGTTTCAAAGGTCACCTTGTACTGTATGCACTTAATTCTAAAAGAATTAAAGGCTGTAGTATAAACAAATCTACTTTCTATCAAACCCTTACTCTGTGTTACAACAGTTATGATCTGTTGCAAAAATGAAATGAAAACAGTTAACTAAAGGTAACAAATCTGCAAAAAGGAATGATGGTTGTCTTGTAACAGAGGATCAGGACCCTATCCTCAGGGTAAGGATGTTCATCACCTGCCCCTGTGACCAAATTGCCAATGCACACTGCAAATCCTAATCACCGGTGACACACTCTTTTACAGCGCCAATTGATTAAGAAAACAGAGTATCAGCAAAGGAAAAATATCAGAAGCAATGCTCGAGATACAAAGAAATCACACACACACTCAACAGAAAAGAAATGGGTGAATCTTGTGAAGAAGGTGGGCCCTGTCCCTCTCACAAGATTCCCCAGGACACAGATGCTAAGTTAAAATGCTCAGAATAGTGCTTTATTCATCTGCCAAAATGTCAAATTACAATAAGGATTCAGACTTGCTCTGCACTACAATATTCCTATTACAACTTGTTCTCCCTCTTTTAATGTAGATGTCTCCTCTTTATAGAGGAGACATCTATTACAATAGATTGTCATTACTCATTTAGTTGACCCTTTTGTAAAAAAATAGGAAATCAATTCCTGTTACAGCATGCTATTACAACAGTGTGTAACTTTGTCATCCTTCGTTAATTGGATCCTTTTGCTGTTGTAAAAGCTGGTAAACCTCAACCGTCTCTTTGAGATCCTCGTGCTGTCCTTGGCTATTTCACCATTGTTGCCGATTTGGTCAATCTCAACTGTTCCCTTGAAGTTCTCATGCTGCTCCCGGTGTTCCAACATCTGCGACTGTGTTTTGCCAATTTTGGACAGTGGCTGATCATGCTCTGTCAGCATCTGCAACGTATAGTTCTGGCAGCTTCAGACAGTTACTGCTCTTGCTAGGCAATTGCTGTTTCTGGTGTTTCAGCCATTGCAAAATGAGGCTTTACCCACTTTAGTCAGTTGCTGTTTCTGGTATTGTAGCAACTGCACAGTTGCTGTTTCTGGTGTTTCAGCAACTGTGAATTATAATTCTGCAGACTTTGAACAGTTTCAACAATTGTCAGCGACTTAGTCAACTTCCAAAGATTAATTATAAAGATAACATGAATATGTGTTGAATAATTAAACATATAGCAATGAGGAGAGTTACTTCATACCTTTGGAATAATTAGGTCAAAATGTTATCAAGGCTTTCAACTTATGGGCTAAAGAGGGTAACATAGTGACAAAATACAAGGTCAAAAGTAGACAATATGGAGTCCTAACATCCCCCCCAACTGAAAGGGTTGCATGTCCCCATGCAACGTTTACTCTGAATCGGAGTCGGAATACTGGGATGAAGAGTGTAAGTTGCTGATACAGTAGCTAAAGAAGGTGTTGTCCAACCTATTTCTGAACCCATAGACACTCTGTAGTTGCTGCCATACTGCCACCTCCTCCTTTTTGGTCAGTTTATAATGAGCCTTATATTGCTGACCAGATAACCACAAGAGTGGGAAATGAAAACAGTACCCAATTCACTTTTCAGCACACTGTTCGATACATCTAACATAATAAGGTATGCATGAAATTGCTACCGGAGGATTGAGGGGATTGTAAGGATGATATTCCTGTCTCTCTTTTGGACAATGTTCCCAAAATAAATTGTTTGCTTTGATGGCCAGAGCTCCTTTTGTTTTCACATAATGTTTGCAGTCCTGCAAGACTGCTGCTTGTAGTTGCCTCATGTGATCAACCATCCCTGGTTTACTCAGATTTTGTTGATGTTGTGCAATGAAGATGGTTGCATTCTGAGGTTCACTTCGAATCCAGAGAAGGCAGTTCTGCTCATTGTGTGTTGCTGACATAAAATCATTTTTCCAAGTAAGTTGGTTGGCTAGGAAAGAGATGAAGGATCTTATTTGGATATCACCAACGATAGGGAGTATATTCATCACTCTATCTTCAGGCATGGCCTCATTGTGAAGATAAAGTTCATAGAGAAAGTTTTGATCATTATTTGGTGCTTCTGTGAATGTTTCAATAAATTGATCAGGTCTAGCAACTTGGTAAGGTCTTCCATCTCTGATTACCTTTATTTGTAAGAGCGCTAAGCGTTCTCTCAAAAATACTGCATAGTTGAAAGAGGGTTTTCTTTTAGCCAATACCCTCTGGACCAAATCAAAGATATTGGACAACCTAGCTTTTAATTTCATATTTTCTTTGCGTTGAGCTCGAAACTGTTCAAGTGCATCCCAATTTTTTTATGCATAGCTGAACCAGATTGACTTTTGCTGTTGGAATGCCTTCCCCTGTGAAAGCTCATATTATGTTCTCCATGTGTCCTTTAGTTCTTGAAAACTAGAGGTCTCAGTGTGAGCATTGCTAACACAGGGAGGTTCAGTCTGTGTAAAGGCATCAGTAAAGGATTTCTGTTCTGTAATAGTTTGGGTAGGCCGGGGTGGTTTTATGTCCTCCTCTACAATTCTTGAAGAACTTGCTGGTTCTTGTGTAGCAGCAGGTTGTTTTGTTTCTTCTTTTTCCATTCTTGGAGAGCCTGCTGGTTCTTGTGTAACAACAGGTTGTTCTATTTTAATTACAATAGGGGAGGTCTGTGAGCTAGCTCCAGTTATTGGAACTTCGACTATCTTGTATCCCGCTTGAGTGTAAAGCTCACCACACTCACTGCACATATATTCATTGTATTGACTCTTTTCGTCTACAGATGCTACCCGTGCTAAGGTATGCAGATTGAATTCGTTTTGATAGGATTCTTTAACCATTATTATCTCTTGCTGATAATCCTTAATTTGAGACTTTAAAAACTCAATTTCTTCCTGCAGGGAGGCTAAGGTGGCCGGGGCTTGTGTAGCTGCAGATTCCAGTGGAGGAAGGGGTCGTTGTTCATCATCAATTTGATCATTGGCATCCCCAACAGGTGGTTCTTGTGTATCACCTATTGGGTCAGTGGCTGGTTCTTGTGTATCAGCCACATGTAGGTCATTATCTTCTTGTTTCCCAACAGGTGGTTCTTGTGTAACACCTATTGGGTCAGTGGCTGGTTCTTGTGTAACAGCCACTTGCCCAATATCATCTTGGGTGTCTATTTTAGATTTTTTGGTAGCTGGTTCTTGTGTAGCAGCTGCCTCCTTTAAAGAAAATAATGTCACAAAATTGTCAACGCTCTGCATTTCAGCACCAGAGGGTGAGGAAGGTGAATGCTCAGGGCTGGTTAGAATGCGGGATTTTAAGATGATGGGTGGGGAATTAGGGATAATGGGTTCAATTGCTACAGACGACCCTGTTAGTCACCTTGGTAAGAAAACAGGAAAATCAGTGATTTTTCTCTTACCGCCACTTTCCTTTAAAATGGGAGAACTATCAGCAATAGCAGCTTCTTTAACTGAAGCCCTGGTTCTTCTTCTTTTTGGTGGGGTTACAATTTTCTGTTGCTTTTTCCTTTTTTGAAAGATGATGGGGGTATTATCATCGGAGTCATCGGTGGAAATATGAAGTACAGGGGTGGATGGTTGAGCTTCATTGGGGGATGGGGTCCTCTGCAGGGGTGTTTCTGCTGCTGATTGTTGACTTTCAGCCGCTTGTTGGGAAATTTCTTGGGATACTTGTTCTGATTGTTGGGGAATTTCTTGGGATACTTGTTGGGTAATTTCTTCGGATACTTGTTGGGGAATTTCCTCTGCTTGCTGAGGAATTTCCTCTATTTGCTGAAGAGGATTAATGGGGGGGGTGGGTGGTTTAGAGCAAAGCCTCTATTTATCAGAAGTTGGGCTAAGCGATGGTGTTTTAGGGAAAGGAGCTGATGCTTTGCATTTACAGTATAATGTGACATATTTTTTAGAAAACCCAATAGATAATAAGGCATGTTTATTAACTGACCATGCCTCAAATGATTTAAGAAAACGAAGTCGTGTTGGTAAATTACCTGATAACGAACTTCGCATGTCAAATATTGCTTAACGAACTCCGCAACCTTTGGCCATGGTGGGGGCAGTGACCGAAGTGTGACCCCTCTGCCTTTGGCTTCGACCTGTTCGCCTGGTAAGAGAAAGTCTTGCTGCGCATTCCGAATAAGATTTTTTCTACTAAACCAGCACGTACCATTGGTTGGTAACCCGGAAACTTGGGATATAGCTTCTTCTGTCACTGGAATTTGCACTCCCTGGACAATGGAAAATCCTTCTCTTAAGTTTCATGCAAACTCTAGAACTTGCTGTGAATTAAAATCCGGCAGTCTTCTGAAATACTCTACCCATCCTGCTTGAAGAAAGATTTGATAGGCCTCCGGGTAGAGTTCCAGCAATGTTGTTGAGCCAGGTTCATGTGTGATCAGATTTCCCCCCATAGTTGCTAGTTCAGACAAAATACACAGTGCAGAGCCGAGTAGCCGAGGTCGAGACAGAGTAAACCGTTACAAATGAGGTTATGACGCGGTAAGGTACAGTCGAGGTGACTTAGATACTACCGCGAGAACTAGGGACGGCAGTGATTGACGTGTTATGTCATAATTACGATGTTTTGGTAATCCCCCCAAAGCTAGGGCTGAATGATCTGATTGGTAGTACAATTATTTTGGTAGTCGTATCAACGTCTCCACATTAACTATAATTTAATATCCACACTTAAACATGCGTACCTTTATATTTACCTTTAGTTGTTGTGCCATAAAGTCTTATCTTGTCTTTTGCTGGATCAATAATGATTAAAAAGCGTCTAAAAATATGAAAATACGGGCGGTCTTTATTATTGGCAGGAAGTGGTAGTGGAGAAATGTAATTATCAGGGTGCATGGTGGGTTCCTTTAATGAAGAATGATATGTTCCATCAGAATAATGGTTCATTTTTCGGGAACACAAATGAGGAAATTGGTACTCTTTAGTAAAAAAAAATGAAAAAGATTAGTGTTAAGCGCTGGAATGTGGTGTTTTAGCAACGGGAAATGGTGTTGCAGCAACAGAGAAATGGTGTTGCAGCAACAGGAAATGATGTTGCAGCAACGGGAAGTGGTGTTGCAGCAACGGGGAAATGGTGTTGCAGCAACGGGAAATGGTGTTGCAGCAACGGGGAAATGGTGTTGCAGCAACGGGAAATGGTGTTGCAGCAATGGGAAACGGTGTTGCATCAACGGGAAACGGTGTTGCAGCAACAGGAAATGGTGTTGCAGCAACAGGAAATGGTGTTGCAGCAATGGGAAGTGGTGAAAGGAATGATTTATGGTCTGAAAGATGTTCCCAAGCTGCAAAATGATTCTTTTGGAATTTTTGTTCTCAGTCATCCTCCGAAACTACGATCTGCAAAATAATTAATTGTAACATGGCAACCCTTAACAGGGATTATTAGTTAAGAAATCTTACTCTAGAAATAAATAAACAAACAGAAATTTAAATGCATTGAGGGACAACAGATTCCCCCAGAAAGGTATAGTGTATGTCTGTCATGCAAGTAGCTTTGAAATCTTCTTTAGAAATAGACCGTTGATACAAACGAAGTCGATACCCATTCACTAATAATGGTGTCCTACTATCATCAATCGTTAGGAGTCTGACTGTTCTTTGGAAAAACAACATCTACTTCATAAGGTCCTAGCCACCTTATTCTTAATTTCCCTTGAAAATTTTCAAAACGGGAGTCATACAGTAAGGTCCAATTACCTTTTTGGAACTTCTTGTGCTTAATAGTTTTTGCATGCCACCTAGTTCTTTGATGTTGTATCATGGTTCTTTGATGGATGGCATCCAATTCCCGAAGCTGCTGCAACCTGGCTGTCAGTGCATCAGTCAAATCAAGGTTAACAGCTAAAGCAGTCCTTAAGGTTTTGATCTCAAATTCCACAGGAAAAACAACATTTTTACCATAGACTAATTCATAAGGTGAAAAACCGGTAGTGTTCCTCCAAGTAGTTCTGTAAGACCATAATGCTTCAGGCAATCTTTGAAACCAGTCCCTTCTGTTCTCCTTGACTGTCTTTGTTAAAATGGATTCTATGACTTTATTTGTACTTTCCACTTGCCCATTTGCTTGGGGGTGATAAGGTGTAGTCATCTTATGCTTAATGTGATATTTCTGGAGCATATCTTTGAAGCCATGAGAATTAAAAGTGGGGTCCTCCATCTGTGACTAGTTCTCTAGGCAAACCAAACCTAACAAAGATTTCTTCAAATAGAAAAGTTAACACTGATTCTTCATTAGCTTTGATAAGTGCCTTAGCTTCTACCCACTTAGTCATATAATCTGTGCAAACCAGTATATAAACTCTTTGATTGGATGGAGGATTGATGGGACCTATAAAATCTAGTGCCCATCTTTCAAAAGGTTCAAGTATTACCTGGGGGTTAAGTGGAATTTCATCCCTGTGATTAGGCTGGCCCATTCTCTGACAGCTATCACAGGCCCTAACATATTTCTTTGCATCCTTAAAAAGTGAGGGCCAATAGTAACCCATTCTGAGAACTTTGTGTGCTGTTCTTTTATCTGCAAAATGCCCTCCACAAGGGCCATCGTGGCAAGCCTTCAATATATCATAAGCTTCATCTTCTCTGATGCATCTTCGAATTTCCTGATCGAGTCCTGTGTGAAAGAGACACCCACTTATCCAGCTGTACCTAGCACTCTGCTGAATGATCTTTCTTTTCTCTCTGTGCGATAGGTGTGATGGTAGTTTTCCTGAAACTAAGTAATTGGCAATGTCTACATACCAAGGTGAGTGAGCAGATACTGCAAATAAATATTCATCAGGAAAAGAATCATCCACTGGAATATTTTCATCAGTCTTTAATCGAGAAAGAAAATCAGCAACTACATTTTCTTTACCTGGTCGATCTATAATTGTGATATCAAATTCTTGTAATAATAATAACCATCTGGTAACTCGAGAATTTGTAACTGATTTTTTCATCAAATATCTAATGGCCGAGTGATCAGTATGCACAAAAGTAGTGTAACCAGTAATATAATGTTGAAACATGTTAATAGCAAAAATAACTGCTAAGAATTCTTTCTCGGTGACTGTATAATTAAGTTCAGCAGGGGTCATATTTTTACTAATAAAATAGATAGCATAGGGAAGATTGTTTTCTTCTTGACCCAAGACAGCTCCTATTGCAGTGTCCGAAGCATCAGAGGATATATGAAAGGGGAGTGCCCAATCAAGTCCTCTTAAAATAGGAGCTGTAGACAATTGATGTTTAAGTTCATTAAATGCTTTTTGACAACCATCAGTCCACTTAAATTCAGCATTTTCATAAGTAACACAAACAAGGGAGAAGCTATTTTATAAAAATCCTTGATAAATCTTCCATAATATCCAGCATGCCCTAAAAAACTTCTTACATCAGTTTGTGTTTTTGGGATAGGCAGAGTCTGAATTACTTGTACCTTAGCTGGATCAACTTGAATTCCTAGGAATGAAATGAAGTGTCCCAAAACAATACCTTGATTCATCATCATATGACATTTTTCAGTACTTAAGGCAAGATGTGCTTCTATACACCGTTTAAGTACTTTTTCAAGATTTTGTAAGGCATCTTCAAAAGTCACACCATAAGGAGTAAAGTCATCCATAAATATTTCTAAGGAATCATTACGCATATCAGAAAAAATTCCTATCACCGCCCTTTGAAATGTTGCTGGGGCATTACATAGTCCAAATGGAAGAACTTTATAGGCAAAAGTTCCCCATGGACTAGTAAAAGTGGTCTTGTCTTGATCTTGGGGTGCAATCTTGATCTGATTATAACCACTAAACCCGTCCAAAAAGGAAAAGAATCTCTTACCTGCCAAATTATCAATAAATGGTAAGGGAAAATGATCTTTCTGAGTGGCCTTATTCAGAGCTCTGTAGTCCACACACACTCTCCATTTTCCATTTTTCTTAGGTACTATCACTAATGGTGAAACCCATTCACTATCAGATATAGGATATATGAATCCTGCATTCAACAGTTTTTGAAGTTCTTCTTTCACAATTTCCCTTAAATTGGGATTCGTTCGTCGTTGGGGTTGGCAGACTAGGCGGGATCCTTCTTTAATATAAATTCGGTGAGTACATAATTCAGAAGAAATTCCCTTCATATCTGTGTAATCCCATGCAAATGCTTGTTTATTTTCATGGAGTAACTTCATTAACTGTTGTGTTTCAGCATCTGTTAAGTTAGGGTTTATATTTAATGTTTTGCCAGGCTCAATTTCGACTGCTATACTTTTGGAGGGGTTGTCAGCTGATGTCTAAGATAAGTCTTCAGTTTTAAGATTCTGCTGTGATTTAGATTCCAATATTGTAGTCAAGTGATCATGTATTTCAGAGTTAACCGAAGAAGGTTCAGAAATAAAACTACTAATTAATTCATCTTCGGTTGAATATTTAAAAGTTAGGGCTTGTCCGACAGTGAAAATGGGTTGAGTCTCATCATCCTCATAATCTAACCATACTGAATTATCATTGTTAATCATACGTGTGGCATGAGGGTATAGAGTAAGCTGCTTGGTTTCAGAACCATTAGAAATTGTCATTGAACCTGACCTACAGCTAATGAAGGCATCTGCTATAGCCAGCCAAGGCCTTCCTAAAATCAATGGATGACCCCCCAACTTATTTTTGGTCTGTAACACCACGAAATCAGCTGGGTAGTTCCAAGATTCGACTGAAATTATCAGGTCTTCAATGACTCCTTCAGGTTTGATTGTGGAGCGGTCAGCCAGCTCTAGAATGGTTGGGGTTTCCCTAATAAAAATTTTTAACTGCAATAACTGTGCTGTTCCAAGTGTCATGATGTTTATTGCAGCACCGAGATCTACCAGAACTCTAGAAACAAAGGTTTTACCAACCTGAACTATAACTGTAGGGTGACCAGGGTCACCATATTTTACAGGGGGTTTTTTTATGACATTAGAGCAGCTAGATCACCCATCACATGAACTATGAGGGGGTCCTTAGCTTTTCTTCCAGGTTTCTTAATACAAATATCTCTAACAGTTCTAGCATAAATCGGTACATCTCTTAGTGCTTGTAAAAGTGGAATTTTAACATATAAATTATGCAGTTCTCCTAACAAATTAAAAGCAGGTGGCTCAACTGTTTTGGTAAGAGCCAAACGTTTAGGGAATGGTGGCTCTGCTGCTTCAACGGTCTTTTTAGAGGATGCTTCAACTGTTTCAACATTATTATTAGAGGATGATCCAACTGTTTCAGCATTAGATGACTTTTCTTTTCCGATTTCTTCTTTATCAGAATCAGAAGTGATGTCATCAATAATGGGTTCAAGTACTCTTCCTGAGTGTAAATGAATGTTATTGCATTGCAGAGGGGAAACTAGTTGGTTTTGAACATCAATTACTTGCAGAGATTTATTATTATTCGGGTTGGGGTTAGGTTGTACAGGTAGCTGAGGTCTTATTGTCTGATTATTAGGTGGGGCATTTGATGGTAAGGAGAGAGATTGTTGATACTGAGGTAATTGGTTTGGAAATGGGATCTGCGGAGCTGTCCAATTCGGGTTCCATTGATAGGGTTGCTATAAAGCCCAGGGATTCCACATTGTAGGGTCAACAAAAGGAGGATTCGGTTGCTACATGGGTGGGAAATTCATTTGATTAAAGGGTGGGTACTGCATTTGATTGAAGGTTGGGTAATTTGCTTGAAAAGGAGGATGATTATTCCAACGATTAAATGGCATGTTAGAATTCATACCTTGTCCTCGTGGTTGCCATTGCCTTCTCTGTGTGAGGAGGTACACTGCTTCAGCTTCTTCTTCAGTTGGTTGCAGTGTTGCTTTTATTCCTGGCAGAGAAGGGCATTGTTGGGTCTCATGGTCCTTTTCATAGATAGTGCAAATTGGTACCTTGTCTAGGGGACATTCCCTTAGTGGGTTTTTCTCCCTGCATCTAGAGCAGAAAATAGCTAGGGCGGCTTCTGCTTCTGCCTGCTTCTTTTTAACCTGCAAGGTATCAATTTGTGAAGCAAAAGAGCTTAACATTTCAGTTTTAAATTCTTCAAGTAAGTTACCTATTTCGGCCCATGTTGCTCCTCCACTTGCTGATTTCTAGACTCTTGAGTATGTAATGTGTTTGCTCTTTGGTCTACTTGCTGCTCCTCTTGAACATCTTTTACAGAGATTGATAATCTCATCATAGGATTCCTTAGATATGTCTCCTTTTCCAAGCATGTTTAACATATCTAAACAATCATCTCATACACCTCTTAGCAGTATTGACTTGAGAATATCCTTACTCATATTAGGATGATCAGATCGCTGTAAGTTATATTGTAGCCTCTCCACAAAGTCTTCTAGACTTTCGTCCTCTTTCTGAGTCATCTTGAATAATTCCTCCTTTCTTTCTCTTGTTCGACAATAATGTTGGTATTTAGCGAAAAATTTCTCCTTCATCTGGTCCCATGTTGTAATCACATGAGCTCCCAGGCTCATGAACCATCTTAATGCATTCCATTTTAATTTAGCTGGAAACAACTTTAATTTCTGAGCAGAATTAACATAGTCATAGCTTCTACACAGTATATCAAATTCAAAAAGAAATTCATCAGGATCTTCTGTGGATAACCCATGGAAATTGGGTAATGCTAAAAGTGGGATATTCTTCATAGGAATTGCTCCTCTGGGAGATATCCAATGGGGAATTCCAGGGTGGAGAGAGAATTTTCTTCCCTTCCCTCTATTTTGCGTCCTCCACCGAAAAGTCCTTCATTGTTATCCTCCATTGGTTGTTTTCCTGATGCGCTTGCCCGTTCTTCGGAATTTTCTGTTGGGATTTCAATGTCCTGCACTGGTTCCTCCACCTTAACTTCTTCTACTGGTCGTTCATCTTCTTCCACCAGTTCCTTAGTATATTCTGATGGTTCTATAACCCTCTCTGGCCCCACTACTTCCTCTGTCTGAAAATCTGTCTGGGAAGAGTGTTGGGTCTGTGGCCTCCGAGAGCTTAACCTCTGGGATGTCTCAGCTTTGGAAATAATATTGTCAATAAAAGTTTTTCTTCCTCCTCCTTTGCCTTTGCCTCCTAAATGGTTAACCTTCTTGTGTCCTCTCATGCATCCCGCCTTTCTAAAGAAAGAAAAAAAAATGTTAATACCTTTAAAATCTTCAGTCGCCTTCCCCGGCAACGGCGCCAAAATGTTGGCTACTCGAATTGTTTATTAATTAAACAGTCGAGTACCACATTAAATTGTCAACCCAGGAAAGTCCTTTTGTTTCAAAGGTGACCTCGTACTGTATGCACTTAATTCTAAAAGAATTAAAGGCTGTAGTATAAACAAATCTACTTTCTATCAAACCCTTACTCTGTGTTACAACAGTTATGATCTGTTGCAGAAATGAAATGAAAATAGTTAACTAAAGGTAACAAATCTGCAAAAAGGAATGATGGTTGTCTTGTAATAGAGGATTAGGACCCTATCCTCAGGGTAAGGATGTTCAGTACCTGCCCCTGTGACCAAATTTCCAATGCAAACTGCAAATCCTAAGCACCAGTGACACACTCTTTTACAGCGCCAATTGATTAAGAAAATAGAGTATCAGCAAAGGAAAAATATCAGAAGCAATGCTAGAGATACACAGAAATCACACACACACTCAACAGAAAAGAAATGGGTGAATCTTGTGAAGAAGGTGGGCCCTGTCCCTCTCACAAGATTCCCCAGGACACAGATGCTAAGTTAAAATTCTCAGAATAGTGCTTTATTCATCTGCCAAAATGTCAAATTACAATAAGGATTCAGACTTGCTCTGCACTACAATACTCCTGTTACAACTTGTTCTCCCTCTTTTAATGTAGATGTCTCCTCTTTATAGAGGAGACATTTATTACAATAGATTGTCATTACTCATTTAGTTGACCCTTTTGTACAAAAATAGGAAATCAATTCCTGTTACAGCATGCTGTTACAATAGTGTGTAACTTTGTCATCCTTCGTTAATCGAATCCTTTTGCTGTTGCAAAAGATGGTAAACCTCAACCGTCTCTTTGAGATCCTCATGCTGTCCTTGGCTGTTTCACCATTGTTGCCGATTTGGTCAATCTCAACTGTTCCCTTGAAGTTCTCATGCTGCTCCCGGTGTTCCAACATCTGCGACTGTGTTTTGCCAATTTTGGACAGTGGCTGATCATGCTCTGTCAGCATCTGCAACGTATAGTTCTGGCAGCTTTAGACAGTTACTGCTCCTGCTAGGCAATTGTTGTTTCTGGTGTTTTAGCCATTGCAAAATGAGGTTTTACCCGCTTTATTCAATTGTTGTTTCTGGTATTGCAGCAACTGCACAGTTGCTGTTTCTGGTGTTTCAGCAACTGTGAATTATAATTCTGCAGACTTTGAACAGTTTCAACAATTTTCAGTGACTTAGTCAACTTCCAAAGATTAATTATAAAGATAACATGAATATGTGTTGAATAATTAAACATATAGCAATGAGGAGAGTTACTTCATACCTTTGGAATAATTAGGTCAAAATGTTATCAAGGCTTTCAACTTATGGGCTAAAGAGAGTAACATAGTGACAAAATACAACGTCAAAAGTAGACAATATGGAGTCCTAACAGGTAGTCAAAGACATCCAAACTTAGGATGGTCCTGATGGAAAGAGGGGAAAGTGGATTGCTACTATTTTAGAGTATGATATAGAAATCAAACCTACTAAGTTAATCAAGTGCCAAGGTTTAGCCAAGCTCATGGCTAAATCGAACTATCAGGCCTTGGATATAAACTTTATTGCAACAATAGATAATGGAGAGGAGATGGCGACTTCACTAATTAGCCAGGCCTTTATTGAATCACCTTGGTATGCTGATATTATTTTTGTTTTACAAAACTTACAAGCTCCTACTGAATTATCTAGGACTAAAAGCAGGTTTTCAAAGATGAAAACCTTGAAAATTTGTATATTAGACAATGCTATGTTTTGGAGAGATCATGAAGGTATTCTTCTTAATTACTTATTAAAAGATGAATCTTACAGAGTTTTACAAGAGTTTCATGCAGGTGACTGTGGAGAACACCTTTATTGGAAGACCACTGCAGATAAAATCCTTAGTGCTAGTTTCTACTAGCCTACCTTGTTTTCTGATGTCAAAAAATATGTGACCTTCTATCACAAATGTCAAATTTTTGAGGGAAAGAAAAATCTTTTACCTTTTCCCCTCAAACGAATCTCTACAAAAATACCTTTTCAACAATGTGGTTTAGACTTAATTGGTGAAATTCACCCACCCTCCTCTGCCCAATACAAATGGATCCTCACAGCCACAGACTACTTCACAAAATGGATAGAGGTTGTACCTTCAAGGCAAGCGACAGACATTTTTATCATTACCTTCCTTGAAAGAAATATTCTATCAAGATTTGGATGTCCAACTAAGCTCATTATTGATAATGTACTAGCCTTTCAATCCAAAAAAATGATAGATTTTTGCAATAAGTATCATATCACCTTCAGCCATTCTACAGCCTATTACCCTCAAGGAAATGGACTGGTAGAATCCTCAAACAAAATCCTGGTAAACATCATCAAGAAGTTACTAGAGGACAATAAGAAAACTTGGAATAAAAATCTAGTCAATGCCTTATGGGTAGACAGATTGACTACTAAGAAATCAATTGGTACTTCTCCCTATCAATTATTTTAGGGGATGGAAGTTGTCTTTCCATCCTCTTTGGGTGTACCAATAATGAAGGTACTTCAAGAATTGCAAGTTGAACCAAATAGTGTCCAAAGAGGAATCAATCAAACTATTCATATTCAACAAACCAGGGAAGAGGTCTATATCAGGTCTCAATTTGTGTAGGAAAGGGTCAAAAAGATTTTTGATAAGAAAACCAAGGTTGAATATTTCTACCTTGGTGACAAGGTGCTCTAGTGGGATTCAAGGAGGGAAGACAAAGGTAAATATGGGAAGTTTGATTTCCTATGGAAAGGTCCCTGTGTCATCTATGCTTACAGAGGAAATAATGCTTTCTTCCTTAGAGAAATTGATGGTACAAAAGCAAAAGGTGGGCCAGTGAATGGTCGAATGCTAAAACACTACTTTTAACCTAGTTACTAATTTTCATTTCCCATGTGTACATATTCTATTTTTTTTAAAAGTCCAGTTTCGATTGGATGGTGATTTTTGAAGTTGAAGCCCGAAGAGAAGGCCCTAAGCTTTAAATTTTTACTGTCATAAGTATCAATAATGCAAATGCATAGAGGAACACTTTGCAAGGTAACATCAACAACAATTTAGAGGCCACTAATCTTGAAAGTTCTTGACATTTCACTAGAAAATGCCATCCCCAAGTGGAGCCATTATTAGGTTCCTTTATCAATAGGAGTCATAATTTTGAATGACTAAGGTTAAGCCTTGTAATATTGTACATACCTTTTCTTTCTGCAAATGTTTTCCATTTTAGAAAACTAAAAAATGTAAAGAGGGTATGTCCTAAAAGATTAATAAAAGGACAAAAAGAATAAAAAAAGGTCAAAAAAATGAAAATATATGAACCCCAAAAACAAAGAGACACCATGAAAGTGTGCAAGTCAAAATGTCACTCCTATTTAATTTTATGCATAATAATGATTTTGTGCATCTTGTTATTCATGCCACAATCCATGGTAATCAAATTGTTTAAACTTGATTATGTCATGATTTGAATTTTATGTTTATAGTTAAAGAATAAAATCTGACCAAACAGCTTAATCTTGGCAAATCATTAGATAGGTAGAGTAAATAAAAGGAGCTCATCAGTTTAATATGAGCCCTTGGATGATATAAGGTTAGAATTAGATAGTTTACTTTGTAAAAGAAAAGGATTGATAAGGGTTTGCTAGCCTAAATGCACCCAAATAAAATGAAGAAAAAATGGTAGGGTAAGTAAATGGGTAAGTAGAAGAAAGGTTGCAGAAATATCAAGAGATTACACAAAAGCACTTATGCCATGTTCTAAATGCATCTTTCAAATGTACATGAGCAGTAAACAAAGCAAGGACAATGGTTTACAACTTGGTTTATTTAACATCCCCTCAGTCATTTCACCCCTCTACTTACTAATTTCCCACAAATAAGTTCTAGTACTTTAAATCCTACAAGTCAAAGAGGCTCAGAGCATTTCTTTGACTTTTGGAGGGACCAGACCCTCAGCTTAATGACTTATGGACACAAGTGCTAGAATCCCCTTCATGAAAATTCATCTCCCTTCATTTCCCCTCATTAGTCTAATAAAACCCATTTTCCTAAGGTTAAACTTCATTTACCTAGGAAAAGTAAACCCCCCCCCCCCCCCCCCACAATTAAACATATTTCATCCATAAACCCACAAAAAACACTTTATCCTAAGTATAAAGCGAAGTGCAAAGAAATGTTATGTTTTCCCTTTTTTCACTTAGGAATAAACCACTGCACCCATTAGATTTCATATTAATTTCTAAACTTGTTATATAATTCCCCCATATCCCTTTTCCCGTATATTATTAAACCTGTATGTAAATAACCCAACCCCTAGTTTAGTTATAAACTATACACTTTACCCCATATCCCAACAAAAGTTAATAATCTCGTCGTTAACCTCACCCAATTCCCTAATCCCGCAATTAAGCCTCGTCTGATCAATTAACCTAGGATTAATTCCTAAACTAATCCCATACAGCCGAAGATTAAACCTATGGGTCCCCTTGAAAGCCTTTCCTTTAACCCCTATGCAATTCCCGCACTCGACTCTTGTTTGATCATTGCCCCCCTCATCCGATTACCTATATCCATATTGGCTGAACCCGATCACCAACATTTACCCGCCCGATAAGGTGGTTTTCTCTTACCCCCCGAATGCTACATTTTGCACTCTAAGATAGAATGGGTGACCCCTCCCCAATACCACCTGCACCACAAAAGCGGTGTGACGGCCTTCCAATACCACTTCCCCAATTAACCGAAAAAACTGCCAACTGTTCATTTGCAAATGACCCCGCCAAAAGCAATAATTTTTCTATAAAAAGCCGGAAAGCCCTCTTTTCTCCCTTTTCACTCATTTTCTCTGTAAAACTGTGAAAACCTTTGAGACTCCTACAAACGACGAATTAATCAACACACCTCCAAATTCATTCTAGAAGACGTTGCAAACAACCCAACTAACCTCCCAGTTCGTACCAAAATTGTACAAACCTCTACAACTACTGCAAACCATCAATTTCAAGCCAAATTCGCCCAAATTCCAGGTATTTCACCACAGAATACTACTCCCTGTTCACATTTGGAAAACATCAACCTGTTAAGTATTTTCATTAAGTCAAATTAATTGAAAATTACCTTAAGTTTAAAAACACCTGTGGTCAAAACCCTTTGAAATTTCCCAATTTCTATTTTAAACCTTTGAACAAACACCTAGCGCCTAATTCAAATCCACAAGAAATGAATAACGGTTTCCCCTATTTCCATGGATGTTCGACCTATGACGACTCCACATTTAGACCTGGACCACCTTCCCCTGGCTGACAGGGAATTCCAAATAAAAGATACCAGTGCATCAGAACTCCTGCTCAAAATTCATTGCTTGAGCAAAGACAACTACCTGAACCATTCAGATGACAATGGCATTTGGTAGTCCAGTTTTCCCAGGTATCAGTTCCCCTAAGTACATGTCTTCCCAGAAATTTTCCACATGTGTGATGCATGCTACGTCCCTAGCTATAGAACTATCATGTCTCATGACCAAAAGGTATTGTTTACCATCACAGGTGAATCCATAAATGAAATGTTACATTTTCAACCAGGACCCAATCTAACCCCACTCTTAAATGGGGATATGATAGACCAATACACCAAGTTAAATCCATCAAGATTGGCCTAGTTACTCCAAACTTTCATTGTGGAATAAAAACACCTTCCTAAAGATCCCCCTCCATATACGTCAGCAATTTTCTCTACAAGGGGAAAGAAGATTGTGACCATGATATCATGCATTTTGAGCTACACTACCAGTGAATACATTGATGAGCTTATACTTGCCTTCATGTCCATTTATACCCCAGGACAACCTCCTGATGTTTTATACAATTTTGCTAAGTTTATAGCTAATAGGATGCATGAGCAGTTTACTAGAATGAGCAATGAAAGAGTGTTTAAGTACTCATCGGTCCTCTATCATATGTTCCTGTATTACCAACCAGACAGATTTCCTTTCACTGTCCAGAAGCTTGATACCAAGGGCCAGCCCAGGTCTGTCATTTTTTGGACCCCATTATTCCACAAATTTCGATCACCATACACTTATTCAGATTTTATAGACTCTTTTGTACATCCAGTCATGGTTGTGCTTATAGGAAATCATCCACCTAGGATAAGTCCAGAAACAAAAAGGGTCCTCCAGCTCTCCAAGAAAACCAAAGTCGGATATTGATATCTTTACCAAAACTACATAGAGATAAGGATTTATGGGTGCTAGCTTGCACCATATAAACTACCCAAATACATCCCCATGAGGTTATTTTCTTTGGAGTATTATAGGAAAATAATGAACTCAGATGAAGTAAATTTTGTTTTAGCCAAGAAGAAAACCTAGTTCAGATTCATAGATCAATTGGGCCCTTTCATCTGTAATTTAAGAGAAGTAGAGGAGGAAGCAGATCACATATTGCAAGAAATGAAATTCCAAAAGAGTTTCATATGGAGATATGACCCTCAGGGATTCATGACCAGACTTAGGAAAACGGACAAACTGGGGCCTTACATTCATCACCCCATACCTAAAATAGAAGCTTATGCCAATCAATCTGAGTGGGTGGAAAATACTCTTATAAATATAGATAGTACAAAGGTATACATTGAGAATACCTTGATTGATTTAGAGAGGCAACTTGATGAGAGCTCATTTCTGTAGGTACTAAGACAGCAAGAAGCCACCATGAGCACCCATCTTATCATGCAGACTCCCCAAAATGAAGAAAGAAATCCCAAGAGAAACAGAGAGCGGGCTTCCACTTCAGGAATGGACACCTCTAATCTGTAGCAGGAAACAAGTCACAGCAATAGGCCAAGGCTAAATCCTGCATCTGAACAAGAAGATACAGAAGGATCAGCACAGGTGACCAACACAGAGGTAGACAGAAGCAGAACCACAACTGCATCTGGAGACATACAAGATCCATCCACATCATAGGCTTAGATGTTGGAAAGGGAGCTAAGTGTGGAAGTGTCTCCATTCAGTAGGCCTGCCGACAAGGACCAAGACATAAAGGACAGATATAAAGAAATCAAAATGAGGAATGAGAAGCTGAAAGCTCAAACTTATGCACAATATCTAAAACTCACTCCCACGAATCAAACAAGACTGATGTCAGCTTTTGACATCAAGGAGGGAAAACTTCAAATGTCCTTTATCAAACCTACATCACAACAACCCAAGACATCTTCAGATTTCAAGAGGATTGACTTTGAAGTATTGGCAAGAGATATTCATCCAATAGACCAGATAGAACTTCATAAACGAGCTGGAGAGATGATATACTTCACCCTTACAGGTAAATCCATAGTTGCCCATCAACTACAAAAATCATTGAACAACATCCCGGCATAGTTTCAGTTGGACAAGGCCTCCTCACAGGCCAAGGATACAAGGATTAAGTCATTGGAAGACTTAGTTATTGAGTTGGGACATGATCCCAAAGATATAAAGGCCACTGAGCAGCTAATAAAGAAGAAGAACAATGATATTGCTGCACTTAAGAAGCAATTAAAAATACCCCAGCTGCAACATCCTCAAACACTTGAAGTCATAGAGAGCCAAACCAGACATGAAGAGTTGATGGACTTGGTCCTAAAACTCAATGATCAACTAAGGGAGACAAAGAAAGAATTGGATAGCTTGATCCAATTAAAACAAACTGACATTGCCACAACTTCTACAAATGTCATCCCTACAGTATCTACAACAGTCCCTTCCACACTGGTAGCTTCACTAGCACCTAAATCCCCACCTGCCACATCATTGCCAATCACAACAGAGTCCACATTAGTGGTAGGTACATCAGGAGAAAAGGTAGCAGAGTTGGTTAGAGCCATGGAGGAAATGTCTATTCAGGCTATAGAAATGAACAGACTGAAAGAAAAGGTGGTAAGTTTAATAACTGACTACAAACTTGCCCAAATTATGCAAGAGGAAGAGGCACAAAAGGCCAACAGGATGAGTGAAAGAGTCAAAGCTATGGAGAAAGACCTAACATTGGAGAAACCCCTTGTACAAGCCAAGGAACTATTATGGGAAAATATCATTGACTCCGTCAAGGATATTTGGCCATCTATTCTAGTTATTTTTTAGTAGGCAGGATTGATAAAGATAGCTACAGTAGCTATCCAGAAGGTCAAGGAGGAATTGGGTGGCATGCCTGAGGATGCCAATAGACTCATCCACTTTCTCAACAGCAAAAATAGCTATGAGCTTCATGAGCTAGATATAGAAGATAGGAATAAAACCATTTTTGAAATAAGGAAGGTCCTTTCCAAGAGGAACCTAATGTTGAACTTGGAAGAAAAGTGCCAGAACATGCAGGTAGCCATTGATAGATTCATGGCTAAATTCCAAATTTTGAGGGAGAAAGGATTGCTTAGTCCCTTGGTCATTAATGAAAAACTTATGACACAACTGGACTATGATAATAGACTTAGGAAATTGGCTAAAGAACAAGCTAGCACTTCAGCAATAAAAGCACTGCCAACAGGCAAAGTTTTGTATAATACATTTGAGAACTTGTTTTTTCTCCAGCATGAGATAAAACACTTGTTCATCACCAAGCCCAATTTTTCCAAGTATACCGAGGTTGATGAGATATATAGGTGGATGATGAATGTCAAATTACCTGATGTAGAATGGTGGGAAAAGATGATTGATTTACTGTGAGAAATTTACAGTAAAAAAGTTACTACACAGTAAAAGTAGAATAGCCAGGTAAACAGATGAAAACATGACAACAAGGTTAAAGAGTATCAGTGTCAAAGAGTATCAAGTGAAAGATAAAAGTTAAGGAATATTCCACCGTAAAAGACCAAAACAGCAAGCCAGCATAAAGGGATACAATTCCAACCATAAAATCTAGTAGCACCACAATAAAAGGGACAGCATGAAATAGTTCAATAGTTGTCTCTATCTTCCTGCAAGAAGATATTTTCTATTTCCTACATTAAATGTCAAGTTTGTTTTGAGATATTTTGTAATAATTTTTGTATAAATACTTCACAATTCGAAGTATGTAGGGTGGATTCTTAGACATTTCTATAGACCTTTTGATCAAAAGACTGTAAGCTATTCTATCATTGACTAGACCACCAAGCTGGATTAATGAATAAAGGCCAGACATTTCACAGGATTCATGTGTAGAGAGAAGTGCAGACAAGTATTTTCTCTTTTTGTTGTTATCTTTCTCAAATTTTATTCACAATATTTTATGTATTGATATATCTAAATGCTATAATATGGAATGATATCTCAGAATCTACTTCACTACACTCTGTTTTAACTATTATGCATTTAAATGTTTTCTACTAATAATCTAAGTTAAGGAATTCTTGATTGCTCCTTAGTTTAGGTTGTCCTCCTATAATCTATAGAAAAGGATGCTTAGTTGCCCTTTGTTCATGATTATCCTTTGTTCCTCATCTTAATCCCGGTCTGAGAATTCTTAATTTCTCTCTCACCCTGGTTAACACCATTTCACCCATCTGGCCCAAAGACCCGCACTTTACTTTGCTAGGTTGCCCTTTGAACACTCCCTTTAGTGAGTTAATTCCAGTTTTGCTACTCTTCTTTGACTCCATAGCCCAATGGTCCAAAGACATCATTCTATCCATATGTTTTAAGGATTCCACCATCCAACCTTCAATACAAATCAAAAACCCCCTGAACCTTCAGAACTAGCCTAAAATCCCATAAAATAAAGCTAAATCATATAGAGAGAGCCCTCTCTAAGCCATAGTTTGGCTAGAGCCTATGCTTAAAAGTTGGTTTGTGGTTACCTCAGTCCTTTCCTTCTTCTAAAGACTTCTAGGGAAAAGTTCTGAGTGATAACACACTCCGAGCCGAAGGAGGAATATTTGAATGGAGGGGTAGTAAATGAGGAAGGTTTACCTCCTATAATTACTCTCCCTTGTCCCATTCGCGTTTTGAACAAGGTCTTTTCCATACTTCCTTGCTTTTATCCTTTATGCCTACCTTTTCCCTTGCTTTTATCCTTTATTCCTACATTACATGCACATTAGACCACAAAGCCAAATATCCAACTTTAACTCATCCCATAAAAAAATTATAATAAAAAATATGCAATAAGGTGTGAGAATAGTTGGTTTGACTAAGCTAGGAGGTGAATTAAGGCCAATTAAGGCCCATATAATTACCCAATGATGAGGCTCATCATCACCCCCTACTAAAAGTGTTGCTCATCCTTTGAGCAACTTAGTCAATGTCCATGTCCTTCATGGCTCTAGTAGCCTCTCTAACATCCCATGCTTCAGATGTGGTCTCTTCTTCTTGTTTATAGAAGCCAGCTTTCCTTTCTACTTCTTCTCACTGCCTCTTTTCCTCTTCTTATTTTCTCCCTTCTAGCATCCCTAGGAGTAGTGATGAACTGAGTTTTAGGCCTATCCAATTGACCTTCAACCTTTCCATTGATTGCTTATACATAGGTTTCCTATTGAGTGCCTCTCTCAACCTTTGAGGGGAGTGATATTCTCTTATCTTCAAGTTGTGTGGCAGTGTTTTCCATCTCCTTTAGTAGGCATGTATATTATCATCTCTTAGCAGCCAAACATATCCTCAAAATGTGAAATTGCTTGCTCTTGGGTAGCAATATATCTAAGTTCCAGCTGAGGATCATTTGCAATTAGATTATGGGTGTTGATTAGGGCCATGGGATTTGATTGTTTAGCTCTGATGAAAAAAAGGTTCATTTTTCTCTCTGGCCAATATTCTTTTCATCTCTGTAGCCCTTGATTTCTCATGGTTCATCGATGATGCCAAAGCCATTAATCTTAGATCTCCTAGCTCTATGCATTAGGATCCCAAATATTCATGTCTATGAGGGCCATGTTGTCCAAGTAAAGATCAACCATTTTGGCCCTATCCTCTAGCGCATTTTGATCACAAAGATCAATAAATTGCCTACAGCCTTGAAATGGCATGGTGCCCCTTTGTGCTAGTGTTTTAATCTGAAATTGTAGCCATTATTATCTGAGGTAAAGAGCATAGTATTTAGTTGGCATCCTACACTGGATGGCCTCTTGTTGTTCTTTTTCCTTTGTTTCAATGCCTTCTTCCTCTTGTTTTTGTTTATCATCTCCATCAGTTTCTTCCTCTGTTTTAGCATCATCCTCCTTGTGTTCTATTTCATCATATTCCTTTGTATTAGTCTCTTATTCATCCATCTCATCCCCATCTAGCTCTCTATCTTCTTCTTCTTGTTTTGCCTCCTCCTTACTGACAGAAGGACTAACATCAAAGGTGAGGGTTTTGATGTCATCCTCTGCTGGTAAGTCTCTGAAGACTAACCATGTTATAGGGATCCTAAGGTTTTGGAGGTGGCATCCTTAATGAGGATTCTGATCAAACCATGGTGAGCCAACTATTGGGAATTCCCTTCCTATACTTTGCTACTGGAGTCTATGAGTGATTGCATCAAGAAATAGGGTATGCTAAGTCTTTGGTGAACTGGTGTTTCTACCCCAAGTCTTAATTCTTCAAGCATTCTCAAATGGTTAACATAAAAATATTGTATCTATGGGCTCTTGCATTCTCTTTTGACTTATTAAATAATTTCCTTTTTTCCATCTTTTCACTTATAAACCAACTACCTCTTAACCTTTACAACTTTTGATCAAATGATGCATATTCTTGATGCCATGCTATACTTGTCGAAGATCAGAGGTGATGTTGATGGTCATTCTTCTTCCTCCTCTATTGTCTGTTGATGGTTTATTAGCTTTTGCAGGTTTCTATGACTGAAGATCTGATGTTGTTGTTGCTGTTGTGGAGCTCCTGGATTACTAGTTGGAAATGTTTGGTGTCTCTCTTAGAATTTCTTTATCATGTTGCTGCCTAGTGTTGTGAGGATGTTGTAATGAATGGACAGAGGGAGTAGGAGTGTGTGTGGATGTAGGGATGATGGTAATGGATGAGGTGTTTGGTTAGATCATGTCTAGTATGAATTTTGGGGACCTAACCAATCTACCATTCAGGGGGTCCTGTAAAAAACACAATCTTTACCTAAATTGAAGCAATGAAGTGAAAAACAAGGGAATTGGTGGAGGGATGCATGGTAAGGAGTGGAGGAGATGAATATATGTGAGGCAGGGTACCCTTTGGATCTTCTCTTTGCTCATTGATTGTCTTTCTTATCCACCTACAAATAACAATTATGTTTTTTCTTTTATTATTATTATTATTATGATATATATATATATATATATATATATATATATATATATATATATATATATATATATATATATATATATATATATATATATATATATATATATATATATATATATATATATATATATATATATTTAAAACACCTAGGCTACCTCAGAGAGGTTCTCACCCTAGATATCCACCCTCGGCACCGCAACGAAGGTTTTCAAAAAAGGATCTTCTTATCCTTTTCATTTTTCTCATCCTTGGGTCGTCTCATGAGGTTTTCAACCCAAAGATGGGACTCAGGCACCTCATGGAGGTTTTCACCTGAATTCTTATTCTTTTTTCCTTTTTCAGTGACCTAATGAGGGAGGAGATGGAAATTTCTCCACCATCATCACTGTCTTATTGATATTGTCAATGAACTATTGTTTTGATAAAGGCCTCTTGTACATTTTCAATCGGTGTCCATTAACTAGCAATGAAATGGATTCTTCGTCAATAGTTCTAATTTGCACTGAACCATTGTCATGACATCTTTCCACCACATAAGGTTTGAGCCATCTTGTCCTTAGCTTGCCCTTTAAGTCTTTATACCTTGAATCATATAAAAATGCGCAATCTCCCTCTTGAAATTGCTTCTCCTTGATATGTTTTTCATGCCAGATCTTCTTCTGAAGCTGAATTATCTCTGTATGTAGGAGGGCTTGCATTTTGAATTCATCCAATCCATTTAAATGTAATAACATTTCTTTTTGTGCATGACTGACATCCAAATATAGTTGGGTTGCCATACTCAATGTGTTATATTCAAACCAAATGGATAACTAATCCTTTTTCCCATAGACCAGCTCATAGGGTTTAAATCCAGTGGTGGTCTTCCATGTTGTATTATAGGCCCAGGTGGCCTCAACTAGTCTCTCTGCCCAATCCTTCCTATTGTTGCTCACTGCCTTGGTTAAGATGTTCTCCAACTCCCTATTGGTCATCTCCATTTGCCCAGTAGCTTGTGGATGATAGGGAGTGGAGGTCCTATGCTTGATTTTGTGATGGCTGAGAAGTTCTTCAATCATGCTGGAAGTAATTTGGTTGCCTTGGTCTGAGTAGCTCTCTAGGGTACCCAAATTTGTAGAATACATTCTCCCTTAGGAACTCATCCACCTTCTCTTCTATTGCTACCTTAATTGCATTGGTTTAAGACCACTTAGTCAAATAATCAGTGTGCACAATGATGTGCTATTTTTGCTTTGAAGGAGGGTTGATAGGTTCAATGAAGTCCATGCCCCACTTTTCAAATGGCTCGAAAGTCACTTGAGGTTGTAGGGGAATTTCATCTCTTGGAGTAGGCTTTCCCATCCTTTGGCACCAATCACACTAACTAATGTATTTTTTCACATCTTGATGAAGAGTAGGCCAATAATAGCTTGCTTGAAACACTTTGAATGTTGTCCTCTTTACTGCAAAGTGACCTCCACAATGCCCATCATGACAGGTCAGAAGGATGTAAAAGACTTCCTCTTCCCTTACACGCCTTCTCAAGATTTGATCTAGGCCAAGTTTGAAAAGATTGCCCCCAATCCAGGTGAAAGGGGTGCTTTTCTTGATTATCTTGCTCTTTTATTTAGAGGGAAATTTTGGTGGGAACTGTGTTGATACCATATAGTTTTCTATATCAACAAACCATGGGGAGAGAACTGAAATAACAAAAGAATGCTCATCTGGTAACTAGTCATCCACCACTCCTTCTTCACTTGCAGGTAGATTCATTCTAGATAGAAAGTCAGCAACAAAATTTTCTTTACCAGGGTTATCAACAATAGTTAGATAAAACTATCGTAATAAAAGCAACCATCTTATAATTCTAGCATTTACATCTAGCTTTTTCATTAAATATTTGATTGCAGCATCATCAGTATGCACAAATTTTTGATAGCCTATAATGTAATGCCTAAATTTGTTTAATGAATGCACAACAGCCAGGAGTTCTTTTTTAGTCATAGTACAGTTTAGTGTTATAGCTCCAAACCTCACTCTTGATGTTTGTGATACTGCACTCATGGCCTAGGGAAACCCTCCTTCCAAACCTGGTCCAAAATTTAAAAACAATGTTTTATTCCCTATACGCGACATTGCCCTAAGCTAAACGTGTGTGTACGTGGGTCTATGTATACCCAACCTGCGTATATGTCTTAAAACACTTAAAAAAAAAAAACAAATCTCCTTGATTTCAGGCGGAGATCACGGGTTTCACCTGTTGATTACCTATTAGTGACCGTGGCCCAACTGTTCCCAACGAATTCCCAACTAAAAAACTACTTTGGGAGAAGTATAAAAAGGCTTCAATGGGAAGGCCTAAAGGGGGAGAGGAGAGAGAGAAAGGTTACTATGTTGAGATTTCCCTGACCAGGTCTGAAGATCCTAGTGCCTCCTGCACTTCCCCCATTTACAGGAAACTTTTGTTTCATTGTGTGATGATGTCTATCTACTACTTGAGACATCATGGAGTAAGTCATGGAAGGAATTTGTTAAAGGCTTGAGACTGGATAAATCCGGAGGATGGTTCCGCTTGGAACCTGCGAAAGGATGAATCAGGTGAAATTATTCCTTTCTGTACTATGTTTGTCTATAATAAAAGAAAAACTTGTCTTTGTTCCTGATATAAATCTTCTTCATGTTTATGATATCCATGTTATGATTCATATATGAATGGTTGTTTAATTGCATAACTAACTACTTTCAATATATATTATGAAGATGATTTCTTTATGATGTTTAGTCCATATATTGTTGTACTTTCTTGAATTGATTGTTTTGCAGGTTGAACGAGCAAAAGGAACTCCAAGAGGGTTTGGACCTTGGCAGGATCTTCTCGAACGAAGGACCCCCAGGTACATCCCTTATCGCATAGTTTGCTTATATTAGCATTATGGTGTATGGTGTTATCACTCAGGTTGTTCCCTAGGAAAACTCTAAGGAGGGAATACGGCCGAGGTAACCACTAACCAGTCTTTTAGCTGCAGATTCTAGCCAATCTGCAACCAGAGAGGGCTCTCTCTTTATAGTTTAGCTTTGTTTTGAGGTATTTTAGGCTAGTTATGATGTACAGAGTTTTGTTTAAGTTTGTTGGATGGTGATCTTAAACAGAGCTGGGATGCAAGTCTAAAATAGTTTATTCCATTGGGCAAATGGAGTATATGAGGATGAACTGCTGAGTGTGTTTTCTTTGATAAAGGGCAATACCACAGAGCAAGATAATCGATCTTGGAACAATTTTAAAATCTGGAAATTGATGGAATGTAAGCCAGTGGTGAAGGGCAGTTAAGAATCCTTCATCATGTTGGTAGAGGGAAAGTGCATGAATATTATCAAGGAGCAGTAAAGAATTCCTTGGCAATATCCAAAGTGAAAGAATCAGTGGAAACAGGAGCAGCTAAGAATTCTTTTTTATGCTAATTCTGAAGAAAACATAATTAACAATAGAGATTGAACACAGAGTGTATTTAAACAAATTTTGGGCTATTCTTTTTCCCTGTTACTAAGATTGTGAAACATATATGAAATTTGCAAATACAAAAAACACAAAACACGGTTTAGAACAACTTATTCATCCATAGAGAGACACATGAATTATGTAGCAGGCCCCAGAACATCAAATCAACATTCAGATGGTCCAGCAACATTGAAATTCAATAGCCTTTGTATTAAAATGTCTCAGAGTTACAGCACAGTCCAGAGAAGAAATCACCAACCACAAATACATCTCATGGGGAGGTATTTATACAAAAAGGAGATACAAAATATCGTGTAGATAAACAATCAAGCAATAACTTCCTCCACCTACTCTACAGGAGAAGTAAATGAGAGAAATGAATGCAGAAGTAAATGTTGGTGTGCTCGCTGTTTAGTTTGTCAGATATATTTGACATTTTGAACTGAGTGAGTCAGCTGCTAGCTGTCTCTTCATTCTGCGTTCCTGTGTTGCTGTCCCGACCCTTTTTCTGTGCGCGAACTTGCATTAATGAGCTGCAGTCACAACTTGATTTCCTCCTTCTGCTGTTTTCATTTTCTAACAGGTGGCCCATGCATTTGAATTTGCTGATATGTAGATGATCAAAAAGAAAAAGAACGAAAATTACCTTGGTAAAACCTCTAACATTTCCTGCCACCATTGGTCTGTTGGCAACTGATGTCTTTGTATTTTTATTAGTGTTTCATCAGCTTCAGTATACCTATAGAAGTTGGGCTGGATTTCAAAAAGATGATTTATTTCATGTTTAATATAGAACAGATTTTGTAATTTTTCATATAAACTCTGTCCAGAGGGAGGTACTGTCTCTTCTAAAATGCTTGATGATGCTGTAATTTGATTGGTAACATAGGTATTTACCCTGTGAGCATATTGTTCATGTGTTAACAGTCTTCCATTGCTGGTCAATAAGCTGGGTAACTCTTTGCTCTCCAACACTGCAAACTTTTCTCTGAAGGCATTTATTTCTGTCTGCATTTCTTGGCACTTTCTTTCCAGATTTTTAACAAAATTCCTCAGGGTTAGTACCTTTTTAACTATCAAAATGGTACTTGTCCTATCTCTGATATCAAGAGCTGCTAGTTTTTCTTTGGTGTGAGTATTCAAAAATTGAATGAGTCTATTGGCCTGCTCAGGCATGTTTCCCAATGATGCCTTGGGAAACATGTTGAATCTCTGCTCGGGATATTTCTATCAATTATATTTGCTCATGTATCGTCTGAATTGATTTCCATTGGTCAGTGATAGACTGGCCAATTTTGGTCCACAAAATTATTTTAATGTCTGCTAGAGGTTTATCAAGAGTGGGATCTTTCTCCAAGGATTTCACCTTATTCTCCAAGGCCTTTATCTCTCTGGTTTTCTTTGCCACTGTTATCTTGGATTTTTCATAGCTTACCTCTAGCTTGGCCAACTTTTCCTTGGCCTCCTTCAGCTTGGACATTTGGACTTCTAGCTCTTTTACGGCTTTCATGAGTTCTTCCATGCTCATGCTAGAGTCTGGCGCTCTTATTGCTGCTGCTGAAGCATCTGTGGTTGATGTACCTGTTTTTGATGCTGGGATGATAGGAGGGATTTCTGCTGCGACTGTGGGAGGGGCAGTGGTGACTGTTGAAGTTGTTTCAGGTGGCTAGGAGGTCGACTCTCCCTGCTTGGCTTGCAATTCTTTCTCCAATTCTTGCTCCATTGCAATTAGCCTTTGATTCATCCTCATCAGCAAACCCATCATATCTTCCTCTGCCTTTTCTTGTGCAAGTTCTGTAGTTTGTGGGTGCATGGTTACAGGCAGTTTTAATTGCTTTCTAAGTGCAGCAATATCTTCTTCCTTTTTCTTTATAAGGGCTTTGATGCCCTTGGCATCCTTAGGATCATGCCCTAGCTCAATAATAATTTCCTCCAAGGTCTTTATTCTGTTGTCTTTAGCCAAGGAAGATATTTTTTCCAATTCCAATTGGGCAGATGTATTGCTTAATGACTCCTTCAATTGGTGGGCCAGCATTGCCTTGTCTGCCAATGTAACATAGACCATTTCACCTGTTTGCTTGTGCAGCTCAATTTGGTCCATTGGGTGTACATGTTTGGCGAGGACTTATAGATTTGTTCTTATGTAGTCTGCAGCTGTCTGTTGTTGCTGAACTTTAGGCTTGAAATGACTTAAGATCATTTTTTCCTCCTTAATGTCATAAGCTGCCATTAGTCTTTGCTGTTTGGAGGGTGTTGTTTTGAGAAATTGATCATAAAGTTGTATTCTCAATAATTCATTTTGGGCTTTAATTTCCATGAATGTTCCTTTAATACCGGATTGTTCGCTGCTTTGCCGCCTTGAGGAGGACACTTCCATACCATGTTTCCTCTCCATTTCTTGCCTGTGAGAGCTGGTGGATGTCTGTTGGCTGGTTTCCCTCTCCTTCCTTGGACTCCCTATGATCTCTTCACTAATTTCCTCTTCAGGTTGAGGATCTACTCTTTGCCTTTTGGCCTCTGGCTACTCTATTGACCCACTTGTAGGTGTGGTTTCTTCTCTGTCCCGTTTCTTGCTTCTTTCCTCATTGAGAGGAGTCTGCAATGATGGTACTTGTGGTGCCTCTGTTTGTAGTGAAGGGGCTTGCCCTTGACCCTGTTCCTTTGAGGTAGTTGGCTGGTCTATCATTGTTTCTTGCTCTGTATCTACTACCTCCTTGCCTTTTGTTTTCCCTGCTGCTGGTGCAGTCCTTTCTTGGGCAACTTGTGAAGCTGCAACAGTGGATGTGGCTTCTCCGATTTGCTATGGCAGTTTGAATGACACCTGCCCAAAAGAATCTAAGTCAAAGGTCTTTTCCAGATTTTTCATAGTTTTCTCCATTTTCTCTTCCTCAGTGAACTGTTCAATTAGTGTGCCTTCTACCCATTCATCTTGGTTGGAAAATTGTTCTATTTCTGGGATTTTGCAATGTTCCTAAGCTGACAGCCTATATTTTATTTTTTTTGCATTGATAAATCCATTTGGGTCATAGGGTACCCACCAAAAGCTCCTTTTTAATCTGAGTTTTTCACCCAATATCTGATCAACCTCTTGCCATCCTTCCTTTTTATTCATGACATAGGGGCCTAGTTGGTCTCTCAGTTTCAACTGAGCCTTTTTCTTGGTGCTATGGAAATGAGTCAAATCGGAATTGATAAATTGCCTCAAATATTCGAAGGCAAACGATCTCATTGGCACATATTTTGGAAGCCTGTAAGGGCATAGCTCACAGCCATATATCCTGATGACAGTGTGATTCTGGTAGAAGTACCAGTCACCTATTTTGTAGATTTTGGAGAGCTGCAATATTTTCTGCATATCATAAGACAACTTAGGAGGAGGATCTCTCTTTAGGAGAGAAGAGACTGGATAGACAAACATGTCAATGAACTCACAGTAAGAGTAGGGAGAGTTGCAGACTTCATGAAAGGCTGAGGTCCAAAAAATCACAGACCTCTTTTCTCCTTTAGAGTCCAATTTTTTGATGGGAAATTGGAAATAGTCTAACTGATAATCCAGGAACAGATGATAGATGTAGGATGAATACTTGAAGACTCCCTCCCTATCTAGATTCAAGAGTTGGTCATGTATCTTGTTGGCAATGAATTTGGCATAATTGTATTTGGAAGCAGGGGGTTGCCCTAGGGTACATATGGACAGTAAGACCAATATAGTTTCATCAATATGTTCACTTGTCTTGAATCCTAGAACATAAGATATCATATCATCAAGTAATTTACCCACTTCATTGAAACATGCATAGTGAAAAGGAGGTGGCTCTGTAGGCTGGCGATCTGCTCTCGTAAATACTTGGGCAATTTGGTTTATCTATGAGCTGGAGAGTTTAGGACCTTCATCAAGCAAGAATTTCATAGTTAGAGGAAACAGAAGCTGAGTTGGTTTGAAGTTTAGCATTTGATTTATGGATTCAGGAGTTATATGAAAGAGGATGGTCCTAGATGGAGTTTTGACTGCCATTTTGGTTGCTTCATAGTTTTCACAGCAGAGGTGAATTATCTCAGGGAAGACATTGACAAAGGGGAGGAAGTATATGGGTAGAATTGATTCCCATATCCCATATAAATCGTTGTTATTTAGATGATTGTTCCTGAGTTCACATAATACCTGCAGGTGGTTTCTATCACCAACCAAGTCTTGGATTAGATAATCCCGATCGGCCAAAGGTAGTGATTCCAATTCCTTGTGGGGTGCATTGAGAGGGGTAACATTTAAGGCCATTGGAGCTTCCATAGCTTAATTCTGTGGCTTTTGAAATTGGAATTTTTTGGTCTGTGTAAGTGAAATAGGCAAGATAATAGCTCTGTGGATTTTTTTCAGGAAACACGGACCGAATTCGATCTTAGAATTAATTCACTGGATACACATTGTAGGAAAAAGTAGTTCACAGAGTTTTTCCAGTGACAAAATAGACACAAGCAGTTCAGGGCTTTTTCATTTAGCAAATGCAAATTTAATGTGACCTCGGGTCTGATTCAGTGGGCAAATTTTTGTAGAGGGAGATGGAGTTTGACGGATATTTGGTTAAAATTGGGCAAAACAGAGGTTACGGTGTATATTTCTGAAGACAGCACGACGTTTTTCTTCAAATTTGGGTTCTTCGGGCGATTTTTTAGAGAAAACCAAAGAAAAACAGGTTTGGGAGAAAAATTCATGTAAATACCTGTTTTAACGGTGAAATGAGCGATTAGCAGGTGGCGAGTCGAGCTGAGGGGTCGAGCTATGGAGTAAATTTGCTGGGTGGCAGACCGTGTTGTTAAAATGCTGCCTCGGACGTAAAAGATCATGTCGAAGACATGCAGAGGAGACAAACACAAATGAGTGAAAACGATGCTTTTGTGGCTTTTTAACAAAAAATTTGACTTTGGTGGGCTTTGGCGCGTTTCTGTTAGATGACGTCAGCATGACGTAAATTTGTCGTGTAGCGGGGTACGGAGGATGACGTGTCGGATGATGTGGTGGGTGACACGGAGGTGAGGTGGTGATGTCAGCAGGTGACATGGCGCTGATACGGAGTGGTGGCGGGTGACGTGGATGTGACGTCAGCTGATGATGTGGGCATGACGTCAGTGGGGAGGCAGTGGGGCGGTAAGCGGTATTCCCTGCACCGCCATTGGGCCATGGTGGTTTTGGAGGGGGGGGGCTCTGATCACGCCGGGAAGCCGACACGTGTCATGGGTACGGCAGAAATATGGCCCATCCCTCGGACACTAACGTTCGGCACATGGGGGGTTCCGATATCGTCGAAAGTCGTTAGATCTGTGGCGTTAGATCCGATAATCGACGGGTGGTGTATCTGGCGGAGGTTTATAATAGGGGGACCTGCATTAATATTTCAACATTTAATAATGTTTTTTGCAGGGTTTGTAATGTATTTAACTTTGGATTTTGGCGGAATGGTTATTCATTTAACCGAATGTTAAATGAAACCCAATTTTTTACATGCGCGCAGGGGTTATTATATGGTTTATGTGGGAGGCTTAGGTGCGGTTGTTTATTTAACCGAGTGTTAAATAAACTCCAATGATTTTTGAACGTGGAGGGCTATTATAAGGTTTCTGGTAAACCTTTTAATTCCCGAAACTTTGCTATATGGCTATACTTGCCAGGGGTAGGGATATTATATATATTTTTTGGGGGTTTTTATGTATGTTATGCATAATGGGGGTGGGAATATTATATGGGAGTTATACAATAAGTTAACATGTTAATATGAATATATTGGAATCAGATGAAACTGTATGAATAAATGCTAACTTTATAGAGTGAAAAAACTTACGCATAGGGAAATGAAAGGAAAATGGAATGATTATTTTTACACAAGAAATGTGGCTTGTTTTGACTAAGTAAACACAGAGTTCCACTTAGTATTTCTCATAAAATGAAATGAACTAGGACCACTGAGCAGATCTCAATGTCCTTGAAGGGATGTTAGTAAGTGTTCTTGGGGAAATGAGAGGGGAAATTAGTCATGCTTCACCTGTTTTGCAGTCAAACAACTGCCATTGTATTTCAGATACCCATGAGACATGAATTACCTTGAACAGACCAAGCTACTTATAAACCTACTTCTGCAACCTCAAAAACTGCCTACCTAGCCTAACATACCTAACATTTTTTCTTCACTCTTGCAGGGTGAATTTGAACTAGCAAACCCTTTCTCTCTTGTTTTTCTTTTGACTTCCCTCCTATCTAAGTCTATCCTTATTTCTTCCAAGGGCCTAGATTAAGCAATTGGGCCCTTTGCTTCTCTCCCTATTTATTCATCTGCCAAGCTTGAACTATTTGGACAGACCTTTATTCTCTATTCTAAATACAAGTAAATTCAAACATGATCTAGCCAGGATTGAACTGTCTGGCTATTCATCAACTGTGGCAAGAGTCAACCACCTGCACACAATGAAATTCTTCAAAAATGGAACAATAGTGGCATTTGAACTAGCACACTTTCTTGGTCTGTTGGTTTGGGGTTCATTTCTATTATTTTTCTCTTGACCATTCCCTTCTTTTTGCCCTTTGATTTTTCTTTTAGGGCATACCCTCTTCACATTTTTTTAAATTTTTGAATTTTTGGAAAATATGGAACCTTTGCAGCATGGAAAGGATGATCATATTTGGCACTTCTTCAGTCAATCATGAAAAATGAAACCTATTGGTATAGGGACCTAACAGTGGCTCCACTTGGGGATGGCTTTTCCTAGTGAAAAGTCAAGAACAGCAGGTCAGAGGGCCTTATATTCAATTCTTGTTGTATTATGAAATTTCTACTTTGTTGTAGACAAAATGGTGCTTCTGCAAAATTTAATTGTTTCTCATGAATTCATTCACTTAGTTGCAGCTATGTTTAGGTTATTCTGTCTGGATATTTGTCATCATTTTCATAGCTCCCAAGTCTCCTTTTTAACTTCTTCTAATAAACTCAAAATGTAATACCATAAGGTGGCACACTTCCTTGCCTTTCCCTCAAAATTTGTTGCATCTTATTCCCTATCATATCGCTGTAATAAACTGCAGAAAGTAAACATTGTTATGTACAAACTAAAGTGTTGATTTCTTCAACAAACCGGGTCAAAATAATGCTTCAGCATTCGACCATTTACTGGCCCATCATCCGCCTCTGTACCATCCAAGCTCTTCAAAAAATAGGTGTTGTTTCCTTGTACAGCCTGAATAACAAAAGGTCCTTTCCATAGAAAATAAAATTTGCCATGTTTTCCTTTGTCTTCCCTTCTGGAATCCCACTTTAAAACTTTATCCCCAATGAATAAATCCTCTGCTTTGGTTCTTTTATCAAATATCTTTTTAAGTTTTTCTTGTAAAACCTGTGATCTTTGATATACCTCCTCTCTTGTTTGTTGCAAATGAATAGTTTGATTGATCCTTCTCTGAATATCATTAGGTTCTGCCTGTATTTCTTGCAGCAACTTTATCACTGGGATTCCCAAAGATGAAGGGAATCTTGCCTCCATGCCATAAACCAATTCATATGGGCTTGTTCCAATGGATCTTTTGGTGGTCAATCTGTTTGCCCATAGTGCATTTACAAGTTTTTTATGCCAATTCCTTTTATTCTCCTCCAAGACTTTCTTAATGATGTTGATCGGGCTTTTTTTGGAGGATTCGGCTAGGCCATTACCTTGAGGGTAATAGGCTATGGAATGGCCTAAGGTAATGTGGTATTTATGGCAAAAAGTGATCATTCTCTTGGATTTGAATGCAGCAGCATTGTCTGTAATAATCTTCTCCGGGCAACCAAATCTAGACAAGATGTTGGTTTCTAAGAATTGCATGATTACTGAGTCATTGGCTTGCCTACAAGGGATGGCCTCTATCCACTTGGTAAAGTAGTCTGTTGCAGTCAAAATCCATTTATGTTGGCCAGAAGATGAAGGGTGGATTTCCCCAATGAAGTCTAAACCCCATTGTTGAAATGGTCTTTCAGTGGAAATGGGTTTGAGGGGCAGGGATAGCAGCGTTTTCTTGCCTTCAAAAATTTGGCATTTGTGGCAAGAAGTTGCATATTTCTTTGCATCAGTAAATAGGGTGGGCCAATAAAACCCAGCCCTTAGGATTTTATCAGCAGTTGATTTCCAATATAAATGTCCACCACAATCCCCTGCATGAAATTCTGTAAGTACTTTGTCAGTTTCTTCTTTGATTAGACAATTTAATAAAACACCTTCATGATTTTTCCAAAAGAGAGCATGGTCTAAAACACAAAATTTGGAAGCTTTCGTTTTCAAAAATCTTTTCTTAGTTCTGGATAATCCTGGAGGAGCTTGCAGGTTTAACAATACAAAACATATGTCAGCATACCAAGGTGATTGTAAAAAGGCTTGATTGATCTGTGGAGTCGCCATCTCCTGCTCATTATCCAGTTGATTTATGTCAAGGGCTTGAAAGTTGGTTTCAGTCATAAGTTTAGCTAGTCCTTGTCCTTTTATCAGTTTTGTTGGCTTGATTTCAATGTCATATTCTAGTATGGTAGCTATCCATTTGCCTCTTTTTCCTTCAATTCCTTCTTGAGTTAGAATGTCTTTGACCACGGCATTTGGGACATAAGCTGTCACATGAGAATACAAGATATAAACTCTGAAATCCTTGATGGCTTTTACAAGGGCATAAGCTTGTTTTTCCATGATCTGATATTTTAAAGGTGCATCTCTAAGTGCTTTGCTGAAGAAGGCTATTGGTTTCTCACATCCTTGGTCATCTTTTTGCAATAGGACAGCAGCAATAGTATGCTCAAATGCAAAGGAAAAGATTATGAAGTCTCTATCAAACTTGGGGCTTGTGAGGACTGGTGTTTTTGTTAAAGCTATTTTGATATCCTCAAAGGCTTGTTTTGCTTCTATTGTCCATTTGACTTTGGAATCTTTCTTCAGCATGTTATTCAACAATCTTATTAGTTCAGCCAAGTTGGGTATGAATCTTCTTAGGAAATTGATCTTTCCTAAAAAAGCTTGTAGTTCTTTGATGTTCCTTGGGCGAGGCATTTGGAGAATAGCTTGTATTCTGTTTGGGTCAATTCTAATGCCATCTTTTGAAATTATGTGACCTAGGAGTTTGCCTTCTTCTAGGCCAAACAATGATTTCTTTGGGTTCAATGATATGCCATATTTTCTGCAAATTAGGAACACTTGTCTCAAATGTTCTAAATGTTCTTGATCTGATTTTGAAAAAGCAGTGAAATCATCGAGATATATGACTAATAAATCATGGATCTCTTTTGCAAAGGCTATGTCCATTGCTCGTTGAAATGTGGCCCCTACATTTTTAAGTCCGAAAGGCATTTTTACATATTTGAAGGTTCCCCAAGGTGTTGTAAAGGCAGTTTTATCTTGATCATCCGGGTGAACTAAGACCTGATTAAATCCTGAGAATCCATCTAACAATGAGATCCTAGGAGCTCCCACTACCCTTTGTAAATGTGATCCATCTTGGGTAAGGGGTAGTGGTCTTTGAGAGAGACTTTATTCAAATTTCTTAGGTCAATACACAGTCTTATTTTTCTCGTTTTCTTCCTAGTAGGCACTAGGTTTGAAATCCATTCGGAGAACCTGATAGGTGCAATTATTCCAGCTTCGTACATTCTTTTAACTTCTTTTTCAATAAGGGGGAGGAGGACAGGATTCACCCTTCTAAGATGTTGTTTAAAAGGTTTTTGATTTTCTTTCAAGGGTATTGTATGTTGGATGACGGAAGTATCATAGGACTTGAGGTCCTCATAGCTGTTGTGGGGGAAAGTATCCAACTCGGAATGACCCTAACCCACTCTAAGGGTGACAGTTCCTTAGCAACAGCTGAAAGCAAAGCTATCTAAAGTTTCTTCTTTATGACATGCAAGAGATAAAAGGAAGAGATCCACTTACCGATGTCTTGCGCAAATGGTCGATCCAATCTCTTTTGTTCGCCGCTTGCTCCCAGCTCCAAGTCTTTTCACGGGCCCAGCTACACGAGATCCTGCAAACAAGACAAAGAAAGGAAACTACAAGAAGCATGCATTCATAAATGATTCAGGGATTAGCATAAATCAAAGACGCAAGTAAGACAATACACCATTGAAACACATGCGAATAGAAGAACCTCAAATGCTTTATTAATATATGGAAGTAAGGTTCAGGTGGTGATACAACCATGAGAGGTCCAATCCAGCATCACCTTCCTGACGGAGAGAAATCTCTTCTTCACCTCCCTCAAGCAATCACCCAATGCTCACAACTGTAAACCAACAGCAATCCTTTGCACTAAATTCCGCCTTCCAGATCCCATGGGATGAGATCCTTATATAGAGTTTTGGAGTGAAGATAAGTCAGCTTGATGTGTGACTTGTTGTCCTCTTCAACTCCAATTGTTCTTCAGTTCTTCACTTGGAGTTTCTGCCTTCCATTTGGAGTTTTAGAAGCTCTTAACTCATCATTAGGCGAATCTTATGATCAAGTGTCTTTCTCGAAGCTTCCTGTGCACTGGCACATTGAGAAAAAGATTCCTCCACATGTCAAAGTATGCCTAGCGTAGGTAGCCTTTGTTGCACTTGCTATGCAACGCAGGTAGCCCTTGTTGCACTTGCTATGCAGCGCAGATGCCTAGTGGAGCAGCTGCTTTGATCCAAAATTGACCTGTTTTTGAGTGTTTTTCAGTGGAGAACTGATTTGCAGTGCTGTGGTTTGTTGACCTTGTTCCTCTAAGGGTAAGAACAACATGTTTAGGGACTTTGGATCCCTCAGATTATTGACATTTCATGCTCCATGCTGTAAGGCACAAAAATGTCTATAACAGTTGCCCCCTAAAGTATGAGGTCGTTTATCGGGTGAAATGCTTTATTAGGAGGATCCGAAGTTCATTCAATCGTCGGGAGGTGACCTGTAACAAAATACAATACAATACATTATCTTTTCATACTTTCTTTTCATGATCTAGCTGATGCGGGCATTTCCCATGCTCAGCTTTATAAATACAGTTGCTGTACATAAACAGACGATCGTCTGATAATAGACTGATAATTCTCTGCTTTTAATTATCATCCTTTTAGTAGGATGATCATCTGCTGCACATGTCTATGTTTTTATCTCCTGAATATATATCGCAGCCCGGATGGATGAAACTAGATCCGGGGTCTTCAAACTTGTCCGATCTTCACTCTAGTACAAGTTGATCCATGTGAGAATTTCTTGAAGTCGAACATGGAAAGACATCGCTTGATTACCAGTCAATAATGTAAACTGTTAACAAGCGTGAGAGGAATCACCGATAATGATGATGACCCTCAAGGTACTGCAGCACAATTCACGTGGCGTGAATATAGGATCTGACGTCGAACACCACGCAAAGTCTCCTGGTCGAAGGTCATTAATGTATACCTATCGCCGGGAGTGAGAAACTTGCCATTGAGGCATGCAAGCTTCAAAGTACTGAGGGGGTGTTCCTAGATCAACTTCTTGGATAATGAGCTGATGTCGACAAGAAGTGATCCGTCAAAGGAGGGCCTTAATGAATCCCACATCAGTGACACGGAACGGAGCTAGTGATGATGGTGAAAACGATCTGTGAAATATGATTTAGGGTGGCGGTCATGGAAGGATGAAAGATGATGTACGGTAGTGGATGGGACCCGGTTGACACTTTCTGAATGACATCTCTTGAACATATAACGACACTGATGTGATGGATCGGTAGCATTACCCCATGTATGGATGGTATGGCGAGACCATGGTGAAGGGACCGGTGAATGATAATAACCCAACCCGATATTTACGGAGGCAAAAGTGTCATGTTCAAGAGCGACTTGCTACCATTAAGCTTTGAGGTTCTCCCAATTTTTCCCCAGTCATTTCTGACCAGTACCTCTTTATTTTTGTCAAGCTTGAGGAGGATAACATATGCTTGTTCTATAACTTGCCCTTCGGGCAAGCCCATCGCTATGTTTTAACGAGCCTAGCGATAGGGAAACTCGTTCTCGTCTAAAGACAAGTTTGTCGCTATCTAATAATTTTAACGAGCCCAGCGATAAAGACAACTCGGTCCTTTTCATTTTTAGAGAGTCTGAAAAGTGTACGTAAAGTAGACTCCAGGGGTCCTTTTTCGTCATCTAATCCCTTAAGTCCGAAAAAGTATAAAACAATACAGAAGGGATGAATGTTCGATATCTTTATCGATCCGAACTAGACAAGCGCTCGATCTTTTTGTGCAATAATCCCTCAGGTCCAAAAAGATTAAAATCTAGAGGAGGGATAGCTCTTCCGGTCCTTTTTAACGAGCTGGAAGGCCAAAACTCGGCAAATTTTTCATTTTTTACGAGTCAGTGAAAAGAGCTCAATGAAGACTCGTATTTTGAGGAACGAGTGATAAACAGGGATAGCAGCAGATTCCAGGTACAGGTTGGAATTTTCCAATCATGGCAGTATTACAAGGATGGCTAGGTGGGATCACTCTTCGCAACTGTTCCTCAAAATAGGTAAACAATCAAGTGGATGTGAATGATCGGCCAAATGAAAAGTGGAGGTGACGGTGCACAAACACGACCAAGGCTTTTATGGCTGATGAATTTACGGTCTCAAATGGTTATTTACCGGTTCATTTTTTCTGCATGAGCTTGAACTCTGGGGGAAGCCTGCTCACAAGCTTATGTTTATTTTTTAACGAGCATGAATTTCCGCATTAAAACTGCTCGGATCTTGCGTTTATTTTTTAACGAGCATGAACCTTGCCAAAACTGCTCGTTTGATAAGGTCAAATTCATATTTTACCATGACTAGTTTTTCTTTTCAGAGATAGTACTGTTTTCATCAATTGCTGCAACAAACTTTGTTAGAAATGGATAACATGAAGTAAAAATACTAATATTTTACTTTGAACTACGTAAAAAGCAATTAAAAGATGTTTTTACCTCTCATTTTACTATTTCATGTGCATTTGGTTTGTTGGAGCTTTGGAGGTGACTCTTCCTCTCGATTTTTCACCAACTGATTTCGGGAGATTCTGTGGACGATTTCCAGCGCCGTTTCCACCAGGTAGGAGCTAAACCCTAGCTCTATCTTTTCATGGTCTTATTTCTCAGTTTTATGCTTGTTTTCCTGCCCCCATGAGCCCCTGGGGTTTCTCTAGGGCGCCCTGCCATCAGCGCAGGTGCCCTATATCGAAACCTGCGTTGGGGGTGTCATTTTCAAAGGCAGTTTGCCTCCCAATGCAGGTGAGACCCTTCCCTACCTGCGTTGGGCGCAGAAAACATCTTGGTTGCACAATTTTTCATGAGATTTTTGCCATTTTCTTTACTGAGTCAGGGATCTTACTCATCCTCTTGTTGGTTTTGCAGAGTTTATTGGAGCAGAATGACTCTTACGTGGCGAGAACGAGAGCATGAAGAGGAGGATATGATTGCCCTCCATGATCCTGTTACTGTGAGCGCGTTGCGGAACTGTGGCTTGCTAAAATTCTTCCGCATATCTAGCATGAGGGCACAGATACATTTACTGCAGTACCTGCTTGATGCTTGGGATCCTGTTAACCAAGTGTTCCAGATTAGGGGCAAGTCCATCCCTTTGACCATAGTGGACATTTACTTCTTGACTGGGTTGTCAAGGCGGGGTGCCCCCATTTCCTTGTCCGGTTCGGCCCGAGGGAGTGATTCCGTGAAAGATTATATCCATCAGTATTGCAGGGAGGGATCTCAGCTGAGCAGAGACGGCAAGATTTCTATCTGTGATGTCATTGACAGGTCTCTCAGGTCTATTCTGTACACGATTTGTAGGATGGCCGGTAGTGCATCCCTTCATGTTGCCAACAGGTCATATGTGCAGCACGCCCTGGAGTGTCTTCAGCCGAAAGTTTTTAACTGGTGTGATACAGTACTGGTTCAGATGAAAAACCAGTTGACCAAAGTAAAGGACAGGAGACTGAAGAATTTTGGCTTTGGTTCAGTTTTGACTGCCTTCGCTTTGGAGAAGATACCCCTGATGCAACCTCAATACATTGTCCTCGACTTGCCATCTCCTACTGAGCCACGCATGCAGAGGTGGGTTGACCACATGGCTAGACATGCAGGTCAATCTCGGATTACTTTCACCGATGCCTTCTTTAGGTGGTTCGAGCGGCAGGATATGGCTTTTTCCGAGTATCCATATATTGGCATGGATTTCCGAGGTGATCCGGATTTGGTACTACCGGATGGCGAGCAGTGGGGTGATCTCGGTAAATATTTTGACCTTATCACTGTTTACTATTTTTTATTTATAATGTCCTTGTGCTTTACTCTATCAAGACTCTAATCAAACTCATGTGTGCATGCAGATGTGGGCCCCGTCCGTCCAGCAGTTCGTCCGGGAGTTCCGGCCGCTGCCCCAGCAGGGGAGGCTCCAGGGAGGGCTATTCTCCGTGACCTTGACTTGGCCGAGACTCTTGCTGCTATGCAGGAACAGGTCGAGGGTCTTACCTTCGGGATTCCGGATGTACGGATTGACGAGGTGCCTCTGCGATTGCAGCGACATACTGCTGGTGTTCCTAGACGATGGTCTCGTCTTCTGCGCATGATTGCACAGGCCGTGGCGTGTTATCATGAGCATCACTAGGCTAGGGTGCCCCCCAGCCATTTTTGAGTTTTGGGGTCGTATGACCGATTTTGTCTTGGTTACAGAACATTATATGTAAACCGTAAACAGCTATATATATTTTTGATTTTCGGGGTTTATTCCAGTTTTTATGTGATCCATGTATGAAACATCGATGATGCTTCTCTTTTTATCAATTTTGCAAATGTCTATCTAACACATAGTTTGCTAATGAGTCGGTTAATGTGTTTAAGTTTCTGGAAATGTGTTGATATTGGATAAAATCAAACTGTCTTTCCAAGATTTTAACTCTTAGGAACTTGCGATAAATAGCTGGATTTCGGACAGAGTAGGTACCTTTGAGCTGTAGTACCACGAGCTGTGAGTCTAGCCTGACAACTAGCCGGCGTATGCCATGGGTAATGGCATCAGAGAGGAGCTCTATCAACGCGCTATACTCAGTGATATTATTTGTTGATTGACCAATACATACCCCCCTGAAACTCATTAACTCGCCGCTTGGGTTAAAAATGGCCCATGTTGCTGAGGATAGGTTCCTCGAACTATGACTCGCTCCATCAGCATATCCAACCCATGGTTCCAATGGATTTGACATCTGCAATAAGTGTAAAAAGCGGATTACTTAAACCGGAACAAACGCTTTAGCGAAAACAAAAATGTAACAAAAGCATACAGGTTACTATTAGGCATAGTAACGCTTAAGGTACAACCCGTTGCGGGGTTGCGCCAGTGGAATCCCGTGACAATCTACCAACTCGTAGGCACCTTTTGCTAACACACTTTTAACAATATAAGGGCCCATCCATAAGGACTTGAATTTCCCAGCTCCCAATTTATCGGATTCTTGGTCATAAAGCAAGACCAAATCACCTTCCGAGAAGACACGAGGTTTGACATTTTGTCGAACTGCGCTTTGACTTGTTTCTTATGGGCTTTGTTGGCCACGGCGGCATCACGACGGGTTTCATCCAACTGGATTAACTCCAAGAAACGAGCTTCTTCTTCTGAGGTTTCGGGGAGGAGATCAATTGCGAGTTTAAGGGACGAAATTTCGCACTGGATTGGTAGGATTGCTTCCAGGCCATACACCAGTTGAAACGGTGTGAACCCAGTGGCATTCCTTACTGATGTTCGGTAGGCCCACAAGTTCGAGTACAGGATCAAATGCCATCTTCTTTTGTGAACCCCCACCATCCTTTGCAGCACGCGCTTCAGGACTTTGTTGATCACTTCAACTTGTCCGTTAGCTTGCGGATAGTACGGAGTAGAGCTGTCGTGAGACAGTCCTAGTTTGGCAGTTAATTCAACCATCATGTGATTGTGAAAATGCGATCCATGATCTGTTACTATGGCCTATGGCACGCCGAATCTAGCGACCACATGATTAAAAAAGAATAGGGTTGCTGTTTCACCAGTGTTATCCAATGTAGGCATCGCCTCGGCCCATTTGGTAAAATAGTCAACTGCGACTATAATATACCCATGCCCCCCGGTCGAGGTGGGGTTACATTGCATGAAATCGATGCCCCACTTGGCGAAAGGCCCCACAACTATTATTGGCTGTAAAGGAGCGGGGGGTCTTCTGGTTTTGCTATCAAAAATCTGACATGCATGGCAACTTCTAACTGCGGTTATGCAATCTTTGAACATGGTTGGCCAGAAGTATCCTGCTCGTAAGATTCTTTGTGCCGTAGCATATCCAGATTGATGCCCCCCACAGGTGCCTGAATGACATTCATTCAGGGCTTTTTCGGCTTCCTCATGGGTTAGACACCTTCTCAGGACCGTATCGACACCACGACGGTAAAGCGTATCACCGACGATCATGTAGTCTTTTGCTTGGTATCGAATGCGTTTTTGTTCTGAGTGAGAGGTGTCTGGCCGAAACTTTTGGGTTTGGAGATAAACTATTATATCTCCATACCACTCATCACTTGCTGATATCAGAAACAAACTTTCGTCCACGATCGATTCTTTGGACGTTTCATCGTTGTATGATGACGGGAGGTCGCATAATAATTCTGCGAAAACTAAAGCTTTCTTTGATTTGGATTTCACAAATTCTAGATCAAACTCTTGAAGGATAGCTATCCACTTTGAATATTTGCCCCCAAGCAACTGTCGCGACAGTATATAAGTCATGGGGTTGCAATCTGACAATACAGTGGTCTTCCTAAAGAGGACATAATGCCGAAATCTTTGAATTGCTTGAACAGCTGCTAATGCCAGCTTTTCAACATGAGAATATCTACTTTCTGTATCATTTAAGTTTTTACTTAAATAATATATAGGGTGTTCAACTCCATCGACTTCTTGAACTAAAACCATTGCTATGGTCGTATCTGCTGCACCCAGATACAGGTTAAAGTCCCTTAGATAGTCTGGGGCGTACATTAATGATGCTTTGACTAGCGCTTCTTTCAAAGCATCAAAGGAAGCTTGTGCAACCTGGTCCCAGACGAAAGGTACATCCTTTTTCAGGAGACGGGTATAACCTTTAGCAAGTTCTGCGTAATTTGGAATGAACCTCCCCAGAAAGTTTGCTTTCCCTTGGAGTTTCTGAATCTGAAGCAAGTTCGAAGGTGGAGGCAAATTAATGATTGCCTGCACCTTGCAAGGGTCGAGACGAATCCCATCCTTGGAGACTATAAAGCCAAGTAAACGACCAGAACCGACGCAAAACACACATTTGTGCGGATTGAGTCTTATCTTGTAGTGTCGGCAACGTAGAAATATTGCTCTTAAATGATGCGGATGATCAGTCCGCTTTTGCAAATGAGCCGGAAGATCGTCGAGATAAGGTTGAACGATGTTCTTTATGTCATGGAAAGCATAATTCATTGCTCTCTGAAACGTCGCCCCTGCGTTCTTTAAACCAAAGGGTAATTTTCAATAAGCGAAGGTGCCCCACGGACAAATAAATGCAGTCTTTGACTAGTCCTGTGGGTGGATATTAATTTGATTATACCCGGAAAATCCGTCCATAAACGAAAAGATTTCACATCCGGCGCATTCATCAATTATCTGGTCGATGAAGGGTGTAGGGTAGTTGTCCTTTGGACAAGCTTGATTTACATCCCTATAATCGACGCACACTCGTATTGTTCCTTGTTTTTTCATAACAGGGACAATATTCGATACCCAATCGGTTAGAGGAACTGGGTAGATGAAACCAGCATGGAGGAGTTTTTCAACTTCTGCCTTAATAGCAGCGGCTTTCTTGGGGTGCACCTGCCGAAGCCGTTGTCTCACTGGTTTGACATCAGGATACATCTTAATTTCATGTTCAACGATACTCGAGTCAATGCCTGGCATTTCATCATATGACCAAGCAAAGACATCTCTAAATTCGCGGAAAAGAGCTTTATATATTTCTTGTTCTGAAGGGGAACAACCTTTGCCAACATAAATATTCTCTACAATGTCTGTTTTGGTCGAGATATTTATGGCTATAGTCTCTTCTATATTGGATAGGTTTCTCTCAGAATCCACCGTATTTACAGTATTTGTTAGGAATTCAAATACTGAAGGGTGATACAGGTCGCCTTGAGTATCTTCCTGAGGAAGGGAACGATGGTGGTTATCATCCCATGGTGCCCCCTCAATCAACATTGACTGCAGGATTCCTTCGTCACTTGCATGCACTCGTGACCAAGGATCCAAAGGGGTACCACATTCTCCTGACCTATCTACCCAAACGCTTGACGAGCATTGATTTGGGCTCGCCTCCCATGCCTGAAACATTGATTGCTACAATATTTCGATTGGGCTCGGGTGCAACACCATTGCCCGATCCATGACGAATTTATCTTTTGCGACTTTCGTGGAAGATATCATGTTGCAGGTAGCCACCAATGGTACATTTCCTATGTACATATGATTTGGTAGCGAGAAAGCCCCCATCATCGTGGGGTCTTTTAACAAGCCTACTCCTATATCTTGAATTGAATGGTCGCTTTCATGGATCATGGGAATGCTTCCCGTAACTTGTGAACCATTAAGGAGGAAGTTCTGTTGGTCGACGACCGTAATCCCTCCTTCAGACGGGAATGCGATCTTCCTAAAATAAGTCGACACTACAGCTGCCATGGCATAGATCCATGGTCTTCCCAGTAGGATGTTGTAATCCAGATATCCATCTATGACTTCAACATCAATCTCTACTGTTTTTCCACCTAGTTCAACTTTCAAGTTACTTAGGATACCGTAAGGGGTATATGTCCTACCGTCGAAAGCCTTTAGTGTTGTCGAAGATCTCGACAAGGTTGGTGACCCTAGCGTTTTCCAGCAGCTCATTGACATAATACATGTCGATGCCCCCTCGTCAATAATTGTTCTGTGAACAGTTTTGTTGAGGGCCTTCACTTGAATAAGGAAAGCTAGTTGAGCTGGTAACTGTGGGTCATACCCTTTGTGATCAAAGGACACAAGATTGGAATCCTTAGGATCAACCCCCCCTATTGCCGATAACAATGCCTGCCTTTGGGATGGACAATTTTGTAGTACTTCTAGAGTTGACATAGCGGATGGCGATTGAGCCAAATCTTCCACTATGTTATAATGCTGCGCCGCTCTGGCACGAGGATTAAAAGTCGACTTGTGTACTACACCCTTAGGTGGTTTTATCGTTAATTCTGGCATTATGGGTGGGACAACTTCTGTCGAAGTTGTTGTCGAACTACTAGGTTGATCTTTACCTTTTTTTAGTTTGACAGTTGCGGATTCCCATAATCTTTGTTCCTTGTCGAAATCAAAGCATCATTTTGCTGCTTAGAGATCGACAACATCAGCACTTGCGACGGGGAAGCATTTCCACTATCAACCATATTTTGACCTGGATTGGGAAATGGATCAGTCAATACAGCTGGGTTCTTTGGACTTTTAAAGAATCTCTTGAGTTCAGCTTTGTACGGACATTCTGATGTCTTGTGATCTTCGTCACATATCATACAGGGCCATTTCTTTTTCCCTTTCTCAGGAGAGTTAGAAGAAGTTTTTTCAGGTGACGGATCATCCTGTTGCTTCTTCTTCCCTTTGTTTTGCTTCTTCTTGCTTCCTGGTTGATTGGTTTCTTTGCCTTTATCTGCTGATATGGCATTTACTTCCGAAGCAAGAATCTCTTCATGGGCATTTCGATCTGAAGTCTTACGGGCTTTCTGAGGTGAAGCCTTTTTCGAATTCGCGCTTGCAGTGCCAATCACGCCATCTTCGGCATGAGAGTCAATATTCGATTTAGGAGGGGGAGGAATTGAAAATTCAGGTCTGGGGGCATCAACACCTTAAGATTCAGGTCCAATAATCAAAAGAACACTTTAAGATTCACTCGTTTCAACACAAGAAATACTGAAATTCAAACCATATAACGAAAAAAAATGCTCAAGCAGCTATGAACAGCAATAAACTAGCTCTTAGAATCACAACGACACTTTCTCACAGGTCTAGATCCAAGAGGTCATAGCAAGACTAGTTCACTTTCGCTATGGGAAACTGTGAATGACAGCAAGAAAAACAATAAGAACAATCATAGTTTCTTCATACAACTGAGGCGGAATGAAGGCAAAGAGAAGTGGTTTCAGCTGGGTATACAGGTTGACAACAGGCTGCAAAAAACAATACTGAAAACTGGGCAACAGACAGTGGGGAATCCCAGTTGCAGAAGGCAAAACTGGATCAGCGCAGGTGTTGCACTGTCAATCTCAGATGCAGCGCAGGTAGCCCCTTCGGGACCTGCGTTGCAGTGCAGGTAGCCTTTGCTGCAGCTGCACTGATGAGACAACTCTCGTCTCTCTCAGATTCCGGGTCACAGTTTGCTCAAAAATCAACGGTTTTTGGCCAAATCAGAGGCTATCAGTCAAGTATACACTAGAGGATGATTAAAGGAAGATGAACACTATCACAAAGAGCTTAAAAGAGTCCTTGTGGATCAGATCTTCAAACCATAAACATGCCCAGCACTAGGCTAGAGTAGCTGCCCTCTACTTTGCATTCGAAGGACTCGAATGCAGTTCGATTCGGTACTCCTTTGTTTAAGAAATGAATAGCAAGAAACACAAGCTACCAACAAGACACGCTCCCCAGCGGAGTCGCCAGTCTGTTGTGGGGGAAAGTATCCAACTCGGAATGACCCTAACCCACTCTAAGGGTGACAGTTCCTTAGCAACAGCTGAAAGCAAAGCTATCTAAAGTTTCTTCTTTATGACATGCAAGAGATAAAAGGAAGAGATCCACTTACCGATGTCTTGCGCAAATGGTCGATCCAATCTCTTTTGTTCGCCGCTTGCTCCCAGCTCCAAGTCTTTTCACGGGCCCAGCTACACGAGATCCTGCAAACAAGACAAAGAAAGGAAACTACAAGAAGCATGCATTCATAAATGATTCAAGGATTAGCATAAATCAAAGACGCAAGTAAGACAATACACCATTGAAACACATGCGAATAGAAGAACCTCAAATGCTTTATTAATATATGGAAGTAAGGTTCAGGCGGTGATACAACCATGAGAGGTCCAATCCAGCATCACCTTCCCGACGGAGAGAAATCTCTTCTTCACCTCCCTCAAGCAATCACCCAATTCTCACAACTGTAAACCAACAGCAATCCTTTGCACTAAATTCCGCCTTCCAGATCCCATGGGATGAGATCCTTATATAGAGTTTTGGAGTGAAGATAAGTCAGCTTGATGTGTGACTTGTTGTCCTCTTCAACTCCAATTGTTCTTCAATTCTTCACTTGGAGTTTCTGCCTTCCATTTGGAGTTTTAGAAGCTCTTAACTCATCATTAGGCGAATCTTATGATCAAGTGTCTTTCTGGAAGCTTCCTGGGCACTGGCACATTGAGAAAAAGATTCCTCCACATGTCAAAGTACGCCCAGCGCAGGTAGCCTTTGTTGCACTTGCTATGCAACGCAGGTAGCCCTTGTTGCACTTGCTATGCAGCGCAGATGCCTAGTGGAGCAGCTGCTTTGATCCAAATTTGACCTGTTTTTGAGTGTTTTTCAATGGAGAATTGATTTGCAGTGCTGTGGTTTGCTGACCTTGTTCCTCTAAGGGTAAGAACAACATGTTTAGGGACTTTGGATCCCTCAGATTATTGACATTTCATGCTCCATGCTGTAAGGCACAAAAATGTCTATAACAATAGCCCCATGCAAAGACATCTTGAAACTCTTTAAAAAACTCAATGTATTTCAGCTTTTGGTTAGGAGGCAATGTTTTGGACAGTTTTACCATTTTGGGATTTTCTGTGGTTCCAATATTACAGTCCTCCATTTCTGCGTTCAATGGTTGCATTTTTGGATTTCTTGGAATACCATTTGTGTCAAAAATATCTTCCAAAGGAGTTAGGCCTATGGGCAGAAAATTATCCTTCAGTTCAATTACTTCAGATTCTCCCTCAGCCATTTCATGAAGGTCCATTTGCTTCAGCTCTTGAAAATTTTTGCTGGTAAAAATTGTTGGATGCAAAATGTGATTTGTTGTTTTAGCTGATATATTTTCCTCAATTTTGTCTACTTGTTGTTCTTCACGAATGGTGCTTGTATCTATGTTTGTGCTTGAAAATTCCTCCCTTAAAGTCAATAAATTATTGATTTGTGTATCATTTTCAAACACCTGCCAATTTTTAACATTGTCTGGAACAGAGGGCCTGTGTTTAATTTCAACAGTGAAGTGGTGATTAGGCTCAAATGGAAGCTTGCAAGTGTTGGCAAAAGTTGCCAAGCTGTGAGCATGTAAATTGTGGTTTCTAGGAATTTTGGTTAGCTGAGATTCTAAGAAGGTGTTGAGTATTTCAATTGCTGCCCCTCTATAAGACCTCAGCCTGAGATCATTTGTAACAAAGTTTCCCTTCATCTGTTGGATAATCAAGTCAGAGTCCCCTAAAATGGAAATCCTAGCTGCCCCTAGACCTTTAATCAGCTTGAGTCCTAGCAAAAGGGCCTCGTATTCGGCCATATTGTTTGTACATCTGAAATTTAGCCTATATGCATGTTCTTGGGCATGGTCATTTTGCATATTGTGTATCAAAATCCCTGCCCCTGCTCCTAGCATATTTACTGACCCATCAAACTCTAAGTACCATACGATTTCCTGATTGTAACCAGCATTAGGAGTTTTAGAAACTATTGTAATAGGTAGATTTGGATTTTGTGAATCATATGGTATGTCTTGTTTGTTTTTTGCATCAATTATTTCAAAAAAAAATTCATCTTGGGCAGTAGATTCTTCATTTATGTCTCTCGCTTGTGATAATTCTAGCAGTTTGTCATCAGTTTTGGGACATATTTCAGCATTGTATAAGATAAACGAATCCATATCAAAATGTAGGGAATAAATGGGGAAGTTTTGGGGTTTCTCTTGACTGCTGACCACATATTTCATCAATGTCTCCCGGTACAATCTCTTTGGCTAGCCAAAGACTGAAATGGTGGCATATGACATATCTAGTTGCAAAGATCCTTGGAGTTTTGCACCCCAAGATCTGGATAAAAGCATTCCATATTTAGGTGGGATATCAGCTACCACCACATCCATTAAAATTGTTTTGGATGGATACTAGACTAGAGATACACAGAGGTCTTTGATTAGGCCTAGACACCTGACCTGGCTAGAATCAAAAGAAAACAAGTCTTTGTAGGGCCTTGTGATGTCTAGATCTAGCTTTTCCATCACAGACTTAGGCATTAGATTATGGGAAGCTCCTGAATCAAACATTGCATTATGCAACACTTTGTCATGAATGTTTAAGCTTACATAGAATGGAGGGACTCCTCCATCTACTGTTTTACTATTTACTTCAGGACCAAAAATTAGTTCTAGTTGGTCATCTAAAACATTTACTGCGTCTCTATTCTCTGATATTTGAAGTGACCTGTTGATTTGTTCCCTATAAACCTCATGTTTAGCCAATTCAGACAGTGGAATTGTTATTTTTAACTTTCCTATTTCTGTTTCTAGGTTGAAGGGTCTTTCCACTTGAATTTTTGTGTTGTGGACAACAAGCTTTTCCTTTTCTGCTACGTTTTCAGTGACCTTTGCTTCATCATGAATGCTGCTCTGAACTAAATCTGTTTTGAAACTATTTTCAGGGGGACAATTCAGATTTTCTTTTGAGGGAAAGGAGGTGGATGGCTGATTTTTTGAGGGCTATAAATCTGATATGTCCTCAACAGTGGTTTCTTTTGGGTTGAGGTCTTTTTTAACAGGGGGTTCTGTCAGGACAGTTTAATCCTTTGCTTTCTTAGGCGGCTTGGCATCTTTCAGCTTGCTAGTTTCAGGCACATCTACCATTCTGCTCCTTAATTGTATTGTTTATGAACCTCATAGACAGCTGCATCATACCCTTCCCTAAAATCAAATGATTCACCAGATTTGGTTTGAAATTGGTTGAAATTATGAGCCTCTTGGTCATCTTGTGTTAGAAAGATTTGTTGCTCATTGTTTAAACCCATTAGGTTGATTTGGGTGTCTTCTATTGGCTCACTAGAGGTTGAGGCTTCGGCATAGTTCTCTTGAAATGGAGGTTTCATATTCTGATCAGGGCCAGCTTTCCCGGTGTTAGGATTTTTATTTTTCTAAAGTTTTGATTCCTAGTGGTGTTACTTGATTGACCATCCCAAGAAGATTTCCTTTCAATGATTTCCACTCTATCACCCAATCTGTCCATGCCTTTGATCCTTGCATCTAGTTTTTGCTCAAATGCAGAAGGCTCTTCTTTGAAAGTTGTTCTCCTTTCAGTTCTAGCCCGATTTCTCTTAGATATCAAGTTGGCCTCTACACTAACCGCTATTCTTTGCATGTCTTCTAAGCTAGGAGGAGCCCTTTCTCTTAGCTGATAAGCTGTTGGGTCCCTATAATACTAGTGATTACCCCATTACTATTGTAGTTATACCCCTAATTAATAATTTTGTGCAACTATTACCCCCATATTGTTATTACTGTGCCCCATAGAATCCCTCTATTGTTATTTTTATGGCTTTATATTATTATTGTTAGGTCGGCTGGATTATATTGTGACTCCTTAGACTCCTATATATAGAAAGGAGGTTTTTTCATTTGAATCATCAAAGAATTGTTCATTTATGTAATGTAAAGGAGGTTTCCCCCTCGAAGAGGCTGAACTCTAAGGCGTTGATCTATATTTTCTATCTTTTCTTGAGCTGGTTTCATAACATTTGGTATCAGAGCTTTGGATTCTAGGGTTTCGCTGCTGCAAACAAGTCATCGTGGAATTTTCGCTATAAATTGTTTTCTGTGGCGTTTCAGAAGTCACAAAAAAAACCCATTTGAGAAGAAATCACGCTGAACCTTGGGTCGGAATTTAAGAATTCTTCGCACTATATTTGCGGAGATATGATCTGAGGAAGTTGGTCTTTTTGCAAACTCCTAAATTACATACCAAACAGGTGACCTTGGGAAAATCGTCATAACTTTCTCTCTGGGAGTCGGATTGAAATTTCGTAAAAAGGTACAAAAAGAGGATGGATTGTAGTTTCTTGTATGCGTTTTTTAGATCCAAAGGTCGAAACAGTGACTCGTGGCACGTCGTACAAATTCGCTCTACTGAAGTAGTCTATAATCAAGTCACTGTGGGAGATTTCGCATAAATCTTCCTTGGAGAATCCAATTTGGTTCAGACTTGTGGCATTGGAAAGAGGACACAGAGGGATACTACAGATCACAAATTCAGAACTAGATGATTGGAAGGTAAAAAGATACATCAGAGGCAATATTGAGCTCCTACAAAGTGAAAAAAGGTGTGTAGATTTTCTTAAATTTTTGCTTAAGCTTGGTTTGAAAATTTATTTTGAAGGAATTCAAAAGGCATAGTAGAGCATTATTATCGGTAACTGATGCCCCGAGGAAAGAAAATGCAAACACCTAGTAAGGAACCTGAAAGCTCTAGCATGACTCGTGAAAAAGAGGAAGAAATGCAACATGATATATCAAAATTACAAGACCAAGTGCAAAAATTGTCCCTTACACAAAAAGGAACAGAATCTAAGATGGATGGTTTAAAGAAAGGTGTGGAAGCTAATATGGACTGTTTAAAGAAAGGTGTAGAAGCTAAGATGATTGACGTGGAAGCTAAGATGGATGATTTGATGATAGATTTGAAGACAGACATGGACGAATTAAAGGTAAATGTGAATAAGTTGCTACAAGAAATGGGCACTAAGGGTGAAAGGGTACTAAAGGAAACTCATGATGAGAATAAAAAAAATGTTAATCATGATTCCATAGATGCTAATGTTGGATCAAAGACTCACCATATTCCAAAAATCGATATGAGGAAGTTTGATGGCAAGGATCCTGCCACATGGATATTACAGATGGAGCAATTCTTCGATCTCAATAATGTGCAAAACACACAAAAGGTACGTATGGAAACTTTATATTTGGAACCAAATCAGTTTGTATGGTATCAATGGCTTTGCTCTCGTAAACAATTTATCACTTGGGCAATTTTTACGGAAGAATTGATAGCACATTATGAGGATACAAAAAGCAACACTTTTTTTAGCCAATTGATAAGTCTCAAACAAAAGGGTTCAATAATGGAGCACATTGAGGAGTTCCAAAAATTGAACATAAGGGTAAAAGATATTCCAGAGGAGCATAGGATTGATGTGTTCATAGGGTCTTTAAAGGATAATATCCAACATGATGTTCGCCTTTGGGAACCTGATTCATTAGAGAAGGCATTCAGGTTAGCAAGAAAAATGGAAAGCAAAATTATGGCAACCAGGAAGCATACCACTCACAACTATAAAGACGGAAGTGTTTTTGCCCCTAGTCTTCCACAACCTATAAGGTTGACACCACAACAATTGGAAGAAAAAAGAGCAAAAGGGCTTTGTTACAGTTGTGATAGCAAATACACTAAAGGTCATAAGTGTGCTGAGAAGAAATTATTCTACATAGATTGTGAAGAGGAAGAAGAAAAGGAGCAAGAAAGGTCAAAAGAAGAGGATATACTCCAGGAACAAAGCCTAGATGAAGAACAAATAAATCCGACCATATCTTGTAATGCATTGGTGGGAATTACCACTCCTCAAACCATCAAGATAGAAGGACAAATCAAGAAGAAAAAGGTAATAGTGTTGATTGATTCAGGAAGCACCCACAATTTTATTCATTGTAAGGTAGCAAAAGAATTGAATTGCTTCCTATATCCAGCACCAGAGTGTCAAGTGATGATTGCAAATGGAGGAACAATAAATTGCTCTGGAAAGTGCCATAATATCAAGCTATCCATGGGAGAATATGTATTGACTAGCCCAATGCTTTCCATTCCAATGGGAGGTGCTGATGTTGTACTAGGAGTCCAATGGCTACAATCCTTGGGTACAATAGCTTTTAATTTTCAAGAACTTTTCATGAAATTTTCTACGGAAGGAAAGGAAGTTGAATTAAGGGGTATTGCACGGAAACCAGGAAAGATAATCAGCTCTAATGGTTTTCTAAAAAAGGAGCAAAGAGGTGTAATTGCACAATTATGCTTGCTAGATGTTTCCACATCGGAATCATCTATTTCTCCAAATCTCCAAAAAGTCCTGGACAACCATTCCAAGGTATTTGAGACTCCCAAAGGTCTCCCACCTATGCGTGATCATGATCATGCTATTCATCTGATTCCAGGAAGTGTTCCTCCAAACATCAGGCCGTACAGATATCCCTATGTCCAAAAAAGTGAAATTGAACGTATGGTTGCAGAAATGCTAGAGGCTGGTATAATTCAACCGAGTCAAAGTTCTTTCTCTGCTCCAGTAGTATTGGTGCACAAGAAGGATGGATCATGGCGCATGTGTCCGATTATAGGGAGCTCAACAAGCTCACTATTAAAGATAAGTTCCCCATTCCTGTCATTGATGAATTACTGGATGAATTGCATGGATCAATTTACTTCACCAAGTTGGATCTTCGTTCAGGATATCATCAAATCAGAATGAAGATTGAAGACATTCCGAAAACAGCATTTAGAACTCATGAGGGTCATTATGAATTTTTGGTCATGCCTTTTGGCCTTACCAATGCACCTTCAACATTTCAAGGTTTGATGAATTCAATTTTCAAACCATTCCTTAGAAAATTTGTGTTAGTATTTTTTGATGATATACTAATCTACAGCAAGTCTTGGAAGGATCATGTTGAACATGTTGACAGGGTGCTACAACTATTGGAGGAGAAACAATTATATGCAAAAAGATCCAAATGTTTCTTTGGAGTCCAGGAGGTGGAATATTTGGGTCATATTGTATCTCATGAAGGAGTTAAGGTAGACCCTAGCAAAATTAAAGCCATTAAGGAATGGAAAATCCCCACATCCATAAAGCATCTGCGAGGATTTCTTGGGTTGACAGGGTATTATCGCAAGTTTTTTAAGAATTATGGGAGAATAGCACCACCTCTAACAACATTATTGAAGAAAGATTCATTTTCATGGAAGCAACAAAGGCCTTTGAACATCTTAAAGAGGCAATGTGCCAAGCACCGGTCTTAGCTACACCGAACTTCACAAAAACCTTTATTGTGGAATGTGATGCTTCAGGAAATGGAATTGGTGCTGTTCTAATGCAAGATGAAAGACCCATTGCTTTTGAAAGTCGTCCAATCAAGGGAAAGTTTTTAAGCAAAGCTATTTATGAGAAGGAAATGTTGGCAATACTCCATGCACTTAAGAAATGGCGACCCTACCTAATGGGAAGACACTTCAAGGTAAAAACGGATCATGATAGCCTTAAATACTTTTTAGAACAAAGATTATCCTCTGAAGAGCAACAAAAGTGGGTCACAAAGATGTTGGGTTATGACTTTGAAATCATCTACAAAAAAGGGAAGCAAAATGTGGTGGCAGATGCACTCTCAAGAAAGGATGAGGATGTGGAAGCATTGTTGTGCGCCATTTCTATTATCCAACCAGATTGGATAAACGAAGCAAGGGAGGAATGGAAGAATGATGAAGAAGTGTGGGCACTTATTCGAAAGTTACAACAAGATTCCAGTATGTCTGATACATTTAGCTGGAAAAATGATTCGTTATGGTACAAAGATCGCTTATACCTCTGTAAGAATTCCCAGCTAAAACAAAAGATTCTTATGGAATTGCACACTTCTCCCTTAGGAGGGCACTCAGGATTTTTAAAAACTTACCACAGGGTTAAGAAGGAATTTTTTTGGGATGGCCTTAAATCAGATATTCAAAAGTTTGTGGCGGAATGTTTGGTTTGCCAACAAAATAAAGTTGAAACAATTAAGACACCAGGTCTATTACAACCTTTATCCATTCCAAGCCAACGTTGGGAGGAGGTTTCAATGGATTTTATCACAGGTTTACCCAAGTCTGAGGGAAAGAGTGTCATCATGGTGGTAGTTGACAGACTTACCAAGTATGCACACTTTTGTGCATTATCACATCCATTTAAAGCCAGTACAGTTTCTACTGCATTTATGGAAACAATTCAAAAGCTACATGGAAACCCAAAGATTATTGTAAGTGACAGAGATCCCATTTTCACTGGAAATTTTTGGACAGAATTATTTTCTTGTCTTGGTACTCAGTTAGCTCATAGCTCATCTTATCATCCTCAATCTGATGGGCAAACTGAGATAGTAAACAAATGTTTGGAAGGATATCTTCGTTGCTTTGTATCTGATAAACAGACACAATGGGTCAAATGGTTGCCTCTGGCTGAATGGTGGTATAACACTTCCTTCCATACAGCAACAAAAATGACCCCATTTATGGCACTTTATGGGTATCAACCACCATCCATCACATCATATTTAAGAGAAAATTCTAAGGTTCAGGCAGTGGAACATCACATCGAACATCAACAACAAGTCCTCCAACTCTTAAAGGATAACCTCGTGTTGGCACAGAATAGAATGAAACAACAGGCAGATCAACATCGCAGTGAAAGAAGTTTTGATGTAGGTGATTGGGTATTCCTACGGCTACAACCATATAAGCAAATGTCCCTCAAGCAAGCTAAGAAGGATAATAAATTATCACCAAAGTATTATGGTCCATACAAGGTGTTGCAAAAGATTGGTACTATGGCATACAAATTGGAGCTTCCTGCAGCTTCTCGATTGCACCCAGTTTTCCATGTTTCATGTTTAAAGAAGGTTATAGGTGACAAGCTCCCAGTTCAAACAATATTGCCAAAACTTGACGAGGAAGGAAAAATTATATTGGAACCGGAAGCAGTCACAGAAACAAGAACTCGACAACTATGAAATCGATCAATTTCAGAGTATCTTATCAAGTGGAAGAACTTATCCACTGAAGATTCCACATGGGAGGATGAGAATTTTATGCAGAAGTATCCAAAACTACTCAAGTGTTGAGGACAACACTTTTTTGAAGGAGAGGGGCATGTTGGGTCCCTATAATACTAGTGATTACCCCATTACTATTGTAGTTATACTCCTTATTAATATTGTTGTGCCCCTATTACCCCCATATTGTTATTACTGTGCCCCATAGAATCCCTCTATTGTTATTTTTGTGGCTTTATATTATTATTGTTAGGTTGGTTGTATTATATTGTGACTCCTTAGACTCCTATATATAGAAAGGAGGTTTTGTCATTTGAATCATCGAAGAATTGTTCATTTATGTAATGTAAAGGAGGTTTCCCCCTCGAAGAGGCTGAATTCTAAGGCGTTGATCTATCTTTTCTATCTTTTCTTGAGGTGGTTTCATAACATATGCCATGTCAGAGTCAAATCCATCAGGGAATTTGATTAAGGCCAAGGTAGGTGGAGGTCTAAGGTTTTGAGGGATAGCATTGTACACATTGTTGAATCTAGCACAATAATCTTGGACAGTTTCTTGTGGGCATCTTTTTAAACTATCATACTCTGATAGGATATGCAATGGGTCCTTCTTCTTTTCGCATTTGTTCAAAAAGTTTTGGTACAAGGCATCCAAATCAGCAATTGTGTTTGCACCAAGTGCCCTAAACCAGGTCCTTACTTTACCAGTTAAGCTTTGAACAAAAATTTTCATTCTGACATTGTTATCATCGATTTCATAGTTTTCAAAATAGTCCATCATTTTCTTAGTGTGTTGTTGGGCTGTATAGGATCCAGTACCATCAAAATATGTAATTTTGCTTTGATAATATTGAGGCATAGCACCTGGATTTGCAGGAAACTACAGAGGAGCATATCTATTTTCCATATTTTCAGAGATAAATGGGACAACAGGAAGAAATAGGACAGCTGGAACAGGAGGGACAAGAGTGGAAATATGGGCAGTGGATGGGGGCGTGGAGAGGATACTTTGAGGTGTAGATGAAGAACTTGGAGAGGCTGTAGTATTGACAAAAAGGACTGCTGCCCTCCCTGGAGTAAGCTCGGATTTTGTAAGATTTTGTTGAAGTATATCAAGGTGTAAATCAGCAGAATTTTCTAGACTTTCTTGTCTTCTGAGGCTCTTAGAGATCAATATAGGATTTTCAAAAATAGCTGGAGGATCTAGATCAGGATTTGATCTAGTGTAATGGACTTTCTTCTTTGGAGCCAGCTTCTAGTTCTGTTTTTGGTATTTTCTGGAAATGTTTAAAGGACACTATTTTTTACACTATTTTGAAGGAAGTTCTTTTGAAATATAGGAGGCTTTGGGCTTTCCTTTGAATATGTTAAAACAAGGAAACTGATCAAATGTTTGGGATAGTTGTTTAAAGCCTAAAACTAGACTAGAGATTGACTGAAGCAGAGTTTATTTACTCCTGTAAATGCACAGCAAAAACAGTTTCAAAGGCTACCTGGCTAACTTCGGGCTCCATCTATAGCTTTAGAAAATATACAGCAGTAACAAACAATCATTCAGGTCCCCAGTGGAGTAGCCAATGATGTTATCACTTAAGTTTTTCCCCAGGAAAACTCTAAGGAGGGAATACGGCCGAGGTAACCACTAACCAGTCTTCTAGCTAAAGATTCTAGCCAATCTGAAACCAGAGAGGGCTCTCTCTTTATAGTTTAGCTTTGTTTTGAGGTATTTTAGGCTAGTTATGATGTACAGAGTTTTGTTTAAGTTTGTTGGATGGTGATCTTAAACGGAGCTGGGATGCAAGTCTAAAATAGTTTATTCCATTGGATAAATGGAGTATATGAGGATGAACTGCTGAGTGTGTTTTCTTTGATAAAGGGCAATACCACAGAGCAAGATAATGATCTTGGAACAATTTCAAAATCTGGAAATTGATGGAATGTAAGCCAATGGTGAAGGGCAGTTAAGAATCCTTTATCATGTTGGTAGAGGGAAGGTGCATGAATATTATCAAGGAGCAGTAAATAATTCCTTGACAATATCCAAAGTGAAAGAATCAGTGCAAATAGGAGCAGCTAAGAATTCCTGTTTATGATAATTATGAAGAAAACATAATTAACAACAGAGATTGAACACAGAGTGTATTTAAACAAATTCTGGGCTATTCTTTTTCCCTATTACTAAGATTGTGAAACATATATGAAATTTGCAAATACAAAAAACACAAAACAAGGTTTAGAACAACTTATTGATCCATAGAAAGACACAGGAATTATGAAGCAGGCCCCAGAATGTCAAATCCACATTCAGATGGTCCAGCAACATTGAACTTCAATAGCCTTTGTATTAAAATGTCTCAGAGTTACAACGCAGTCCAGAGAAGAAATCACCAACCACGAATACATCTCATGGGGAGGTATTTATACAAAAAGGAGATACAAAATATCGTGTAGATAAACTATCAAGCAATAACTTCCTCCACCTACTCTACAGGAGAAGTAAATGAGAGAAATGAATGCAGAAGTAAATTTTGGTGTACTGGCTATTTAGTTTGTTAGATATATTTGACTTTTTGAACTGAGTGAGTCGGCTGGTAGCTGTCTCTTCATTCTGCATTCCTGCTTTACTGTCCTGACCCTTTTTCTGTGCGTGGACTTGCATTAATGAGCTAGAGTCCCAACCTGATTTCCTCCTTCTGCTGTTTTCATTTTCTGACAAGTGGCCCGTGCATGAATTTGCTGATATGCAGATGATCAAAAAGAAAAAGAACGAAAACTACCTTGGTAAAACCTCTAACATTTCCTGCCACCATTGGTCTGTTGGCAACTGATGTCTTTGTACTTTTATTAGTGTTTCATCAGCTTCAGTATACCTATAGAAGTTGGGCTAGATTTCAAAAAGATGATTTATTTCATGTTCAATATAGAACAGATTTTCCAATTTGTCATATAAACTCTGTCCAGAGGGAGGTACTGTCTCTTCTGAAATGCTTGATGATGGTGTAATTTGATTGGTAACATAGATATTTACCCTGTGAGAATACTGTTCATGTGTTAACAATCTTCCATTGCTGGTCAATAAGCTGGGTAACCCTTTGCTCTGCAACACTGCAAACTTTTCTCTGAAGGCATTTATTTCTGTTTGCATTTCTTGGCACTTTGTTTCCAGATTTTTAATAAAATTCCTCAGGGTTAGTACCTTTTTAAATATCAAAATGGTACCTGTTCTATCTCTGATATCAAGAGCTGCTAGTTTTTCTTTGGTGTGAGTATTCAAAAATTGAATGAGTCTATAGGCCTGCTCAGGCATGTTTCCCAATGATGCCTTGGCTTTTTGAATCTTTGCTCGGGATATTTCTATCAATTCTATTTGCTCATGTATCGTCTGAATTGATTGCCATCGGTCAGTGATAGACTGGCCAATTTTGGTCCATAAAATTGTTTTAATGTCTGCTAGAGGTTTATCAGGAGTGAGATCTTTCTCCAAGGATTTCACCTTATTCTCCAAGGCCTTTATCTCTCTGGTTTTCTCTGCCACTATTATCTTGGATTTGTCATAGCTTACCTCTAGCTTGGCCAACTTTTCCTTGGCCTCCTTCAGCTCGGACATTTGGAATTCTAGCTCTTTTACTGCTTTCATGAGTTCTTCCATGCTCATGCTAGAGTCTGGCACTGTTATTGCTGCTGCTGAAGCATCTGTGGCTGATGTACCTGTTGTCGATGCTGGGATGATAGGAGGGATTTCTGTTGCAACTGTGGGAGGGGCAGTGGTGACTGTTGGAGCTGTTTCAGGTGGCTGGGAGGTTGACTCTCCCTGCTTGGCTTGCAATGCTTTCTCCAATTCTTGCTCCATTGCAATTAGACTTTGATTCATCCTCATCAGCAAACCCATCATATCTTCCTCTGCCTTTTCTTGTGCAAGTTCTATGGTTTGTGGGTGCATGGTTACAGGCAATTTTAATTGCTTTCTAAGTGCAGTAATATCTTCTTCCTTTTTCTTTATAAGGGCTTTGATTCCCTTGGCATCCTGAGGATCATGCCCTAGCTCAATAATAATTTCCTCCAAGGTCTTTATTCTGTTGTCTTTAGCCAAGGAAGATATTTTTTCCAAATCCAATTGGGCAAATGTATTGCTTAATGACTCCTTCAATTGGTGGGCCAACATTGCCTTGTATGCCAATGTAGCATAGACCATTTCACCTGTTTGCTTGTGCAGCTCAATTTGGTCCATTGGGTGTATATCTTTGGCGAGGACTTATAGATTTGTTGTTATGTAGTCCGCAACTGTCTGTGGTTGCTGAACTTTAGGCTTGAAATGACTTAAGATCATTTTTTCCTCCTTAATGTCATAAGCTACCATTAGTCTTTGCTGTTTTGAGGGTGTTGTTTTGAGAAATTGGTCATAAAGTTGTATTCTCAATAATTCATTTTGGGCTTTAATTTCCATGAATGTTCCTTTAATACCGGATTGTTGGCTGCTTTGCCACCTTGAGGAGGACACTTCCATACCATTTTGCCTCTCCATTTCTTGGCTGTGAGAGCTGGTGGATGTTTGTTGATTGGTTTCCCTCTCCTTCCTTGGACTCCCTGTGATTTCTTCACTAATTTCCTCTTCAGGTTGAGGATCTACTCTTTGCCTTTTGGCCTCTGGCTGCTCTGTTGACCCACTTGCAGGTGTGGTTTCTTCTCTGTCCCGTTTCTTGCTTCTTTCCTCATTGAGAGGAGTCTGTAATGATGGTACCTGTGGTGCCTCTGTCTGTAGTGAAGGGGCTTGCCCTTGACCCTGTTCCTTTGAGGTAGTTGGCTGGTCTGTCATTGTTTCTTGCTCTGTATCTACTACCTCCTTGCCTTTTGTTGTCCCTGCTGCTGGTGCAGTCCTTTCTTGGGCAGCTTGTGAAGCTGCAGCAGTTGATGTGCCTTCTCCGATTTGCTGTAGCAGTTTGAATGACACCTGCCCAAAAGAATCTAAGTCAAGGGTATTTTCCAATTTTTTCATAGTTTGCTCCATTTTTTCTTCCTCAGTGAACTGTTCAATTAGTGTGCCTTCTACCCATTCATATTGGTTGGAAAATTGTTCTATTTCTGGGATTTTGCAATGTTCATAGGCTGGCAACCTATATTTTATTTTTCTTGCATTGATAAAGCCATTTGGGTCATAGGGTACCCACCAAAAGCTCCTTTTTAATCTGAGTTTTTCACCCAATATCTGATCATCCTCTTGCCATCCTTCCTTTTTCTTCATGACATAGGGGCCTACTTGGTCTCTCAGTTTCAACTGAGCCTTTTTCTTGGTGCTATGGAAATTAGTCAAATCGGAATTGACAAATTGCCTCAAATATTCCAAGGCAAACAGTCTCATTGGCACATATTTTGGCAGCCTATAGGGGCATAGCTCACAGCCATATATCTTGATGATAGTGTGATTTTGGTAGAAGTACCAGTCACCTATTTTGTAGCTTTTGGAGAGCTGCAATATTTTCTGCATATCATAAGACAGTCTACGAGGAGGAACTCTCTTTAGGAGAGAAGAGACTGGATAGACAAACATGTCAATGAACTCACAGTAAGAGTAGGGAGAGTTGCAGACTTCATTAAAGGCTGAGATCCAAAAAATCACAGACATCTTTTCTCCTTTAGAGTCCAATTTTTTGATGGGAAATTGGAAATAGTCTGACTGATAATACAGAAACAGATGATAGATGTAGGATGAATACTTGAAGACTCCCTCCCTATCTAGATTCAAGAGTTGGTCATGTATCTTGTTGGCAATGAATTTGGCATAATTGTATTTGACAGCAGGGGGCTGCCCTGGGGTAAATATGGACAGTAAGACCAATATAGTTTCATCAATATGTTCACTTGTCTTGAACCCTAGAACATAAGATATCATATCAACAAGTAATTTACCCACTTCATTGAAACATGCATAGTGAAAAGGAGGTGGATCTGTAGGCTGGCGATCTGCTCTCATAAATACTTGGGCAATTCGGGTAATCTCTTAGCTGGAAAGTTTAGGACCTTCATCAAGCAAGAATTTCATAGTAAGAGGAAACAGAAGCTGAGTTGGTTTGAAGCTTAGCATTTGATTTATGGAGTCAGGAGTTATATGAAAGAGGATGGTCCGAGATGGAGTTTTGACTGCCCTTTGGGTTGGTTCATAGTTTTCAGAGTAGAGGTGAATTATCTCAGGGAAGACATTGACAAAGGGGAGGAAGTATATGGGTAGATTTGATTCCCATATCCCATAGAAATCATTGTTATTTAGATGACTGTTCCTGAGTTCACAGAATACCTACAGGTGGTTTCTGTCACCAACCAAGTCTTGGATTAGATAATCCCGATCAGCCAAAGGTAGTGATTCCAATTCCTTGTGGGGTGCATTGAGAGGGGTAACATTTAAGGCCATTGGAGCTTCCATAGCTTAATTCTGTGGCTTTTGAAATTGGAATTTTTGGGTCTGTGTAAGTGAAATAGGCAAAATAATAGCTCTGTGGATTTTTTCCGGGAAACACAGACCGAATTCGATCTCAGAATTAATTCACTGGATACACATTGTAGGAAAAAGTGGTTCACAGAGTTTTTCTAGCGACAAAATAGACACAAGTAGTTCAGGGCTTTTTCATTTAGCAAATGCAAATTTAATGTGACCTCAGGTCTGATTCAGTGGGCGAATTTTTGCAGAGGGAGATGGAGTTTGATGGATATTTGGTTAAAATTGGGCAAAACAGAGGTTACGGTGTATATTTTTGAAGACAGCAGGGCGTTTTTCTTCAAATTTGGGTTCTTCGGGCGATTTTTTAGAGAAAACCAAATAAAAACAGGTTTTGGAGAATAATTCATGTAAATACCTGTTTTAACGGTGAAATGAGCGATTACCAGGTGGCGAGTCGAGCTGAGGGGTCGAGCTATGGAGTAAATTTGCCGGGAGGCATACCATGCTGTTAAAATTCTGCCTCGGATGTAAAAGAGCATGTGGAGGACGTGTAGAGGAGACAAACACAAATGAGTGAAAACGACACTTTTGTGGCTTTTTAACAAAAGATTTGACTTTGGTGGGCTTTGGTGCATTTCTATTAGATGACGTCAACATGATGTAAATTTGTCGTGTAGCGAGGTAAGGAGGATGACGTGTCGGATGATGTGGCGGGTGACACGGAGGTGAGGTGGTGATGTCAGCATGTGACATGGCGCTGATACGGAGTGGTGGCGGGCGACGTGGATGCGACGCCAGCTGATGATGTGGGCATGACATCAGCAGGGAGGCAGTGAGGCGGTAAGTGGTACTCCCTGCACCGCCATTGGGCCATGGTGGTTTTGGAGGGGGGGCTCCGATCACGCCGGGAAGTCAACACGTGTCAAGGGTACGGTAGAAATACGGCCCATCCCCCAGACACTAATGTTCAGCACATGGGGGGTTCCGATATCGCCGACAGCCGTTAGATCTGTGGCATTAGATCCGACGGTCGATGGGTGGTGTATCTGGCGGAGGTTTATAACAGGGAGACCTGCATTAATATTTCAACATTTAATAATGTTTTTTGCGGGGTTTGTAATGTATTTAACTTTGGATTTTGGTGGAATGGTTATTATATGGTTTATGTGGGAGGCTTAGGTGTTGTTGTTTATTTAACCGAGTGTTAAATAAACTCCAATGATTTTTCAACGCGGAGAGCTATTATAAGGTTTCTGGTAAACTTTTTAATTCCCGAAACTTTGCTATATGGCTATACTTGCCAGGGGTAGGGATATTATATATTTTGCTGGGGGGTTTTATGTATGTTATGCATAATGGGGGCGGGAATATTATATGGGAGTTATACAATAAGTTAACATGTTAATATGAATATATGGGATGAAACTGTATGAATAAATGCTAACTTTATAGAGTGAAAAAACTTAGGCATAGGGAAATGAAAGGAAAATGGAATGATTATTTTTACAGAAGAAATGTGGCTTGTTTTGACTAAGTAAACACAGAGTTGCACTTATTATTTCCCATAAAATGAAATGAACTAGGACCAGTGAGCAGATCTCAATGTCCTTGAAGGGATGTTAGTAAGTGTTCTTGGGGAAATGAGAGGGGAAATTAGTCATGCTTCACCTGTTTTGCAGTCAAACAATTGCCACTGTATTTCAGATACCCATGAGACATGAATTACCTCGAACAGACCAAGCTGCTTATAAACCTGCTTCTGCAACCTCAAAAACTGCCTACCCAGCCTAACTTACCTAACATTTTTTCTTCACTCTTGCAGGGTGCATTTGAACTAGCAAACCCTTTCTCTCTTGTTTTTCTTTTGACTGCCCTCCTATCTAAGTCTATCCTTATTTCTTCCAAGGGCCCAGATTAAGAAGTTGGGCCCTTTGCTTCTCTCCCTATTTACTCATCTGCCAAGCTTGAACTGTTTGGACAAACCTTTATTCTCTATTCTAAAGACAGGTAAATTCAAACATGATCTAGCCAGGATTGAACTGTCTGGCTATTCATCAACTGTGGAAAGAGTCAACCATCTGCACACAATGAAATTCTTCAAAAATGGAAAAATAGTGGCATTTGAACTAGCACACTTTCCTGGTCTGTTGGTTTGAGGTTCATTTCTATTATTTTTCTCTTGACCATTCCCTTCTTTTTTCCCTTTGATTTTTCATTTACGGCATACCCTCTTCACATTTTTTTAAATTTTTGATTTTTTGGAAAATATGGATCCTTTGCAGCATGGAAAGGATGATCATATTTGGCACTTCTTCAGTCAATCATGAAAAATGAAACCTATTGGTATAGGAACCTAACATATGAATGTGTGTTTCTCTGTATAGACAACCTCTGATCTGCTAGGGTATCAACCCAAGACCCTAGGGGAATTTATCCCTTAACAGAATTGGCGACTCCACTGGGGACAACAATATTTTTGTTCCTAGTTTGGGCTTATTCAGGCCAATCAGGGCTCAGTTGTCTGTTTGCTTGCTGTTACTGTGTAGTCTGTTCTTGTAGGAACTTGAATTGTAAGTTTGATCAATTTCTTCAGATTGTTTCTTGTTTTTTCTTGAAATCTTTTATATACGTTGTTTTTCCTATTTATAGAGGCATATATATGCATGTTTCCTTAAGTTGACCCATGTATACGCAACTTTGCTTAGGCTCAGTCGCGTATACACGCAACTGTACATCAATACAGTCGCGTATATCTTGTAATTTTCAAGATTTTTCAAATATTTTTGTTTCTGAAGGTCCGTCTGCTAGTCTGGTTCAGTACTGAACAGTTACTTTTCTGTGTTGGTCTTTAGTTTTACAACAAGTATCTAATTTCAAATTCTCTCTGATTGTGGAAAGTGTTGGTCTTATTTTTTTTTTCTTGCAAACTTCATCATTTTTGCTTAAGCACACAAGATGTCTTGCTAGGAATCTTGGCGGCTCTGTGTTTTCAGGGTAGAAAGATTGATTTCAATCTTTGTGTCAAGTTTTGTTTTGGTGACTTTTTGATTTTCATGTCAAAACTGTATCTTTATGACCATCTTCTTTTCTTGCTTTCCGAAAGTTGTTGGTTCACACTTTCTTGAAAGTTGTCTTTTCAATATTTTGGTTTTTATTGCCAAGCTCTTGTTGCTGCTTTTTTATTGTTAAGAGCATTTTAAAACACATTTTTGTTGAGTTCTCACTTGTTTTGTGTTGCAAACTCGCAAAGTGTTTCATTGCCTATTCTTTGATCATAAAGTTTCAATCTTGTTTAGAGCACTTTTGAAAAGTCATTTTTTGTTTTGCTTTTGAAGAAAACTTCTTGAAACTTGGTTTTGCTTTCTTGAACTTGGTTTTGATTTAGTTCCTTTTAGTGAATGAAAGTGCATTTTTGTTTGTCTTGAAACTTGCTTTTAGTGTAGAGATGAAAATGAGCATTAGCAACTCATATTCCATCTAAACATTTTAAGTGGCAAATTAAAAATTGATAAACAAGTAACTTTCATTTCTTTATTTAAGAGAAGTTTTGAGTTTTGCATCAGCATGTACTTGTTGCATTAGGATAAATTTGTGAATCTTTTTAGGTATCCATAGTTTTGTTAATTTTTGTGAGTGTGAAGTGTGAGTAAAAGAAAAGAAAAGAAAAATTTGTTGCTTTCTTTGAAGTTCCTCTGAACCTATTAGAAATTTCTTTCATCGAAAAATGAAAACAAGTGCATTTGCATATAGTTTGGTTTTTATTAATTTCTTTTGCGTCAAAACACCATTAGTGTCACTTCCGCTTATCCCTTGACTTAAAGAACAGCCCATTTAAAAACAAGCGCTAATTAAAATATACTATAACTTTTTATAATTGTCAAGTTAGACACACCAACAAGTTTTAGGATATTTTAGGGCCTTGGATTAGGCGAGTGGAGAGATAACTCTCCAAGGCCATTTAAAATGTCAAACATAGGAGTCTGAATAGTGAGTGAAAATCCAATAGTGTTAGGGAGAAAAGGAAAGCTCCGGATCCGGAAGTTAAGCACGAGGGTTTTTGAAGACAGCGAAGAGAGATACCCCCTCTCCTCCTTGTCGGACCTAAACTCAAGACTATTTCGCCTGGCTTCTAATACGAGTTGGTAACCTTAGATGCTACTCCTAGGGATCTAGACAGGTGGCTACGAAGGGGAATCGCATGGCACCTAAGGTCGACGTTGTATCACTCTCAACGGTACTACTAGAGGTCACCCTTGCGAAGCTTAGGGGCTTGCACCGGCGCAGGCTGTTGTTAGGAGGTCAGCGTAACTTCCTCTATTACCTTCGTTGATAGGACTAGGCCATCATTATCCCAGACTATCTTCAGAATTCCCCTTACTTCACTTTCTTGTATTTCGGTGTCTGGTCCTCATCACCCGAAGCAGAAATACTCGAAAGTTGTTTGATTGGCTGATATCTTTTAGGGACTTTTTAGTGTGTGCTCTGTGCTCCTAGTTGGCCTAGCTTTCAATTTTTTGAGTCTTTAGCTAGATCTTAATAAAAAATTCAAAGTGGTTGACCGATCACCCAGATGATCTCGAAGACTTCGTGGTCTTTCACCACCGAGTTTAGAGCCTTCTCCTAGAAGGCGCAGAGGTAACACTGCTGGTGGGTTTCATCCCATGGCAGCTGATGCATCGGGGATTGATCCTCCTCTCAGGGGCATTAGTGTTCAGAATAGGCCTGGTACTTCCACAGAACAGGATAGGAACACTCCAGTTCTTTCTTGAGTTCTCTTTCAGACAGAAGATAACATAGAGGTAGAAGAACTCCCAGAGTTGTTAGCGGCTTTGAATTCTCCCCTACCTACTAGTTATCTAGAAGTATTATGATACGTTGGGACTCTGACGCATAGACCGTCAAGTCCAGGTCACATTACGCACTTACCATCGATGACCACTACTGGAAGCATGGCTTCTACTACAAGTGCTACAACTATGTAGACTCCAACATCAATACAAGGGGGAGGAACGATTTCCATCCACTCTGCTTCTTTATTTGGATCTTTTGCTAGCACATCCTTAGTTGGGTCTACCACCATTCCTTCTACGAGTGGAAATTCCCATTCACAGGGTATTCTATCAGTTTTTTTTAGTGCCTCCACATCCATGATGGGTGGATCGACTTCATTCCAGGGTTTTCCTTTCGGAAGTGGTCATATACCACATTCCAACCTAACAGCAGGATCTATGCCTTGTTCTTCTACAAGACAAAGCAGTAATCCTTTCCAAGGTTGGACTAACCCTGCGGTTAGTGGCATGGGAATTGGGAATCTGTTTTTCAGCCAACAAGGGAATGGGCCGTACTCCACAGTTAGTTCATTTCGAAGTATTCCTCCCTTAGCTTCTGCCTGGAATCCTTATCAGGGGTTATCGACTCCTTATAATCCTTTAGGAGGAAGCTTCGCCGGTTATGGAGGTTTTGTGACCGGTGTTGGTCAAACTCTGAGTTTCGCTGGATCACAAGGTTTTCCTTTTGGTTCAACTGGTTCTGCTGGATACTTCGGGCAGCCTGGTGCCTTTCAAAATCAAGGCCAATCTTTTCAGAACTTTGGGAGCTCCGCCCAATCAAGGTGGAACCCCCAAGGTCCTCCTAGGCTTCCTTTTTTGGCAACTTTGAACTTGCCAGATCTCACAAAATTAACAAACGATCCAATCAAATACAACCCAGCTTGGCCTCCAGTCCCAACCAAACTCCCTTTGGACTTTTCAAAATTCGAAGGGAAGGGAAGTGAAGACCCAGGCGACCATGTAACCACATTCCATTTGTGGTGCTCATCGAACTCCCTTATTGATGACTCGATTAGGTTGAGACTTATTAAATGCACCTTGACTGGTAATGCGGCCAAGTGGTATATAGAGTTGCCAGGGGGTAGCTTTACATCTTTCGCTGACTTAGCTAATATTTTCTTAAATCATTTCCAGTTGCCTGTCCGTTATGATGTCGGAACTAAACTTCTAGCCACTTTTCATCGGGACATGACAACTCACATTTCTGACCATATTCAAGAATGGATATGAATAAAGAGGCTCATCAAAGCCGAAATCCCTCCGGAATACCATCTCAAATGGTTTTTGAAATCTTTACAACCTAAAATCTCTAAGGATGTCTCCATGTCCGGAGTGTATTCTGAGGAGCAAGCTATTTTTAGGGCCCAACAATTAGAATCGATTTACTCTCAGTCTGGGATCCTAGAAAAAATCTTTCCAGATGCTCCTGGGTCTAAGGTTGATATAGCCAAGTCGAAGCCAGGTTCCCATGCGGATGGTATCGTTGGATCGAAAAACACAAATGCAGTGAACTTGTTGAGCCAATTACAGTAGTTGTCATTGCAAACTGCTCCTAACAACCAAGTCACATCGTCTAACCCTTCGTCTTCCCAACCCTCTTTGAATAATTCCATCCAATATGATAACCCCAAAGGAAATCAAAATTCCACTGAGAAAAAGAAAGGACAAGGTAAGAAGAAGAGTTAGGATGGGAAGGCTGACATAAATAAATCCAGCAATAATGTTGGTGGTGGTAGAAATGAGTCTAAAAAGAAAGTTAAGTTTCCATGCAAGTTATGCAATGGAGACCATTTAACTCATCTCTGCCCCAAGATTCAAGACGCTGAATGCTTGTTAGGGCAGCAAGGGACTTCTAGCTCTTAAGTTGTGTTAACAAACCCTTTTCCCCAAGGGCAGCAACTTCTTGCTGACGCGAGTTCAAACCCTGGTACCTCCGCAGGGGGCAACCAGGAAGGGAGAAATCATCAAATGTTTTTATGATGGGTTCTAATGTCCATGTGGTCACTCAGTCACGTGATTACAGTGAAGCCGAAACTTCCAAGGACAAAACTGCTCCCGGAAATACTAACCTTCATATTGAGCAACCCTCTGTCGAGACTATACCATGGATACCGAAAGGTTCCGCTAAATGCGCAACTATTAATCCTAATGCTAGGGCCGCCCAGAATTACTCCATTGTTGAGGATCTGGCTCAGAGTCCATGCACCATGTCCGCTTTAGAGGTTCTCTAGTCATGTCCAGCTCAAAGAAGTGCTTTACTTTCGGCGATTGGGGTAGTTGATCCAACTAACTCTTTAGTGCTCACTTTCGACATGTTAAATGTCAAAAAGCGACTCCTTCATCATATGGCTTTCTAAATAAAGTCTACATACCGGAAAATTAACATTTTTCTTATCATTATTGATGAAGGAGCTTCCATGTGCGTCATGTCGATGTCATGCTGGAAGGCTATTGGATCGCCTTTGGCTGTTCCTTCACCTACCCTCCTGACTGCATTTGATGGGCATTCTCATAAGCCGCATGGGATTATCCCAGCCTTTCCCATATGTGTTGGGGGAAGGTTGTCAATATTGAAGTAGAAGTCATTGATGCTAACCTGGACTACAATCTCCTCTTAGGAAGGAACTGGGTATACGAAACGGACACCATTGTTTCGACTCTGTTTCGTGTCATTCGCTTTCCTCATGAAGGAAAATCATTAAGGTTGATCAATTGGATTATTGTCCAGTCGATCTTCAAGCAATCTCTGACTCTACTATTCCTTTAGTGGATAACCCTCGTCCACCTACTGAGAATTTAGGAGTTGGGATGTATTCTTCATTTATGGGTACCTTTGATCTTCCCTCTCCTATCGCTAGAATCAATGTCGTTTCATCATCTAAGGAGTCTCCTCGAAAAGAGTTCTTCCGAACTCATTATTTTTCAGACCCTTGGATCTTGCCTTCACCTACGACCACATTAGCTGAAGGAAAAGTTAATGGAATGGCATTCCCTATATCTACAGCTGAGCTTAGATACCAGTCTATCGTTAACTCTGCAGACGACCACTCTACTCCTTTTTCTGAGGAGTAGCTAGATGGTGATGTGGACCCGGCCTGGACACTTGATTCTACCTTTGCCATGGACTGCTTAGATATGTTTTTACCTTCTGAAGAAGAAATCCTAGAAGTAATGATGGGTGTAGATTGACCTTGGGAAGACTTACACCATTGTTCATATTTTCTTCCTCCGTTGCTGGAAGTAGAGTCTAGGTTCTCCAAGCTCTTTACTAGTGATGTTTGTACGATATTAAATCCTTTGGCTCCAGCACACTTTCGTGCCGAAGGTAATATGTCGGTCATTTCAAAAACGATATCCATAAACATCTCTAGGGACCCTAATGTGATTGAGAATCTCTTCATCGAAATCACATGTTCCCCTGAACAAATTCAAATTTACACTGACCTTTTCAAAGAATTTCGAGATGTATTCACTTGGTCTTATGAAGAAATTCCTGGCATTAATCCATATATAGTTTAGCATGAGATCAAGACGTATGAAAACGCCAAACCGGTTCGTCAAAGGCTTCAGCCAATTAATCCTAGGAAAGCAGCAGCCATTAAAGCTGAAGTAGAGACGCTGCTCAAGGCAGGTTTTATATACCCTGTTCCTCTTACTGATTGGGTTTCTAATCCAGTCCCTGTGGATAAAAGGCAAGGAACAATCCGAATATGCATCGACTTTAGAGACCTAAACAAAGCTTGACCGAAAGATAATTACCCCACGCCATTCATTGATCAGATTATTGACGAGTGTGAGGGTAATGAGATTTTTTCCTTCATGGACGGTTTTTCCGGTTATAATCAAATTTCTATCCATCCTGAAGATCAACATAAGACAGCTTTTATATGTCCCTGGGGTACCTTTGCATACAGAAAGATGCCTTTTGGTCTTAAAAACGGGGAAAATTTTAAGAACCCCCCGTAAATTTATAAATATAATAAATGGGTGAATCTCCATGGTATATAGGAAAATGGAAGGCGATTTTATCAATAATATAATATGTATATATAATTTTTTGGCGAATCTCTGACCAGGCATAGCGAATATTTTACTCAATTATAAAAGCTTGTAAGATCTTGGCGAGTCTTTCACTAAATAATAAAACTTTGTAAAGTCCTAGTGAATCTTAGCATAGGTTACATGCTGGTTTAATTCCCCCATTTAAATAGGCTACATTCCAAGTGAATACCATGGGTCAATACCATGTGCCATTTTTATTTTTATTAATTCTAATATTAGGGTTAATAATTGTTTTTTGCATGGTATTAATAACAATCTAGTCCATGGTATTTGTCCCATAGTATTTTGGCCAAAGGTTTCACCTAAATAGAACCCATTTTTTGAGTGTTCGTAAATATAAGGTGACTTATGGAGTAAATATGGTATTTGGCCCATAGGATTCACTTAAATAAAACCTCTTTCTTGAGCCTTCATAAATAGAAGGAGGGTTATGGACTAAATATAAAAAGAGGTTTTATTTATTTACGATACATCTAGTTTATTTATATTTTTATTTATTTACCATACCTTTTGAGTAAGTATAAAAAGACGTTTTATTTATTTACCATACCTCCACTTTACTTATATTTTTATTTGTTTACACCCTTACATGTATATAAGGTGACTTATGGAGTAAATATAAAAAATGTTTTAAAATTTACCATACCTCTCATTTATTTATATTTTTATTAATTTACCATACCTCTTTTATAAATATGGTATTTGGCCCATAGGATTCATTTAAATAAAACCTATTCTTGATAATGGGCGAATGGATTCACTTAAATAAAACCTATTCTTGAAAATGGGTGAATGGAAGGTTGTAAGTCCTAATTTCAAGGGCTAAATTTACCTTTTTTACCCTCTCTCTTAAAATAAGGTGGGATATTTGAGGTGATTTGTAAAAATGTACTATGATACAAAATAGTCGCCCACTAAAAATTTAAAACCCCTTAATTTCGCCAAAGGGCCAACATTCGCCCCTAAAATTATCCTTTCTTAAAAATGATGGAGCAACTTTCTAGTGGGCCATGTCATATTCTTTCCACGACATTAAACATATCATCGATGCATACTTGGACAATCTCGCTTCTCATTCTCGAAAGAGAACTGATCACCCTAGTCATCTTCGATTGGTTTTTGAGCGATGTCGATTTTATAAAATCGGTTGAATCCAAACAAGTGCGTTTTCGCGGTTACATCCGGTCAGTTATTAGGGTTGATCGTGTCAAATGAAGGGATTCGGGTTGATCCCTTCAAGGTTGAGGCAATAATTCAGTTGCCTCCCCCGTCCTCAATTCGGCAACTTCAAAGTCTTCAAGGGAAGGCTAATTTCCTAAGACAGTTTATAGCGAATTATGCCAAGATCACTAAAGGGTTTATGCGTTTTCTATGCAAAGGAGTTCCATTTGTGTGGGACGACTTTGCGCAGCAATCGTCCGATGCTTTGAAAAAGGAATTAGTCTCTGCCCCGCTTTTGAGTCCACCGGATTATGGTAGGGACTTCCTTTTATATCTTGCTACAGCAGAATCAACCATTGGTATGGTTCTCATTCAGGAAGATGATACTCTCATGGAGCATGTGATTTATTATTTGAGCCGAGGCTTGATAGGTCTTGAACTTCACTATTCTCTGGTTAATAAGTTGGCTTTGGCAGTTGTCCATGTTTTCCAACGGCTCCATCATTATATCTTTCTACACAAAACTTTTGTTTTAGTGGCGGTCAATCCATTTTAGTTTGTCCTCAGTAGGCAAGTGATTGGGGACAAATGCAATCGATGGATAGTCATTCTACAAGAATTTGATCTCGATTTCTTGTCCACCAAGTCTAAGAAATCCATGGTTTTTGCCGAGCTAATTTCCATGCTGCCTTGTGGAGAAGATACCATTTATGAGGAAAGTTTTCCCGATGAACATTTATTCCTCATCTCTTCACTCGACCCTTGGTATGGAGATATCATTGTCTATCTCCAGACTTTGAAGTTTCCCTCTACTTTCTCTAAGGATGAACGCTGAAATTTACGTCACCTGGCTAAAAATTATGTTATCATTGGTGATACTCTATATCGTCGAGGGGTTTATTCAATCCTTCGGCGTTGTTTTACCTTAGAGGAAGCAGAGTCAATGCTCAATGACTGCCACAGTGGACCTTGTGGTGGTTATCTATCAGGGCTTGCTATAACCCAGCGTATCTTGCATGCCAGCTATTTTTGGCCTTTGCTCTTCAAAGACTGTATTGAAGTGGTCAAACGTTGTCACCCCTGTCAAATCTATACTCGGAAGATGTGCACACATCTAGCTCCTCTTTTTCCCATTGTCACTATCAGTCCTTTTACTAAGTGGGGTATCGATTTTACAACTTGTAATCTGCCTTCAATGGCGAATCACAAGTACATTATCGTGGTTGTAGACTACTTTACGAAGTGGGCCAAGGCCATGCCCACTTATAAAAATGATAGTGAAATGACAACATTGTTCCTTTTTAATCAGATTATCTCAAGATTCAGTATCCCGAGAGAGATTGTCACTGACCATGGCAGTCATTTCCAAAATCAACTAATGTCCGAATTGGCTCTTAAATTGGGTTTCCGGCAGGAACATTCGTCTCCTTATTGCCCTCAGGCCAAAGGATAGTTTGAGGCAGTCAAAAAAACTCTTAAGATGATCCTGCAATGGACAATCAACAAAAATTGGTCCAACTGGCATCTTATGTTGTATCCGGCTCTTTGGGCATACCGAACCTCCGTGAAGACTGCTACTGGTTTTACACCTTTTCAGTTAGTTTATGGGATGGAATCTATCTTTCCTATCGAATGTGAAATTCCATCTCTTAAGTTAGCTATTGAGCTCCTTCCAAAGACTTCTAGTCTTGAAGAGCACCTCCTTCATTTGGAACATCTCGATGAGCAGCGTCGAGATGCCGCCACAATCAATGAGGCTCATAAGAAAAGGGTTAAAACGTAGTATGATAAAGTTGTCCGTCCTCGAGTCTTTTCTGAAGGTGGCCTCATCTTGGTCTACGACCAAGACAAGGACACCTTGGGGGCAGGCAAGTTCAAGCCTATGTGGTACGGTCCCTTCATAATTAAACAAGTTTTAGAAAAAGGGTCGTATGAGTTAATCAATTTTGAAGGAAACAAGTTGGCAGAGCCCAGAAACGGGTTCTACCTCAAGAAGTACTTTGCTTAAGTAGCAGCTAGGCAATGGCTTCTTTGTACATTGTGTATATTTGTACATATCTCATCGATAGTTTTTGATATCAACACTTTTTGGTCTATTGTGGTAGGTGTTGATGGATGACTTGGTCTATTTTGGATTCGCCGATGGTGCTAGTCTGCACACTCGGAACCTCGATTCCGCAACTTGGGTACTCTACTATCCAACTGGTCAGTTGATGGTATCAAGGGGAGTATGTATTGGTCCCACTTCAAATAATATGGCTGAGTATACTGTTGTCATTAATTTACTATCCGAGGCAATTTCTCACGAAATCGACTCGTTGGTAGTTTATCTTGATTCACAATTGATAGTGTCACAATTGAATAACATTTATCGGGTAAGGGATCCATGTTCATATCGCCAGTATTTAAGGGTGAGGTTGTTGCAAAGATTGTTTACTTATATTAATTATTTGCACATTCCAAGATCTCATAATTGGTTAGCTAATTCTATCGCTAATCAAGCATTAGATTGGCACATCAATCATTCATCATAATAAAATCAAGCATCAAAAATTCAAACTGTATATATATATCGTAAAACATCTCGAGTGTACATAATTCTGTCCAAAAATAATATACAAAATTGGGACTCAAATGCCCATAATCATGTCTAGTACATCTAATGCCCCATCTTAGGATGAGTGGCTAAGTAGGTAACTACTGCATTGCCCACACGCCTAAGAGTGCGGACCCAGTCTCGTGGCATGGCAACCACATGACACTGCATATCTACTGGAATATCCTCTACGGCTGCCATTGGTACTCTGTGAGTCAGTCTCACCAAGTGCCGCTAAACTGTGTGAAGTAGTCACTCTGTGTCTGCGGTTGCCTCTTCGACCCCTCGGCTGCAACGTCTGTGCCGTGGGAACTCATATGGTCATACCGGCCCAATATCTGGAACATGATCATCATATTAGTCATTTGAATCCTATCAAAAACATTTTTCAAAATTCATTATTATATTTGAAAAATCATAAAAAAAACACTTACCAATGTCGCCCCATGCTGCGGTCGGTGGTAATACTAGATCAGGATCTCCTCGGAAGTCCAACCCAGCATAAGGGTAGTCATTTATGGCAATGATCTGCTACTCCCACCAGGAGAAGAAGTGATCGTCAAATGCAGTCCGTGGGACGTCCCCAACTCCTAGACGTTTCATCAAGTCATCCCACCTGCCCATGCATGGATCTCGTGGGGTGCTGATTAAAACTGCTACTCTAGAGCGGAGTGCAGGGACCCTCTCAAAAAATAAATAACACAAAATAGTCCAATATCCGAAGTTTTTGGTTTGCCCTCTCTTGATGGAAGTGAGCTGGCTTTTCAAGCTAGCCAGAAGAGGAGTATACCAGTCAAATACGGTGGTGAGACAGTTTACCGCCAAGCTCATGGCTAGCCGTGATGCCTAGTGCAGAGAAGCTAATCCGTTCACTCGAGCTATGGTGAACAGGATTATCCTCAGCGATAAACTCTCCACATGTGTGATTGAAATTTGACTTCCAACCTTTTTTGGATGTCTCGGGCAATATATATGTACGTAGTCCTCGATCGAGAGACTGCCTCGTGTCCTGCCCCTGGAATTTACTACCTCTCACCTTTGGGAAATGCCTGGGATGAAATTCCACTTCTATCCTGAGTGGCATCTGGTCAATCATAAATGCATCATCCTCGATACTCTAGTAATAAATGAGCATCTCAAGCAGACGTGTGTTTGCTTTCATATTTGGAAATTTGAAGAATTTTAGCAAACCACATCCCCGTAAGGCATCCAAAGCATTAGGATCGTTCATGACCTCATCATCCACTGAGGTATGCTCTCTTTCTTGCCAAGTGACTGGCATCTTGAAGAAAAAATGATTTTAGACCGTTAGTTTTTTTGTTTGAAATGTTCGCGGCGTATACGCGGGTCCATTTACACACAGTCACGTGTAGGGCCCACATGTATGCGGGTTTAATATATCCAACCCATGTATACACCACGGGGAAAATTTTGACAAAAAATTCAACGGTAAAACATAAATTAAAAATTCTAAAACTAGTCACAATTGATTGCAAGACAAGTATAAGAGTTACCTAGGGATTTTGGAAGAATCTGAACGGTTGAATTTGGTGTATGGAAAAGTTTGCTTCTTTTGCTCCACTTCTCTGCTCTCAAACTCAAATGGTGAAAATGGTGAGTCCAAAAACTCTTTTATAGGCTTTGAAAATGCAAATTTTTTTCAAAACTTAATTTTGTTTGGTCTCATGTAACTTTTAACTTGGGAGCTTCGAATGTCGAGAATGGTTTGACTTTCAGGACATTTTGGACGTTTTTTAGACAGCTTCGAGACAGTTCCATGACTGCTAACCCGTCTCATGGCAGGTATCATTTTCTCACTGGCATATAGGTTAGGGAAGCCATTTTTTCCGTTGCATTATGCATAGCAGCCTCCATTTGTCGATACATTTGCCATAGGTTCGATCCCATCGTGTTATGGTTCGTAAACCATCTTCACTCGCCGATTCTTTAAATCATGACACGAAGGTAGAAGCCATCCTTTACATGGGCATTGTAGTTAGCACCTCACTGACATTTATTGCCCATGCTGCTCTGATCTGAGTAGGCTTGGGAGTCCTCTGTAGTCCTACCATGACTTATGCGATGAATACTCATTTCCTTTTGCTTCTTCGCTTCGTTCTGGCCTTATACCCTAGAGGCTCCTTTGTGTTGAGTTGTACTACTGCATTGCATTTTGACCATTTGCACCTTTTGGCCTTGAGCCGGCTTCACTTGGACTCGTGTTTAAGCCAACTTTTGACCATGACGACTACAAAATCAAACTTGCATACCTTTAACTTCTGCAACTTGACACACCTTGACCCGTGGAAGGAACACACCTTTGAGTGTCTTTGACCAGTTTTTTCCTCCCTGCATTGAGCATAAGAATGTTCCAATCCTAGGAACTAGATCATCTGCTTCACCGACACTCATTCTTTCCACTGTACTATAGCATTCTTTTATTATTTTTCTAGCTTAACAGAAAAAGACAAAAAAATTATATATTCCAAAAGAGAGTGGGAACGGGACAATTGTTATAGCTCTGATACCACTTGTTATAGCTCTGATACCACTTGTTATAGATCTAACCCGGAAATACTATAGATCTGATATGAAAATATAAGATAATGTAAATAAACCCATAAATAATATGAAATGATTCTTTATTGATCAAAACCCTTAAGGTAGGGCAACACCATACATTCATTCCTTAAGGAAGGAGAACACTCCACAAGCCATATGCCTATTCATACAATAATCCTTGACAATATTCCTTGACATGGAGTCTCTAGCCTCTATATAGGCCTCATACATACAATACCATGGGTCATTACCATGGTTCCCTCATACCATCAACTAATACCATGGGCCCATTACATTATTACTAACTACTTGTGGTCCCTTACATGATATGGGTTAACCACCTTATTTATTACTATGGCCCATCCCATTATTACATTATCACCTTGGGTACCTCCCTTTGTACCCCATATTACACCCCCTAGGTATATAACATTCCACCCCCCTTAGCATGTGTTGTCCCCGAAACATGGCAAGAACACAAATAATAAGATCTACTCAAAAGAGTAGTCCACTGGTACCATGCACGTGCATCTAGCCATCCAAGAGAAAGGTGAACCCTCAGTCTCACTGGTGCCTCTCTCGCTTGAGATGGAAGTTGACCGTGGTAGCTCTTCTGTGTTGATGTGTAGTAGGTGGATCTTCGCTCCTCTCTATTCGTCCTGTGGGGGTTGTTGTCCGTGTGGCTAATTGGTTTCCATCTGCATGGTTGTCTTGCAAGGTGATGTGGGTGATGATATGTCGAAGTTTTAACCCATGATGGATTTTTCTTTAATTCACCCCTTACTGGAGCCTAACTGTTATCTGGTGCATGTTGTGGTGCCTGTTGTGGTGTCTTATCTTTCAATATTACTTCAACCACTTAGCCCTCCTCTGATGTATCTACACCTGTAACCTTTTCTACTTCAGCCTCTGTTTGTGTTTGATTATCGATCATCACTGGCTCATCATCTAATATGTCAGACCCTGGAACATTTTCTGCTTCAGCCTCCTTGGAATCTACTTGTTTATTAATGGAAATATCCTGTAATGTAACTTTCTTCTTTTTATACCAGAGCTTTAAGAATTTTCTCTGCACATTAATATTGATAGTACCCACTGATTCCATCCAAGGGTATCACAAAACAACATCGATGTTATCCATATCTGAAGCATAAAAATCACCATGCAACACATACTTATCCATAGAAAGCTTCAAATCCTTATAAATTTGAACATCCTCATCATCAACCTGTGTGTTTTCAATGTGTTTTGCTGGAACTTGCAATTTTTTTGCCAAGTTGACATTTATGAGATTTTGCTTGCAACTCGGATTTATAGATACAATGATTTTCTCCTTCTGAATCAATCCATGAACCTGCAATAAGGAGATAAAAGCCGAAAATAACCCTTTTGGTTCCTTGGTTTCCTTCTTTCCTGTAAAAACAAAATCTTTGTTAGGCTGTGTGTCTGTCTGTGTGAGCTTATCCACAAGATTCGCTTTATGGTCAAAGTGGTCCATAAGAGCTTTTGTGAATATGTCCCAAGTCAAGGGCCTTCCATAGTAACGTTGATGCCATTGCCACCATTGTCGTCTTTCATTGTCCAAGTACATTGTTCCCACACTCAGCTGAGTCTCATCATCCATGATGTAATTCAATCTAAAAAATTTCTCCATTCGTGCTAGACATTTGACTAGATGAGATCCATCAAATTTATAAAAGTCCCTCATATTCTGATCTGGGCCCGCCATCACAAAAAAATTGGCGAAAATTTGAAATGGTCACAATTCCGTCAATATTGCTCAGAATCTCTATTATAACCTATTTTTGGAAATGGAACAACCATTCTGCATCTGCCTATATGATAGAAATCTTAATCCAGGCACTAAAATTTCAGATCTGCGCTGCTACTCTCCCACCATCACCAAAATTTCTGAAAAAAAGAGCTGATTTTAAATCAGCGATATCTCCCTCATCCGGACTCCGATTCGACTGATTTTTTTTTTTTTTGAAATTGAGTGTTTTTTCACACAGAATCCAGATCTACAATTAGATTTTGCAGATCTTGCACCAAGACGTCTAGATCTGTGCCGCAAATTCGCTGCCCCGAAAAATTGTCTGCAACCCCACTGATTTTTAAATTAGCGGTATCTCCTTCATTCGGACTCCGATTCAAGCAATTTTTTTTTTTTTAATCGGGTATTTTTTCACATAGAATCCAGATCTGCAATTAGATTTTTCATATCTTTCACCAAAACATACATATCTGATCTGAAAAATCGCCGCCCCCGAAATCCTGCAAAAAATTTTAAAAAATTCTCCACTTTTCCCAAGAAAGTGCTCTGATACCACTTGTTATATATTTGATCCAAAAATATAAGATAATGTAAATATACCCAGAAACAATAAGATAAATAACAAATATGCCCAATAATAACAAGATCGAAATACCCCATATTATCCCCCCTAGGTATATAACAACAATATTTCCATTTATTGTTGGCAGCTAGAGTCAATCGTGTCGCCCTTGAACAAAGCACTCAAAAACAAAGTTTCCTCCATTTGGGCGGGATTTAGTTTGACTTAGGTATGCCTTAACCTTGTTATTGAGTTAGTTCTCCCCCAATTGGTTATCTCTTCCAATCATATGGAGGGTTCGTTCGTGCCTCCTGCATGACGAACTTATACAGAGTCATCATATGCTGCCACATAGTCACATTGAGTCATGCTTTTGTTCAAGGGAAGTTAGCCTGAGTCGGCCTCTCTGCGGTGTCTCTTGACTCATTTTTTAGTCAGCCATCCCTGGTTGTCAGTATCATGTCTATCATCACATCAGCTATATTGGTCCTTTACTCATGCTGGTTTGAGAAGGTCTCCATTGACTTCTTGCTGGTGGGTCTTGTCCTTATCGACAACGACATCTTGCTCTGAGGACAGGCCTAGAGCTGCACCCTGGCCCTATTTTCATTATTGATAGGTCACCTTGTGCTCAGCATCGATCAGTATCATGGGTCTTTGACTGAGTGGTTTCACTTGTGTTCGACATCAGCTTACATTATCACACATTGGGATTTGTGCAGTACCTTGGTTTCCATTTGACCCTATTGGTGGATATCTCGCCTCTGTGTCAGCTTTCATTATTAGTTGGTTTAGAGGGTTTCTGTCGTGCACTAGCCACATCTTGTGTACGCCGGAAACGTACTTCAGTCGGGTTACTACATCTTTTTCATCCGATTCCTTCCACATTATTGGCCTACAGGTTACACTTGTGCTAGATTGATGAAGGATGCCTTAATGCCTTCCTTCTAGCGGATCTTTCCCTATCGACTTCGACTCATTGCTCTGGGGCAAAGATCTAGAGTCCATTTGGCAGTATTGGGGTTTGCAGTCATTAGTGGCAGATCCTTCACTATCGACAGTGGGAAACCATCATTGTCTCCTGATTGATATATTCTTATAGGTGTTCGACTACAGCTCATCCATTCACACTTGTTAAATTGTACTGGGTACCTTGACACTCATCATCATTATCGGTGAGTAGTCGCGCATTTGTTAATGGTATACATCAATGACCATTAATCAAATGATTTCTCACATGGTCAACTTCAGATCATTTATTCCCATGGTGTAGAAATGTACCATATCGGTCGGTGAAGATCTCAAGTTGCATCAGCATTCATTGGTTCACTTGACAATTGCTCCTGTTGTTGCTAGTTGATACCATTCCACCTTATATGTTACAATCAGTCATGGCGACATTCTATAGGATGGCACCTGAGTTTGCAGTGTAGTACCATCCTATTCCATCATGTTCATTTGGTACCTTTTCTGATCAGTCTTTGATATCAGTGATCCGGTTCATTCTTCATCATCATTGACAATCTTATATGTGATATTTAGACATGTACTTGTTCGATCGTGATCAGATGATCCATTATGTATTTTCCAGTTCTGTATATGTGTATACTTATTGGATCTGCTTGTACTTGATATGCGGACATGCTTTACTTTCTCTGAGCATGGGTATGCCCACCTCAGACAGTGTTTCTTTCTAATCTCATTTTGTGGCTTGGCAGGCTGAACTCTGGTGTAGTCCTTCTTAGTTTTTGACAGATTTCCTTTCCATGAACTTGCTTAATAGATTTTAGCCATCATGTACCCCTTCTGACCTCATATATTAGGGGGCATCTGTTATAGCTCCAAACCTCACTCTTGATATTTTTGATGTTGCACTCATGGCCTAGGTCAACCCCTCCTTCCAGACCTGGTCGAAAATTTAAAAAACAGTGTTTTATTCCCTATATGCGACATTTCCCTGAGCTAAATGCATGTGTACGTGGGTCTGTGTATACCCAACCCGCGTATATGTCTTAAAACACTTTAAAAAAATAAATCTCCTTAATTTCGGGCGGAGATCACGGGTTTCACCTGTTGATTACCTATTAGTGCCCGTGGCCCAACTATTCCCAACGAATTCCCAACTAAAAAACTACTTTGGGAGAAGTATAAAAAGGCTTCAATGGGAAGGCCTAAAGGGGGAGAGGAGAGAGAGAAAGGTTACTATGCTGAGATTTCCCTGACCAGGTCTGAAGATCTTAGTGCCTCTTGCACTTCCCCCATTTACAGGAAACCCTTGTTTCCTTCTGTGATGATGTCTATCTACTACTTGAGATTTCATGGAATAAGTCATGGAAGCAATTTGTTAAAGGCTTAATATTGGACGAATTTGGAGGACCGTTCCATTTGGAGCCTGCAAAAGGACGAATCATGTGAAATTATTCCTTTCTGTACTTTGTTTGTCTATAATAAAAGAAACACTTGTCTTTGTTCCTGATATAAATCTTCTTCATGTTTATGATATCCATGTTATGATTCATATATGAATGGTTGTTTAATTGCATAACTAACTACCTTTCAATATATTATGAAGATGATTTCTTTATGATGTTTAGTCCATATACTGTTGTACTTTCTTGAATTGATTGTTTTGCAGGTTGAAGGAGCAAAAGGAAATCCAAGAGGGTTTGGACCCTGGCAGGATCTTCTCAAATGAAGGACCCCCAGGTACGCCCCTTATCGTATAGTTTTCTTATATTAGCATTATGGCTATATGGAATGTGTGTTTCTCTGTATAGACAACCTCTGATCTGCTAGGGTATCAACCCAAGACCCTAGGGAAATTTATCCCTTAACATTTAGCTCAGCCTTTGACAGGTTCTTACTGATAAAATAGATGGCATAGGGCAATTTCTCCTCTTCCTGACCTAAGGCTGCTCCTATGGCTTTGTGTGAGACATCAACATGAATATGAAAAGGGAGGGCCCAAAATAAGGATTGGTGCAGTCGTTAACTTACCCTTTAGAATTTCTAAGGCCTCTTGACAGCTCTTTAGCCATATAAACTCAGAATCCTTGGCCAAAAAACCAAACAAAGGAGAGGCCAACTTGCTGAAGTCCTTTATGAACCTTCGGTAGTATCCAGCTAACCCTAAGGAACTCCTAACATCTCTCTGCCTTTGTGGAGGTGGGACCCTTTGGATAACTGCTATTTTATTTGTGTCAACCTGCAGTCCTTGCTGAGATATTAAATGACCTAGGACAGTCCCTTCAACAATTAAGAATTCACATTTTTCTGGACTGAGAGACAGATTCATTTCAATGCATTTGTGCAATACTTTGCCTAGGTTAGTCAGGGCTTCTTGAAAATCACATCCATAAGGTGTAAAGTCATCCATATAGATTTCCACAGCATCATGTACTAATTCAGCAAAGATATGCAAGACTGCTCTCTAGAAAGTGGCAGGAGAATTGCATAGGCCAAAAGGAAGGACCCTATAGGAAAAAGTACCCCAAGGATAGGTGAATGTGGTCTTATCTTGGTCTTCTGGGTAGATTTGGATTTGGTTGTACCATTGAATCCATCTAGGAACAAAAAAAACTTCTTCCATGTTAGGCCATCTAGCACTTGGTCAATGAAGGGTAAGGGAAAATGATCATTTTTTGTGGCTTTGTTCAACTCCCTATAATCAACACAAATCCTCCACTTACCATTTTTCTTGGGAACTAACACTAAAGGAGAGACCCACTCACTGTCAGAGATAGGGTAAATGAATCCTACATCTAGCAGTTTTTACAGTTCCTCTTTGACTATGCCTTTAAGGGATGGATTCATCCTCCTTTGTGGTTTCCTGACTTGCTTGCAACCTTCTTTGATGTATATGTGGTAAGTACACACTGAGGTGTGTACTCCCTTCATTTCCTTATAATTCCAAGCAAAGGCTTCTAGGTTTTATCTAAACATGTTGCATAGATTTTCCTCTTCTAAAGCAGAAAGAGATGGATTAATCTTCAAAGTTTTCTCTAGGCCAAATTCTATGATTTTGACATAGAGTGGGTTGGAATTGGCCAAGCATAAGTCAGTTGGATGATGGTTCTAGGTTTCCCTTACTTCTTCTTCTAATGGTAGTGAACTAGGAGTTAGACTTTGGAGCAGGTGTTCAATCAAGTCATCCTCATCTTGCTGTCCTCCTCCTATGCTTGCTTCCAAAACATAAATTTGGGTAGAATAAGCCTCATATTCTTCTTCCTCCTCCAACCATAAAGGTAAATCATGCTCTTGGGAAGGCTAAGCAGGAGGGTATAGGACTAACTGTTTGGACATATGCCCATTCTTAATATTCCTAGCTTTGCAGCTAATGTAAGCATCAGTTGTGGCCAACCATGGCCTCCCAAGGATGATAGGGTAACCAGTAAGCTTAGCCCTAGGCTGGAGAACTAGGAAATTTGTAGGGTATTCCCAGGAATCAATGGAGACCATCACATCATCCACAATTCCCTCAGGGGTGACTGTGGAATGGTCTACAAGTTGCAAAACTGTTGTGGTCTTTCTCAATGACCCTTGGAGGTTGAGCTTGAGCATGGTGTCCTTGGTCATCACATTAATGGCAGCCCTAAGATCAATCAGAGTGTGTGGGACAATAATGCCATTAATGTGCACATGTACTATAGGGCTTCCAGGGTCCAAATATTTTGGACATATTACCTACCCCAACATTAATTTAGGCAACTGCCTAATGACATTAATGGTAGGTTCATCCCTTTTTCTTCTTCCTGGATGCTTGAAGCACTTCTCCTTAATCAACTTATTGTATATGGGAACATATTTGATTGCCTGGAAAAGGGGGATCTTTACACATAGATTTTTCAATTCTCCCATAAGTTTAGTTTCTTCTAGGGTAGGCTAGAGTGGTTGGGCTAATCTCTCAAGAAAGGGTAGATTTACTTTAAGTTTACTTTCCTCTCTTTCTTCCTCAACCTCCCTATGTGGAGAAGTAGGTTGGTTCTGGGAGAATTCTCCCATATTTTAGGTTGATCTCCTGGATTTCTACAGCATAAGCTGGGTATGATGTCTCTCCACTGTATACTTGTTGAGCCTGCCTATTGTTCGGGTTCGGCTTTGGCTGGGAAGGCATCTAGGGTTGCTTAGGTGGAGTAGAGTGCATGAGTTGTGGTTGGGTAGGTGGTGGAGGCAATAGGGCTGGAACATTGTTAAATTGGGGCCTCCACCCCTTGGATGGGGTATTCCACTAATGTTGTGGCTGAACATAAGGTTGAAATGACTAGTTAGTTGTCTAGGAATGATACTGAGATGTATAGGACCAAGGAGGGGGTGTAGACTAGGAAGGATGAGCAGGGGGTCCCCAAGAAGGAATAGATGTGGTTTGGTTGGGGTTGTAATATGTATGGGATTACCCTTGCATACGTTGCTGGTATGGCCTAGGCCTAGGAGGTCTCCTTTGGTTGATATATCAAAGCTACTTAGTGATCCCTTTAGCTCCTTGATATACAACTTTGAGTCCAGGTAAAGAAGGGAACTTGTCTGTGGAGTGGTTTTCTTCACAGACTGAGAAAATCTTAATACAGTTCAATGGATATTCGTTCCTAGGATGCCTCCTGGTGCATCTAGGAAAAAATATGGCCAAGGCTCTCTTTGCTTCCTCTTGCTTCCTTTTGATGTTAATGGTGTCCAATTTCAAGGGAAGGGTTCACAGCATATCACTTTTGAAATCTTCCATCATATTTCCAATTTCACCCTTGATGGATAAGTTGGAGGATGATGTACTGGCCATAGGTTAACTACCCCTACTCTTTTTCCCGGCTGCCCTACAATGGTTTCTAAAGGCAATCTTAATATCCTCATAGGGTAATTGGTAGACATCTCCTCCTGCTATCATATGTAAGGTATCCAGGAGATCCTCCCTTACTCCTCTAAGTAGGACCAACTTTAGTGACTCAGGGTCAAGTGTGCACCTGGCCCTTTTGTAACTGAGCTAGAATCTTTCTTCCTAGTTTTATAAGGATTCATCCTGGCCTATGGCCATCCTAAAAATATCTTCTTTAGTATCCTTTGACCTATAATAGTCCCTATATTTATTGTTGAAAGTTTGTTGCATCTGAGCCCAAGTTGTGATGCTATCTCCCGTTAAACCCATGAACCAGCGCAATGCTACATCCTTGAGGGTAGATGGAAACAATTTTAAATTTTTCTCATCGTCTGTATAGTCATTGGTTCGGAATATAATAGAAAACTCAAACAAGAAAGTGTCAAGGTCCTCTGTGGTCAGGCCATGGAAATGAGGTAGAGCATAGGGGCTTATATTCTTCATCTTAGTGTCCCCATTGGTTTCCCTGATGGGGAAGGAACCCTCAATTCTCTTTCTATCTCCCCTGTCATTTTCGTTTCTAGCCATTGGTTCAATAGGAATGGGTTCTTCCTCTTCTTCGTCCCTTGTAGGTTCTTCAAATATGTAAGTTTGCTTACCTAAAGGTTCTTCCAAATCACAGTCACTGAAGAAGAGATAAGGTTGACTGTTGGATGCAGTGGGGGTATTTGACAAGAATTTCTGTGGATTGTCCCTATTCCTACGAGGCATGAAAGGAAATTTTTTTGGGTTGGTTTTTATAAGATTTTCTTTAAAGCGAGAAAGTAATTGTAGAATGGAAAGGAAAGCAGCTAATGACAAATGAAAGAAAGGAAGCTACTAGATTACTTTTGCAGAAATAAACTAATGGAAGAAAATTGAAGACTAGAAGTAGAAGAAAATAAAGTTGGAGACTAGAAAATAGAAGAAAGTAGTAATTACTTATACTTAGAAACCTCCCCGACAACGACGCCAAAAATTGGTGAGCCTAGGTATTGCAACAAGAATGCTGTAACTTCCAAGGCTACCAGCTTTACTTATCAACCCGGGGCTTGTAAAAACTTGGAGGTGACAGTGTTATATGCACAAGTAAAAGTGAAGGTATTTCATCTTGTCATTGCTCATTTGGCAAGAGACCCCAGGGTTCCAAGCTAGACTTCTATAGGGTCACAAGAAGCTTAAATCATTGATGGAAGAATAGAAACTCCATCCTAAGGGAGAGCTACTTCTACTGTAGTATTAAAGAAAACAACATGTAATGATAAACCACACCATGCCCTAATTAACCAATTAAACAGCTATGCTAAGCAGAATTACTAAATTAACCACTAACCTAATGTTGCTATCTAAGTTATAGAAGAAAAGAGCATTAAAATATACTAAGGTGTAGCAAATAAACTTAGGCTAAATCAGGTTTCAAGAGGAAAAATAAGTCGAAGATCAAAATTAGTGAAAGGAGGATGTAAGGACGCAGTGTCTTGGAAAATTTGGTATCTACGGATAAATACTAATTCCCTAGATAAGTAGCCATATCTAGAACAACAGTTTAAAGTATTTTAGTCTTTCCCTATAAAAAATAGATAGTATGAGAAGATCAAAAGACCTACTTGTAGTTACGCTTTCCTCTCATCTCCCTCGTATCGATCCTGTCGCTCTTTCCCGTACTTAATATGCTTGAGAAGTACCTATAAACACAACAAAAAACAAAGAATCAATTAAAGAAAAAGATCTATTGAATATAAGTGAATGGAATCAGATACATTTCACACATATAAGCATTATAAAACAATATGAACATATGGGAGAAAGGTTCAAATGCTTTATTGAATAGAAGAAGGAATTACAACCATTTTTGTTTGATTTAAAGTCATTCCTCCAGCTTGGATCCCATCCACATCACATCAAAAGCATGACAAACTTGTAGCATTACAATACTTGCTTCAAAGACAAATCCCGTAGCAACATTATCTCCTTACATTTCAACATAATCCAACCCCTAATCACTTAGATGAGTGGTCAATTTATAGGGAGAGGAAGGAGGTTTTGTCATAAATGGTGGCATTGAATGGCCTTCCATACTTATAATTATTTCCATGGAGGAAGGGATGAGAGGATAGGATGCATCTTAACTCATTCCCCATCCATTTTCGAGCTCATAGGAGTTGATAAGTGAGGGAAGCTTCTATATGACTCTAAAAGATAAGAATATTCCCCAAACCCTATGTGAATTTCGCTCAAACTTGCCCAGCGCGAGTGAAAGGAAGCCTAAGTGCTCTACAGAGCACCCTGGCATGGACTTAACTTCTCTACAGTGCACCCTTACATGGGCCTCCATTTCTGGATGTCTTCAAGTCATGAAACTGTCTAGGAAGGAGGCATTCAAAGGGGTGACCTATTTAGGGCATGTAGCAACAAAAATTTGGGTTTGATGAACCCTAAAACACTAATCTAGATGATGGTATTGATGTGCCCAAATGGATCTGTAACAACTTCCCCCTAAAGCATGAAGTCGGAAAAATTCCAATGTTGAATGAAATTCTTTACAATGTGATGAGGAGGTATCAAAGTGGAAGGTGACCTGCATCAATTACAATACATATATCATGATTTTTATTTTTACATGAATTGTTGAGGGAAGGCATACCCATGCTTAGCTTATAAACTTTCATTACATGTACATAAATAGTAGTCTACAGATATAGACCCATGATTGGAATGACTATCAATGTAAAGCCATTGTACATATGATTTAGTACTCCTGAAATCGTAGCTCGGATCGATGAAACTAGATCTGGGGTCTTCTATCTTGTTCAATCATTTGCTCAAGCACGAGTCTAACCATGTGAATATGTGATTTGAAGTAAAACATGCGAACACACCATCTGATTACCAGCTAATGATGTAAGTTGTTAACAGATGCGAGAGAAATCACCGATAATGATAATGATACTCAAGGTACTGCAGTACATTCTGCATGGTGTGAATGGATGATTTGATGTCGAACACCATACAAAGTCTTTCAGTCAAAGGCGATTGATGTTAACTTATCATCGAAAGCGACAAACCTGTCATTGATGCATGCAAGCCTCAAGGTAATGGAAGGGTGTTTCTAAGTCAACTTCTTGGATAACATGCTGATGTCAACAAGAAGCGACTCATCGAAGGAGGGCCTTGATATATCCCACATTAATGACACGAAATGAGTGTAATGATTTTGGAGATGGAATTTGACTGAAGACACAAGGTTCGGGAATGGTCATCATGAAAATGAACGTTTATGGTATTGCAAAGGATAAATTTTGACTGAATGACATCTCTTGAACATGTCGGTGACACTAAAATGAATTGGTAGCATTGACCCAAAACAAAGTGATGGATGGTATGATAGACCAACAGTGTGATAACCATCAAGCTAATAACCCAACCCAAACAGTCACAGTGATGGAGTGAAAGTGTCATGTTCAAGAGAAACCTGCTGCCATAAAGTGGTTTTCCCCTTTTTCCCATTTTCCTCAGTCATTGTTGACCAGTACCTCTTTATTTTTATCAAGCTTGAGGAGGATAACATATGCTTGTTTTATAATTCTACCCTTCGGGTGAATCCTCTATTTGATGTTTTAATGAGTCTAGTGAAGGTGAAACTAGGTCATGTCTAGATGGACAAGTTTTCGATATTTGATGTTTTAATGAGTTTAATGACAAATATAACTCAGTCCTTTTCATATTTAGAGAGTTTCAAAAGGGACAAAAATAAAATTCCACAAGTTATTTTTTGTAAATTAATCTCTCAAGCCTGAAAAAGCATAAAATAATACAAGAGAGATATCGTTTCCAATCCGTTAATGAGCTGGAAAGGACAAGTGCTCGGAAATCTTTTCATGTTTAGAGATTCTGAAAAGGGATTAAAGAGGACTCCAAGGGGGTTCCTTTTTTGTTTCTAATAGAGCTCAAAAAATAGATAAAAGTGTGCTCTGTGGTCAAAGGTACAATTTACAATCAAGCAACATAGTGTGCATGGCGGGTCGAGTCTGTAACAGTAGGAGAATCAATAAAGAGAAGTTTTGCTATAATTCTGTGTATCTTTTCCTCGTTTAATGCATGATTGGATATAATTTGCAAATATATTGTCTATTTACTGCGCGAACCTGTATGAATGTTTTATATTGTTAAGTATAACTTAAGACATTCAAGTAGGAAAAGATAATTAACTAATATTGGAATATAAGCAAGATCTTGGTTAATAGCGCAAAGCACAACACACAGCCCCTAGGTAGGGCTGCATGAAGGCAGTATATCTGGCCGAGAAGAATGGAAGGTGCGTGAAGCCACCTGCACAAAGGAACAAACAAAGGACCAGTCGAACTCATCAGACATCTCTAGGGTGCAGAAACCAGGTTCTAGAACCCTCCCATACTACTTCGAGTGAGACCGCAGTATGTGCTCTGCGGACTGTTGCCAAAAGGGCCAGTAGTACCGGGATTTGCTTGGCTAATTAACTCTGAACCTGGGTCAGGCCCCAACAAGCCAACAAATGGTTCCATTGCCGGGACCGGGGTCTGCATAAAGATGTCTGATGTCATATCACTGGAATCCGACAAAGAAAGGAATTGATGAGTGGTTGGATAGAAAGATTCATGAGTTCACGGTGCAGGAAAATAGGAATCCACGATTATCAAAGGAAGGGTGGTTAGATTTCTACTTGTATACAGAGATCGATGAAAGTTTCTTTGCATCCTTCCATACTGATCTGAAAATCGCCCTATGAGTGATCTCAGTTAGGAATTATTGAATGAAGGTATTACAGACTCATGTGCTGGTGTGTGTCTATGTTATTTAGGAAACAGATCGATCAGATTGCAAATACACAAACACTTGAAAATGGAAAACAACAGAGAAATATAGTAAGCAAATACAAGAACACAACAATTAATAAGGAGTTCACCCTATCCTCAAGGGCTACATCTCCGGTCCAGCTTTCAGTGGTGGCCTTGTTTTATTGTGCCTTAAAGTAGAGAATTACAATGAAGGAGCTCAATATGAGTCTCCTGAAATAAAATTTGCTTGGCAGGGTGGTTCTTGGATTCCCCAAGCCACTAGAGTGCACAGACTCTTTCCCTTACCAGCTCTTGACCTTTCTGGTCTTTAATGGAAGGAGCCCAATGTGGTGCTCAATCCTAATAGATCCTCTCAGGGATGGCTTGAATCTCTCAAGCTCTCTGGTGCTCAATGCTACCTTTGGTCAGCTCGGCCCTCTGTCTTCTTTCTGCTTTTTGCTTCACTGTCTCTTCTTCGTTTTCTCTGTCTTCTTCCTTTTCTTCTCTTTTCCCATCCTCTGTGTCTTTTGCTTTGTTTGTTCATGGCTTTAAAGCCATTCGATCTCATGGTTGTTCGATTACCCTTCAACCTCCATCGGATCACTTGCTGCAGCTTCGCTTGGAGTTCCTTGTCTCAGCGTCATCATCAAGCTCACAGGGAGTGGCCACTTGTCCTCCTACGAATTGTCCAGCTCTTCCTCGTCGATTTGATTCTTTGATTACATCATGGAATAAGTTATCTACCACCTTGGTAGTCAAATCAGACCTCAAATTCTTATAGATCGTGGCTTAATCCCCTGTCAGTTCTAGTTTCTCCATCGGGCGCAATCTCAGCCGTTAGATCTGGAGCCCCAAGATCTGACCCCATTTGCTCATTTCACGTAGTTGACTTGCTCAACCGTTAGCACGTGATGATTGGCAGTTTTCTCTCTTCTCCACTTGCCATGTGTCGGGTGCTGAGTGGAATCGCTCATTTTTCTCCAAATCCGCTTAGCGCCCAAGGGTGCCCCCAATCAATACCACTAATTTTTGGAGCGCGGGTCCCGCCTTTAGCCTTTAGCGCTTTTTCCCATCATTTTCCTGGCTCCCATGCGACTGAGTGCTCGGTGCCTCTCCTTCTCGAGGGGTTTTTCCCAGCAGCTAAGCATTAACCATGCATCAAAACTGCCTCCTTTTCCCGATCCGAGCTTCCCAGGGGCTAGTTACGCCTCCTGCGCAATCTCCATGGGCCTCGGTCAGCACGCTTTGACCGAGGTCCTCGTCATTCCACGCTGGCTACCAACTACCATTGTTCAGAGGTGTTTCTAATCACTTCATTCTCTTTGAATTTGAATTTTTGTCCCGATCTAATACAATCATGATACTTTAATTATTCTTCATGGATCCAATTCGGATCACAGCCTTCCCACCGAAAAGCTTTTGGACCACCAAAAGTTGGTTTTCAAGCATCGACTAAGTGAGGATACAACTGCCTCACTTGTCCAATCTCAATCCACTTTACACTACTTGGCTTTGAACCTTTGAGCCCAATTCTGAGGTACTCAACATCTCCTCTGCACTTTGTCTTCCTGCAATTCATTAAGATATTTAGGTAGCAAGTCATCAAAGAAGGCAACTGAATCTGCTCTTCGGGATCCTCAATTAGAGAAGGTTCAAAGAATCTCAAGCAATATACATTTACGACTGAGTAGATGTGCATGTAAGCTGGTAGATCAAGGCAAAAAGCATTTTCACCAATCTTCTCAACTATTTTGAAGGGTCCATACCTGATAGGATTTAGATTTTTGCCTTCACCTTGCATCCTGTCCTTGCTGATATATAGCCAGACCTAGTCACCAACTTGGAAACTATGCTCCATCTGATGCTTGTCATGCCTAGCCTTGTATTTGGCTTGGCTCCTTTCCAGCTATTCCTGTACTGTCTGGTGGATCTCCTGGATTTGTTCAATGAACCTAGTTTCCCTATCCACATCACTGTGTCCCTCAACTATGATATCTTTACCAAAGACAAAATCAAAAGGAGACCTTGGTGTGAAACCAAAACAGGTCTCAAAAGGAGATCTCTGTGTAGAAGAGTGTTTTGCTCTGTTGTAAGCATGCTACACATAACACAAATGTTCATCCCAAAGCTTAGGATGTTTGTTGCAATTTCCTCTGAGTAACTCGATCACTATCCTGTTAACTACATCTATCTGGCCATCAGTTTGTGGATGAAAATCTATGCTCTTCTTCAGTTTGGTGTCCATCAATTCCCACAGACTTGACCAAAACTTCCCCACAAATCGGGTGTCTCAATCAAATACAATGGAAGTGGGTAATCCAAAATGAACCCATACATGTTCAAAGAATAGTTTTGCAGTTTGTTCAGCTATAATATGCTTATTACAAGGTATCAAAATACACATTTTTTTGAACCTATCCACAACAACATACAAATAATCATGACCTTTCCTAGATTTAGGCAGTCCTCCAACAAAATCCATGGAAACACTTTCCCAAGGGTGAGAAGGAACTGGTAATGGAGTGTACAAGCCTAGTTTTCTATTTTTGGGCTTGCTTGTAGCACACATAGTACACCCTCTTACATATCTAGAAACTGTCTTATTCATTTTTGGCCAATAACAAAATCTTTGCAGCTGTGCAACTGTTTTACTTACCCCAAAGTGACCTGATATCAGATAAGTGTGTGTTTCTCTAATTATCTTTACTCTCTCAGTTTGTGGAATCCAGAGTCTCCCACAATGGTATAAGAGTCAGTCCTTCACATGAAAATCCAATTCTTCTACCTGTTTTCCTTGACTTAAAGTTGCATATACATCTTTGAAATCTATATCTTGAGCATATTGTTCAATGTAACTCTCATGTGACACAAAATTATGCTTAAGTATAGTAGATACATTTATAATGGATCTAGATAACATGTTTGCAACTTTATTATGTATGCCCTTTTTATATCTGATGACTAAATGAAACTGTTGTAGAAAACCCATCCATCTGTAGTGTCTTGATTACTGCAACTTAGTTTGGGAGTGTAGATATTGAAGTGGTTGATCATTAGTATGTATTGTTGTCTCTTTGCCTATTAAGTAATGTTCCACTTTTTCACACTCTGAACTAATGCATACAATTCTTTATCAGATGTAGGATAGTTAACCACTGCAGGATTAAAAGTCTCAGAATGATAACATATGGGTTTATCGTGCTGTGTCAACACTACTCCCATGGCATAGTCATTGGCATCTGTTTGGATCTCAAATGGTCTTTGCAGATCAGGCAGTGCTAGTACAGGTGTTGTACTAATCTTTTCTTTCAAGGTGTCGAAGTCTTTCTGATGTTTGCCTCCCCACTGAAACACCTTGTTCAGTCCTGTTAAAGCATGTAAGGGAGCTGCTATTGAGGAAAAGTTAGAAATGAACTTCCTCCAATACTATGCTGCTCCTAAGAAGCTTCTCACTTCTATAGCAGACTTGGGTTTAGGCCAATTTACAATGACTACCACTTTAGAGGGATCTATTTTCAATTCACCACCCCCTACTATATGACCCAAATAATCTAGATATGTTTTGCCAAATTCACATTTTGAGAGTTTAACATGAATTTTTTCTCTTTTCAAAACATCTAATGTCTGCTTAACATGCTTTAAGTTTTCTTCCCACGTTTTACTAAAAATCAGAATGTCATCCAGATACAAAATAACAAAATCATCAAGAAAAGGTTTGGGTACATCATTCATTAATCTCATGAAAGTAGTAGGAGCATCGGTCAAGCCAAAAGGCATAACCAACCACTCATACAATCCCTGATTTGTTTTGAAAGCAGTCTTCCATGCATCTTGTTCTCCAACTCTCACCTGATGGTATCCACTATGCAAGTCTAGCTTGGTGAAATAAACAGCTTCTTTCAATTGATCTAAAAGATCATCTATGCGAGGAAGGGGATAACGATTTTTTATTGTTATCTTATTCAGTGCTCGGTAGTCAATGCACATTCTCCACGAGCCATCTTTCTTTCTCACCAAAACGATTGGTGATCTACATGGTTACGTGCTAGGCCTGATGAACCCCTTCTCGTGCAACTCCTGCACCTACTTCTTGATTTAAACATTCTCTAAAGCAAACAACATTTACATTCCGATGTTAGGAAATGGAACATCTTGATACAAAATAATATCATGTAATATTTCCTTTTAGGTGGCAGACCTTTAGGTTCTTGAAACAAGATATCATACTCTGAAACAACCTTTTCTATATTAGCTTGTTGTTTAGTATTACAGCCCTCAAATACATTGGTTTTATCAGGTTTCTTTTCCTTTACAACCATCAGTAAGAATTGTTTGCATGAATTTATCATTCTTTTCATCTGCCCTGAGTTTATGAGGGTATAATTATTCTTGAGCTTATGAGCTCTCACAAAGTATTCGATTCCATGTTTAACAAGTAGATACTTGTTCTCAGCTCTATAGAAAATAGTTTTTCTATCATACAAGTAAGGACTTCCTAAAACAATTCCACATATATCCAAAGGAATTATATCTAATTCAACCTTATCTACAAATGTTGACCCAAAAGAAAACTTGAGTTTGCTCTGTCTAGTCACTTGTAGTTGTGCTTTATCATTCAACCATCCTAATGGGTATGGTTTCTTGTGAGGTGTAGTTGCTAGTCCCAATTTCTTTACGATTTCTTCAGAAATTAAATTTACTTGTGAGCCACTATCAAACAAAGTATCAATCTTTTGATATTTGGAAACAACTCGAATATGGAAAAGCTCATGTCTTTTTCTCTCATTCTCTTCATCAATAATAGATTGAGCATAATTACTAGTAGATGCTTCATAATTCTTACCTTTTATACCTATGGTTGCAATGGTTGTTTCATCTCTCGAGTCTGACCCCAAATCTTTCTGAATAGCTGCAACAATTTTATTCTTCTTTCCCTCGAACTTCTTAGGTCTTAGCTCTGGATGTAGAATCCAACAATGCTCATCATCATGCTCATCCTTTTTACAGTGAGTGCATGAAGCTTTGCTTTTCTGTGCAATGTTAGCCTTCCTTGCTTTCCACTTTTGCTTTCTTTTCTCCTTGCTCTTGCTTGCAGTGGGTTGGGATGGTCCCCCAACTTCTAGATTTCCATTCTTTCCTATAGCTTCTAGATGAGTAGCTTGTACAGATACCTCATCTATACTAGTGGGATTAAACATGAGGATGGTATGCCTCATGTAGCTATGTATACCACCAATGTACTTCAAAAGAGTTTCAAGGGAGTGTATTGACATTCCTAGAATCAATGGTCTCTTTCTAAATTCCTAAGTGTACCCTTGCACACTTTGCCCTTTCAACTGCCGAAGAGTTTGCCAACTCATCATGGCTTGTTGCATGTAGGCCAATGGATAGAACTACTTTTTGATTACAGAAACAAATTCACTCCAGACAGACATGGTCTTACCATGTCTCTTCATGTCAGCTTGGGTTCTGCCTTCCCACCAAACCAAGGCAGTGCCTCCTAGGCATAGGCTTGCCAGCTGAATCTTGCACTTGTGTGAGTCGATGTTCTGTACTCTACAATAAACATCAATTTGTCTAATCCAATTGTCCAACTTTTCTGCATTTAGCTCTCCATCATATATAGGCAAATCAAATTTAACATCTAGTTTAATCAAAGATGCTTTCTTGTTATGCACAGGGCTATTAGGAGGTGTGAGAAAGCTTACCTCTTTCCCTTCTCCTTTGGAGTGTGTTACGTAAACTTGAATCGAGATAGAGTCAAAGTTGACCAGGTTAAATAATGATGGTTTTGGGGCACATGGTATTGTGCACCCATAGTATTCTACCCGTGGTATTATATGTAATGGAGCTTATAAAAGGCTGGAAGGACTTCATTGTAATACAAGACCTGGAGGTGAGCAGTGAAGGCTAATTTGGTCGAATTGCCCAGGGTTTTGGCCAAGGATAATGGAATTTCATTATGGTTGGGTTTTTCCTCGGATTTGGGGTTTTCCCGGATAAAAATTTGTGTTTATGTTTTTATGGTTGTTGCTGGTTATTTTTATATTTATTCCTCTCAGTAATTCTTAGTAATTATTTATGTTATGCAGTAAATTTTTTAACAACTGGTATCAGATCCAGATATTTGTTTCAAAGGGATTCTTTGATGCCAAGGGTTTATAGTCCCGGATGAGATCAATGCAGCCTTTTTTATAGATATGGGTCTGGAAAATAATGGTGGAACAATCGTATGCGGAAGAACCTCAAGGAGAATGTGCAGAAGATAGTGCCGTAACTGCCAGGGATCGCAGTGCATTTGCGATATTTACTAATTTGGAACATGCTGACAAATTGTTCGGGATTCATGCGGCTATTTAAAGAAGGTCAGCAGAAGAAAAGTGTTCATGCGGCTTCGAACATTGTTATTTTTCTGCTACGTGATGCCATGGGTGTTGGAATCTACGAGGTTCTCGGGCTTGCAATTGGAGTGGTTTGACAGAATTTTTTGAGCAAATCAAATTGAGAGAGGATGGATCAGAATCGCAACAGCAATAAACAAAAAAAAAATAATGAATTATTGCATGTAAATGGGCATACTACTGTAAGACCTGGTAAGGCATGTGTACCCCTCGGTGATCACTGGTAAAGTCTAGGTTAGACGTAGGTGATAGGGGGGATGTCAGGTTAACAATAGTAAAAACTCTGAGGGGGCTAAGAACTAGAGTGAGCGAGATTGTCTCACTTAGTAGGTTTGGCTGGAGTTATTCAAGGAACCCCAAGTCAAGTTTAAGGGGGGGATTGTTAGGTAAACTTGACTCAAGATAGAGTCAAAGTTGACCAAGTTAAATAGTGATGGTTTTGGGGCACATGGTATTGTGCACCCATAGTATTCTACTCATGGTATTATATGTAATGGAGCTTATAAAAGGCTGGAAGGACTTCATTGTAATACAAGACCTGGAGGTGAGCGGTGAAGGCTCATTTGGTCGGATTGGCCAGGGTTTTGGCCAAGGATACTGAAATTTCATTATGGTTGGGTTTTTCCTCGGATTTGGGGTTTTCCCGGATAAAAATTTGTGTTTATGTGTTTATGGTTGTTGCTGGTTATTTTTATATTTATTCCTCTCCGTAATTCTCAGTAATTATTTATGTTATGCAGTAAATTTTTTAACAGAGTGGTAATGGAAGTGAGACTTATCTTCTTCTTTGTCTTGTTTAGAGCCTGGTGAGTCTTCATCCTTATGGTTTCTAAAGTCCCTATAAATTTCTTCTACCATGGACTTTATGGCTAGGAAACTTTCTATGAATTGAGGGTCTGGTCCCACAGAACCTTCCTCTGACATTTTCTTCTGATGATAGGATCTCCCAATTTCAAGATTAGTTTCGACCAACTCGCCTTATCCTAATTTGAGCTTTGATCTAGTGAGCATTCAACAGCTAAACCAACACAAGCTTGTCTAACCTTAACAGCCTAAAGCTCTGATACCAGTTGATCTGAAAATCGCCCTATGAGTGATCTAGTTAGGAATTATTGAATGAATGTACTACAGACTCATGTGCTGGTGTGTGTCTATGTTATTTAGGCAACGGATCGATCAGATTCCAAATACACAGACACTTGAAAATGGAAAACAGCAGAGAAATACAGTAAGCAAATACAAGAACACAACAATTAATAAGGAGTTCACCCTATCCTCCAGGGCTACATCTTCGGTCCAGCTTTCAGTGGTGGCCTTCTTTTATTGTGTCTTAAAGCAGAGAATTATAATGAAGGAGCTCAATATGAGTCTCCTGAAATAGAATTTGCTTGGTAGGGTGGTTCTTGGATTCCCCAAGCCACTAGAGTGCACAGACTCTTTTCCTTACCAGCTCTTGACCTTTTTGGTCTTTAATGGAAGGAGCCCAATGTGGTGCTCAATCTTGATAGATCCTCTCAGGGATGGCTTGAATCTCAATATCTCTGGTGCTCGACACTGCCTTTGGTCAGCTCGGCCCTCTGTCTTCTTTCTACTTTTTGCTTCACTGTCTCTTCTTCGTTTTCTCTGTCTTCTTCCTTTTCTTCTCTTTTCCCGTCTTCTGTGTCTTCTGCTTTGTCTGTTCATGGCTTTAAAGCCATTCGATCTCATGGTTGTTTGATTCCCCTTCCACCTCCGTCGGATCGCCTACTGCAGCTTCGCTTGGAGTTCCCTGTCTCGGCATCATCATCAGGCTCACAGGGAGTGGCCACTTGTCCTCCTACGAACTTTCTAGCTCTTTCTCGTCGGTTTGATTCTTCAATTATGTCACGGAATGAGTCATCTACCACCTTGGCGGTCAAATCGAACCTCAAATTCTTATAGATCGTGGCTTAATCCCCTGTCAATTTTGGTTTCTCCATCGGGTGTGATCTTAGCTGTTAGATCTGGAGCCTCTAGATCTGACACCATTCGCTCATTTTGCGCAGATCACTTGCTCGACCGTTAGCGTGCAATGAGCGGCGGTTTTCTCTCTCCTCTGCTTTCCACGCATTGGGCACTGAGTGGAATCACTCATTTTTCTCCAAATCCGCATACCGCCCAAGGGTGCCCTCGATCAATACCACCGGTTTTTGGAGCTCGGGTCCCACCTTTAGCCTTTAGTTCTTTTTCCCATGGTTTTTCCAGCTCCCATGCGACCGAGCGCTTGATGCCTCTCCTTCTCAAGGGGTTTTTTCCAATGAATAAGCCCTAATCGCACATCAAAAACTGCCTCCTTTTCCCGATCCAGGATTCCCAGGGGCTAGTTCCTATTTGGTCAGTGCGCTTTGACCAAGGTCCTTGTCGTTCCACGCTGGCTGCCAACTGCCACTATTTAGAGGTGTTTCTAATCACTTCATGCTCTTTGAATTCGAAGTTTTTTATTGATCTGATACAGTCATGATACTTTAATTATTCTTCATGGATCCAATTCGGATCACATACTGAGTTGTACGAGTGGATCGTGAAGCTAGCGGATAGCCAAGGAAGGTGCAAACTCGACAAACCTATTATGTGAACTCAAGAATTGGTGCATAGACTAGAAGCATCAGAGGATAATATTGTGCGTGCTATTGACCATTGACTCGATCGAATTATAGGAGGATTCATCACCAAGTTCATGGTAGATACTTCAGTTAGCTATTGCGATGCAGAATGACACTTCCTCAAGGCACCGCGAGGTAAGTACGTTAAATCTTTAAACAATTGGATTAAAATGCTACTATGTGAAAAATCGGTTATGTGAATAATTTGATGTTTGGGGCTACGCGAAGTGGGAGAATCTACAGAAATGAAGGTAGTACAGAACTAGAGACTAGCCCCTTGATTTCACCTCCACGAGGAGGCAAAGAAGAGCTTGTGAAGGTCGCGTCAAGAAGTGCGATCAATCTGATAAGGTAGTGCTCTACAGGATTGCGCGCTGACCTGGTATATTAACCATTCCAATGACAATCCAAATGCAGGAATAGCAGATATCCAAGCTGCGCTAAACAAGGAATTTAGCCGACCAAAATTGAAGGCACAATCGATCATTAGATTCAAGGAAATCACAATGCTACCAGGTGAAACCCCGTGGGAGTTGGATCAAAGACTGAAGTGTACAATTCATGAAGCGAACATGACCTTAGTAGATGGGAAACACCGTGAATGGTTTTTAGCCTTGTTAACACCACATCTATGGAACACGTTGTTGCAACAAAGGCTAACCACTCAGGCTGAGGCTTTTGAGGTCATGATGAGATTGCACGAGACTCTGATACAAGATCCTAACCTAGGAGTCCACCAAATTCACGTGTAGTTGAAAAACTTGTGCCTTGAGATGCAGAGTTTGAAACAAGATAGGATAGCTCATCCAAAAGTGCGTGATGAGGTATGGTGCATAAAGTGCAAGGGCCAGGGGCACGACAAGGACCACTGCTCGGTGTTCGCAAATTACCTTGCAGGAGGAGGATCAATGCCATTGAGACAGAAGGCACAAGTAGGACCAAGTGCAGTGCCTGCATTATGGTACACGATTTGTTTGATAGGAGGAAAGCATGCTACAGATAACTGCCATCTATTACAAAAGTATACGCAAAATTCCTAGCAGTTGTTCTGTAATTTTTGCAGGTCAATAGGCCATGATGAGTGCACCTGTAGAAGTTATGAACTGATGATAGATCGAATTCCTACCTATAGATTTTAGGCTAAAACACAGCCCCTTGATCAAAACGCAGGAATGGCGTGCACTAGATTTCAGGGGCGCAGACGAGGCTGAGGTGGAATGGGACCAGGAAGAGGTCATGGACAGCTGATATGTTACAATTGCGGAGGGCCAAGACATTATGCCAGCAATTGTACAAATCCAATGAGACCATCATGCTTATATTGTATGCAATTCGATCATGGGACAAAGGACTATCCAATACTGATACTGAGGTTGTGCAATAAAGGAGCACTCCGACCTCCCCTGAATTAGAACCTACAAATGATGAGGTCTGAGTCGCGCGAGGAAGACCTTAATGTAAAAATCGTTCTTCGTAGTGGTATTACGAAGAGGGATGACAAAGGCAAGCAGCCGAAAGAAAGTACCTAGGTTCGCAAGGCCCCAACAAAGGAACTAGAATTTGATTTGGAGCATGCTAAGGAGACCTTCATGGAAGCTAAGAGGAGCATCGTTGATGCCTCCACTTCAGGAAGTAAAGACAGACTGGATCTAGAAGTGGACCCATCGATTCTCACTACATTCTTGGAGACATGCATGAAGCTACTGCATGACAACAAGGCTGTAAAGGGGCTGTAAGAACTCATTACTAGATGTCCTGGGACCGTGCCAGGAGAACAGTGCGTAGTCCAGAAGCTCAGGAAGCACACGACGCAAATAGGAAGGGAGATGAGATTGACTGCACAAATCGAGGAATAGAGGATCAAGTGATCCTAGAACTAGGATCAGACACGAATGTCTTGCCAAAGAAGACATGGGAGTGCATGGGCAAGACTACGTTGCAATGGTCTCCTATCCAACTATGAATGGAAAACCAACAAAAGATCCTACTTATTGGGAAACTGTAGGGAATCATGGTAGATATCGAATGATCAAGCACGCTAGCAGATTTTGAAGTGATATAGATTGTTGATGATAGCAATCCCTACCCCGCGCTACTAGGAATAGATTGGGCCACTAACATGAATGGAGTGATAAATCTAAATAAGCGCAAGATGACTTTTGGGAAAAAGTCATTGCGCGTAGTGGTACCATTAGACCTTGCAAAAGGATTGTGCTACACAGAACCAGTGCGTGAGTACGACAGTGATGATGACTTGGACTGTATCTACAAAATAACCGCGCAGGAGCAGAACTGGGTAAATCCAACTGTGGATGGTCGAATCTCATGGGAGTGTGAAAGCTCCTACACATCAATTCTGACAAGGAGATAGAACGATTATAGAACCGGTTACATGAGGTAACCACGCTCAACTATAACATGATGACAAGATTGTTGCACTTTGTAACAACAGAGATAAGGGATCTGCCTATGTACGGCAGGATAGGTGAAGTGGAGGAGTTCCTAAACAAATTTGAAAGAGAAGTGCCAGAACAACAGCGTTTTGACACTCTTAAATGGGTACTATGTGTTACGCCCGCAAGGTGGTGGGGTACACAGTAAACGAGTTTCAAGGACTGGTGTGACTACCGAAGGATGATGCGCCTACGATTTGGGAAGCCTCGGATGTGGTTAAAAGACAAGTATGACAAATGAAATGACCTGCATGCCCACCTTTCTAGGTGGATACAAGCATATGGTGTGAAACTTGTAGGAATGCACATAGTACTCACAATAGGAAACACGATCGGTAAGCAGGTGCGGGCAAGGAAATGGCATGAACAACCTATTTGGTTGGGACCACGAAGTATGGAAAGACCAAGTGCATAGAAGAATATCCACGCATAAGCTTTTAACAAAGTATGTGAAGTGCTGAACAAGGTCCACAATGTGAATGGACTGACTGGGACCTGCACGTACTAGCGGTTCTATGGGCTTATAAGACCGCGTGCAAGAACCTGACCATGTAGGAATCGCCAAAGCTGGAGTATGAACCAACCATTGTAAGCCCTATAGTACTTGGAGAGCTTAGACCATGCATGATAGCCTCAGTAGATATGACAATTCGCAAAACCTTGGAAGCAGAAATCCAACAAGGAAATTTTAGACTCAAAGAACTTGAAGAAGAAAGGGTATGCTTAAGGAAGAAAAGCGCTCTAGTGGACGCAGAAGTCAAGAAGCTGGAGGATGAAATAAGGGAATGTTTCCTCGATAAAAAGACCAGGATGATAAGACAGAGTGCACACGATCACACTGACAAGTTTGAGGACTATTGTCACGAATTGATCAGTCTAATGCCTTGGCTTGGACCGCACATTGCTAAGCAGTGTAGCATGTTGCAGATGGTAACATGCGCAATGCCAACCGTAACAATAAAAGGTGGGTATTCTCCAAGAAACATGATGGGTGATAGGATGAAACTTTTCATGGGTGGTGCGACCACCTCACTAATCGAAGGAAGAACAGTCTTATAAGTCCAAACAGTTGAAAGGGAGCGCAACACTATAAACTATTATGCCTGAGAGCTGCACGATATTGGATATGCACAGAAACAAAGAGTCACAAGATCCACGACCATGCACGGGAAGCTATGCTACCACGTGGGTTGACCAGGAATTGACTATTGAAGTCACTATTCATGTTGGGATGCTCGACTTGAGACCAAATGGAGCAGGTAGCAAGCATTTAATACGCGATTTATGGGAAAGATTTGGGAAAATTTTCCACCAAGGGAGCATTAATAAACTGGATTTGGGGGGAATGATTGAATTCAAATTCAAAAAGTGCTATAAAATACAAATGGCTACCCAACAGACAACACTTGGTCATTTGTGAATTGATCTATTGAGCAGAGCCTTGATTGTTGTGTGTCAAGCATTGATTGAGCCCCTGAGTTTATGAGTGTGAGATTTATAGAAAGATACACTGGCATCAACTAAGGATGTTATGGAGATAACCCAAATGATTTCTAGGAGGTTGCACAGGCCTTGGCTATGGGGGATGCTTCAGAAGGTGCCAGGATTGTGGCAGAAATCCTGAAATCACTGCGCACGCCAAGACCCAAGAAGGACAAACAAGCAATGATTCTTGTACGTGTGTCCCTACGGAACCCGCTATGCATTAAGCTATCAATGGATGAGAAGGGGAAAGTTGTCACCATAGATATCGATGAAGAAGAGGAAGACCTAGAGAACCTAATAATCACAGAAGACGAGGATGAAGGCATGGAGGAGGAAACTCAGCCTGTGCACCCCCCGACAAAGTTTCCCACCTATGTCCCCCCAAGAAAAGGGAAGGCTAAAGTGCCCAAGAGCCTGGATGAGACCAAGAGATCGCTCCAGACCCCGCTCCTCCCAGATAGCATTATTTTTTAGGGCACGCACTTGGGATAGGTGCCAAGCCTAAAATTCAAATATTGGGACCTCATTGACCATGAGAATTTCCCTCACCTTGAGACCAGGCACCTCATGAAGACCAAGCAGATCACTATGATGGGGCTGACAGAATTAGAGTCATGGAAGTGGTTGCACAGAGTGGAAAAGGCTGGGCTACTGAATCTGCTCTAGGTTCCACACTTCCACTGTGCACCAATAACCATTTTTGTCATCAGGCAGTTGCTCTGCCTGGTGCATGATAGGTGCTTGTGGCTAGAGGAGCACATCCCCATCACGGAGAACTTGATTCATCGCATCTCCCAGCTTCCATGCAAAGGAGAGGACCCCGCAGACATCTCAGAGGGTAAGAGCAGTGACTTGGCCATTACGGAGGCCATGAAGAAAATGTACAAGATGGAAAAGAAGAAGAGGGGCTACGCCATCTCCAGCATCAAGGACAAAGCAGTACACGTGGCAACCCAAATCCTGGCAAGAAAGGTTATGCGCAAGTGCCACGCAAACGAAGTACCCGTGCCCATGGTAGCATTGGCGGAGCAATGCACAGAGGGGGTCTGGTTTAACTGGTCTGAGTTCCTCCGGAAGGGAGTTTTTAGAGAATTGTCGGGAAGCCCAAGAACAGGGAAAAACGTTCCACTATGCATGGCTTCTGCTATCCATAGTGCTAGTGGCAAGGGAATTACCAGAGGATATTCAATTCCCCATAATTGACAGGGACCTCCTAGAGGCCGCGAACTATGCTTTACTCTGGGCCACAAAGGATGCCGAGAGGATCCGCGACAGAAAAATATTATAGGTGTTCATGGAGATGAACCTCAAAATGGAGATCAACCACAAGCCACAGTTGTCACCCAATGTTTACAACAGCCTGCAAAGTTTTGTGGAATTCAAAACAGACATCCACAACATTTATATTAGAGCATGCAAGGATCCAACCTAACAGTGGATAAAGGTACCCTTCGTAGCTATAGACGACATCATTTTTAACGTATTGGAGGCATGGCCACAGGAGTGGCGTGCCCCAGACATCACAGAGATCGAGAAGTCGGCGGCATAAATAAAGAAAGACGAGGCCAAGCTCCGCATCACACAGTTGGCCGAAAAGCGAAGGAAGGAAGTACCGGTAGTAGAAGTGAAGGCAGCGCGGACACTACATAGAAAGCAACTGAGTAGGAAAAGGCCGGAGTAGTAGTAGCAGCATCGCAGGAGGTAGTCGTAAAGGCAGGCAAGGGCCAAATGATGCCTTCACAGGGGCAAGAAGCAGAGGAAGCTGCGGCAAAAGAGGGAGGCATGGACCCACAAACCGCGTCAACATAGTTGAAGCACCAGCACCCAATAGAGCAAGTAGGGTCAAGTAAGAAGGTTAAGGCATTGAAGTTGTTCATTGACCCGATCACCCTGACTGAGGGTGATCTAAATGACATCAACGAGACAATGCACGATGTCACCTCTGAGGCTCTCCAATATTTCGTGTAGGAGAACCATATTGTGTTGGGAGCCCTTAGAGCACAATTGCAGGAATTACAGGCACGCCCTCCTTAGGCTGGTACCCTTTCGACCAGCCTCATAGTCGGCTCAACAACAGTAGAGAAAATTTTGCGTGCGTGGATGACGAATACCATAGTGCTGTCGAAAGGGGCACTAGTGACATCAAATGAGGTTGATAGGACTACGGTTAGCCTATTGAAAGGTCTCGATCTTAATATGGCTGCACTCCCACCTCAATATGGATGACTGTAGAGTTGCGCACTAGGGAGAGTCATGCACTACAAGTCCTCAGTGAGCAGAAAATCAATATAGAACAACTGAGCTTGTAGCGTGACAAAGTGGGGTCGCAGAATCAACAGCTGGTATAGGTAATAGATGACACTTTCCAAAGCATCCCAGAGCTAGCCATCAAAGCAGACATGCCAGTAGAGGTGTGGATCCATAGGTTAGCAACAGCGGTATGCAAGGCGAGGGAAGAAATGACTAAGGTTCAGCTGGAACTGAACCTTCAGATCGCCGAGCTGTAGTTAAAGGCACAGCCGTCCATCCCCATGGAAGTCAAAGAACAATGCGCTAGCGCTATTACGGTGAGACTGGAGGAAATTCGCAATGTAGTGTGAGACTACACTAGCATGTTGGAAGAATCATTTGAGGTCCTCACAAATCTGTAGGAGAACCCCAACATCCAGCTATTAGAGACAGAGGAGCAAGAACTACAATAGAAGTACAACAATGTCAAAGGAACTGCGCAAACGGTGGCCCTCACTTAGAGGCTTGCGCGGATGCAACAGGCTAAAGTGCTGAAAGAGCAGGTGGACGCAACACGACACAAGGAATTAGTCCTAAAGGTGTGTGCTCAACCTTGGATCGATGAGGCCTTCACCATCATAGCAGAAATTGAAGGTAAGCTCACACAAATGCAGGGGATGCATGCACTAATGCAGAGAATCACTCCCAACACAAAGGTCTCAGAACAACGTATGCAGCAGATCAAACAAGTAGTAGCTCAGTGTGCTGCTGACCTTGCCGCAGTTCGAGATCAGTTGAAGGGACTTTGCGCAAATATCTTTGCACCGACAGAGTGACTTGAGAGCGAGTCACGATGTTTGTGTTGGGGGGCTGTTGGGATTGGAATCCCCCCAAGGCATGTTTTGGGGTATAAAGCCCAAGTTTTGACCAAATCTTGTTGTAAAAACTCTGTGAATTGCGGGTGTGGGGCATGAAAGTATGATAGAGTCACAGGGTTGTCTGCCCAAGTTTTGTAATGTAATGTCGATTGGATAGACCTACCCATGGTCCGCGGACCATGGGATTGTATAAATAGAGTGAGGCTCTAAGTGTAAAAGAGGAAATGAGAAGGAAGGGAATAGAAGTGGAGTCGAAGTGTAAAGTGTGTCTGTGGGTCATAGAGTAGGAGAAGGCTCTGCAGCTGAGTCTGTAACCGTAGGAGAATCAATAAAGAGAAGTTTTGTTATAATTCTATGTATCTTTTCTTGGTTAATGCATGATTGGATATAATTTGCAAATATAATGTTTATTTACTACATGAACCTGTATGAATGTTTTGTATTGTTAAGTATAACTTAAGACATTCAAGTAGGCAAAGATAATTAACTAATATTGGAATATAAGCAAGATCTTGGGTAATAACGCAGAGCGTGGTGCACAGCCCCTGGGTAGGGCTGTGTGAAGGCAATATATCAAGCCAAGAGGAATGGAAGGTGCACAAAGCCACCTGCATGAAGTAACAAACAAAGGACCAGTCTAACTCACCAGACATCTCCAAGGTGCGGAAACCTGGTTCTATGACCCTCCCATACTACTTCGAGTGAGACCTCAGTCTGCACTCCGTGGAATATTAGCGAAAAGTCTAGTAGTACCGAGATTTGTTTGGCTAATTAACTCTGAACCTGGGTTGGGCCCCAACAAGCCAACAACACTGTCTCTGTGTCTGGGCTGTGCTGGGCGAGTTTCCTAAGTTTGATTTAGCTATTTTCTCCAAAATTTGTCCTGTTTTTTGCATGGAAAGGGTCCTAAATAAGATTATGATTGTGTTTCAGGCTTTCATTGGATTAGAATGTTGATTACATGGTGAGAAATATAGCACAAAGAACAAGACATGGTTTCCCTAAACAACCCGGGTACAGTTGAGATCCTCAAAAACTGTGGGTTACTCAAATAGTTCAAGTTGTCTGGAATGAGGCAACAAATAGAACTACTACAGTTCCTTGTTCATGCATTGGATCTGATAGATCAGTATTTACACCTTATAAACAATATGGTCCCTATTACCATTGATGATATTTAATTTCTTACCGGACTGTTGAGGCGAGGTGCCCCCATCTCACTTTTGGATTTGCTCGTGGAGGTGAATCAGTGAGAGATTATATTACATAGTTTTTTTGGCCAGGTACAAAACCTAGCAAGGATGCAAAAATAAACATCAAGGAAATAAGTGATTTTCCTTTGAGAACGATCCTCTTCACAATTGAAAAATTGGCTGGTAGTGTGACACTACATCTAGTGAACAGATCATATATGCAGTATGCACTGTAGTGTCTAGAGCCAAAAATTTTCAACTGGTGCGAGGCTCTGCTTTCTTCACTGAAAGAACACATGTCCAAGGTAAAAAGTGGTAAGACGAATAATTTCTGCTATGGTTCGATCTTAATCACTTTTACCTTAGAGATAATCCCATTGATGCAACCACAGCATGTATCACTGGGTGTAGATGGTCCTAGAGATCCACGTATGTAGAGGTGGGTCAAATTGATGGCTAGACATGCGGGTCAGCCAACAATCATTTTTTCACTACATTCTTCAGTTGGCTCAAGCGAAAACACCTTGTCATCGAGGAGAATCCATACTCAGGGATGGATTTCTATGAAGATCCTTATTTGATTCTACCAGTTGGAGCACAATGCAGTGCTATGGGTAAATTGTTTGACCAAAAGTTTTTTTTTATTTTTTCAAGTTTCTACATATTTTTGTGTTTTTAATGTTTCCAAGACTAAACTAAAATCATTCTTATGCATTCAGATGTGGGTACGCTTCGACTTGTAGGGTACCAAAAGGGTGCAAGTGTGCTAGCATGGAGAAACATTGGGAGAGCATTTCTCTAGGACTTAGATTTGGTCAAGACCTTAGTAGAGTTGCAAGATCACATAGAGGGATTAACCCTTGGTATTCTGGATGTCCAGATCGAGGAGTTACCTATGAGGTTGTAGCGCCAAACTATTGGTGTTCCTAGCTACTGGGTGAGGCTTTTGTGCATGATAGCACAGGGTGTGACCTGTTATCATGAGCACCACTAGATCTACTTAGGATGGTTTGCATGCATTTTGAGTTTTTGGGTCCGATGACCAAACATGTCTTGGACACAAATTTTGTAAAAACTTTCAAAACACCTATCTATTTTACTTTCATAGTTTTCTATGGCTATATGCAATCCTATTCAACTAATGATGTTGATTGAAAATATTACTTTTACATGTGTCATAAATGTCTATTTAACACATAATTCGCTAGAGAATCAGTTAATGTTTTAAGATTTTTGGAAATATGTTGATATTGAATGTGTTCAAAATGCCTTTCCAAAATACAAACTCTAAGGAACATAAGAAAAATTGTTGGATTTCGGACATTATAAATGTTTTCTAGTTGTAGTACAATGAGTTGTGAGTCCAACCTAACGATGATTAGGCGAATGCAAAGAGAAATGGCATCAGAGAGAATTTCAATCAACGTGTTATACTCAGCGATGTTGTTTTTCGATCGACCGGTACAAATCCCTTGAAAACTCACTAACTCGCCACTTGGAGCGAAAATAGCCCATGCTGTAGAAGAAAAGTTTTGCGTACTACGACTAGCACCATCGGCGTAACCAAAAAAAGGTTTCTAAGACTCTGACATTTGCAACAAATGCAAAGCAGATTACTAATCAGATAAAAACTCTAAAAGATACACACACACATGCAATGAAATCATATATACAGTGATTTTTACTACACTCAATCAAGCATAGTAACATTTGAGGTACAACCCGCTTTGGGGCTGCGACAATGGAATCCCATCATAATCTACTAACTCGTAGGCACTTTTTTCCATAACACGCTTGATAATATAAGGACTCATCCACATTGGTTCAAATTTCCTTGCTCCATTTTTATTAGCTTCGTTATCATAAAGCAAGACCAGGTCTCTTTTGAGAAGATAGGAGGCTTGACATTTCTATCATCTTGTGCCTTGATTCATTTCTTATGCGCTTTGTTATCCAATGTGGCATCACGACAGGTTTCATCCAGATGGATTAATTCCAAGAAACGCACTTCTTCATCAGAAGTGTCGGGTAACAGGTCATTAACGAGTTTGAGAGATGAAATTTCACATTGTGTCGGTAAGATTTCTTCCAAACCATACACCAACTGAAAGAGTGTGAATCCAATTGCATTTCTCACCGAGGTTCGATGTTCCCACAAGGTGGAGTAGAGGATTAAGTGCCAGATTCTCTTATGAATTGCTATCATTCTCTGCAACATCTGCTTCATGACTTTGTTTGATAGCTTCAACTTGTCCATTCGCTTGCAGGTAATAAGGGGTAGAACTATGATGTGACAGTCCTAACTTAGCAATCAACTCAGCCATCATGTGATTGTGAAAATGCGACCCATGATCTGTAATTATGGCTTGTGGTACACCAAACTAGGCAACCACATGGTTAAAAAAGAAAAGAGCATCCATTTCACCACCGTTTTTTAATGTTGGCATTGCCTCATCCCATTCGATAAAATAGTCAATGGCGACTATAATATACCCATGCCCCCCAACCAAGGTGGGGTTACATGTCATAAAGTCAATGCCCCATTTGGTGAATGGTCCAATAGCAACGACTGGATGTAATGGTGCAGGTGGTAATCTAGTTTTTCGGTCATATATCTGGCATGCGTGACATCTTCTAACAACAATAATACAATCTTTGAATATAGTTGGCCATAAGTAACTGGAACGGAGAATTCTCTGTGCGGTTTCATATCCAGATAAGTGTCCACCAAAGGCACCTGAATGGCAATCATTCAATGCTTTCTTGGCTTCCTCATGCATGAGGCACCTCCCTAAAATCATATCGACACCACGATGGTAAAGAGTGTCGCCAATGATCAGATAATCTTTGGCTTGGTATCGAATATCTTGTTGTTACGAGCAAGAGGTATCAGGATGGAAAGTTTGGGTCTGGAGATAGATCAATATATCTCCATACCACGCGTCAGATGACAATAAAAGAAACAGAGATTCATACAAAATCGATGGTTCAGATGTTAAATCAATGGAGTTCGAGGGAAGGTCGCAAAGTAACTTTGCGAAAACTAGAGATTTCTTTGATTTGGACTTGATGAATTCCAAATCAAACTCCTACAAAATGACTATCCATTTTGAGTATTTTCCCCCAAGAAATTGACGTGACCAAATGTATGTCATAGGGTTGCAATCTGAAATGACAATTGTTTTCCGGAGCAGGATGTAATGGAAAAATCTTTGAATAGCTTGCGCAGCTGCCAAAGCTAGTTTCTCGACATAAGAGTACTTAATTTTTGTATCAATGAGATTGCAGCTCAAATAATAAATTGGATGTTCAATTCCATTTTCCTCTTGGACTAAAACCATGCCAATGGTTGTATCTGCAGCGGCAAGATACATGTAATATTCATTTTGATAATTTGGAGAGTACATTAATGAAGCTATAATCAAGGTATCTTTAAGAGCATCAAAAGAAACTTGCGCAACCTGATCCCAATGGAAGGGTATCTCCTTTTTCAAAAGACGCTTAAAACCCTTAGCCATCTTAGCATAATTAGGAATGAACCTCCTCAAAAAGTTAGCCTTCCCTTGGAGTCTCTATAACTGTAAAATATTTGAAGGTGGAGGCAAATCAAAAATTTCCTGAACCTTTAATGGATCGAGTCGAATCCCCTCTCTAGACACTACAAATCTAAGCAATCAACCAGAACCAACACAAAACACACATTTGTGTGGATTGAGTCATATCTTGTAGTGTCAGCACTGTAAAAATATTGCTCTCAAATGTTGTAGGTGATCAGTCCGGTTTCGTGAATGAGCAGGTAAATTGTCAAGGTAAGGTTTAACAATGTGCTTGATGTCATGGAAAGCATAGTTCATTGCCCTCTGAAATGTGGCCCCTACATTCTTCAAACCGAATGGGAGTGTCCTATATGTGGATGTGCCCCATGGACAAATAAAAGTTGTTTTAGATTGGTCCTGTGGGCGGATATTAATTTGATTGTAGCCGGAAAAACCATCCATAAATGAGAATATTTCGCATCTAGCACATTCGTCAATAATCTGGTTGATAAAAGGAGTAGGATAATTGTCCTCTGGACATGCCTGATTTACATCCCTATAATTGATGCACACTCGAATTTTCCCTTGTTTCTTCATGACAGGAACAATGTTGGAAACCTAGTCAGTAAGAGGTACAAGGTAAATGAAACCAATACGCAAAAGTTTTTCAACTTCTGCTTTAATTGTAGCGGCCTTCTTTGGATGAAAAAGTCGAAGCCATTGTTGTACTGGCTTGACATTAGGGTACATTTTCATTTCATGTTCAACAATACTAGAGTCAATGCCTGGAATCTCCTCGTAAAACCATGCAAATATATCTCGAAATTCACGAAATAGAGTACGGTAATTATCAAGTTCTGATGGAGAAGAAGATTTGCCGACATGAATGTTCTCTACAGCATTAAGCTTGGTTGAAATATTAATAGAAATAATTTCTTCAATATTTGACAGGTTTCGCTCAGATTCTAATGTGTTTATGAAAACTGAATTCGAAAGGAAATCAACAACTGAAGGGTGGTTTAGTTCATTTGAATAATATTTGATGTCATCTGGAAGATGGGAATGATGATGATAATATTCCCAACGTTCTTCTCCTATCATCATTGATTAGATGATTCCTTCATCCGTAGAATGTATACATGAGAAAGGATCTAAAGAAGTACCATATTCTAACGAACGGTCTACCCATGCAATTGGTGAAAGTGGATTTGGGTTTGCCACACAAGCCAGCGAAATTGATTGTTGTGCTAGCTCAATGGGGCTTAGTGACAAAACCTAAGTATTACTATCAACTTCATAATTTTTGGTAACCCTCCTTAAATCAGATGAGGTGGAGGAAATCATGTTGCAAGTCTCTTGATCCAGGTGGCTCCAGAGACACACATAGGACAAAGAGGGCTTATGAAAGCTCAAAAATAAAAGTGTTTGGATTATGCTCAAACTAGGTTCATGTTAAAGATCTCGTCGTCATGATCATGGTGGTGTGAACAGTTTGTCAATCCGAATCCAGATGAGGAAGATAGAGGCAATCAAAGTTTTGGTTGACTTTCGATGACTGGGCAGGTTAATGGAGACACAATTTGGACTTTTATGAGGGATGGAATCTGGCTAACTCTAGCCAGATTCCGAGCGAAATTTTTGCCTCATTAAAATGACTCCTTCGATCTAAATTTCAAAAATGCCTTTTAGTATTAAAAATTAAAAAAATATATAAAAAGGAGGGTGGTGGGCCACCACCCCCACTATCCCATGCATCTCCTCACCATATATATATATATATATATATATATATATATATATATATATATATATATATATATATATACACACCACAATGCATTTATGTGAGGCCGGCGGGGATCGAACCAGCTCGGTCCACGTGGGCCAGCGCCCACCGGGCGGCCCCATGAGATACGATCCAACAAAACCATTAATAAATGGACCCCAACGTACCATGCCAAATCAACGCGGAGCTGCGGGGAGTATGGGGGCGGGCTGCCCAATGCAGACCCGACCCCCCCAAAACCATATGCAGGTCTGTTTTTTTAAAACAATAAAATGTTAAAATGAGAGGGGTAGGGTTGACCACCCAACCCCTCCTCATCGAATTTCCTAACTTAACCATGGCGCCAAACTGCCTCCTTGTTAAATCCACCACAAAAAATTATATAACCTCTCATTTTGTTCAGTGCACCCAAGAGGTAGATGGAGGAACCAAGAGTTAGCACGGAAAACAAGGCAGAGTCATTTTTTATTAATTTTATGCAGGTGGAACCTTGATTAAGCATAATTTCCAAGAGGGTGAAATTTTCATAGTGTCCAAATTGGACAAACTTTATGTTGATCTTACACCTCTCGATGACATGAACCCGATGGCGCAGTCAGTTTTCTAATTTGAGAAATCTATTTATAGAGGACACAGATGAGGGAATCTTTGAGGAATCTTGGGGGAATCTAAAAGATTCCTTGAGCTCCAGATTCTCAATTTCTCCGAATTCAGAAATTTGACAATCGATTTTGCACTATTCGACGCCACAAATATGATGGTGTGTTTAGATTCTCCATTTTATCATTCTATTTTTCGTCCACTTTTCTAAGTGGAGTTTAGGTGTCAGCATTCATGTGCAAGCAGTTGTTTCCATGAGATACGATGCCGCGAGATTTGACATGCAACCAACTTCAAAAGCTTGACATCCTTCTTCAAATGGCCCCTAGATGTAATGTATATGCATTGTGTTCATGTACTTCTTTTTCTATGCATTGTACTGCATAGATCCCTATTTGATGTTTGATGTGGGATCTTGTTTCTTACTTGTTTTCATGATTCATGCTTGATGTGATGCGGAATAATCTGTGTGATGTACTTGCTGTCATGATTTGTCATGTTTTATTTGAGATCCCTTCGTCGTATGTTGATGGGATACTCATGTGTTGCCATGCATGTTTTCATTGAGATCCCTTTTATGCCATGTTGCTGGGATGATCATCATGCATGAGTTTTGTGTCATACTAATAGCTGTCTTTTGACTAAGAGTTCTTGTAGTGGAACATCTCTTGGAGCCACTCCTGCGTGAGGGCATTTTCATTGTATGATAGTGACATCACCTCTTATGTACATCATCACTATTGACAGCACTTAATGCAGTAGCCTACACCATCTTGACATCGGGGCCCAGAGACGTAGTCCCTCCTGGACGAACTCCATTATCAACATCTTGAGTTTTATGTTGTTGATGATTGTCATGTACCTTCTTCTTACAACATGCATACGTATTCATTTATGTTCTTTTAAAAATGCAATTTAACACATCATGAAAGTAAAAGATCTTGGAAGGCTCCTTTGTCACACCCAGACGTGGATCATCTCTACTCTTGCCACTTCCGCCAAATCAGATGGTAATGGTAGTGTAAAAGTACCCATTAGGGAAGGATCTTTAAAGAGACATACTCCAACACTTTGAAGTGACAGCGGGGGTCCATGTACCAACGTAATGCTTCTTGTAGCCTGTGAACTATTGGCAAAGAAGGCAAATTGATCGATAACTATGATTCCACCATTATGAGGGAATGCAATAGTATGAAAGTACGTGGAAACCACAACAGCCATAGCATATACCCATGGCCTTCCTAGTAAAATGTTGTAATCGAGAGGTCTGTCAACTATCTTAACTTCAACAGTAACTATTTTTCCTCCTAGTTTGATTTGCAGGTTACTCAAAATCCCACAAGGAGTATATGTTCATCCGTCAAAATCTTTTAACATGGTTGGTGATCGTGACAATGGCAGTGAACCAAGTGTTTTCTAGTAGCCCATTGACATAATGCAAGTAGATGCCCCCTCATCAATAATAGTTCGGTGAACATTATTATTGAGAGATTTTACTTGAACTAGGAAAGCTAATTGCGCTAGTAACTATGGTGTATATCCCGCATGGTTAAAAGCCACAAGATTGGAATCCGTAGGGTCAATTTCACCAATTGTTGACAGTAAAGCCTGCTTCTAGGAGGGACTGTTTTGTAACACCTCGAGTGTCGACATAACAGAAGGTGATTGAGAAAGGTCTTCCACTATGTTATAGTTCTAAGATGCTCGAGCTCGAGGATTAAATGTCGATTTATTCACAACTCTCTTTGGTGGTTTTACTGTCAATTCTGGTGTAATAAGTGGTGGAATATTTTCAGATGAAGTCGAAGTCGAAGGATTAGGTTGATCAGTGGCCTGGTTAGTCAACGATGATGATGGATTTCCATAATCTTTATTTCTCTTTGATACCAAAAATTTGTTTTATGGCTTTGTGATGGATAAAATGAGTACTTGGGATGTGGAAGCATGGTCTGTCGCAACCAAATGTGTCTCTGAGTTTGGAAACGGATCAGTCAACACTGCAAATGTGTTAGAAGTCTTTAGAAGTTTAGAGACTTCTGATGAGTGTGGACAATCTCTTGTAAAATGCTCATCATTACAGATTAGACATGGATAATGAGATTTCCTTGCCAAAGTAGAGGAATTAGATGATTTCTCTTTAGGGAAATTATCTTATTTCTCCTCTTTTTTCCCTTTCTTCTTGCCTCCTGGTTGCTTTGGATTTTTGCCTTTGTCAAATGACACGGCATTAACTTCGGAAGCAAGAGTGTTTTTTGATGCATTGGTATTTTGATTGGTAATGGCAAGAGTTTGACCAAATGGTCTTCCTACCATTTGCATGCTCAAAGAACTAATCACACCATCTCTTGCATGAGAGTTCTTACTCAATTGTGGAGGAGGAAGAACAGTGAAAGCTGGTCAAGGTGCATTGGGAATTTTGTTGTAGAGTGTGTCGGATTATGTGTAAATCAAATCCAAGTATTGTGCATGAGAAATTACTTTCTCTTCTCTGAAAACTCCAAATTTTTCCACATCCTCGGTGATTGATGGCAACAAGGATTTTATGAACCACTCAGCCAAAAGCTGATCAGGAACATATGTTTTAACCATTCGACGATGCCGCCACTCATGAATATGATATGATATATGGGTAGCAGTAATTTGTTTAAAGTTGGTTAGGAGTTTCGTTCCAGTCTCATATCTAATAGGTAACTGGAAGTGGGTCAAAAATGTGGTGGCTAAAGTCATAAAGTTTTCGAGAGAAGTTCATGGTAACTCAATGTATCATTTAGTAGCCAGACCAGTAAGTACCCTTTCGAAAAGACGGGGTGTGACTGAATCATCCTTTAAGGAGTTTGATGAACACCACAAATGAAAGGTCATGACATGATTTGATGGGTATTCTCAGAGATTTCCATTGAATTTCGGAATGTGAGAAGGTAATTTATGCAGAATCACTGGCCACCAAGGTGCATATAAGATTGGATCATTAGTGAGCCGATTTAAATCTAGTAATTCCAAAGTCACTAAAAATGGCAACTATCGATTCAAGTCAGGTTTAGCATACCCAGGATATGATGATTTTTCCTGAGCAATAGGTCTTTGCATACCAACATAGGGCATCTACATTTGGTAACCTTGATAAATTTGTTATTGAACAAATCTGGCATAAGGTGGTTGTTGATAACTAGGTTGAATTTGCAGTTGTCCATAACTTGCAAAGCCTTGATGACTAGGACCTTGGTAAGCTTGATAGTATTCAAACCCAGGTTGAACCTGTGGGGCAAGTCCAAATTGGGGTTGGAATTGATAGAATTGAGGATGTTGAAATTGGGGCTGCCACAGTTGTTGAATCAACTATTGTTGTTGTTGGTACTATTGTTGTTGATTTAATGGTTGTTGTTGCCCAACAGTGAAAGGTTGGCTAGATTGTGAATAAACTATACTAGTGTAAGCCTAAGTCAGTCCAGATAAGGGTATACTAACCTGAGGTTGTTGAACTCAGGACACAAGTGGTTGTTGTACAACAGCCTGAGAAACTTGAAATTCTTGACCTGAAACTTGTGGTTGCGAGGTAGAAGTACTAGTTTGTACCGGTTAAGATATAATAGTTTGAACTTGTGACTGTGGTAAAGTGGTAACAACAGGTGTAGTAGGAATAGTTGACACAGTTTGCATTGGTTGTGTTGGATACACAATCCTTGGTTGAACTGGCATTGTTGGTTGCCACTAACAAACTCGAATTCCAGGTTGACCTGAATACTGAGGGATACTACCATATGATGGTCCTCCATAGGAGAATAAGGTGAATAAGCATATTTCTCTCCATGAGGTGGCAATCCAATATTTAATGGATACATAGGTCTTTTTTAACTAGATTACCCAGCTTGATATTGATATGCAGGATCAAATTATTGAGTTCTTGTTAAAGAAGAACCTGGTAGAATTTCGGTTGAGGACATGGGTGTTGACCATGGTGTAGAAGCAGCCCCTGAGTGGGTTCCAGATAAATATTGGTAACCAACCGAGACAGACGATTCACCATATAGGTGTGACTCAGGTGTGGTAGAAAACATCGAAGAGGTTGCAACAGAAGATTCTACCGCAACTACATAAGATGATACAGTCTGGGATGTTGACGGTTGTTCATCCATAGTTAACTGACCCAAAAGTTGTCCTAAAGAATCAACAGGACTTGAAAAGAAGCAGGAACAAAAGGAGCAGTAAAATGAGGAGTATGAGGGTAAATATAAAGCCCAATTCCAAAGTGGAATGGGGTTCAAGGTGTAGAATCTTCTACCAATTCTTCCTCAATAGCAATTAAACTGGGTGGAAGAACTTCACCGTCTAGTCCATAAAAGATTTCTGGCGTTGATAAAGTGGAAGTTTTAGTAGTTACTGATGTTTAAGGGGTAACCGGTTGATCTTCTTCCGGTAAAGTAATAACTTATGAATGTTCAAATTCGAAGTCCAGATGTTCGGGTAAAAGAAAAACAGTTTCAGAAAGAGGTTCATGAACAACTTCAGGTTCAGATGTAACTTCTGTTTGAATTGTGATAAGTTCTGGATTAACTTCTGGTTTAACTAATTCAAGTTCAGAAGTAATTTCTTGTTGAGAAACTTCAAGTTGAGGATCAACTTGATGTTGAACAACTTCGGTTACTGTTTCACTAGGATCAGTGCTAATGTCCTCATGTAATTGTGAAACTTCTTCTTCAGAAACGGATGTACCAGAAATGGTTGCAGTAACTGGAGTCTTAGGTAATTCAGATGAAGAACTAAGAGTTCTTTCTGTACTTAGAAAAATAGATGATTCAGGTAATTCAGATGAAGAACTAAGAGTTCTTGCTGTACTTGACTCAGTTAAGCGAGATCGCTTTGACCGAAAAGGTGTAGCTTCGAGAGGCAAAGGCAGTTTATTCGCTATTCTCCGCAAATGATGGGGTAATGTTTGATGTTCCTCCATGATTGCTGATTAATTTTATTATCAAAAAGAAATAAACAAAAAGGGATAATCTAGGCAAAAGGTTTACCAAGCAACTATGAACTGCAAAATACCTCCGAGCGAACCAAGAAGCACGGGCAGGCAATCTTCCCGAATGTTGTGCTCAGTGTATCACAGTGTACAAGGCAGCCGAATCAGTTACCTAAGGATGGATAGCAACCTAGTGTTGTACTCCCATATATACTCAAAGTTACATGGAGGCCCAATCCATATAAGCATTGTCTAATGCAAAACTGCACAATGAGCACATTCCCATATACTTTACATACTGTAACACCACCCTATATACCTGAAGGTACATGGACGAGCTATGATATACTCACGTACGTGGAATGAGGTATCACACTCGGGATGTATTGCAGACAAGTTAGCAACAACTACTTTGTTTTACGACGCTAGAACACGTCTCTAGCCTAGAACCACTAAATGTTTTCGTTAATGACAATGCTCCATTAGGTAAATTGATGTTAATTTTAAGTTGATCTTGCTTAGGAATTTTCCTTTCAAGTTCACCATGTGATGTATTCTGAAATTACTAGGAATGAAACTATCATGATAAGCATTCTTTCCATTCAATTTAACGATGAAAATCCTAGCTACTTAGGGATAGAGCAATCATATTTATTTTGATCAAAGAGAAAAGAGCACAATATAATGCAATTTCCCTACACTATTCCTATCAACACACACAAACCTTTTCAATGCAACATGCATGTATTTCTTTTCAATTTCCTTAATGTGAATATGAACAAAAGGAAATATGCACATACTGTTGGGTTGTGTTATATTCTTTCCACAACTAGCCCACATAGTTAACCAGGGGGTTAGAGGTGGGGGCGGAGCCCCCCCTTTGTTGCGCCGATTACATAGAGGGGTGGTCATAGGGGGTTTGAGGGGTGCAAGTAACCCCACTCTATGGGGTCCAGGGCAGCGCCCTGGAAAATTTTGGTTTTGGACCCTATGTTAGGTTGGGCGGACCCACCTATGGTTTTTTGCATGATTTTCGCACATGGTTTTGGACGCGATGGTTTTCGGTCCATGGTATTGGATGCTTCAACATGTATAAATATGTATTGTAACATTGAAAGGAACATAATGAAAAATCAAGCTGGTAGTCCTGGTTTTTGGATCTAGGGGAAAATCTCTGTGTATATGTGTTTTATGTGTTAAGCTCTTGCATTGTTTATTTTCTATGTTTTAGAATTCGTATGCAAGTTATTTTTGTACAAGGTTAAAACCTACATTTGGTATCGGAGCTGTTTTGGCTTCAAGGGGACGTGTTTGTTGCTGAGGGGTTTCGCTCGGGACTATGGTAAACCCTGTTCAGTGGGAGATCTGTGAGATCGATTCTGGTGGTGAAAGAAGATGGTGAGCAGTGGAAAGATAGAGATCGAGAAATTTAATGGTCAAAGTTTTGAGTTGTGGAAATTTAAGATGGAGGATTTTTTGGTGGATAAAGATCAGTGGATCATGGTAGATCTGAGTACTAAACCAACGGGAGTGTTCGATGAAGAATGAAAGAAGTTGGATCAGAAGGCAAAGAGCACAATACAATTGTGTGTCTCAGATTCATTATTTCTTAATGTATCAGGGGAAGCTACGGCAAAGGCTTTGTGGGACAAGTTAGGGACTTTGTACCAATCTAAGTCTCTGGTGAATAAACTGCTCCTGCGGAAAAAGTTGTATAACCTGAGGATGAAAGATGGAGACTCGGTGATAGAGCATCTGAATGCATTTAATACTATGGTACGTTAGTTGGCATCTGTTGATATTAAAATTTCAGATGAAGATAAGTGCATCAGTTTGTTTTGTTCTCTACCAGATTCATTGGATAGTCTATTATTGCAATAGGTAGCAATGCAACTGCCTTGCAGTTTGATGAAATAGTCTCATCCTTGCTAACGGAGGAGATGAGACGGAAAAATATGGAGAGCCAGAATGGTGATGCCTTGTCTGTACAAGGACAGACCCAGAATAAAAACAAAAATAAGTCATCGAGTGGGAGATCTAAATCTAGAGGGAGATCTAAATCTCTAAGAAAACCTGTAAAGGTGGTGTGCTGGAAATGTGGAAAGGAAAGGCACTACAAAGGGACTGTAAATCTAAAGCTCCTAATAAAGGAAAGGGATCTGATGATGCTCCTTCTGCAGAGGCGAAAACCACCTTAGATGAAGGTGGGGATGTGTACTTGGCTTCTTCAAGTACATATGTAGATCATGAGGCATGGTTGATTGACTCAGGTGCATCCTTTCAGTTCAATCCCCATAGAGAGTGGTTCTGCGAGTATGAGAAATATGATGGTGGTGATGTATTCTTAGGGGATTATAGGAAGGCTAGAATCATTGGTCGTAGAGAAATAAAGTTGAAGTTGCAAGGTGGAAGGGTTAAAACACTTTAAAGTGTTCTGCATATTCCTGCATTGGCCAGAAATCTGATTTTTGTAAGCAAGTTGGATGATGCAGGTGTAAAAACAGTGTTCAAGAAGGATACTTTCAAGATGGTTCAGGGAGCACTGGTATTGATGTGGGGAGTTTGGATTGGAACTCTATACAAGGTTCAAGGTAGCACGGTTGTTGATGGGCGCAACAGTTCTGTGGTTCCTAAAAGTGGAACATAAAATCTAGTGGTCTCTGGAGACAAGACCATGCTGTGGCATCAAAGGCTTGGACGTATTGGAGAGAAGGGCCTTCGAATACTTCATGGTAAAGGTATGGTAGAAGGTATGAGTAATAGCTCTCTAGATTTTGATTTCTGTGAAAATTTTGTATATGGGAAGCAGAATCGGGTGAGTTTCCCCTCTGGTGGTAAGAGGGCAAAACAGATATTAGAGCTTGTGCACAGTGATGTGTTTGGACCTGTGAAGGTTCCATCACTCGGTAATTCTATGTACTATGTATCATTTATAGATGAATTCTCAAGGAATACATGGATATATTTCCTTAAGAAGAAATCTGAAGTCTCTGACAAGTTTAAAGAATTCAAGGCTCTGGTGGAAAACTAGACAGAGAAGAAGATAAAGGTGCTAAGGACAGATAACGGTGGAGAGTTTTACAATAAGGAATTTGAAGAATTCTATAAGAAGTGTGGTATAGCATGGCAAAAGACTACTCGATATACACCTCAGCAAAATGGAGTTGCAGAAAGAATGAACGAGACATTGATGGAAAGGGCAAGAAGCATGCTCAGTGGTGTCGGGTTAGGACAGGAATTCTGGGCAGTGGTGGTGGAGACAACATGTTACCTGGTTGACAGATCACCTTCATCAGCATTGGAGGATAAAACTCCACAAGAGGTATGGACTAGTAAGAAACCCTCTCTTTCACATCTAAGGGTATTTAGATGTGATGCATATGTACATGTTCCAAAGGAGAAACAAACCAAGTTGGATAGTAAATCTAAAAAGTGCATATTTATTGGGTATAAGGATTGTTTAAAGGGTTATAATATTTGGTACCCAATAACAAGGAAGGTCATGTACAGCCGAGATGTGGTGTTCAGAGAGGTGAAAGATGTTATTAAACATGAATTCCAACCAAAGGAACCTGAGAAGATAGAGTTTTAGCTAAAGGAGGAAGAATCAGACTCTACAGCAGAGGAGGAATCATAAAATGAAGAGCCACAAACTCCTGGTGTCAGAAGATCAATTCAAGAAAGAAGGTAGCCAGAAAGGTATAGTCCATCTGCTTTCTGTTCAAATTTTGCTTTATCTATTACTGATTATGATCCCAGAACTGTGAAGGAAGTAGTAGATTCAGAGGATGTTCACCAGAAGCAATGCAGATCAATGTGTTTATTTTAAATTAATTGGTGACCGTATTATTTATCAGGTCTTGTATGTGGATGATATGTGGCTGGTTGTTATAAAATTATATATTACAGAGCAATAAAACACATAAAATATTGCAGAAATATAAACATAGAAAATGCATAAAACTAGAGAGACACAGATATACGTGGCTCACCCAGTTTGAGCTACGTCCACAGAGAAATAGCTAGTCCTTCGATTTATATTATCCAGCAAACTGAAGAGATACAACCTATAGCATATCCAATGTAATTCCCTCTTCGCTCTCAATCTTCTCCCTCTTCCACACTCAGAATATAGATCTACATAGACGTAATACAATTCCCTCATATATAGAGAGGGATTGCCTTCTAGGGCAAAAAACCCTAAATTAAACATAAATTTTACTGTCATATCTCCACCTAATGAACGACCCAAATTGACTACGAAACTACAAAATTTTACAAGGCCCCACTGGACCCCCCTAAATATTTTACGGGTGGCGTTGCTACCCCATTTCGAACTGGGTTCCAATGCAACGATACCTTTGAATACAAAAGATAATCAGGCTCCACACCCAACAATCTCCCACTTTGAGACTAATTATAACAACTCCACCGTTGCTTCATCTGCTGGATAATGGCTCCACTTTGGACCTGGCTGTTTCTCATCTTCTTCATCATACTTGAATACCAATTGAAACTAAGCAAATTCTCAATTTCTCCCTGGTTACAACTTTTGTTAACATATCTACAGGATTCTGGCTAGTGTGTATCTTTTCCAGCTTCAACTGTCCATCTTCCAACGCTGACCGTAAGAAATGGTACTTGAGCTGTATATGTTTAGTCTTGGAATGAAATGCAAAGTTCTTTGCAAGATGTATTGCACTCTGGTTGTCACTGTATAACTTGCCCAACTCCTGCTTCTTACCCAATTCATCCAAAAACCTTTGTAACCAAATGTTGTTGCACTCCTACAGTAAACACACACCAGTTGTGCTCCTCCTGTTATCTCTATCACCTGCCATATCTGCATCAACATATCCCTGTAAAGCAATGTTTGAACCACCAAAGCATAATGCTTGATTTGTGGTACCTCTCAAATACCTGAGAATCCACTTCACCACCATCCAATGTTCTTTTCCTGGATTGTTCATGTACCTGCTTACAAATCCCACTACATGTGCAATATCGGGCCTTGTGCAGACCATTGCATACATTAAGCTTCCAATTGTTGATGCATATGGAACTTTAGACATATGATCCATTTCTTCCTGAGTCTTGGGACACTCCTCCTTACTTAATTTGAAATGGTTAGCCAAAGGTATACTAAATTGTTTTGCATTCTGCATATTAAACCTTTTCAACACCTTTTCTATGTACTCACTTTGAGACAATGTTAATTTGTGATTCTTCTTGTCTATAGTTATTCTCATACCAAGGATTTGTTTTGCATCACCCAAATCCTTCATTGCAAATTAGTTTTCCAATTTTCTTTTGAGCACATTTATTTCCTGCATGTTAGAACTTTCAACAAGAATTTCATCTACATAAAATAACAATATAATATAGCTACCATCATTTGTCTTTCAAGATAAACACAATGATCAAAGTGACATCTAGTATAACCTTGTTCAGACATAAACCTATCAAATTTTAGATACCACTACCTTGGAGCCTGTTTTAAGCCATACAAGCTCTTCTTCAACCTGCACACTAGTTTCTCCTTCTCTTTTACCTCATATCCTTGTGGCTGCTGCAAATATATCTCTTCCTCCAAATCCCCATGGAGAAAGGTTGTCTTTGCATCTAACTACTCAAGATGCAAATCTTTAACTGCTACTAGACTTAAAATAGTTCTGATTGAAGTTATTTTAACAACAGGATAAAATATCTCATCAAAATCTATACCCTTTTTCTGTGCAAACCGTTTCACCACAAGTCTAGCTTTATACCTTTTTCTACCTCCATCTTCTTCCTTCAACTTGTAAACCCATTTATTCTGCAATGTTGTTTTACCTGCAGGAAACCTGACTGAGTCCCAAGTCTAGTTATGTGCTAAGGAGTCCATCTCCTCTTTCATGGCTTGCTCCCACTTCTTCCTTGTTTCTACCTGTACTGCTTATTCATAACATTCTGGTTCACTTGAATCAGTCAACAATACATAATATAATGGAGGAGAGTATCGTTCAGGGGGTCTACTTATCCTGGTAAATCTTCTAACACCACCTTCAGGTGTTTAAGGTGTTTGTTGCTATTGTGGTTGTTGTTCTGGATGTTGATCATTATGGTTTTTAGGCACCATCACTTTTTCTATGATCTTGTCAAGCACTGTGTATTCTCTGTTTTTTTCCAGTTTCTTTTCCTACAGCTGATCCTTCTACAAAACCTTTTCATTGAATATGACATCTCTGCTCCTAATGATTTTGTGTTTTTCATAATCATAAAAGTGATAACCAAAATCATTAACACTGTATCCAATAAAGGTACATTTCTTTGATTTTGCCTCAAGCTTTGTTTTGTTTTCTTTATTGATGTGGACAAAGGCTTCACAACCAAAAGTCTTTAAAAAAGAGTCGTTTACCCTTTCACCTATCCATGCCTCCTCTATAATACCACCATCCAAGGAACTTGAAGGCCCACTATTTATTAGATAAACAGCAATATCTACAGCATCTGCCAAAAATTGTAAAGAAATCCTGCATGCAATCTCATGCACCTTGCACGCTCCATGATTGTCTTGTTCATCCTTTCTGACACACCATTTTCTTGTGGTGTTCCTGGAACTGTCTTCTCTCTACGAATTCCATTCTCTGAATAGTACCTATCAAACTCTTTGTTGCAATATTCACCTCCATTGTCTAATCTGAGACACTTCAACCTTTTTCCTATCTCATTTTCAATCAAAGGTTACCATTTCTTGAAAATATCAAATACATCAGATTTATTTCGAATACAATAAAACCAGGTTTTTCTAGTTGCATCATCAATAAAGTAACATAATAATAAGAGCCACCAAGAGATGATACCTGAGAAGGTCCCCATACATCTGTATGCACAAGATCTATTTTTTTGCTCTTCTTTTCTTTCCCAACTCTAAGGAATTTGACTCTCTTCTGATTTCCATAAACACAATTCTCACAAAATTTTAAATCAACATGCTTCAAACCTGGAAAAACATTTCTTCAGTGAAGAATCTGCATCCCCTTCTCACTCATGTGCCCAAGCCTATGATGCCACAATGTCGTATCTTCTCCTGTAGAGGTTAAACCATTAACAAATTAGAAATACCATTGCATAAATACAATGTACCAACATTTTCTCCTTTTGTTATTACCAAGGATCCTTTTGTGACCTTCCAGGTTTTATCTGTAAAAGTAGTCACACAACCTTCACCTCCCAGCTACCCAGTTGAAATCATATTTTTCTTAAGATCTGGGACATGCCTTACCTCCTTTAATAGCCATTGATTTCCATTCTGCTATTTTATGAAAATTGTACCCATTCCAACGATTTTACAGGGTTTATCATCACCCAATCGAACCTATCCAAAATCTCCTTGAACATAATCATGAAAATGTTTCCTGTCAGGTGTGGCATGGAATGAGGCCCCTGAATCTACCACCCAGGCATCAATAATATTTTCTAAATAAAGAATCAAAGCATCTTGCAATGCATCACCTGTCACATTCGCTTCATGATTGTTTTCTTGTTGTGCATCTCCTCCTTTTCCCTTCCAAGATTTGCAGTCTTTCTTGAGGTGTCCTTTCTTCCTGCATTTCTAGCACACTATCCCCAATCTAGGCTTGGATCTGTCTTTTCTTGACTCACTATGATATCCTAGGCTGTTATGCTCTTAACCTGCAAGACGATTACCAGAATCCAAATATGCGAAGAAATATACAAAGAACATAGAATAGTGAGAAACAAGAGCAAGTATTTTATTATTCAGAAAGCAATGTTCACTTGCCTCTTCGAGGGGTCAACCTCCAATAGAGCAGAGCTCGATTACAACATAAGACATGACGCTCCTCGTAGGGAGTCTCTATCCTTTATATATGACTCATACATGTAATACCATGGATCAATACCATGGTTCTTATTAATACCATCTATCTAATACCATGGCCCATTTGCAACTAACTGTGGTCCCATCATTAATTGCGGGTTAACCACTTAAAATTATTAATATGGGCTTTATTGACTCTTTACTTAACTATAACTATGACTCGATCCTACTACATAAATAAGGGGGTTAGGGTGGGACCCTAACATGCCCTCCCCCTTGAGAATAGCCTTGTCCTCAAGGCTGAAGCTGCGGAAACTGCTGAAGAATAGTGGTTGGTTCCCAGGTTGCATCTTCTAGAGAGGTGTCTTTCCACTTGATGAGGACTTGCCTGATCATGCAGCCACGCAAGTGCCGTTCTTGTGTGTCTAGGACCTGTTTAGGTTGGAGCCAGATTGACCCTTCTTCATCCAATTCAGGTAGACTGGTTTGAATTCTGCAATTGTTCCCAATCACTTTCTTGAGGCATGAGACATGGAAAACTGGATGGATTTTTGCAGTGGGTGGCAAAGCTAGCTTGTAGGCCACTTCTCCAATGCGCTGAAGTACTTGATATGGTCCGTAGAATTTTGGAGATAGTTTATGACAACCCTTGTCTTTGAGTGAAGTTTGCTTATATGGTTGCAGCCTCAAAAATACCTGATCCCCTTCTTGAAATTGGCGCTCTGAGTGATGCTGATCTACCTGTTGCTTCATGCGATTTTGAGCTTGATGAAGATTCTCTCTAAGATGGGCGAGCATGGTTGTGCGGTTTTGTAGGAGTTGATCCACTGCTTGTACCTTTGAGCACGCCTTGATATAAGAAGTAGGGGAAGGAGGGAATTGACCATAAACTGCTTCATAGGGAGTCAATTTGGTAGTGGCAAGATAGTTGGTGTTATACCATTGTACCCATAGATGTTGCTTTTCTGAAGTGAAACACCTAAGGTAGGTTTCCAGACATTTGTTGACGGCTTCAGTTTGACCATCCGTTTGTGGATGATAGGAAGTACTGAGTTTTAGTTGGGTGCGTTGTACCCTGAAGAGTTCCTGCCAAAAATTACTGGTGAAGATCGGGTCACGATCAGACACAATAGAAGTGGGCATGCCATGCAATTTGAAGATCTGATCCATGAAAGATTGAGCGACCAAAGTCGATGTAAATGGGTGGGGTAGGGCGCAGAAATGAGCATACCTAGAAAGTCGGTCCACAACCACCATGATGACTGACTTGTTTCTTGACTTTGGAAGACCTGTAATGAAATCCATAGAAACCTCCATCCATATGTCGGGATGGGCAATGGTTGTAATGTGCCTGGTGCTTTGACAGTCTCCCTTTTGTGGTGTTGACAGACATCGCATTCCGCTACAAAAGTAAGTGTTGGGCGATTTAGTTGTCTGCTAAATCACTGTCATTTAATTTATCAATACGAGGAATCGTAAACTTAGAAGCAAACCAATATATATGGGACCTTAGATGAAACCGGTGTAAGAAGTTTGTTTAGAATGGAAATGCATATTACAAATCTAAACTATCAGATCTATTCTATGAAAGCATAAAAATAATGTTTGATCAATGGAATTATTCTACTTTAGAAGATAGAGAAGAGTCTCTTGTTCAAGAGTCCTGGTTGTCCTTCTACCATCTTTCTATAATAACATTGCCAAACACCTAAGAAAGCAGGAAAGAAGGCATGTAAATGAAAGCAAGTAAATATTGTTTTCAGTTCAGTTCTTAATGGAGAAGAGTCTCCTAACTTAGGAGGACTTGATTTCTCTAGATACTGAAAGGGAATCAATATTCACATAAATGTAATCTAGGAAAGCATAAGAGAAAGTAAATCTTATTTCAATTTAATCTAGCTCATGGAGAAGAGACTCCTAACTTAGGAGTTCCTAGTTTTCCTTCTCACATCAAAACTAGCTATTGAAAGGAGATCAACCTTCACACAACAAAACATGGCCATATCATGAATTCATACTAAAAGTATCTATAAGTATTTACAAGAAAGAAATAAGATGAACATCATAATTGAAATTAGTATATTCACAACATTATTCTACAACAAAGTGCACTTATCTCAGTATGGGGATCCTTCCATTCCTCAATGAGCACACATGAACAACTATCACACCTTAAGAATCAAACAACACTCATAACTCATGATTTGGAGAAAATGGTATTATTCATGTTGAATGAACATAAATCTAATGCTAATGAATAACTAATAATTGTTCTCTCCCTCCTCCTCCTTCATTACATGATTTGGAGGATGCTCCTCTTATTTATACATGAATTAGGGATATCTACTCAATAAATGTAGATCCCTTAAATATCTACTAGACCCACACTTGTCTCAACTTATCCCTAAATACTAGAAACAAATCCCATGACACATCAAAATCTCCATGATCTTTCTCCTTGGAATATGGTCCACCTCTTGAGTTGAAATTCGAATTTGATCTTAGGAGGCCACATAAGGGTGCCTTGGAAGCTTCCAAATGATCTACACTTGTCATCAAACTCAAGCCACTTTTAGGTATAAGCAAATACATGTTATTTCTCTAACTTTTAATCATAAATTCACTCTAAATACATGAAATTAATAACTTTGGAAAATGAGAATATAAACTCATATGGTAATAGAAATATAGGGTGATGTAATGATAATATGGTGAAATGAGATGGCAAAATGAGGATAAAAGGTGAAAATGGAGTGAAAATTAAGGTTAATTTGGAGGCCCAACATACTCCCCAACTTAAGTTATTGCATGTCCTCATGCAACCTATTGCACTGATCATGATTTGATCTTTTGAATTGTCTTGCTTTTACATGAACTCTGGCTGATGTCAATTTTTTAACTTCACATATTTTCCTTTTTGACAACTTTGTTCCTTTTTTTTTTTTTTTTTTTTTTTGCAAAGTCTTCTCTCTTAAAAACATTTGCTTGCAACATATTATTTTGGTTGGTTCTTGTGTGACAACCAAAATTTGTTTAGTATTGATTCTTGTGTAACAATACTTTCATTATTTTTGTGTTGCATCAAAAGACTTTGAAAACATTTAATCGAGTGCAACATATTAGTTTGGTTGGTTCTTGTGTAACACCCAAAATTTACTTAGTATTGGTTCTTGTGTAACAATACTTTCATTGTTTTTGTGTTGCATCAAAAGTCTTTGAAAACATGTAATCAACATTTCTTTCTTTGATCATTATTTGCAAAACATGTAACATTTGAATCATAATGCAATAGTAGTTGTTTGGAAAAAGTATGTTGGTTAGAAAAAGTATGTTGGGTAGGATGATATGTGTAGAAAGGATATATATGACATATGGAAGGTGATAATGGAATATGGATGTGAATATGAACATGGTGAAACATTTTCCAAAAATTATAATTTTAGTATTAAAGGAATTGTATGATAAAAAGCTATGAAAGAACATACCTTTACTTACCTGAGTGGACAAGTTGTGTATATGTAGAAATGTGTAGCTCCTCCTGTTGAATCATGGAATGAAGAATACAAGAATGTGATATGTGTCTTGGTTGCATATATGATGGATGAAGTCGAGAATGTAGATCCTTTATTACAGCTACTGAAACTGTTCCAAAGTAATCTGCTCCTGAGTCATATAGTCTTCATCTCGTCCCATATCGTGGCACAATTCTTTCCATGTGAATGAATGTGTCGATGTCGAACATGGAAAGAAGTCATTGGATTACCGACCATTGATGAATGTCGTTAACCAATGCGAGGCAAACTCACCATTAATGTCAATGAGTGCCAAGGTACCCAAGTACATCTTGCGAAGTGCGAATGAATGAGCTGATGTCGAGCCACTTGCAAGATCCAACAAACAAGGGACATTAATGTATTCCCATTGTTCGTTGGCGAGAAGACTTGCCATTAGGACATGGAAGCCTCAAGGTACTAATAGTGACTCTAGTCTTTATCCCAGATAAGGTGCTGAGGTCGATGGGTCAAGACTTGTTGAAAGGTGGGCCTTAAGGAATCCCACATCAGTCAACGAGAGTTCGTACAAATGATTGGTAGGGCTATAGATACAAGATGTTATGGTCAAACAGTTTTTATGGCAAGGAAATCAAGGCAATGTAGAGATATGGATGGTTTATTCATGAGGGAAAAAGATGAACTGAATGGAGGTAAAAATGTATGCGACTCAGAAAAGTAGACATGTATGAAGTCATGATGGCGAATGTAAAGGGAAATGAGGTGAATGCTTATTAACTAAAGAAGCATGGATGCAATGAAGATACTGGCATCTAAAAGGCTTGCAAGTGATGGATATGATGACACTTTCCCCCTTGGCTTATCCGAAAGCATGTCCTCATGCTTGAAATGGGGTCTTTAAAAAGACACTGTTTGCGTGTGCTCATTTGTTTATCTTCCTCGAACCTGCAAAAACTTAGTACTTTTTCTGCAATGAAATGTAAGTTTATCATAATAGAGAGGTGATCAATCTCTCTATTTATGAAATTTACAAAAAGAAACTGAGAATTGGTACTAATGAAACAAATTCTTGAAAGAAAAACCAAAAGAATATTTACCTGTCTCAAAACTAGTGCCTCATTTTACCTGTTATGTCTTGTCAGCAATTTCTTCAATCTTGAACTGTTTCAAACTATTTTTAAAGCTTTCTCATTGTGTAGATCTCGCCAAGACCTTTCCAATGATGCTTGAATCGTCTAAATCCGATGTCGTATGAGAAAGTTGTGCTTATTTGAAATTTGGGTGAAACAGTGAAATTTGTCATAAGGTTTCTCAGTTGCAGGATTGCGCCCTTCCTACAAAATAGGATCTACTCAACGGATTTGATTATGGATTTACGCCAATTTTCGTTCATTGATCGGGGGCAAGCTTGACAGATTGTGGTCATATGTATTTGTTGTGGGTGTGTTTGCTGTCATGCATTATGTGAAAAAGTTGAATGTGGAGAGGAAATCTTATTAATAGCACATGCGTATAAGTTTTGCCGATTCTGTTAACAAATTCTGCAAGTAGTGGCATTATTAGTCTGTCGGGTGCTGTTGGAAGCTCGTTCTATTCACAAAGGAGATTCCAACCAATTAATGATGAAATTATTGAGATGTGAAGTGGATGCCCGGTGGCCAGTGTGGGAGCATGAGTGGGTATGCCGCATGTTATCTTCGATAACTTCAGGTTTAAATGCTCTGGTAGACAGGAAAGCAATCCAACGATTTTCATGCTACCATTGTGCAACAACATGGGACACTGCATGAGATGTCTAAAGGCCGGCGCTTAATGTGAATTCTGTGCATCAATATATTCTTTCAAATTTGAAAATGAATGCATATTCAGTAACCCTTAGAAATGATGTAACTCTATTTCTTACCATTATTTTCCATTGCTGTCATTTTTCATATGCCTAGTGGGAGAATTCAACTTGTTTATTACCGTGGCATGGTGAGGTTGCAGTCCATCTCGTGCGAAGTGACCGTCGGAGTCAAACAACCCGAGGTAGCATGGAGCAGGTCGATACTACTGACGCTGCATTTGTTGGCTAGAAAAATGGCTGACGCTCTTTCATCATAATCATCAAATCGCTCCTGCACAAATCGCTCTCAACAGATATCGGAAATTATTCTACAAAACCTGCAGATTATCGCTCTCTTCCCCAACAGTTGCACTCAAGCATCCCGTGACGAGAGGAGAAGTGGCAACATCACCATCGCAGAAGCTGGCGTGGAAATAACAAGACGAATTTTATGGAAAAAGAAATATCCTGAGCGATTTTCTGCGATACTTTAGCCTCTTTACCATTTAATGTCACGTAGAAATTGCTCAGTCAACAAACAAGATATCATAAGCAGCATTCACGTTGTCAATGTTCGTTGGTAATTGTGCGGCTACGCATTTGCTGGCATTTCCAGCGCCTTCATGAGTTTTGTAAACAGAAATTTTCTATTAAAAAAAATAATAATAATAATAATAATAATCCAACGCCCATCTCAATGCATGAAGCTCTTCAGCACTTCATTAAAGACTGCCTTAGATTGTGGACGTCATTGAGTGATTAGACAGCTAGGAAATCACTGTATAATGTTGAACAATAATGAATTGTCATGTAGATTGAAATTCTTATCACTCAACATATTTATAAATAGCGAGGGCCTCTGCCTAAAAATATTGAACGAACCAACTGTTATGTCAACGACGTGTTTGCTCATCAGTCTTATACCGATAATTTTTATTCAGTTAAAACTATTCCACCAGATTTCCAGCTAACAAAATTGATTTGCCAACTATTATGCCCCACGCGGCTACTATAATACATCACGCAGAAAATTTGTGTAACTGTTATGCTCTGCCGATTCTATTAAGCAAACCACACCAACAATTGGAAATGCCAAATTCATTTTTTATTTGAAAGCTTGTTTTTTTATTTTATTTGCGGGGTTCATTTTTATTGCAGGTTTTTAAGTTGAGCCGAAGCTTGAGCAATTAAAATGTCAAATTCGATCACCATATTGGATCATACAAGATTCATGTTTCCTTTAATCGTTTGTTGATTTTTATGGAATGGGAATTTTTTTTACAGCTTGCTTTGCATTTGGGAGTTCGAAGAAATATTATGCAGTGCCAAAAAAAACAAATTAAGTTGCAGGACGCCAAAGCTCCAACAAATTCAATCACTACCTCAACCCACAGACTTTTCGTTCTACAATTTTGTGGCGATTAGCGCAACCAAATTTATCAGGTTTTCATTTTCGTTTGATTGCAGGGTTAATGAAGGTAGAAAACAAGACTTGCAGACTCGTCATTTCTAATTTGTTTATTCTCCAGCGTTTGACCTTCATTTTGTGGAATGCATTTTCTCGGGCCTCTTAGGTTTTGTTTTGAGTTAATTTTTTATGCATTTATTTTCTTCCAAACACCGAAATGGTTTTGTTTTTAATGTTTTATATGTTTTTGTGTGGTGTTTTTTTAATGTTTTTTTTTTAATCGTTTTATTTGTTCTCTTTGATTTGTTTTATATATAAAAACAAAGAAATCAAAAATCATTTATTTAATAAATAAATTGGAGATCAGTTTTTTTACAATCAATAGCAATTTTTGATCTCCTAGTTATTTATCTAGATCTATGATTTTTATTGTATAATTTCAAGGCTAACTTGTTCAATTTCCTTTTCTGATCTGTCGCAACAAGGCACAGGAGGAGAGCATACTTATTCAAACTGAAAATATGATCCTACCTACTCTATGCTAATTGAAGATTACAAACTATTACGTGTAATTAAATTTCCAGTGTAACCATTCACGCAATAGTAGTAAAAATATATTCATTTTCAATTTCGCAATTCTAAAATGAAAATATACAAGGATGATCGAATCTAGTTTTTGTAAGTATGATCTAATGAAATAAAAACGAAATCGATCTGACCTTGTACTTGTTTGAAACCATCGAAACCACTTGTCGATAAGGCTTTCATAGGCGTGATTTCCATTCTCATTCAGATCATGCTGCAACTTCTCTTCGTCCTCCTCATTCTCCTGTTCAAACAATGGTTCATCGTCAGATATACAGGATGATTCTTCAAATGTTAATTCATTGTTTTCTTCTAGAGGAGTAGTTAAGCTTTTGGCTGCTGTCAAGATCTCTTTTTCGCAAGAAGAGGAGATCCTAACATTTGCTAGGATCTGAGCGAGTTGTTCCAAACTTATACTCATCGTTTTTCCATATATACATATGGATCTTTATTGTGTTTTTGCTTTTTTTTTTAATGGGGGGGTTTTTTATTTCCGTTCTATTTCTATGTTTTCTATATGAGAATAAACTTAAATGAAAATTCCTAAATGCAATTAACCCTAAATGATCCTAAATAAAAATTCTTCCTAAACAATCTTCTTAACTAGCTTACATCTAAGTTTGCTTTCCCCGGCAACGGCGCCAAAATGTTGGGCAATTTAGTTGTCTGCTAAATCACTATCATTTAATTTATCAATCCGAGGAATCGTAAACTTAGAAGCAAACCAATATATATGGGACCTTAGATGAAACCGGTGTAAGAAGTTTGTTTAGAATGGAAATGCATATTACAAATCTAAACTATCAGATCTATTCTATGAAAGCATAAAAATAATGTTTGATCAATGGAATTATTCTACTTTAGAAGATAGAGAAGAGTCTTGTTCAAGAGTCCTGGTTGTCCTTCTACCATCTTTCTATAATAACATTGCCAAACACCTAAGAAAGCAGGAAAGAAGGCATGTAAATGAAAGCAAGTAAATATTGTTTTCAGTTCAATTCTTAATGGAGAAGAGTCTCCTAACTTAGGAGGACTTGATTTCTCTAGATACTGAAAGGGAATCAATATTCACATAAATGTAATCTAGGAAAGCATAAGAGAAAGTAAATCTTATTTCAATTTAATCTAGCTCATGGAGAAGAGACTCCTAACTTAGGAGTTCCTAGTTTTCCTTCTCACATCAAAACTAGCTATTGAAAGGAGATCAACCCTCACACAACAAAACATGGCCATATCATGAATTCATACTAAAATTATCTATAAGTATTTACAAGAAAGAAATAAGATGAACATCATAATTGAAATTAGTATATTCACAACATTATTCTACAACAAAGTGCACTTATCTCAGTATGGGGATCCTTCCATTCCTCAATGAGCACACATGAACAACTATCACACCTTAAGAATCAAACAACACTCATAACTCATGATTTGGAGAAAATGGTATTATTCATGTTGAATGAACATAAATCTAATGCTAATGAATAACTGATAATTGTTCTCTCCCTCCTTCTCCTTCATTACGTGATTTGGAGGATGCTCCTCTTATTTATACATGAATTAGGGATATCTACTCAATAAATGTAGATCCCTTAAATATCTACTAGACCCACACTTGTCTCAACTTATCCCTAAATACTAGAAACAAATCCCATGACACATCAAAATCTCCATGATCTTTCTCCTTGGAATATGGTCCACCTCTTGAGTTGAAATTCGAATTTGATCTTAGGAGGCCACATAAGGGTGCCTTGGAAGCTTCCAAATGATTTACACTTGTCATCAAACTCAAGCCACTTTTAGGTATAAGCAAATACATGTTATTTCTCTAACTTTTAATCATAAATTCACTCTAAATACATGAAATTAATAACTTTGGAAAATGAGAATATAAACTCATATGGTAATAGAAATATAGGGTGATGTAATGATAATATGGTGAAATGAGATGGCAAAATGAGGATAAAAGGTGAAAATGGAGTGAAAATTAAGGTTAATTTGGAGGCCCAACAGTAAGGATGTCCTTTTTCATGCCTGTCCAAAAAAATGATCTTCTAGTGCGAGCATATGTCTTCTGAAAGCCTAAATGTCCTCCAATGGGGGATGAGTGCAATTCTGCGAAAATGCGGCTTTTGAGGGTGGATGTTGGTGATATTACAACTTTGTCCTTGTAGCGAAGAATCTCATCCTACCACGAGTAGCCCTTGGTGGAATTTGGATCCACCTGCAATTGAGTAATGAGTTGGGAGAGCCAGGGACGTGAAAACCATTCCCTGCAAGCCTCTTCAATCCATTTTGGAATGGGAAGAGAAAGTGCGAGCAGGGTACTTGTTACAGGGAAAAGTGTCTATGGAAAACTGTTAATCCCACTAAGGTGTGGTAGTTACCTTAGAAACAAACAAATTAAAGCTACTTTCGTTTTTCCTTTATGAAATATAGATGAGAGAAGGATAAAGGAGACCAACCTCTGTCTTGCGCTTGGTTCCTAGTTCGATTCCTCTCTCTTCTGATAGTCCTTTTCTATTTGCTTCCTTGTACGCCCAGCTTCACAGAGTACCTGTAGAATCAAACTAGCATAACACTATACAAGAACATGGATCTATAATCATAAACAATCTAGGATCAGATGTAAATTGACCATACAAATGCATGAAACAGAAATGACACAAGAGTATGGAGGAAAACTTGAATAGGTTTATTGATAATCAAGAAAGAGCCAAGAGAGTTACAACCAGTTGTTCTGACCCAACATCATCCTCTCAGAAAGTAAGCCCTTCTTCACCTCATGCAAAGCTTAGATCACCCAACACTATGATGTTGCCTCAAGAAACCAACAACAATTCCTTACAAGATGCAAAATTCCAGCCTCTGGATCTCTAGGATGAGGGATCCATATATAGATATCTGAAAGGGAGATGAGTCAGCTTGTGATTTGATTAGTGTCTTCCCTCTGGTAGTTCTTGCTTCCACTTGGAGATTGATGATCTCTTACTCATCCTTGGTCGAATTCAGAGAGGCAAGTGTCACAGAAGAAGTTTCTGGAAGATTCCATGCCTCTCCACCTCGCAGATTGACACTGCCATTTGTCACTTCTCGCCCATCGCACCCCATAGAAGGGCTTTTTGAAATACAACGCACCCACAGAGTGTACTTAGGTGAGATGCAACACACTTTGCCTATGGACCAAGTGAAATGATCCTGTTTTGACCAGTTCTGAGCAGTTTTTCATGGAGAACTTCTGGGAGAAGCTATAATCAGTTGACCTTGTTCTTTTAGGGGTTAGAACAACACTTTTAGGGACTTAGGATCCCTTGGTTTATGGACATTTTATGCTTGGGGTTGTAGTACCCAAAAATGTCTATAACAGTTGCCCCCTAAAGCATGAGTTCGTTAATCTTTCTTTTGATGTCGGGTGAAATGCTTTATCATGAGGATCCGAAGTTCTTTCAAGCTGGGAGGAGACCTGTAATAAGATACAATACAATACATTATCTTCATAATATTTTCATGATCTAGCTGAGGCGGGCATTCCCATGCTCAGCTTTATAAATTCATTTTCATGTACATAGGACAGACAATCGTCTGAGTGTAGACTGATGATTCTGGTAGAGCGATCATCCCTTTGATTGGATGATTATCTGTGCAGCAATGATGTAAATTTGATGTCTTTATTTCCCTGAATATATATCGCAGCCCGGATGGATGAAACTAGATCTTGGGTCTTCAATCTCATTCGATCTTCACTCGAAGTACAAGTCGATCCATGTGAGAGATGTTCTGGAGTTGAACATGGAAAGACATCGCCTGATTACCAGCCAATGATGTAAGCTGTTAACAGGCGCGAGAGGAATCATCGATAATGATAATGACCCTCAAGGTACTGCAGTACAATTCACGTGGTGTGAATAAAGGACTTGGCGTCGAACACCATGCAAAATATTTCGGTCGAAGGCCATTGATGTAAACCTGTCTCCAGAAGTCTGAACTTGCCATTGAGGCATGCAAGCTTCAAAGTACTGAAAGGGGTGTTCCTAGATCAACTTCTTGGATAATGAGCTAATGTCGATAAGAAGCGATCCGTCATAGGAGGGCCTTAATGAATCCCACATCAATGACACAGAACGGAGCAAATGATTTTAATGGAGTGTTGTGCTCTACAACAACCCCCCATTTCATATCATCTTTACTTATAAATATTAATGTATGAAATGGGTCCCTTTAGAATTTAATTTGCTATCAATGCTATTATAATCCAAAAAAGTCCAATAAATGAATAAATGCACTTTATAAAACTTTCTGGGCAAACCCTTAAAAGAAATCGTGTAATGATTTGTCATTGCGATAAAGCGATCGCAAGATCGCATATCGCAATGACACATGAATTATAATTAAGCACCCCAAAGTTTTCCGCCGATGCGCATTCGGCGCATTCGGCGATCGGCGATATTCCATGTACATATTATAATGCCCCATGCCAATAGTCCCGACGCGATACGTATTCGGCGAATTCGGCGATCGGCAACACGCTACAACAGTTGTGATGTTCCCAAAGACTTGTCCCGATGCGATGCGCAATCGAGAATCGGGTATCGGTGGCAATCTCACCCAAGTCTTATTGCGCTCAAAGCTTTTCGCCGATGCCATATCGCATTCGGCGATCGGTGATATCCAATACACACCATTAAAGCGCACTAATCACACCCCCGATTGCGATCCAATAAAGCGCAGTTTTCGACAAAGAGCCGTTAAGTGATGGGATGGCGCAATTCATTTTTAATAAAAGCTTGATCGCTCACGCAATCCTTCATCTATGCTCAACCGCCAAAACGTCCATTTCATGCTTAAGTGAATCGTTCACCCAAATAACGAAATAACGATATAATGGGCATTTAAGGAAGATAGATTGAAAACTGCTAATTAATAAGATCATGTCCTAAAATCTTTTTACGGATTCTATCCGCGCCCATTTTAAAAGCTAAATCCTTCAGTTATGCATCTATTCATATGTGCTGTATCACTTAAGAGTTTTTCATCGCTATCTCTGTGTATTACGCCCAATTGCCTCTTTGTGCAGAATTCATTCACAGAAGCTAGGCCTGAGAAGATGGGAAAGAAGTCCAAGAAGACTGCAGGTGCTTCCGCAACACCAACTGCAGGACAAGCGGCCGCAAATAAGAAGAAGGGACTAATATCCGATACCACATGCACGAGGCTCACCAGAGTTACTTGGCAGGGAACTTATAACCTAATTGAAGCTGAGCAACCAGAAAAGGTAGTCACAGAGGCTAGTGTGGACTTACTCAAGAAGTCTGATGCAACTCTCAAAGATTTGGCCGACTCTTTCCTTCACAGGATAGCGGCCAGAGAATAGATTCTTCCCTATACAGACGTTGTGCGATGGGCGATTGAAGAAATCCCCATATTGGACAGAAATTTTAATACCAGATATGGGAGGATTTTCGGATCATTCAAGCCAGATGACCTAAGGCAAATGTATCATTTGCCCGAGCCAGAGAAAATATATAACAAGGCCTTCTTGGAGAAGTTTGCAAGCGAGAATGAGGTCGAATCTGAACCTATCAAGGATTGGAGGCAAAATCCCAACAAGCACAAGCACGAATCCTCCGGTAAGTACTTGGTCGATTCTTTGGCTTCTCCTTATTGTTATGTGGAGAATATGATGTGTAGGTTGTGGGGATTGCATGATTCTGCCAATTTTACCATTGAAATGGTTCCTTTAATGGAGGCAGCAGTAAATAGTTGGATTATGGATTGGGCTACTATTCTTTCGGATAAATTAGCAGTAGTTGTTCGTGATTTTAGATCTCAGACTGTTGTTTCAGAAAGGAAAATTCCCCCGTTCTACTATAGTGCATATATCTTAGACACCCTTTGTTTCAATTCCGAATTTCCTGTCCTCGGGTGGAGGTGGACTGCACAGGACCCTTCACCCATTCATATATATCATCAAAAATTGTGGAAGTCTTCTTATAAAGACCACCTGTATCAAATATGCAATGGTTTTATGGTGCCCATTTACTATTCCATTCTTGATAAACCCATTTCAAAAATTTCCTATCAAGCTTCCTTTGATTTACCAGCAGTAGCAAGTTGGTTTGGAGAAGAAAATTTCACCTATATCAGAGTTTTCGGCAGTGAAGCCGACCCACATGTGCTTCCTCTATATGTTCCAGATAAGTTGTTAGCAAGGGAAATTGCATATCAAATCATGGCTGAGAGTACTACACAGACTCTCAAAAGAGAAAAGAAGAAGGGATGGCCATCTTTTCCCTTCAGATGCGGTGTTTATACTCTGCATGATCTTAAACATGCAGAAAAGGAAGCCACAAAGCTTCAGTCTTTAACTCTGGCCACGATCCCAAACAGACCATACGACCCAAAAAAGACTGCTTACACTGCATTAGAACAGGCCAAATTAACAAGGTTTGAGCATCAGGCAGATATGTTTGATGACCTGTTCGTTGCCTCCGAATCAATAGGTCATGCTAAAGAACTCGCTAGGATGCGATATAATGATGAGGGATTAACTGAGTTCAATAAACTCAGAGAACAGAGGTTGCAAACTCTGCCTCTAGATTTATTGACAACAACCCCAGCGACATCATCAAGCGGACCTGTTCAGGAACAGTCCAAGGAACAGGAGGAGAGGCAGAAGGAGCAACAGGCAGAAAGACAGAGAAAAGAACAGGAGGAGAAGCAGAAGAGAGAACAAGAAGAGAAACAGAAAAAAGAACTGGCAGATAGGCAGAAAAGGGAACAAGAGGAACAACAGAGGAGAGAAAAAGAGGAACAACAGAGGAAAGAAAAAGAGGAGCAGTAGAGGAAAGAGCAGGAGAAAGAGTAGCAGAAGCAAACCACCGATGTCAATGTAGACACTACCATAGACCCCAAATTATTACAAGAATGGCAGCAATTTCATTCCATCATCAGTGGATTGGAATGTTCAAAAGATGGGGATGCTTCTAAAACAAATGATACACAGGATGTTACCTCTCCTCGGGTTCTAAGTGGAACCAGCGACCCACCAAGTTCTAAAGAAGTTGAAGTTATTCCAAAAGACCCCTCTGACCAGATTATTCTACAAATAGAAGATATTCCACCATTGGATGTTTTCTACAGCCCAAGACACAGGGCAGTTGTAAAGCGATCGAGGAAGAGACGAATGATTGATCAACCTTCTATCTTCCCAGAACAAACGATCACGGGTAATGTAGTATGGAAGGAGGAATTGGATCCCTCCGATGACTTAACAAAGCTATCACAGTATGCGGGCGCTTACTCGGTGGCAACGATTGACAAAGCATCGGAGGTGAGCCTTCTATTGAAGAATAAGGACCAAGAAATCTTTGCGTTACAGGCAGAATTGGTTGAAACAAGGCAAAGGGCAGCACAAGCAGAAGAACAGTTGCTGGCGCAACAGCAAGAGAACAATCAGTTGACTCAGCAATTGCAAGCAGAAAGGCAAAGGATCGATCAGGGTGTGATCCAGAAACAAAAAGAATTGACGGAGGCATTGGAAAATTTGAGAGCGGCGAATGAACAAATGATAAAAACCAAAGATGAGCAAATTGCTCAAATGTCATCACAGTTGGAAAGGATGAAGGGCGCGTCGCAGGTAAAAGAGTTTAAATCAGAGGCATTATTGATAAACAATGCATTGATAGCTCAGGTCAGACTCTTATGTCAACAAATCGCTCAAGCTGAGTCCCTATGTGAGCTAACTACAACAGTAAATCAGCAGGTAGAAAAGGCCAGGACTGAACTAGATCAAGCGGACGAGGCCATTACTGCATATCTTGACTGGCAAGATACTGATTTGGGAAAAGCAGCAAAATTGCCCAGGATTAATGAAACACAGAAAGATATACTTTTCACAGAATGGCACACTCAAGTGATGAAAGCAGAAATGGTGGCTTCAAGATGTAAATCAACCGCCAACAATCTAGTGGATCTAGTCAATAATACTCTTTATCTAGCCAATATGATTTCTCAATGTACACCGGGAAAGATAACAACTACAAATACATTAGAGCAAACATGCTACCCTGAATTAGAAGAAAAAGGAAGATTAATCGCTGGAGTTAAAAGCTTATCCTCATATGCATATTGGCTCTTTTTAATCAAGCCACATACACAGAGATTTGCCCTAAAGTGCCTTACAGACGCAATCGGGTGTATAATTCCCGATATCCAAGATGCCACCTACGCTGCACAGCTCAGTTCGCGCCTCAACAAACCTCCGGAAGTTGAGCCAATGCTTGCAATTAATCAGCTCAGATTCAAAGGAAAGCAGCCGACTTAATGAGTCACCCTCCCGCTTGCCAGATCGCCAACCAAAACAGGATCAAGAGTTATTGATACCAGCTTAGTAGGATTTCTGTTTAGTAGATATTTAAATTAGATTAGTATTTATAGACCCTTTCATTGTTTTGGAAAGGGTCGTAAAATTTTGTAACAGACTTAATAGGCTGAAGTTTGCACTACTGTGCTTCAGTCGCTATTCTTTTATGAAATTGGACCAGTTGTTTTGAATTCGACATTAAATTTTTTAATGCAATTGTGCACTATTGCCTTTGTTGAGGACGATTTCTGTGTTGAAGTAAGAACTGCTAATAGCGATTGATATTTGGGAATGTGTCGCAGCTCATATGGTACTTTTATCTACGTCTGAAGTCATTCCTTTTATATGAATTGTTATGCTATATATTCTTGCTATTGTTGAATACATGTATGCGCTGTAACAGCAAATCTCTATCTCAGCGCACTATTGGATGTTTTGTGATTTGCATTTTCCTTTAATCATGCATGTAACAATGATATAAATGATAAAGTGTAGTAATTTCGCTGTTATCGCTTTGTGTAACTATTTATGCACAGTAATCTTGAACAATTTAATATCTATGTTTGAAGACAGAGTCATCTATATGCATGTCTAAAAGCTCAAATCATCAAACGCTACACTTTAGAGATCGATAAAACCTCGGGGTAGATTATAGTTATTATATTCATGCCGATAGTTTTAGTTGTTTGCTTATCACTAGCATAATCTATAAGTCACTCATCCATCCCATTTTATCTATTTTTGGGAAACTGGTCCCATTATCCCCAGTCGGAGGCTAGTCGGAGCCACTATTCCAAACGGAAAAGGAGCTGTACTAAGGTCCGGACCGGGTGGTTTCCCCTATGTTGTTGCAGCGATTTTCGAGGCCTCAACATAATTGGCGCTAGAAGGAGGCCCATGAACTGTGAATGGCACATAAGTCCAAACCTATAATCCATTCTAAGAGTAATTCTCCCTCCGAATCCCCTCGACCTTCCCATTTGCACACTGGTTCGCCGGTATCCAAACAAGGAGAAGGGGAATCAACTACCACTGCTCAAACCCATCATACCCTAGAACAATTAAGTCTTGAATCACCTGAAGTCCAGTCTCTAATCCATAAACTTCAGAGCTTCTCGATTTCACCACAGAAATCTGAGGTATCACAAAGCAGTGCGACTTCACAGTTCAATCTGACTCATCCTCTCACCAGACTTCAGAGCGAAAAACTCGGTATTGAACCCACTGAGTTCCCTTTACCTAAAAGGAAAAAGGCGAAGAAAATTACTGAAGGATCTGATAGTGAAGAGCTTTCATCCACGTCCTCCATTGCATCTTCCCCTCTGCGAGGTCAACCATCCACTCCCCCATTACAAATTGTCGTTCACCAGGGATTAGAAGCCTCAATATCCCAACCTGTTCACTCCTCATCTTTGATCCCTTCCCATACATCTGGAATCCCAACAGTAGTGTCAACCACTGTCGCTATTATAATGGCAGACCCATGGACTAGGCCAGGCGCAGTCAACATGCCTGCACCATTGCATGATCTACCAGATGCTCCTGAAAAATGGCTGCCTAAATTTAACCCAGATGACGGGACCCAGGCTGAAGAACACATTAATAATTTTATGTTAGCAGTTAACTTAAAAGGAGTGACAGAGCAAGATGTTGTTGTAAGACTCTTCCCCTACACCTTACAAGGATCAGCAGGATCCTGGTATTTTTCCTTACCCTCTGGTTCAATTACCAGTTGGAACACATGCCAAGAGCAGTTTCTTACCAAATATGGAGATGATAGGTCCTTAGCTACTTTAATAAACGACCTCTCCAATCTGAGAATAGAGCATAGGGAACCAATAAAGGAGTTTAATGCTAGATTTAATAAACTCCTGAATAGAATCCCTACAGCTTCTAAACCAAGTGAACAAATTCGAAGCAAATGGTATATTACCACCCTACCTGCCAACATAGCTATTTTTGTAGACAGGGCTGGGAAACATACCTTAGCTGAAAACATGAGAGAAGCACTTGCTGTTGAAAAGCGCATTAACGCTCTAGAGAAGAAAGCTGCTTTGGAAGATAGAAAAGCTAAAAAAGTCTCATTTAAGGAGGATTCCAAGAAGAAAACCCCAAAGGACCCGTACGACATGGAAGGTTTACAAAAAGTCCTTAAAACGTTGTCTAACGAAATGGTTGAAATAAAGAAGCAGGTGGTCGAAACCTCAAACAAAAGACCATTTAGGACTTATAAGAAAACTGAAACTAAGCCACCCAATGTTATATCTAACGCAGATTCAGAGCAAGAAGAAGAGGAAGAGGAAACAACCTCACAAACCGATGATGAGGAAGAAGTAGCTGAATGCCACGGAATGTGGGATTTTATACTCCCAAACTCTGATACCGAGAATGAAGAAGAAGCCTTTCCGGTTACTACAAGAAGTAAAAGTACTTCTGAACCTGCCCAGGCAACTTCAAAGAAAAGGAGCGCAGGTGCAACCACGACAAAGGAAAAAGTTCCCCCAAAGAAGTCACCTGTAGTTATTCCGCAAAACCAGCCTTCAACTTCTAATTCTCCTTCAACATCCAAAACATTAGTGGTATCCGATTCAATGGAATATAATATTGTTGATGATATGAAGAAAACTAAGGCAAACATAACTATGTTTGAGCTTAGTAAATTAAAGCATCAGCAAAAATTACTTCTTAAAGAATTGAATGTTGTTCCCTCTACTCCCCTTCCCAGTGCAAGAGCTGCCAACGATTCAGGCCAACCTCCTTTAGGTATGGTTGAAGCTACCGATTCAGTTCTAATTGGAGATAGATCGAATTCTCATACTCCACCCTTCCTGCTGACCTATGAGATTTATAATAGAAACCTGCACAACTGTTTAATTGATTCAGGGGCATCATCTAATATAATGCCAGCTTCAGTTTGTTCTAAACTGAATATTGAACCCCAGAAGTCTGCTATTCATATTGTACAGTTGGACAGGACCAAAGTGCAGGTTGTGGGAGAAATTAATTCTGTAACCATCAGGTTGTCTGCCGATCCCAGGATTGTACAGAGGATAGATATCTTAATTGCTGACATACCTGAATTCTACGGTTTAATTTTGAGCAGAGATTGGTCCGAAAAACTGCATGGGTATATTTCCACAGATTGGTCACATATGTGGCTTCCCTACAAGGGAAAGCCAAATCAAATAAGGATCGATCAAGAGAAGCATATGACCCACACAGTTACCGAATTTGAGCAAGAAAACCAACCTGTGGCGTTCAACAACAACATTTTGGGGAACTATTCGTCAGAGTCATTCTTTGGCAACTTTGTTGCCCAACCATCTCCTTTTTCAGTCAATCATTTTACATCTCAGATTGAAAATTTTTCACAAACTGATAAGTCTAGATGTTTTAATGATGCTGAGGAAAATGTAAATATTTTTGTTAATACTCCTTTATTTTGGTCTTTATATTTTGATGGCTCTAAATCCAGCGAAGGCTCAGGAGCAGGTTGCATTTTGGTTAGTTCACAAGGAGAACAATGATGTCTTGTAGGTTAGAATTTGACTGCACTAACAACACAGCCGAATATGAAGCTTTAGTCCAGGGATTATATAAAGCAATCGGCCTTAAAGTGCAATATTTAAAGGTATTCAGCGATTCAGAAATCATTGTCAAACAGGTGAGGAATGCAATTCATTGTCTTTCAAGTCACCTCAAGCATTATCAATCTCTAGTACAGGATCTTACCTCACACTTTTCAGCATTTAACATTTCTTCTATTCCTAGGTCACAAAACTCGGCAGCCGACCTACTAGCCAATGTAGCTTCTAAGCTTCTACCTTCTGAAGACTACAGCCTTGATAGATTTTCTGTAGAATTACTTTTTAGGCCTTCAATTCCCAACAATGTCACTAATTGGAGAGTATTTAACCATGATGAAGATATCTTGCAGTTTCTAACTTCCAAAAAATCCTATGACAATCAAGTTATTGAGGAAAATGACCATGATCTACAGATGAAAGAAACACCTCAAGAAAATTCAATTCCTAAACCAGTGGTAAAGCTCGAAGATCTTTATGATATAAAAGATAGGTTTAAACCTGTAATTAATGCAAAGCTTCAAAGTTCTACCCTTAGGTTTGAATTGATAAATCTAGGTACTAACCATGCTCCTCAAAACGTCAATTTAGGATTAGGACTTTCCCAGGAAGAAAAGGAAGCATTTATTAAACTGTTAAGAAAAAACAAACAGGTCTTTGCTTGGAAATATGATGATTTGAAGACATATGATACATCTATTATTCAGCATACCATTCCCATGCTTCCTGATCAGAAACCGATTCAGCAAAAGTTAAGAAAAATACATCCAAATTTGGAGAGCCAGATAAAGTCGGAGCTTAACAAGCTCTTGAAAGCCAAGATTATTTTTCCGGTCCGACACTCAAACTGGGTCTCTAATATGGTGCCAGTCAGAAAGAAAAATGGCGATATTCGAATTTGTATTGATTTCAGGAACCTGAACAAAGCGAGCTTGAAAGATAACTTCCCATTACCGACTATGGAACAAATCCTCCAATCAGTAGCAGGCTCTGAATTGATGTCCTTTCTTGATGGATTCTCAGGATATAACCAAGTTCTGGTTCATCCTGATGACCAACTTAAAACCAAATTCAGAACAAAATGGAGAATATATGCATATCAGAAAATGCCTTTTGGACTCATAAATGCAGGAGCGACATTCCAGAGAGCTATGGATATAGCCTTTAGAGGGTTGATTAATCGAACAGTAGTCGTCTATTTAGACGATATTACTGTATATTCTAAGAAGAGATATAATCATTTGCATGACTTAAATCAAATCTTTCAGCGATGCAAAAGGTATGGTATTTCTCTGAACCCAAAGAAGTCTTTCTTTGCTCTTGATCAAGGAAAACTCTTAGGCTTTATTGTATCCAAAGATGGCATTTATATTGATCCTGATCGGATCAAGGAAATTTCTGAAATCCCTTTCCCACACAATAAAAAGTCGATGCAGTCATTTTTAGGCCAGATTAATTTTGTTAAACGATTTGTTCCAGATTTTTCTCAAATTGTATTACCACTACAGACAATGATTAAGAAGAATTCAATCTTCAGGTGGGGATCAGAAGAAAAGCAAGCTTTTGATGTTATCAAGCAATCAATAATCAATGCCCCAGCCTTGAATACTCCAAATTTTTCTAATCATTTTACATTGTATACCATTGCGTCCGATGTGTCTTATGCTGCAGTTCTCACGCAGCCAAATGCTCACAATTTAGAGGCACCCATATCATTCTTCAGTTCAAATCTTCAGGGTGCCGAATTAAATTACTCCGATGTAGAAAAACAAGCCTTTGCTGTATTTAAAGCGATCAAACATTATAGACCCTTTCTTTTAAAAACCCATACAAAAATAATAGTTCCTTTCCTGGCAGTTAGGCAACTATTAATCCAGAAAGAGCTGGGTGAAAAAAGGGCAAATTGGGTCACAGCGCTTCAAGAGTATGACCTAGAAATTAAGCCAGCAAAGATTGTTAGGGGCCAAGGTTTTTGCAGGATATTGGCAGGAGCGTCCAACATTGCAGAATCAAGTGATACAGATCAAACTCAAGAAATTAATCAGATAAGTGTTACTGATTCTGGATCTCAATATGCAGATTTAATCTTTTATCTAAATAATGGTTATGCGCCTCCAAATTTGTCTTATAAAAACAAAAGGGCCATTAGATTAAAAGCGAAGAATTTTACAATCATTGATGATGTGCTTTTTAGACAGAATTACGATTCTATCTTGTTAAGATGCCTTGAAAAAACTGAAGCCCAAAAGGTTTTGCAGGAGCTACATGACGGACCAGCAGGAGGACATTTCGGAGCTGACACAACAGCTCACAAAATTATTCATGCTGGTTACTATTGGCCTACTTTGTTTAAAGATGCTCACGAGTACGTAAGGAAATGTCTAAATTGTCAAACTGCTAGCGGAAGACAACGTAAATCAGCTTTCCCCCTGCAACCAATCAACATTGAACAGCCATTTGAGCAATGGGGATTGGATATCATAGGGGAGATTACTCCAGCATCTTCCAAACAGCATAAGTATATCCTTACTACTACCGATTACTTTACAAAGTGGGTTGAGGCAATCCCTTTAAAGACAGCAAATTCTGAAGCAATCATTGAATTCATAGACCAATTCATCATTACCAGGTTTGGTGTACCAAATGCTCTTGTTTTTGATAATGAATCTTACTTTTCAGGCAATGCTATGTTTGATTTCGCTATTAAAAGAGGATTTAAGTTAAAATATTCTGCTAATTATTATCCCCAAGGAAATGGTTTAGCAGAATCTACTAATAAGAATCTGATTAAAATCATTAAGCGAACTATCGAACAAAATCAGAGGAATTGGCACAAATCCTTAGTGTTTGCATTATGGGCTGATAGGATAACACAGAAAGCCTCTATTGGAACTTCTCCATTTAATCTTGTCTATGGAAAAGAAGAAATCTTACCCACAAATCTTATTCTTCCTTCTTTAGCCCTAGTGCAGTTTATTGAGGAAACTCCTTCCTCTTCTATTCAGTTTAGACATGACCAGATCCTAAAATTAGAAGAGGAAAGAGAAAAAGCCAAGGTTATCCATGCCAAACATCAGCAAGTCATCAAAGCAGCTTTTGATTCAGTCTCATCCGGTTCAAAACAATTCCAAGTCAGTGATTTAGTTCTGAAATGGGACAAAGCCCATGAAGACAAGGGTAAACACTCCAAGTTCCAGAAGTTATGGCTTGGACCATTTCAGATCTGTGAGAAGATAGGCCATTCAACCTTTATATTGCAAGATTTATCAGGTTTGAGAGATTCTCTCCCTGTTAATGGCCTTGTCTTGAAGAAATTCTTTCACTGAGGAGGTAACCCCTTCTCCTTTCATTTCAGTAGGTTTTTATAGTTTGTAGGATTTTAAGAAATAAGGTTGTGAGATGTCTCCCATTGACCTTTTGCTAGTTTGAAAAGTTGTCTCCATAGAACGAGAATGAACATTTGCTTTTAAAATGATAGAACTTTTAACCAAAAAGGATAATTTCTAGGAAATTAGATGTCTTTGTATTTTGAAATCACAATTCAAATTTTTGACAACTCCTCTCAAAGCATAGAAAAATTATAAACCATTTTCTGTTTTTAAATTGGTCTCTAAAGGTTATCCATACTAAGATAGGAATCAATCCAATCTCAGCATCTTCAACTCTTACCCTGTCATCCATTACTCTTAAGAAGAAGATTGTTCACCCCATCCACCAAAGTTTATGATTATTCAGAGTGTAATTCTAAAAATATAAGATATTTAAGATAAGAGGTCTTATTACAAGCCTACTTACCACGTTCATAGAGAAATAGTTTATCTGACATTACCAATACTGCAAACCAAAACAGGGTAATGGCTTGAAATTACAAGACAAGGGGTCTCATCACGAGCCAGCTTGTTCAGTTAAACTACTATCAGTGAGTGGCATTGTCAACAGCTGGCCACCAAACCAGGACAATGGCTTTTTATCTTATCAATGACAAAGAAGAAAAAGGAAATGAAATACAAAATATGAAAAAATATTTTGAATTCATTCTGTTAATCACACTCTTAATTGGATGGGACAATGGACAATCACATGGTTAAAAGGTATCCCTGTCGAAACTATAGACGTTTGCTGGCAGCAGAGGCTCTACCTATGACAGATGAGTTTACTATAAAAGGCTGATTTGGAAAGGTATTCTATTTTATCATTACAAACCAATAAAGACCTATTTCAAAGCTTAGAATGTTTTTATTTTCTTAAACAAGAGGAAGTCAACAAAATAGTTTCATTTTTCTCAGAATATATTGAAATCTAGTTATATTAGAAATTTCCCCATTGATTGAAACTCTATTTTCTGAAAAAGCTTAAATGTTTCTATTTTTTGAAAGAGATAACTGGTTCTTCCAGCGAATCGCCAATTGTTGTGCTCTACAACAACCCCCCATTTCATATCATCTTTACTTATAAATATTAATGTATGAAATGGGTCCCTTTAGAATTTAATTTGGTATCAATGCTATTATAATCCAAAAAAGTCCAATAAATGAATAAATGCACTTTATAAAACTTTCTGGGCAAACCCTTAAAAGAAATCGTGTAATGATTTGTCATTGCGATAAAGTGATCGCAAGATCGCATTTCGCAATGACACATGAATTATAATTAAGCACCCCAAACTTTTCCGCCGATGCGCATTCGGCGCATTCGCCGATCGGCGATATTCCATGTACATATTATAATTCCCCATGCCAATAGTCCCGACGCGATACGTATTCGGCGAATTCGGCGATCGGCGACACGCTACAACAGTTGTGATGTTCCCAAAGACTTGTCCCGATGCGATGCGCAATCGGGAATCGGGTATCGGCGGCAATCTCACCCAAGTCTTATTGCACTCAAAGCTTTTCGCCGATGCGATATCGCATTCGGCGATCGGTGATATCCAATACACACCATTAAAGCGCACTAATCACACCCCCGATTGCGATCCGATAAAGCGCAGTTTTTGACGAAGAGTCGTTAAGTGATGGGATGGCGCAATTCATTTGTAATAAAAGCTTGATCGCTCACGCAATCCTTCATCTATGCTCAACCGCCAAAACGTCCATTTCATGCTTAAGTGAATCGTTCACCCAAATAACGATATAATGGGCATTTAAGGAATGACAGATTGAAAACTGCTAATTAATAAGATCATGTCCTAAAATCTTTTTACGGATTCTATCCGCGCCCATTTTAAAAGCTAAATCCTTCAGTTACGCATCTATTCATATGTGTTGTATCACTTAAGAGTTTTTCATCGCTATCTCTGTGTATTACACCCAATTTCCTCTTTGTGCAGAATTCATTCACAGAAGCTAGGCCTGAGAAGATGGGAAAGAAGTCCAAGAAGACTGCAGGTGCTTCCGCAATACCAACTGCAGGACAAGCGGCCGCAAATAAGAAGAAGGGACTAATATTCGATACCACATGCACGGGGCTCACCAGAGTTACTTGGCAGGGCACTTATAACCTAATTGAAGCTGAGCAACTAGAAAAGGTAGTGACAGAGGCTAGTGTGGACTTACTCAAGAAGTCTGATGCAACTCTCAAAGATTTGGTCGACTCTTTCCTTCACAGGATAGTGGCCAGAGAACAGATTCTTCCCTATACAGACGTTGTGCGATGGGCGATTGAAGAAATCCCCATATTGGACAGAACTTTTAATACCAGAGATGGGAGGATTTTCGGATCATTCAAGCCAGATGACCTAAGGCAAATGTATCATTTGCCTGAGCCAGAGAAAATATATAACAAGGCCTTCTTGGAGAAGTTTGCAAGCGAGAATGAGGTCGAATCTGAACCTATCAAGGATTGGAGGCAAAATCCCAACAAGCACAAGCACGAATCCTCCGGTAAGTACTCAGTCGATTCTTTGGTTTCTCCTTATTGTTATGCCGGGAATATGATGTGTAGGCTGTGGGGATTGCATGATTCTGCCAATTTTACCATTGAAATGGTTCCTTTAATGGAGGCAGCAGTAAATAGTTGGATTATGGATTGGGCTACTATTCTTTCGAATAAATGAGCAGTAGCTGTTCGTGATTTTAGATCTCAGACTATTGTTTCAGAAAGGAAAATGCCCCCGTTCTACTATAGTGCATATATCTTAGACACCCTTTGTTTCAATTCCGAATTTCTTGTCCTCGGGTGGAGGTGGACTGCACAGGACCCTTCACCCATTCATATATATCATCAAAAATTGTGGAAGTCTTCTTATAAAGACCACCCGTATCAAATCTGTAATGGTTTTATGGTGCCCATTTACTATTCCATTTTTGATAAACCCATTTCAAAAATTTCCTATCAAGCTTCCTTTGATTTACCAGCAGTAGCAAGTTGGTTTGGAGAAGAAAATTTCACCTATATCATAGTTTTCGGCAGTGAAGCCGACCCACATGTGCTTCCTCTATATGTTCCAGATAAGCTGTTAGCAAGGGAAATTGCATATCAAATCATGGTTGAGAGTACTACACAGACTCTCAAAAGAGAAAAGAAGAAGGGATGGCCATATTTTCCCTTCAGATGTGGTGTTTATATTCTGCATGATCTTAAACATGCAGAAAAGGAAGCCACAAAGCTTCAGTCTTTAACTCTGGCCACGATCCCAAACAGACCATACGACCCAAAAAAGACTGCTTACACTGCATTAGAACAGGCCAAATTAACAAGGTTTGAGCATCAGGCATATATGTTTGATGACCTGTTCGTTGCCTCCGAATCAATAGGTCATGCTAAAGAACTTGCTAGGATGCGATATAATGATGAGGGATTAACTGAGTTCAATAAACTCAGAGAACAGAGGTTGCAAACTCTACCTCTGGATTTATTGACAACAACCCCAGCGACATCATCAAGCGGACCTGTTCAGGAACAGTCCAAGGAACAGGAGGAGAGGCAGAAGGAGAAACAGGCAGAAAGACAGAGAAAAGAACAGGAGGAGAAGCAGAAGAGAGAACAAGAAGAGAAACAGAAAAAAGAACTGGCAGATAGGAAGAAAATGGAACAAGAGGAACAACAGAGGAGAGAAAAAGAGGAACAACAGAGGAAAGAAAAAGAGGAGCAGCAGAGGAAAGAGCAGGAGAAAGAGCAGCAGAAGCAAACCACCGATGTCAATGTAGACACTACCATAGACCCCAAATTATTACAAGAATGGCAGCAATTTCATTCCATCATCAGTGGATTGGAATGTTCAAAAGATGGGGATACTTCTAAAACAAATGATACACAGGATGTTACCTCTCCTCAGGTTCTAAGTGGAACCAGCGGCCCACCAAGTTCTAAAGAAGTTGAAGTTATTCCAAAAGACCCCTCTGACCAGATTATTCTACAGATAGAAGATATTCCACCATTGGATGTTTTCTACAGCCCAAGACACAGGGCAGTTGTAAAGCGGTCGAGGAAGAGACGAAGGATTGATCAACCTTCTATCTTCCCAGAACAAACGGTCACGGGTAATGTAGTATGGAAGGAGGAATTGGATCCCTCCAATGACTTAACAAAGCTATCACAGTATGCGGGCGCTTACTCGGCGGCAACGATTGACAAAGCATCGGAGGTGAGCCTTCTATTGAAGAATAAGGACCAAGAAATTTTTGCGTTACAGGCAGAATTGGTTGAAACAAGGCAAAGGGAAGCACAAGCAGAAGAACAGTTGCTGGCGCAACAGCAAGAGAACAATCAGTTGACTCAGCAATTGCAAGCAGAAAGGCAAAGGATCGATCAGGGTGTGATCCAGAAACAAAAAGAATTGACGGAGGCATTGGAAAATTTGAGAGCGGCGAATGAACAAATGATAGAAACCAAAGATGAGCAAATTGCTCAAATGTCATCACAGTTGGAAAGGATGAAGGGCACGTCGCAGGTAAAAGAGTTTAAATTAGAGGCATTATTGATAAACAATGCATTGATAGCTTAGGTCAGACTCTTATGTCAACAAATCGCTCAAGCTGAGTCCCTATGTGAGCTAACTACAGCAGTAAATCAGCAGGTAGAAAAGGCCAGGACTGAACTAGATCAAGCGGACGAGGCCATTACTGCATATCTTGACTGGCAAGATACTGATTTGGGAAAAGCAGCAAAATTGCCCAGGATTAATGAAACACAGAAAGATATACTTTTCACAGAATGGCACACTCAAGTGATGAAAGCAGAAAGGGCGGCTTCAAGATGTAAATCAACCGCCAGCAATCTAGTGGATCTAGTCAATAATACTCTTTACCTGGCCAATATGATTTCTCAATGTACACCGGGAAAGATAACAACTACAAATACATTAGAGCAAACATGCTACCCTGAATTAGAAGAAAAAGGAAGATTAATCGCTGGAGTTAAAAGCTTATCCTCAGATGCATATTGGCTCTTTTTAATCAAGCCACATACACAGAGATCTGCCCTAAAGTGCCTTACAGACGCAATTGGGTGTATAATTCCCGATATCCAAGATGCCACCTACGCTGCACAGCTCAGTTCACGCCTCAACAAACCTCCGGAAGTTGAGCCAATGCTTGCAATTAATCAGCTCAGATTCAAAGGAAAGTAGCCGGCTTAATGAGTCACCCTCCCACTTGCCAGATCGCCAACCAAAACAGGATCAAGAGTTATTGATACCAGCTAAGTAGGATTTCTGTTTAGTAGATATTTAAATTAGATTAGTATTTATAGACCCTTTCATTTTTTTGGAAAGGGTCGTAAAATTTTGTAACAGACTTAATAGGCTGAAGTTTGCACTACTGTGCTTCAGTCGCTATTCTTTTATGAAATTGGACCAGTTGTTCTGAATTCGACATTAAATTTTTTAATGCAATTGCGCACTATTGCCTTTGTTGAGGACGATTTCTGTGTTGAAGGAAGAACTGCTAATAGCGATTGATATTTGGGAATGTGCCGCAGCTCATATGGTACTTTTATCTACGTCTGAAGTCATTCCTTTTATATGAATTGTTATGCTATATATTCTTGCTATTGTTGAATACATGTATGCGCTGTAACAGCAAATCTCTATCTCAGCCCACTATTGGATGTTTTGCGATTTGCATTTTCCTTTAATCATGCATGTAACAATGATATAAATGATAAAGTGTAGTAATTTCGTTGTTATCGCTTTGTGTAACTATTTATGCACAGCAATCTTGAACAATTTAATATCTATGTTTGAAGACAGAGTCATCTATATGCCTGTCTAAAAGCTCAGATCATCAAACGCTACACTTTAGAGATCGATAAAACCCCGGGGTAGATTATAGTTATTATATTCATGCCGATAGTTTTAGTTGTTTGCTTATCACTAGCATAATCTATAAGTCACTCATCCATCCCATTTTATCTATTTTTGGGAAACTGGTCCCATTATCCCCAGTCGGAGCCACTATTCCAAACGGAAAAGGAGCTGTACTAAGGTCCGGACCGGGTGGTTTCCCCTATGTTGTTGCAGCGATTTTCGAGGCCTCAACATGGAGGTGAAAACGATCTGGTGATATAAGGTTCAGGGTGGCGGTCATGAAAGAATTGAGTGTAAATGTATTGCAGCAGGTGAGACGCAGGTGAATTCTCTGAGTGACTTCTCTTGAACATATCGGCGACACTGACGTGATGGATCGGTATCATTAACCCCAAATGTGGATGGTGTGATGGGACCATCGTGATGTGACCGATGAATGAAACAACCCAACCCGTCTTGGATGCGGAGTGAAAGTGTCATGTTCAAGAGCGACTTGCTACCAACAAAGTTTCTTCAAGTTTTCTTCCCAATTTTTCTCCAGTCATTACTGACCAGTACCTCTTTATTTTTGTCAAGCTTGAGGAGGATAACATATGCTTGTTCTATAATTTGTCCTTCGGGAAAACCCATCGCTATGTTTTAACGAGCCTAGCGATAGTGAAACTCGTTCTTGTCTGCTATGGACAAGTTTGTCACTATTAGGTTTTAATGAGTTTAACGACAAAGATAACTCGGTCCTTTTCATCTTTAGAGAGTCTGAAAAGGGACGTAAAGGAAACTCCAAAATTCCTTTTTTGTCATCTAATCCCTTAAATCGGAAAAAGTATAAAACAATACAGAAGGGATGAATTTTCGATACTTTTAACGAGCCGAACAAAACAAGTGCTCGATCTTTTTGTGTAATAATCCCTCAGGTCCAAAAAGATTAAAATCTAAAGGAGGGATAGCACTTCCGGTCCCTTTAACGAGCTGGAGAGGCCAATGGCTCGGCAATCTTTTCATATTTTACGAGTCAGTTGAAAAGAGCTTAAAGGAGACTCGTCTTTTGAGGAACGAGTGATAAAATTGGGTAGCAACTGATTCCAGGTAAGGTTTGGAATTTTCCAATCACGGCAGTGTTACAAGGATGGCTAGTGGGATCACTCTTCGCAGCTGTTCCTCAAAAGAGGTAAACAATCAAATGGAGGTGAATTATCGTCCAATACAGAGTGGAGGTGATGATGGGAACACGACCAAGGCTTTAAAGGCTGAAGTACTACATTCACGATGGTTATTTACCGGGAAATAGTTCATTTTTTAATGAGCTTAAACGCGGGGAGAAACATTTGCTCATGACTTATGTTTGATTTTTAACGAGCTTGAACTATGTGCTAAAACTGCTCGATTAATCCAATCGTATAATAAGAATGTCTCATTTAAAAACGGCAATTTTTCAAAACTTTTCCCCACATCCTTTCTTTATGAAAGTTAGGAAACGACCAATCCAAAAAAATAGATAAACGATCGCTCTTCGCTTGCACGCCAAAATGTTTGCATGCCCCCAGGTATAAAATAGAGTTTCAAGGTCACCTTTCAAATCTCCAACAAAACATTTGTTTTATCAGGAAAGGTCTACCTCTTTTAGGTTACCAAAGATTGTTCTATTCACAACTCAAACAAAACACTTCTTCGGCGATGTCTACCGAAATAGACAAAGGTGAGCGGTGCAGACGCCTCCACTCACAAAACTTTGATGAGGGAATCTTATTCCAGTCTAACCCCCTCTTCCAATCATGGACGGGAGTACATACCAGTCATATATCTCTCGTGGAAACCTACCTTATACCCAAAGTTTTCTTGCTGAAGTAGACTAGGGTGCATGCCCCCTGGGTTTCAGTCATGTCCCCCGAATCACTCGCGCTCATCAGGTGGATGGACTGGGGATTGATGAGACATTCCTTGTGTGAAAAGACCATTCAAGGATGGTATATGACTATTTCCTATGTGTGATCCGGGAAATGAAAGCTGGTCTATGAGCTTGACCACTCTTCCTTCGTGTGGAAAACACATTACTCTAAAGAGTGAGGAGACAATCGCTCCCATGCAATAAATATAGTCTCGTCCAAGGAGTAGATTATAATCCAGGGGTCCTTGGACTACCATTACATTCATATGAACAGTTTTCCCTCTCAATGTTATGGGAACATTGGGAAGGATTCCTAACGGTCGACTGGTTCCTTTGTTAAAGCCTGTTAGATTTCTCATCTCAGGCAAAAGCGATGGCGAACCAAGTGCTTTCCAAGCAGTCGAGGAAAGGATACTCACAGAAGCCCCTTCATCTATGATGGTACCAGCCATAACCATTCTATATATTTGAGCAATTATATGGAATGGTATATTAGCCGGTAAACGGGGTTTGCCTAGTTGATCCCAGTCAAAGGAAACAACTAGGTTTCTTGGAGGTGGGACCGAATAGACGGCCGGGTACAACTCTGACGAACTTCCTTCCTGTGGTAAAGGAATGGGTAAATTTCCCCCTTGTTCATCGGAGTCTGTGCTTATGAAAATAATTTGGACGGTGTCATCCTTGTTCTCTTTGGTGACTTTATCATCTAAAGACGGAACCTATGAAGGCAAGACCAGGTCAAATGCCACCTCGACCTTTTGACTTTTGTCTGGTATGGGTTCAGATGGTTTGTCTTCAATGATAGACGCTTCGGCCGACCACCTGGGCGGGTCAGCCGGATTTTCAACTAGCGAAGGACTCGGCAAGAGGTTTTTATATCCAGGAGGAAGTCGTAACGGTGAAACCAGACAATCGTCCAAAACTCTTTTAGCCTCGTCTAAGAAGGGACAACGGTGGACAACATGATCACCTTCACACAGTTTACAAGGAAATCTATATTTTCCTTTTTGTCCTGGGGCTTCACTTTCACTAGTCGACGGTGTGTTTTCAACATGATCATCAAAGGTTGACGACACCGGGTTGTGCAAACGAGGAGACCAGTCCGTTAAGATCCAAGGGATGTAGGGACAATCTCTATGATAGTGGTCTCCTTCAAATGACACATGGCGATTTAGGCCTGGTCGGTGCAGTGTGTGGATTTTCGCTAGACGATGCTTGGTTGCCCCCTTCGCTTTTGGCTCCTTCTTCTTCTTCTCTTTCTTCTTCTTTTCCTTCTTCGTCTCAGATACTTGATTTTTCTCTTTACCAGCCCCATCAAGTGAAGAGGAAGGAGGAGAGGAAGAATTGGAGGAAGTAGAGGGTTGGGAAGTAACTATGGATTCATCTAGTTGCTGATTCGATTGTTCAGGAATTGCGGTGTTCTGAACGACAGAGGTTGAAAAGAACCATACGGGCAATCCGATTGTCAATCCTAGAAGTGACAATGTGGCCATGTGGGGTGCACCAACATCTCCCCAAGAGGAGAAGGGACTAGGATTTCCTCCAAGGGGAATTCCTTGGTTGGTCGATTCCATTTTCTCAACCTAAGACCAATGTAGGAAAGGTGATGATTATTCTGTTTAAAATAAATTTTAGACGCTTTGACACAAATTGTTTTTTCAATGGATAAAGGATTAAACCTATTGTGATCTCCCAAAATATACTCAATAGTACGTGGGAGCACAAGTCCATACTGGCACTTATCGCCTCAAAGTGGAGGAATCACCCAACCAATAGTGAGAACAACAGTTACCAGGCTTTACGACGCCGGAATACGTATCTAGCCTAGACTTCTAGATGTTGTGCGTTAGGTTCCAAAGCGTTGTTAGATTCATTAAATTTATTTTATAGTTGATCTTGCTTAAGAAATTTGCCTTTCAGGTTCACCGCGTGATGTAGATGTACAATTCCTAAAATGCAATCTAAGATGATAAACAGTCTTTTATCTTCTTTGTGCAATGAAAATCCTAGCTACTAAGGAAAGAAAGACAGAATTCTTTCAACAAAGAGCAAAGAGCACACACTATATGCACTGTCCTAAATCAAACTAATCAAATAGTCTAAATGCAAATGCACATGCATGTATTTGTTTTCAGCCTTCTTAATATGTGAATGATAAAAAGAAAGCTAATGCGCAAATCTGAATTACTTTTCAAGCGACAATTACTAACAAGTTTCTTTTTAAAATAAAAAATAAAGATAATGACAACACTTTGCGATTTGGAAATGAATACTTGCTTTCGACAATAGAAAAACTACAAATCCAGATCAAATACAACAGTAACAGCGTAATTGACTATCAAGAGCAATCAGACTCTCTTCTACGACTGAAAACGACACTTGCGACACTTTCAAATCAAGAAACGATAGTACAATTACGTTACTTTTTGCAAATGAGAACTGAAAATGACTCAACAAATACACAAAAACATTTACAGTTATTTGCACAATGGAGGCGGAATAACAGCAAGGAAAGGGGTTTCAAACAGAGGTGTACTGACCATATGCAGCAAAACTCATGAATAGAATTGAAAAGAATGAACAGAAACCAACATTAAGGAACAGTGTCTAGTCTGATCAGCGCACCTGTAACACAGTGAATTTGAAATGCAGTGCACCTGCTACACTCGGGAAGTGCGCTGAAGTTCAGTTTCACAGAACAGAGAGTGCGTTGGGCCAGAGATGAGACTTTGCTTGGGTTCTAGGTCATAGTTTGCAGTTCAGTTTAGGACTTTTGGCCGAGCAAGTGGTAATCAGTAAATCAACAACAGGGGTAGATCTAAAGAGGTTACTAGAGCCACCACAAGGGCAATTAGAGAGTTTGTAAATCAGTTGTTTAATTCATAAACAAAACCCAGATATTGAGTGAAGCAGCGTTTATCTACTTTGCATTCGCATAGCAAATGCAGTTCAAAAGCTACCTGGCTCGACTTCAGGCTCCGTCTGTAAGTTTATAAAATAAACAACAAGGTAGATAAACAAACAACCTAGTCGCTCCCCAGTGGAGTCGCCATTTTGTTACAGTTGAAAAGTGTCTATTGCAGAACTGTTAATCCCACTAAGGTGTGGTAGCTACCTTAGAAACAAACAAAGTAAAGCTACTTTCGTTTTTCCTTTATGAAATATAGATGAGAGAAGGATAAAGGAGACCAACCTCTGTCTTGCGCTTGGTTCCTAGTTCGATTCATCTCTCTTCTAATAGTCCTTTGCTATTTGCTTCCTTGTACGCCCAGCTTCACAGAGTACCTGTAGAATCAAACTAGCATAACACTATACAAGAACATGGATCTATAATCATAAACAATCTAGGATCAGATGTAAATTGACCATACAAATGCATGAAATAGAAATGACACAAGAGTATGGAGGAAAACTTGAATAGCTTTATTGATAATCAAGAAAGAGCCAAGAGAGTTACAACCAGTAGTTCTGACCCAGCATCATCCTCTCAGCAAGTAAGCCCTTCTTCACCTCATGCAAAGCTTAGATCACCCAACACTATGATGTTGCCTCAAGAAACCAACAACAATTCCTTACAAGATGCAAAATTCCATCCTCTGGATCTCTGGGATGAGGGATCCATATATAGATATCTAAAAGGGAGATGAGTCAGCTTGTGATTTGATTAGTGTCTTCCCTCTGATAGTTCTTGCTTCCACTTGGAGATTGATGATCTCTTACTCATCCTTGGTTGAATTCAGAGAAGCAAGTGTCACAGGAGAAGTTTCTGGAAGATTCCATGCCTCTCCACCTCGCAGATTGACACTGCCATTTGTCACTTCTCGCCCATCGCACCCCATAGAAGGGATTTTTGAAATGCAACACACCCACAGAGTGTACTTAGGTGATATTCAACGCACTTTGTCTATGGAGCAGGTGAAATGATCCTGTTTTGACTAGTTTTGAGCAGTTTTTCATGGAGAACTTCTGGGAGAAGCTGTAATCAGTTGACCTTGTTCCTTTAGGGGTTAGAACAACACTTTTAGGGACTTAGGAGCCCTTGGTTTATGGACATTTTATGCTTGGGGTTGCAGTGCCCAAAAATGTCTATAACAGTACTTTCCTCCTCAAATTAGCGAGATAATGCATCTGCTACACTATTTTCGTGCCCTTTCTTGTAAATGATCTCATAATCATATCCCAGCATTTTGGCAAGCCATTTATTTTGTTGTGGGGAGGATAGGAGTTGCTCCAAAAGATATTTAAGACTGTGATGTTCTGTGCGGATTTGGAAATGTCACCCCAGTAAGTAAGGTTGCCAGGTATCTACTGCATGTAAGATGGCCATCATTTCCTTCTCATAGGTAGATTGTCCCAGATTCTTCCCACTTAGTTGTTGGCTTGTGAAGGCCAAGGGTCTACCTTCCTACATTAAGACCGCCCCAATACTCGTACCCGAAGCATCACATTCAATGACAAAAGATTTGGTGAAATCAGGTAGTGCTAAGACTGGAGTGGAACACATGGCATTTTTGAGAGCTGTAAATGCCTGTTGTGCGTCATCATTCCAGAAGAATGAATTTTTCTTGAGGATTTGAGTGACGGGCTTCACAATACGACCATAGTTATGGACAAATTTGCGATAATAGCCTGTGAGACCCAAAAATCCTCTCAGGCTCTTCAAGGTCTTAGGTTGAGGCCAATCCTGCATTTCCTGGGTCTTTTTGGGGTCCACCTTGACACCTTCACGCCCCACAATGTGGCCCAAATACTCAACTTCTCCCATGACAATAGAACATTTGGACATCTTAACAAATAATTTATGCTTGTGGAGCAGTTGCAAGAGCAGATCTACATGCTGAAGATGTGCGGCCCAAGTGCAACTATAGATGAGGATGTCATCGAAGAAGACAAGGAAAAATTTCCTGAGATATGGTTTGAGAAGGTGGTTCATAAGGCTCTGAAAAGTAGATGGGGCATTACAAAGACCGAATGGCATGACCAGGAACTCATAATGGCCTTCATGAGTTCTGAAAGCAATCTTTGGAATGTCGACTTCCTTCATGCGAATTTGGTGGTAGCCTAAGCGAAGATCCAACTTAGTGAAGAATTGAGCCCCATTGAGTTCATCCAGCAAATCATCAACAACCGGGATGGGAATTTTATCTTTGACTATCAACTTATTGAGGGCCCTGAAGTCTGGACACATCCACCGTTCCCCATCTTTCTTGAGCACCATGATCACCGGTGATGAATAAGGACTAATGCTGGGACGAATGACACCTTCTTCCAAAAGTTCCTTGATTATTTTTTCTATTTCATTCTTTTGGGTCAACGGATATCTGTATGGGCGCACATTTGGTGGTTGGGCCCCTAGAACCAAGGTGACTCTATGATCATGTTCCCCTCTCGAGGGTGGAAGCTCATGAGGCTTGTCAAATACTGGCAGATGGTTATTTAAAATATGTTGCATCTCAGGATGTGTTATAGAAATTTTTGTGCCTTACAGATCTAAGCATGAAATGTCCATAATCCAAGGGATCCAAATTCCCTAAAAGTGTTGTTCCTGCCCCTAAAGGAACAAGTTCAACCAATGACAGCTTCTCCCAGAAGTTCTCCACCAAAAACTACTCAGAACTAGTCAAATCAGGATCAATTCAGATGCTCCACTAGCTGGCTGCTTTGCAAAGCACCCAAATACACTGGCTAGGTGCGTTGCAACGCACTTGAATGCACTACCCAGGTGTGCTGAGCGGGAAATGACAAGTGGCAGAGTCATTCAACGAGGTGGAGAGACAATGGAAGCTTCCAGAATCTTCTCCAATGACACTTGCCTCACTGAGTTCGACCAAGGATGAGTAAGAGGCTCTCAGCCTCCAAGTGGAAGCAAGAACTGACAGAGAGAAGCCACAAGTCAAAACATAAGCTGACTCATCCTCTCTGCTTACATCTATATATGGATCCCTCATCCCAGAGATCCTGAGGCTGGAATTTTGTACTTTGCAGAGAATTGCTGTTGGTTTTGAGATTGAGATTAGTGCATTGGGTGATTTATGCTTTGTTGGAGGAGAGGAAGGGATTCCTTTGCTGGGAGGTAGATGCTGGATCGGGACTCACTTGGTTGTATCTCCTCCTGGATCTTCTTATTGCATCAATAAAACTATTTGATTTTCTTCTACATGCTTGTGTATCAGTGATGTTTTGTTATATTTTCATGTTTAGCTTAATCTGATCCTAAGCTTTTTATGAATGTAAATCTATATCTTCGTGTAGTTTCTCTCTTCTGTGACCTTGCAGGAATTTGGTGAAGTTGGGCCAGTAAGGGAGCAGGTAGCCGGAAGCTGTCGAAGAGGAGAGCGATTGGATCAACAAACTAGCGCAAGACACAGGTTAGTTTATCCTTCCTCTTTGTTTACATTTCATAAAGAAGAATACTCAAGTAGTTTTCCTTGTTTGTTGCTAAGGCACTGTCACACCTTAGAGTGGGATAGGGGCATTCTGAATAGATACTTTTCCCAACAACAAAATGGCGGCTCCGTTGGGGATCGTGTCTAGTTAGTTTGTTTGTGTTTCTTTTGTTATTTGCTTCGTAAACACAGAAGTAGCAATCGAACTGTATTTGCCATTATCAAATGCAAAGTAGCTGCTGCTTCAATCCACCCTTTGGATTTGTTTATGATTTGAACAGCTGATCCAAAAATTCTCTAATTGCCCTTTGTGATAGCTCTTATTCCTCCTTTAAATCATCCCTCTAATTGTACCTTACTGATTGCTTCTACTCGGCCAAAATCCATAGATTAAACTGCAAACCGTGACCCAGAACCCGGATAAAAGTCTCGTTTCTGCCCCAGCGCAGGCTCTGCGAAGAGGTTCTGCATTTCAACGCAGGTCCCGAGAGGGATACCTGCGCTGCAATTCAGTTTCTCTGTACAACAGGTGCGCTGATCAGCCCTTGCCCTGTGCAGCTGATATTCTTTGTTTCATTTTGTCCAGTTTTGTCTCTGATTTTTGCAGCCTGTTATCAGTGTGTGTACCTGTCTGAAAACCCCTTTTCTCTGCCTTAATTCCGCCTCCTTTGTACAAAAAGACTGTAGGTGTTCTTTGTTCATTTGTTACATCATTTACAGTTTTCCATTGAAAAGTAAAATAGTCATATTGTCGTCCTTAGATTTAGATCTGTCGTAATTGTCGATTTTTGATCTTAGGAGAAAGCTTCTTTGCTGTTGACAGTTGATTATACTTTTTACTTTTGCTTTGGTTTGAATTTGTCTCTTTCTAGTGTCAAAACAAGTGTTTGTTTCAAAATCATAAAGTGTCGTAATCTCCTCTACCTTTTTGATTTCGAAAAAGAAGCTTGTTTGTGTTGTTCACTTGAAAGCAAATTCAAATTTGTACATCAACTTTCTTTTTAGGCATCAATATTAAGAAAGTGAAAACAAATACATGCATTTGTGCATTTTCATATTGATAGTTTGTATGGTTTGATTTAGGAAAAGTGCATTTATAGTGTGCTCTTTGCTCTTTGAGAAAAGATTGTGTCTTTCTTTTCCCCTTGTAGCTAGGATTTTCATTGTTGAAAAGAGATAAATGCTTGGTTATCATCTTTAGGTTGCATTTAGGAATTACATCTACATCTCGTGGTGATACAAAAAGGCAAACTTCTAAGAAAGATCAACTTAAAACAAATTGAATGAATCTAACAACGCTTTGGAACTTAACGCACAACATAGAGGTCTAGGCTAGAGACGTGTTCTGGCGTCGTAAAACCTGGTAACTGTTGTCCTCACTGATGGTTGGGTGATTCCTCCACTGTGAGACGATAAGTGCCAGTACGGATTGTGCTCCCACGTACCGTCGAGTATATATTGGGAGACCCCTATAGGCTTAAAACCTTTTATCCATAGGAAGCCGTGTCGGCCGCCCTACTGATCGCAATGCACCGAACATAGCATTCGGGAAGATTGATTGTCGTACCGTAAAACGTATTCTGCAGTTTTGTGATTGGTTTGGCACACCCTCTACCTAAATCTCCAGAGAAGTCCCTTTCGTTCCTTTTTAGACTCCTTAATGGAAAAGGTCCATCTGAGCACTTGCCACTTCAGGCTCATTAAAAATCGAAGGAGACTAGAGTCATCTTTTGTTTTTTCTCGACTCTTAAAAGCTGAAAAAGCAAGTTGTGTCTAAAGCGTCTAAAATTCATTTAATTCGGAAACATATTTCCCCTTTTGTATTTTAGTTGATCGAGTAATCCGCAATCGTGGAAGAAAGTCAATTGAAACCCCGTCGTTCGCGGAGGCTTACGAGTCAACCGTCTTTGTCTCCGGAATCGAAACCAGTACGGACAAAGCGAACTCGTTTAACTGGTTCCAAATCTCCTATTAAAGTTAGAACAAGTGTTCAAACAAGATCCGAGATTCCGGTTACTCCAAACATTTCTGGAAACCCTGCCTCTACAGAAGAAGTTCAACAGCCATAGAGGGACAGTGATACTGATCCTAGTCTGAGAGTAAACACTTGTGTTACTGAACCAGTTCCATCTACAACTGGTTCGGAGAGTCTTGCTCTTCAAACATCTGTCGCTGTCGATTCCACCCCTTCTTCGGCACCAGAAATATTTTACGGACCTGACGGTCTTCCCCTTCCACCTGGTTTGATTGCAATTGAAGAAATTGTAGAAGATCCTCAAACAAGTACTCCAACGCACTTTGGAGTCGGGGTCACTCTATATCCTTCTTCATCAGAAGTTAGTCTACCACCAGCGGAAGTTCCTGTAGAATCGCTAGGTAATCTTTTGGATAGACTCCAAATGTCTGAACAACCGTCAACATCTAGGACTGTGTCAACTGACACGGCGATAGCAGAACTCCCTGTCGTCACTCCAACAATGTTCGTTGGCATACCATCTGTCCCAACTAGCTCTCAACCGCTAGAAGGAGCCCACTCAGGGGCTATTTCGACAGTCTGGTCTGTTCCTGTTTGTTCAACCGGAATAATATCCGGTAACTCTTATGTTGAGTCTCAACAAATTGCTCCATTTGGAGGTCAATTTGGGCAATCCGGTCCCCAAGGGCAGACAATACCCTTGAGTTCTGGATTACCACCGTATGGGGGGCAGTATGCCCTTTCATTACCCGCTCCGGGAGGATATCCATACGGGAGTTCACAACAATATTCAAGATACACTGGAATCACCTCAAGTGGTTGGGTACCTGTGCTACCTCAACAACCGAGAGTTGTGTATTCAATGCAACAATGTGTACCTATGTCGAACATCCCGACTACACCAGCTATTGTGACGGTGTCACAAGTTCAAACGCTGCCTGTTTTGTGCCAACCTCAGATTTCTTAGGTTGTAATGCAACAGCCCCTTGACCCTGTGACTCAACCATAATCGCCAACTAGCGGGGCAACACAGGTCCAGACGGGTACAATTCCCCCACACCTTGGTCCAATGGTTAGTATAGCGCAACAACACATGGCTTCACAACCGTGGCTGGTGCAGTACCAACAACCACAATTCCAACAAGTATACCAAGGTTCTGAGCAGCAGATCTTTGCGAACAGTGGACAGTCGTACATTCAAAACGGTCAAAACCATCCATTTTACAATGGCCATGTCCACCAACCGTATCAGTCATACCAGCATCAATTGCATTATGCTGGTATGCAAAGGCCAACTGCTCAGACAATTCCATCGTATCCTGGGTATGCTTCACCTAACCTGAATCAACAATTACCCTTCGTGGCAACCTTAGAGTTACCTGATTTACACCGGTTAACAAACGATCCAATTGCTTACGCCCCTTGGTGGCCAGCAATTCCACATACACTTCCATCAGATATTCCTAAATTTAATGGAAATCCGGGTGAAGATCCATCGAATCACGTGATAACATTTCATCTATGGTGTTCATCAAACACCCTGAATGATGATTCGATAAGGCTTCGCCTCTTCCAGAGGACGTTAACGGGTCCAGCGGCAAAATGGTATATTGAATTGCCTAGAGCTTCGTTCGACAACTTCAGTACCTTAGCCACGACTTTCTTAACCCATTTTCAATTACCAATAAGGTATGAAATGGGAACAGAACTCCTTACCAACTTCAAGCAGACAACGGCCACCCACATATCTAATCATATACATGAGTGGCGACGATGTCGCAGGATGGTAAAAACATACGTTCCCGTTCAGCTATTAGCTGAATGGTTTATCAAGTCATTACTACCTTCCATTACGGAAGATGTGGCAAAGGGGGGAGTCGTAACGGAAGAGCAAGTTATAGCTCGTGCGCAATACTTGGACTTGATCTATACTCAGTCCGGCACGCTCTACGACAAAATACCTGACGCCCCTAGACCGGAATTCTCAATTCCTCCTCCTCCTAAATCGAACCATGACTCTCACGCCAGCGATGGTGTGATTGGCAAAACAGACACGAAATCGACAAAGGCTACATCTAATAAGGCCCGTAAGATTTCAGATCAAAATTCAAAAGACGAACTTCTTGCTTTGGAAGTAAATGCCGTATCGACGGATAAAGGCAAAGAAACCAAACAACCAGGAAGCAAGAAGAAACAAGGCAAAGGGAAGAAGAAGAAACAAGATGAGTCATCTCCTGAAAAACCTTCTTCAAACCCTCCTGGAAATAGGAAACCCCCTTCAGGGTGTCAGATATGTGATGAGGATCATTGGACGAAAGAATGTCCATACAAAGCTGAGCTTAAAAGATTCTTTAAGAGTTCGAAAACCTCAGCAGTATTGACTGATCCGTTTCCAAATCCAGGAGCAAATCTGGTTGAAAGTGGAAATGCTTCCCCGTCTCAAGTGCTAATGTTGTCGATTTCGAAACAGCAGAATGATGCTTTGATTTCAACAAGGAACAAAGATTACGGGAATCCGCAGCTGTCGAACGACAATGATAAAGATAAACCAAGTAGTTTGACAACAACTTCGACAGAAGTTGTACCACCTATCATTCCTGAATTAACAATAAAACCGCCGAAGGGAGTAGTACACAAGTCGACATTTAATCCCCGCGCTAGAGCGGTGCAGCATTATAACATAGTGGAAGATTTGGCCCAATCGCCATCCGCTATGTCAACTCTTGAACTACTACAAAATTGCCCATCCCAGAGGTAGGCTTTGTTATCAGCCATTGGTGGGATTGACCTAATGGATTCCAATCTTGTGGCCTTTAATCATAAAGGATATGACCCTCAGTTACCAGCTCAACTAGCTTTCCTTATTCAAGTGAAAGCCCTCAACAAAACTGTTCATCGAACAATTATTGATGAGGGGGCATCTACATGTATTATGTCGATGAGTTGCTGGAAAAATTTAGGATCTCCAACCTTGTCGCGGTCTGCGACGACGTTAAAAGCATTCGACGGAAGGACATATACCCCATATGGTATCCTAAATAACTTGAAAGTTGAACTAGGAGGGAAAACAGTAGAAATAGATGTTGAAGTCATAGATGGGAATCTTGATTACAACATCGTACTAGGAAGACCATGGATATATGCCATGGCAGCTGTTGTGTCGACCTATTTCAGAAAGATTGCATTTCCCTTTCAAGGAGGGATTACAATCGTCGATCAGCAAAACTTCCTCCCCAATGGTTCTCAAGTTACTGGAAGCATTCCAATGATCCATGGAAGCAATCATTCGCTCCAAAATATCGGAGTAGGTCTCCTAAAAGACCCTGCCTTAATGGGTACTTTTTCCCTACCGCCTCCGAGTAATCTGGCGGAAGTGGCCACAGTGGAATATGAAACCTTCTATATCTAATGGATTTGGACTCCGAGGACGGTTCTTATCTCGTGTCAACCTCGTTAAAAAATGAAACGAGTCATGAGGATAGTTCTTTTACTGTGTCAACCTCATTAAAAAATGAAACAATCCCCTTTCCAAATCTCAAAGGTAAACCTTCATTCCAACCACCAAGTTGAGTGCAATGAAGCTTGGGGGGCATGCACCTCGATTTGCGTTATTATGCTGGGGGCATACAAACTTATCACGAGCAGTGTTACTGTAGGGTTCAAGCTCGTTAAAAAATAAACTCGCATCGAGCAGTTTTAGCGCATAGTTCATGCTCGTTAAAAAATAAACATAAGACCGAGCAAGTGTTTCAATCTGCGTTTAAGCTCGTTAAAAAATGAACTATCCTCCGGTAAATAACCACCGTGAATGTAACATTATCAGCCATTAAAGCCTTGGTCGTGTTTGCACCGTCACCTCCACTTTTCCATTGGCCGATCATTCACCTCCATTTGATTGTTTACCCATTTTGAGGAATAGCTGCAAAGAGTGATTTCACTAGCCATCCTTGTGACACTGCCGTGATTGGAAGATTCCAACCCTTACCTGGAATTAGCTGCTACCCATTTTATCACTCGTTCCTCAAAAGAGAAGTCTTCTTTAAGCTCTTTTCATCTGACTCGTAAAACATGAAACGATTGCCGAGTTTTGGCCTTCCAGCTCATTAAAGCGACCGGAAGTGCTATCCCTCCTCTAGATTTTAATCTTTTTGGACCTGAGGGATTATTGCACAAAAGGATCGAGCGCTTATTTTGTTCGGCTCGTTAAAACTATCGAAAATTCATCCCTTCTGTATTGTTTTATACTTTTTCGGACTTAAGGGATTAGATGACGAAAAAGGAATTCCGGAGTTAACTTTACGTACCTTTTCAGACTCTCTAAAAATGAAAAGGACCGAGTTATCTTTGTCGTTAAACTCGTTAAAAACATTAATAGCGACAAACTTGTCTTTAGACGAGAACGAGTTTCACTATCTCTAGGCTCGTTAAAACATAGCGATGGGTTTGCCCGAAGGGAAAATTATAGAACAAGCATATGTTATCCTCCTCAAGCTTGACAAAAATAAAGAGGTACTGGTCAGCAATGTCTGGGGAAAAATTGGGAAGAAACTCAAAGAATCTTTGTTGGTAGCAAGTCGCTCTTGAACATGACACTTCCACTCCGTGCCTGAGTCGGGTTGGGTTGTTTCATTCACCGGTCACATCACCATGGTCTCGCCATACCATCCACATTTGGGGTAAATGCTACCGATCCATCACATAAGTGTCGCCGACATGTTCAAGAGAAGTCATCCAGAGAAGTCAATCGTGTCCCATCCACTGCCATACATTATACTTCATTCTTTCATGACCGCCACCCTAAACAGTATGTCATCAGATTGTTTTCACCTCCATCAAAATCATTTGCTCTGTTCCGTGTCATTGATGTGGGATTCATTAAGGCCCTCCTTTGACGGATCGCTTCTTGTCGACATCAGCTCATTATCCAAGAAGTTGATCTAGGAACACCCCATTCAGTACTTTGAAGCTTGCATGCCTCAATGGCAAGTTTCTCACTTCCGGTGACGGGTATACATCAATGACCTTCGACCGAAATATTTTGCGTGGTGTTCGACGCCAAGTCCTTTATTCACACCACGTGAATTGTACTGCAGTACCTTGAGGGTCATCATCCTTATCTGTGATTCCTCTCGCACTTGTTAACAGTTTACATCATCAACTGGTAATCAAGCGATGTCTTTCCATGTTCGACTTCAAAACATTTTTCACATGGATCGACTTGTACTTCGAGTGAAGATCGGACGAGATTGAAGACCCCGGATCTAGTTTCATCCATCCGGGTTGCGATATATATTCAGGAAAAATAAATACATTGACATGTACAGCATTACAGCACAGATGATCATCCTACCAAAAGGATGATGACTTCATCAGAATCATCAGTCTACCATCAGACGATTGTCTGTCCTATGTACATAAAAATGAATTTATAAAGTTGAGCATGGGAATGCCCTCCTCAGCTAGATCATGAAAAAAGTATGAAAATAATGTATTGTATTGTATCTTATTACAGGTCTCCTCCCAGCGTTGAAAGAACTTCTGATCCTCCTAATAAAGCATTTCACCCGATAAACGGCCTCATACTTTAGGGGGCAACTGTTATAGACATTTTTGTGCCTTACAGCTCTAAGCATGAAATGTCCATAATCCAAGGGATCCAAAGTCCCTAAAAGTGTTGTTCCTACCCCTAAAGGAACAAGGTCAACCAATGACAGCTTCTCCCAGAAGTTCTCCACCAAAAACTACTCAGAACTAGTCAAATCAGGATCAATTCATATGCTCCACTAGCTGGCTGCGTTGCAAAGCACCCAAATACACTGGCTAGGTGCGTTGCAATGCACTTGAATGCACTAACCAGGTGCGCTGAGCGGGAAATGACAAGTGGCAGAGTCATTCAACGAGGTGGAGAGACAATGGAAGCTTCCAAAATCTTCTCCAATGACACTTGCCTCACTGAGTTCGACCAAGGATGAGTAAGAGGCTCTCAGCCTCCAAGTGGAAGCAAGAACTGACAGAGAGAAGCCACAAGTCAAAACATAAGCTGACTCATCCTCTCTGCTTACATCTATATATGGATCCCTCATCCCAGAGATCCAGAGGCTGGAATTTTGTACTTTGCAGAGAATTGTTGTTGGTTTTGAGATTGAGATTAGTGCATTGGGTGATTTATGCTTTGTTGGAGGAGAGGAAGGGATTCCTTTGCTGGGAGGTAGATGCTAGATCGGGACTCACTTGGTTGTATCTCCTCCTGGATCTTCTTATTGCATCAATAAAACTATTTGAGTTTCTTCTACATGCTTGTGTATCAGTGATGTTTTGTTATATTTGCATGTTTAGCTTAATCTGATCCTAAGCTTTTTATGAATGTAAATCTATATCTTCGTGTAGTTTCTCTCTTCTGTGACCTTGCAGGAATTTGGTGAAGCTGGGCCGGTAAGGGAGCAGGTAGCTGGAAGCTATCGAAGAGGAGAGCGATTGGATCAACAAACTAGCGCAAGACACAGGTTAGTTTATCCTTCCTCTTCGTTTACATTTCATAAAGAAGAATACTCAAGTAGTTTTCCTTGTTTGTTGCTAAGGCACTGTCACACCTTAGAGTGGGATAGGGGCGTTCTGAATAGATACTTTTCCCAACAACAGGATGAATCGGTAGAGAACTGGGTTTGACAGCCTGGATGGCATTAAATTGATCTATAACTCCATGATGGCCCTTTTTTAGCAATTTTTCCATCCTATGTGACCTGATGATAGAAGGAGCTCCCGCCTGGAGTCCATGGAGGGTATGTGGAGTTGTTTTGCTTAAAGCTCATATATAACTCCTGGAAATCCATTGTGATTGGCCCAAGAGTGTGAAGCCATTCAGCACCGAGGACAATGTCGCACCCTCCCTTGTGTATGGCAAACATGTGGGTCTTCAACTGATAATCCCCCATTTGAAGTTTGACATTTTCACAGCGGCCTTCACATTTCATTGTTCCCCCATCCGCAATTTGGACTTGGAAGTTAGAAACTACTCGTACAAAACAATGCACTACTTCCGCGACTTTTTGATGGATGAAATTATGTGTACTTCCACTATCAATCAAGACTACTACTGGATGATGTTTAATAAAACCTCTAATTTTGAGAGTTTGAGGTGAAGAAATCCCTGCCAAAGCATGCAACGAAATAACTGGTTCGTCAAGGACATTGTCCTTTTGGTTGTCCTCTTCTACCTCCTCCAGTTCCTCAAGTGGTGGGGCTTCCTCCGACGAGCTGTAATCAGTGGCATTATTTTGAAAAAATTTGGGCTCCTTGAATTTATGACCTAGGGAGTATTTTTCATCACAGTAGTAACATAATCCCTTCTTTCTTCTTTTGGCCATTTCTGCAGGTGACACCTTTTGAACCTTAAGTGTTTGAGTCGTGCTGTGACCCTGTGGGGGGCGACCCTTGGCGGTGAAATTTAGGCGAATGGACTGGACTGCTAACGCACGTTCCACGTTACGAGCTACCTTGCAAGCCTCCGACCATGTGGGAGGGTGGTGTAGTCAGACGTGGGCTTGTATGGCCTCTTTAAGACCGCTGATAAAACATTTCGTGTAGAACGCATCTGGGAGATCCCTAGTGTGGAAAGCTAAGGCTTCAAAGGCTGTAACATATTCATCCACTGTGCCAGTCTATCGGAGCTTAGTGAGACGACCCAAAAAAGCATATTCTTGGTCAAAGCGCTCTGTAAGAGATTTTTTGAAGGTAGCCCAAGTCAAAAAACTTCCATTGCAACGTTGATGCCATTCCCACCATTGCCATATTTCATTGTCCAAGTACATGCTCCCCAACATAAGCTGAGTCTCATTATCTAAGATGTTATTCAGATTGAAATACTGCTCCATTTGTGCTACCCATGCGGCTGAGTGAGAACCATCAAATTTATGCATATCCAGCTTGGGAGGTCACGGACGGGATTGTTGGTGGGTTCCCCAGAGGTTAAGAGAGTGGCTAGACTCACCCTCACTGTGTCCATTGCTAATATACGCCTCCTCGCGGGCTTCCTCCTTGCCCTTAGAGAGTGCGTCAGTTAGTTTGTCAAGATGAGCTTGGATGGCTTGCAAGGATTGTTCAAGTTTGTCGATCTTCTCATTGGCCATAGCTTGAGCTCTAGTTGCTACCATGCACCAACCCGATGTACTTGAAATTTGGGACCATCCGATTTTTTTCACTAACAATTGAATGGTACCACCTTGCTCAGCTCGTCATCCTAATTCTTATGGGCTAGATCACCAATAAGCGCCCCGGAGATCTGAATGGCTGATCGGATGGCTCTGATCGACGGACAAATTGTTGTTGTGGATCTGATGGATCTAGGAGATCGGAAAGGCTGGTCTGCTAACTCGAAACTGCAAGACTAATGTCTGCTGCTGCTGCAAACCCCCTTGCGAGATTTGATCTGGAAGAGATTATGTGTGATCCCAAGATAGAAAAGGGAACTATGATCTCGAGGAGTGTCGGGTGCTACAGATCACAATATACATAAGGGTCTAACAATAGTACTCGACCTAATGTTTCAGGGCTCTAACTAAGGAGGATCAACCGTACCCTTAGCTGTAGAACCCGACTACCCTATCGTATGGGCGAGTAATCTCTTCGAGTGTTGTTCTCGGTGTACTATAGCAGCAAGACGGCCGACGGTTTATCTATGGAAAGGTTTCAAAGGAGCTAGAGGGCTTCCGATATACCCAGAGGGTACTTGGAAGACAGTCCATGCGTGGTTCTGTCTAATGAGCTACTACTAAGGGGTACCCACAGGGGTTACAAGGGAGTCCAACAAGCGTGACCACCTCTTATATTTCCTGCGTGCATGCCTCCCCAAATCCGCAGGTTTATGTGCTCAACGACAGATCCCGTGGTTTAAAGACGCCGGAACACATCTCTAGACAAAAAAAAAATTGCTAAGAAATGGAGATCCCACCTACCCTGGAAAGTGCTCTGATACCACTTGTTATGCTCTTAACCTGCAAGACGATTACTAGAATACCAAATATGCGAAGAAATATACCCAGAACATAGAATAGTGAGAAACAAGAGCAAGTATTTTATTATTCAGAAAGCAATTTTCGCTTGACTCTTCGAGGGGGCAACCTCCAATAGAGTAGAGCTCGATTAAAAAATAAGACACGACGCTCCTCACAGGGAGTCTCTATCCTTTATATATGACTCATACATGCAATACCATGGATCAATACCATGGTTCTTATTAATACCATCTATCTAATACCATGGCCCATTTGCAACTAATTGTGGTCCCGTCATTAATTGTGGGTTAACCACTTATAATTATTAATATGGGATTTATTGACTCGATCCTACTATATAAATAAGGGGGTTAGGGTGGGACCCTAACATGGGCTCTTTCCTCTTTCCATTTTTCTTCCCCCAGTCTCTGCATTCAAAGCATTACCTAATGTCTCACTAGAGCTTTTCCATCGCATTTCCTCGCTAAGGATTGCACCGACAACATCATCAAACTTTAAAGTACTAGATCCAGAGACAAAGTTACTAATGGCCATAACTAAACCATTCCAACTTTCTCGCAATGAGCACAGAAATAATAGAGCCCTAACTTCATCATCAAAAGTTAACCCTACAGAACTTAATTGACTCATAACTATATTAAATTCATTTAAATGATTAGCAATAGGTCCACCTTTTGACAACTTCATATTAAATAAACGCTTCATAAGAAATACCTTATTTGAGGCCAAGAATTTTTCATATAGTTTGGCCAATGTCGACATTAAACCCTCTGTTATCATTTCCTTTGAAATATTAAACACCACTGACATCGCTAAGCATAGACGTATTGTTCCAAGTGCCTTTTTGTCGAGAGTATCCCATTTTTTGTCTGTCATACTCGTCGGTTTCTTTGTCTTTCCACTTAATGCTTGGTACAGATCTCTCTGATACAGATAATCTTCCACCTGCATCTTCCGCAGCTAGTAGTTTTTTCCATTGAATTTTTCAACCCTAAACCTACCATCTTCTGCCATTGCTCCCACTCAAACCAGGAATCCTTCTCTCTTGCGAGTTTATTATCTAAATAGACCTTTGGCTCCGATACCAGTTATTAGAAAATTATATATTATAGAGAAATAGAACACATAAAATATTGCAGAAATATAAACACAGAAAACACATAAAACAAGAGAGACATAGATATACGTGGTTCACCCATTTTGGGCTACATCCACAGAGAAACAACCAGTCCTTTGATTTATATTATCTAGTAAACTGAAGAGATACAACCTACATCATATCCGTTGTAATTCCCTCTTCGCTCTCAATCTCCTCTCTTTTCCACACTCAGAATACAGATCTACATAGATGCAATACAATTCCCTCATATATAGCGAGGGGTTGCCTTCTAGGGAAAAAATCCCTAAATTAAACATAACTTCTACTGTTAGATCTCTGCCTAATGAACGACCCAGATTGACTACGAAATTACAACATTTTACAAGGCAATATTACATCTCTTCTTAGCTTCACAGGTGCTGCCCCCGATCCCCCCACCAGGGGGGGGGGCTCCCAAAAGGTCACGCCACCCCCCCCCTGGACCCCCCTACAGTGAATATTTTACGGGCGGCAATGGGGGGGGCTCCCAAAAGGTCACGCCACCCCCCACCCTGGACCCCCCTGCAGTGAATATTTTATGAGCGGCGTTGCCACCCCATTTCGAATTGGGGTCCAATGCAACCGTACCTTTCAATACAAAAGATAATTAGGCTCCACACCCAACACTGGTTGGAAAGGACAAAGAAATTATCTAGGATTTGAAGACCCAATTGTCATCCAAATTTGACATGAAAGATCTTGGTGCTGCAAACTATATTTTGGGCATGAAAATTAAAAGAGATCGGGCAAAGAGGAAGCTCTGATTAAACCAAAGGAAGCATGTTGAAACAATATTGCAGAGGTTTAATATGCAGGATAGTAAACCGGTGAAGGTTCCTATTCCTGTAGGTGTAAAGTTATCTGCTGAACAGTGTCCCAAGACACAAGAAGAGGAAGAGGACATGTCCCGTGTTCCATATGCAAGTGCAGTCAGTAGCCTGATGTATGTGATGGTCTGTACTAGACCAGGCATTGCACACGCAGTAGGAGTATTGAGCAGTTTTGTGTCAAAACCATGGAAGGAGCACTGGACAACAGTGAAGCAGATTTTTAGGTATTTGCGTGGCACTAGTGATTATGGCTTGTGCTACCAAGGAAGACTAGGATTGGACAGAGCATTGGATATTCGTAGCTTTGTTGATCCAGACTAGGCTGGAGATTTGGATCAAATAAGATATACAAGTGGTTATGTGTTTAACCTATTTGGAGGTGTAGTCAGTTGGATGAGTAAGAAACAATCTGTAGTGGCACTATCAACTACAGAGGCAGAATACATGGCAGCCACACATGCAAGCAAAGAAGCAGTTTGGTTGCAGAGATTGTGTTTAAGCATGGGGTTAGTACAGTGAGCTATAAGGATATACTGTGACAGCCAAAGTGAAATTTTCTTGGCAAAGAACCCTGTTTATCATTCAAAGGCAAAGCACATTGATGTTCAATATCACTTTTTGAGGGATGTGATAGATGACAAAAAGGTGTTGCCAGTAAAGGTGGACACTTTGAAGAATATTGCAGATGCATTGACAAAATCTGTGAGCTCTGAGAAGTTCTCTTGGTGTAGAGAAACAATGGGCATTGTAGGGTTGGATAAATGGCTAAGCTCTCCTGTGGCCCCCTATGGAAAGAAAACAACAAGTGCGATAATGTTGATTTGTGTTATATTCTTTCCACGACTAACCCACGTAGTTAATCGGGGGGTTAGAGGGGGTGCGGAGCCCTCCCTTTGTTGCGTTGATTGTGTAGTGGGGGGGTCACAATGGGAGCCGAATCCCCCCCTATCCAAGGGGTTTGAGGGGGGTGGGTAGCCCCCATCTACGGGGTCCAGGGCATCGCCTCGGGGAAAGTTTTTTGGGACCCTATATTAGGTGGGACGAACCTACCTATGGTTTTGTGCATGGTTTTAGCACATGGTTTTGGACACGATGGTTTTTGGTCCATGTTATTGGATGCTTCTTCATGTATAAATGTGTATTGTAACATTGAAAGGAACATAGTGAAAAATCAAGCTGGTAGTCCCAGTTTTAGGATCCAGGGGAAAATCTTTGTGTATATGTGTTTTATGAGTTATACTCTCGCATTATTTACTTTCTATGTTTTATAATTTTTATGAAATAATTTCTGTACGAGGTTAAAACCTACACTGACTCTGCTGACAGGGACTACATGTGTGCCTAATGACGCTACTTCCCCCTCGACAACAAATGGGTTGTGGCAAGAGAAAACTCTTTTATATATATATATATATATGCAGAATCCCCCCCTATCCAGGGGGTTTGAGGGGGGCGGGTAGCCCCCATCTACGGGGTCCAGGGCATCGCCTCGAGGAATGTTTTTTGGGACCCTATATTAGGTGGGACGAACCTACTTATGGTTTTGTGCATGGTTTTAGCACATGGTTTTGGACACGATGGTTTTCGGTCCATGTTATTAGATGCTTCTTCTTGTATAAATGTGTATTGTAACATTGAAAGGAACATAGTGAAAAATCAAGCTGGTAGTCCCAGTTCTAGGATCCAGGGGAAAATCTCTGTGTATATGTGTTTTATGAGTTATGCTCTCGCATTATTTATTTTCTGTGTTTTATAATTTTTATGAAATAATTTCTATACGGGGTTAAAACCTACACTGACTCTACTGACAGGGACTACATGTGTGCCTAATGACGCTACTTCCCCCTCGACAATAAATGGGTTGTGGCAAGAGAAAACTCTGTCGCCCATATATATATATCTATCTATATATATATATATATATATATATATCTATATCTATATCTATATCTATATCTATATATATATATATATATATATATATATATATATATATATATATATATATATATATATATATATATATATATTTATATTTATATTTATATTTATTTATTTATTTATTTATTTATTTATTTATTTGAGGAAGGGCTTCAGGCATGCGTCATTCACCCATCCATGCAGTAAAACTCCATCCAGTTGCGCAAGCCTAACCACACCTGAATCTCAGAATTCTGTTACTATGAATGGACCTAGCAAGTGCATCTACAATTTCCCTAGGAACTTCTAGAACTTGCTGTCATAAAGGAGCACTTGTTCCCCTACCCCAAACGACTTCCTCTTGATATGCCTATCATGCCAAGATTTCTGCCTTCGTTGTTCTACTGATTGATGGAATTCTGCTAAAAACCGAGTTTCATCAAGTTCCATCAGTTGGTTTAGTCACTCTCTTAAGGCATTGTTGTCTGTCATTCCCGTTGCCTCTGAGATGAACATGTTGGGTAGTATAATTTCTACTGGTACCACCGCTTCCCTTCCATATACAAGTTGAAATGGAGTTTTCTTATGGAGTCTTTTTACTATCGTCCTATATGCCCATAGGGTCACGGGTATTCTTTCAACCTAGTCATCCCTATTGGTAGATACGAGTTTTGTGAGTCCTTTCTCCAGTATCTTGTTAAACGCTTCTACTGCATCGTTGGCTTGTGGGTGGTATGGGCTGCTCTTGTTGTGTTGAACCATGAATGTCTTTAGCAGAGACTCAATGGTCTCGTTCAGGAAATGCGTGCCTTGGTCGCTTGTGAGGCTCCTCGGGCATCCGAACCATGAAATGATGTTCTCAAATATGAACCTTGTCATTTTTCTATTGTGCATTCTTTTATGGGTGCCGCCTCTGCCCACCTTGTGAGGTATTCTGTTGCTGTTATGATGTACCTTGCTCGTGAATGCCTCGCTGGTGGAGAAATGGGTCCAATGAAGTCTACCACCCACTTATCAAAGATTTGCACTATGTGGACTAGATGTAGAGGTAGCTCATCACGTCTCAACGACTTTCCAACCCTTTGACAGATGTCGCATGCCCTGGAAAATTCTTTAGAATCCTTATGGATAGTTGGCCACCATAGTCCTGCATGGAGTATCTTTCTTGTGATGGCCTTTCCTCCTACATGACCCCCTATAACCCCTGCATGGCACTCCCATAAGACATCATTTCTTTCATGCTAAAGGAAACAGTGCCTTAGTATTTGATCTAAGCCCATATTATAAAGGTGTCCCGCAATCAGCTGGTAATCTATTGCCCTAACTACTAAGTGTCGTCTCTGTGCTACTTTGTATTCTAGTGGGCAGTGACTAGTTGTCAAGAATGAGGCGATTTGTTCCAGGTGGTCTGGAATTGCCTCTACTCTAAATAATTCTGCATCAGGCAACCTATCATCTACTGCTCCTTAATTTTCCCCTGTTTCCAACCACGAAAAGTGGTCTGGTCGCACATTGAGTCTGCCGGGCTTTACCACTACTTCAAAATGTTGGAAATAATACTGAGGGGGAGGGGGGTGAATCAGTATTATTAAATCAATAAAACTTTTTCATTTCCATACTTAGATACATATACGCTACTTCAGTTAATGGAACCCACGTGTATACGCAACTGTGTCTAATGCAACTAGCATATATCCAGAATACTTATGATTCAGTTAATCCATTAAATGTTGATCTTTAGTTACTGCATCAGAACTTCATTAACCATATGTATAGTAAGCAGGTGCAGTAAAACAGAATAGATCATCACACACAAGAAGCACACATTAACACCATGATATAAGGTGGAAACCCAATGTGGGTGAAAACCACCTGCAGCAAGTCGTCTCTATCTTCTTTTAATAAGAAACTTCATTTTACAATAGTTCTGTATTGGTGCAGTCTTATACCAGTGCACAGGCTTCTACCTGCAGAGAGCTACAACCCTCTCTCGTTTTCCAGACTCTCCTAGATGGGAGCTACAACCCCCCTTAGCTCTTGTACTAGCGGATCCAAGTACGTAGGTGTCTGCCTACCGAATGCTCCAATCTTCACTCGTTCTCTAGCTACTACTAGAAGGGAGCTACCACCCCCTTTGCTCTTGTACTAGCTGATGTACTAGTACGCAGGCATCGGCCTGCAATCTCCTTTCATCCTCTAGGGACCACATTTCATACATTTTCAGACTGGATACTCCTGAAGCACAACACTATAATCTGAAGGCCATGTTTCATCCAATTTTCACACTGGACCCATCAATATCATTGAAGCACAAAAACAGTCAATACTAGCATCATCAATCTATGAATCACCCAATACTGAATCACTGAGACCTTGTCAACAAAATGCAGTCACCAGAACACACAGAGCAGAACACTAAACTCTGCAACCATATTCAGAACCAACTATATCATCAAAATCATGCATCAGAGTGCATACGCCACTTGGAAGTGTCAAACCAGTGTGTATACGCAACTTCACCAAAGCGAACCAGCGTATATGTCATTAATTACTTATCATAACTTCGCTGCACTTCCTGACTTCAGACATACCCAGATCATTACATATACAAAGGTAATACGTGTGTTAGCAACCAGATCTAGTTCATCAGATCATATAAGGATAAATCATTCTGATCCTGATCCATTATAGATCTCATCCATCAAAACTGAAGCTAAACATAATCAACCAATCTGAATATGCAGAATACTGACACCAGTAAACAGTCATCAGAACTCATCAACAACCAGAATCACCTGTAACTTCAAACATCATAGCTCAAAATGTATACGCTACTACAATGAACCAAACCCGCATACATACGCGCTTTCACCAAAGCAAACTCGTGTACATATCTATAAATATTCAATCATGACTTGCAGCGATTTCAAACTTAAGTTATACCCAGTTCAGATCATTACATGTGTCAGTATACAGATCTAGAATAAACATAATCAACCATATAGAGATAGTTCATTTCAAACCATTTGATCTCGATCTATCCTTAGATTTTTTTCTCCATCAACTGGTGAGATCCCTCCTTAGCTCAAATCAAGCAAGGCATCATAAACCCATAACCTGCATACTTGATCTCATCCTTCATCAGATATTCAAGACTTTTTCGATGTACTTGCCTAATGATCTTCTTCTCCTCTTATAGTCTTAGGCCTTGCTCAATACCATGGTCCAAAACCATAACAAACCAATACCATGGACCCAATACCTGGGATCAACACATCTGACAAGATACTATGGTCCAAAACCATAGGTTCAAATACCAAGGACTAACTACCACAGACCAAAAGTAAGTTCTCCAACATATACATGCTTTTCCTTGCATGAAAGTGTGTGTATACGCATACGCGCCTTTGTAACGTCTAACCTGCGTGTATACGCGGCTCGGTCATGATGAACCTGCGTATATATATTTTCTCTTCATTCTTGTAGTTTGATCATCAAATCCTTGTTGCTGACCTGCTGCACTATGATCTGTCATCTGTGTGATTTGCCATCAAGGACAACACTTGTCTCATAATGCCAACAATCTCCCCCTTTCGACTTGATGGAAAAGCTAACTTGTCACACTTAGAACTATCATCTGATTCCTTTGAGCTGTCCTGCATCCCATGCATTCAGTCACATCTGATATCTCTTCTGAAGATTCATCTAGTTATAACTAAGTGATATGTTCTTCTATGAGTGGGTTGCCATCAAGTACAACACATGCATCATAATGCCAACAATCTCCCCCTTTGGACTTGATGGCAACAACACCAAATCACTCTCCCCCTTTGACATCAAGGGCAAAGGGAGGACCAAGATATTCACTTTCTTTGATAAACATCCCGCTGACCATACTCCCCCTGAGTACCTGCTGAAATTTTTGAATGAGCTCCCCCTTTGTATATGCCAAGGTGTACTAATCTATCCATGCTCCCTTTGAGTACATGCTGAAGTCTCTGCTCTGCTGAAGTGTGTTGTTCATGCTCCCCCTGACTGTAAGCAAGGTCTGCAAAAAGATGTTCTACAGGAAAGAACATGACTCTATCATAAATGACCTTCCTATCACCAAAGACTCATACATACATCCATCTCCCATCCTAGTGGGGATATACCAATATTAATTCATCCACCCAACCAAGTGGGGATACATGATAAAACAAGAACATTACATCATCCATCCCAGGCATAGTGGGGAAACCAACATAGGTTGTTACATGACCTTGATATGACTGAAGTATTTCATCATCCTTCTTATGCATAAAGGGGTTACAAATTACATCATGTGACCAGAAGTGATTTCATCAAATGACTACAATAGATAGAGACACATTATTACATCATGAGTCTTGATATGACCTTTGCATGAGACCAAACATCTAGATAAGACCATGATAATCATCATACACAATGTATGATCTGCTCTATAAGCATCTATTAACAACATCTAGACCATCAATCATGTTCTCCCTCTGTGCCTGTTCCATCTGTACCAGATGGTTTCTGTCAGGCCCATATCATACTCTTCTCATTCTGAGTTTGGCCCACTGATTTCCTTCAAATTAACATATACGCGTCTATATCCACAGAAACAAGCGTATATACACAGATACTCCTTATTAAACTCGCGTACAACCATTTCCAGATTAGCAACCTGTAAATGTCCTATGACAAGATATGTCTGCATATAGATATCAACTCATCATCATAAAATCATTCACATTATATCATATGTGTAAAACACCATAGCCATCTTATCAACACAATCATCCATGTATCATCACTTGGGAATATCTGCATCAATCAACATATGTAAGTATCAACCTATCAACATATAGGTAGGAACTCATCATCATCATGTCTCCAACAATGCAACTTTGAGTAATCATTCATGTATCCAGCAGTATGTATCTTGAGCTCAAGATCTTTTGTCAAGGCTTTATATGAGCACCAAGAACTATAGGAATCCTGCATCATAACTGTATTATGCATATGATGACAACAGCATATGAGAGACTCATCATCAAGTAAAGAAGTTGTGTATTCAAGCTTTTTACTTCTCCTTATCCTTATGAAGATCACCATGTAAGCATCATATATGCACCATCTAAGAATCAATCCACAAATATGATATTAACATCAACTATGTAACCCCAAGAATCATATGAGATTTTATCATGGACAACTCATAACCACATCATAGCAAGATATATCATTTAGCCATATAAGCATCATCACCAAGGACTATTAACCATAATGCCAACAATGCATTATTAAAGGAATATGATCCCCCTCAACCTGTGCCATCTGTTTACTGTTAGAGCTAATCATGCATATATCAGCAATAAGCATCAAGACATCATCATCATCAAGTTAGGATCAAAACACTTCTAAACATCTTACAAGTATCAAGACATTTCCACACATCCTCAGTAGACTGTAACTATTAACCAATAGAGCAAATAATGGACTGAATCATATCAGACCCTTTTTCTAAGCCTGTCCCCACTGCTTTTCCTCAGACTGACATATACACGATTGTGTAGTGTCTAACTTGTGTATATACGCGACTTCCCTTTATGAAACTTGCGTATGAGATTTAGGACACTGAATTTTTACACTTTCAACTCCCCCTGAGTTTGTTATGTTTGTGTTGTGCTGTGTCTGACTATATTATGTTGTGCCACATCTTTCTGACTGTACTTCCTTCTTCTTCCATATCTTCAAGTGTGATGATGTTTTCTCCTTTTGGTATGGTCCATGTACTTTGTTCCTGCATTCCTTTGCTCTATGTCCAAGCTTGTTACATGCATAGCATCTTACATGTTTCGTATTCCTTCTATAGCAATCAACAGCTTTGTGACCAAACATATTGCAAGAAAAGCAATATCCCTGAAAGCACCTGGAATGTGATGATCTTTCTATGTGATGATCTTGAACCATTCTTCTTCTACATCTAGCTGCAACATGTCCAAGATTATGACATACATAACATTCAACATTATGCATTATGCATTGGAGGAGTAAAGATTTCCTTTGAAGAATTTCTTTCCTTGGCTGTTGATGGGGTTTTCTTCTCATCTCTTCGTTGTGCATTTCAGATTTCTCATTAGAGTTTCTTGCCTCTCCTTGTGAGCTAGATTCACTTTCAGTGGATTCATAAAAACCAAGACCAGTTTTGATAGCAAGAGACCTTTGACTACTAAGAATATCATCCAAGATCTTAGTACTATCATGAAATCGTAAGAGCTTATCCTTATCTTCTAATTTATCATTTAGAATATTTACCTCAACCTGAAGATGCTCTTCCTTTTCCCGATAGTGCTTCTTCATATCTTCTTCAGCTTTCCTTCCTTCTTCCAACTGATGCCTCAATTCAAGAACTTTGTTTTCTTGTTTTTGGAGTAGATATTTATTCTGCTTCTTTGATTCTTCAAGATCTTCCTTTAGTGAGCGGATCATAGCTTCAAGCCTTTCATAATAACTGGATCTATCTCTGAGTTTCTTGATGATTGAGCTTCTTTCATTGACTTCATTTCTTAATGATGTCACTTCATCCTGCAACTTTTGACATTGGTCTTCCTTGTTCTTGAATAACTTCCTTACCTTGTTTCCTTCCTCTAGTTGAGCTTTTAGTTTGGTAGCTTCTTCTTTGAAAGCACATTCCCTTTTGTTCAATAGATCTTGTTGATCTCTAATTTTGTCTGTAATCCTTTTAAATTCTGCCTCTATTTGATATCTTTCTTGCTCACCCATAAGTGCAAATTCAGTTGCTTCGCTATCACATTCATCATCTTTAAGAGGATAAATAGATGTATCACCAGAGGATAACAAATTCATACCCGATAGATCTTGTTCATCTTCATTTTGAAGTGATTCTGAATCTGATGTGCTCCTTCCACATATTCCCCAATCAATACACCCACTGTCATAGTTCTTCTGATATGCCTTCTTCTTCTTAGGTGCTTTCTTCTTAAGCTTCTTTCCCATAGTTCCACGGATCTCCTTCAAGCGATCAAGCTTCTCCCAAAGGACCTGCTCTGATACCAATTGTTGTAAATAATACTAAGAGGGGGGGTGAATCAATATTATTAAATCAATAAAAAAAATTCATTTCCATACTTAGATACATATACGCTACTTCAGTTAATGGAACCCACATGTATACGCAACTATGTCTAATGCAACTAGCATATATCCAGAATACTTATGATTCAGTTAATCCATTAAATGTTGATCTTTAGTTAGTGCATCAGAACTTCATTAACCATATGTATAGTAAGCAAGTGTAGTAAAACATAACAGATCATCACACACAAGAAGCACACATGAACACCATGATATAGGGTGGAAACCCAATGTGGGTGAAAACCACCTGTTGCAAGTCGTCTCTATCTTCTTTTAATAAGAAACTTCATTTTACAATAGTTCTGTACTGGTGTAGTCTTATACCAGTACGCAGGCTTCTACCTGCAGAGAGCTACAACCCTCTCTCGTTTTCCAGAATCTCCTGGATGGGAGCTACAACCGCCCTTAGCTCTTGTACTAGCGAATCCAAGTACGTAGGTGTCTGCCTACCGAATGCTCCAATCTTCACTCGTTCTCTAGCTACTACTAGAAGGGAGCTACCACCCCCTTTGCTCTTGTACTAGTACATAGGCGTCGGCCTGCAATCTCCTTTCATCCTCTAGGGCCCACATTTCATACATTTTCAGACTGGATACTCCTGAAGCACAACACTATAATCTGAAGGCCACGTTTCATCCAATTTTCACACTGGACCCATCAATATCATTGAAGCACAAAAACAATCAATACTAGCATCATCAATCTATGAATCACCCAATACTAAATCACTGAGACCCTGTCAACAAAATGCAGTCACCAGAACACACAGAGCAGAACACTGAACTCTGCAACCATATTCAAAACCAACTATATCATCAAAATCATGCATCAGAGTGCATACGCTACTTGGAAGTGCCGAACTAGCGTGTATATGCAACTTCACCAAAGCGAACCAGCGTATATGTCATTAATTACTTATTGGTAACTTCGTTGCACTTCTTGACTTCAGACATACCCAGATCATTACATATACAAAGGTAATATAAGGATAAATCATTCTGATCCTGATCCATTATAGATCTCATCCATCAAAACTGAAGCTAAACATAATCAACCAATCTGAATATGCAGAATACTGACACCAGTAAACAGTCATCAGAACTCATCAACAACCAGAATCACCTGTAACTTCAAACATCATAGCTCAAAATGTATACGCTACTACAATGAACCAAACCCGCGTACATACGCGCTTTCACCAAAGCCAACCCGCATAAATATCTATAAATATTCAATCATGACTTTCAGTGATTTCAAACTTAAGTTATACCCCGTTCAGATCATTACATGCATCAGTATACAGATCTAAATAAACATAATCAACCATATAGAGATAGTTCATTTCAAACCGTTTGATCCCGATCTATCCTTAGATTTTGTTCTCCATCAACTGGTGAGATCCCTCCTTAGCTCAGATCAAGCAAGGCATCATAAACCCATAACCTGCATACTAGATCTCATCCTTCATTAGATATTCAAGACTTTTTCAATGTACTTTCCCAATGATCTTCTTCTCCTTTTATAGTCTTATTCCTTGCTTAATACCATGGTCCAAAACCATAACAAACCACTACCATGGACCCAATACTTGGGATCAACACATCTGACGAGATACTATGGTCCAAAACCATAGGTTCAAATACCAAGGTCTAACTACCACGGACCAAAAGTAAGTTCCCCAACATATACGCGCTTTTCCTTGCATGAAAGTGTGTGTATACGCATACGTACCTTTGTAACGTCTAACCCACATGTATACGCAGCTCGGTCACGATGAACTTGTGTATATATATTTTCTCTTCGTTCATGTAGTTTGATCATCAAATCCTTGCTGCTAACCTATTGCACTATGATCTGTCATCTGTGTGATTTGCCATCAAGGACAACACTTGCCTCATAATTCCAACACAAATGTGAATTCTTGGAACAGCAACAGCCATCGGAATATTCTCCCCTCTAGCATTGGCTTGTTTACTAAATACTTGAGCCTAGAATGGTCTGTGAAAAATTTGAATGGCGTGCCTGTAAGTAGTATCTAAACTTTTGGAGAGAGTAAACCATTGCCAGAGCTTCCCTTTCGGTTGTTGTGTAGTTCCTTTCCATAGTAGACAACTTCTGGCTAGCATAATATACTGGATGGTCCATGTTTTTCTCCCATGGCTGTGCTAAGACCACTCCGAGCACTATTCCTGATGAATCGATGTGCACATGGAAGATTTTGTTCCAATCAAGATACACCAATATAGGGGCGCTTACTAGTCTCTCTTTTAAGTTATTTAGGATTGTTTGGCATTCTGTAGTCCAAATGAACTCTTTTGTTTTCTTTAGTAATTTCTCCATTGGAGTCGTGATGGATGCATAATTTCTGATAAATCACTTGTAATACCCCGTATGCCCTAGAGTTTCTCTTAGTTGTTTGACGTTATGTGGTGGTTCCATGTCGATAATTGTCGCAACCTTGGCAGGGTCTACACATACTCCATCCTTGCAGACGATATGGCCCAACAGATTTCCAAAGGGAGCGCAAAGATACATTTCTTGAGGTTTAAGGAGATCTGCAATTGTCTACGTCTTTCAAACATTATTCTCAATAGGCTTGTGTACTTTTTCAACAGACTGTATACTTTCCAGTCATCCATGTAAACTTCTAAGAACGTATGAATATAATCTCTAAATGCGGCTATGACGATTCTTGAGAAGACTGTTGGTGCATTTTTCAATCCAAATGGCATGACATTGTAGGCATATGACCCCCACTCCGTAGTGAATGTTTTTTTCCTCTTATCTTCTTCAGCTATTCTGACTTGGTGGTAACCAGAGAAACCATTTGTGAATGAATATGCTTTGTTCCCTACAACATTGTCTAGGACCTCATCGCTAAAGGGTGTGGGAAATGGGTCATGCACGCATGTGTTATTCAGGCTGCTATAGTCGACACATAATTTGATTTCAAATGTGACCTTCTTGTTCTGAATAACTGTCGGACTTATCCATTCAGCTTCATCCACCGGGAAGATGATTCCTGCCTCCATCATTTTTTCAATTTCCCTCTTCACTTTCTCTTTCACCCTTGGGTTTAATCTGTATGGTCTATGTTTTACCGGTTGGGCAATCGGTCTCAAGACAACTTTCATCTCCCCAAGGTTTCCTTTTATTCCCTTCAGTTCTGCCACTGAAGCTGGGAACAGGTCTTGATATTCATGAAATAGGTCAAAAATTTCCTTGGTGGCTTATTCGTCTGAGTAGTCTCCAACCAATGTTATCTTAGGCTTATCTTCTGACCTAACTTTCTACTTCCTCGGCCTCATTGGTAGAAGGTGAGCACTTTCCGTTAGGGGTTCTGCCAGATATCCCTTTACCCTTCCATTTCTCAAAAGGCTAGATGCCTCAGTCCCTCCATCCCGTCATTGTCATCTGGTCCTGCATCTACCCTATTGCTTGTTTCATATCCTAGTGACTCTATCTCATACAAATACTACAGCAAAATTTCATCAGGCCCTCCCTCAACCAACGGCTCCAGTGTGAACAAAACTCCCTTTCTTGCTTGGAGTGGCCCTATCATTTGTGCGTCATCCCCGTTGAATGAGAAGTTTCCAACAAATTGTGCCTCCACAGTATCCTATTCTGATTTCTGTCGATAGAGCTCCTCTTGGACATACCACGCTCAAATAACAGGTCCGAGGGTATGTATAAATGCGTGTACCCACTAATCACTTGGCATTCCTCTGCTTTTCCAATTGACCATGCAATCCTTGATGTGCTCCTCGGGACTTGAATCCCCCTTGTATTTTTCCCTATCCTGTGGCTGATCTTCATCCTGAGCAAACCTTTCCTTCATGGTTTGTTTAACACTCGACCAGTCTTTTAGTGTACTACAATGCGTTCTCCACTATCTTGTCAGAGTTTCCATGAGGTCGATACTTAAATACGAGATCCTTTGATCCTTTGTTACTTCTCGGTCTACTCTTTCTAAGAAGGTGTCCACTGGCTCAAGGCCATGGTACCTCAGTTAGTCAGTTATCTCCATTTCTCCCTAGTTTACTCGACTTATCATCGCAGAACATCTAGTGGTCAATTCGTATCCCCCCTGCTACCATGCTTCCCATGCAACTTCTGAGACAGCTTCTGAGCTTTGGATACTACACCAGCTCACTAATCCTTCGGTCGTGGGTTTGATGTAGTCCTCCCTCTTCCCTGTTGTGAGTGCGTATAGTTGTTCTAACCCTCCTGGCTCATCCCTATCACCTACTAGTTCTGTGAACCTAGGCCCTTAGTAGGGGTCTAATGGTTGGATCATTCTTAACCCATCTACTTCGAAAATCATCAGTTCTTTCTTCAGGTCTATGACTGCGTAGTTCTCGTATGCCCAATCAATCCCCAAGAGTGTCGGGTATGGGTTCTTATCCCCCATGATGTCAATCACCTCAAATTCTGTGTGCGTCTTCACCCCCACCACATCAACCTCTACATTCTCTAGTCTCCCAATTAGCAGTATGCAGTACTGATTTTCCATTCTTACTTGAATTGGCAAGTATTTTAATTGAGGCTTCCCCATTGCCTCCCAAGTTTTCCTAGGTAGGATGTTTACATCCGACCCCAAGTCTAACATGGTGTCTCTTATCTGGAATCCTGCCACTTGCACATTGATTCAGAACTCCTTTCCGCTTCTTCTCTTGTTCCATTTCACTCTTCTTGAGGCCTTCCCTGGCAACCCTACACCTAGTAGATCCACTTCCTCATCCTCTAGGGATATTACAACCTTCAAACTTTTTCTCAATTCCTTCAGCATGTCTTCATCCTCAAAAATTTTCAAGAACAATTTAAATCGTTCTCCAATTGGCTGGGTGTGATCAGGCATGTGGTTCTATGGTCTTTTAGTATCCTTCTCCGCGGTCAGCCCTTTGAACAACTTAGCTGCGTCCTGATAGTACTACTTTTGGCATTTAGGCTGATACCCTTTCTGTGGAGACGTCGCTTTAAGTATTAAGGGGGGGGTCCTTTGTGTAGCAGTCCTCCCCTATCTTCTTCCCTCCCCTGGTGAATATATTAATATTGGTTGCAAGGAGGTCGCCATTGGTCCATGGTTCGACCTTCACCAAGTTGTTCCCTCTCTGTCTAGTCCTTTCTTCCCACTTTGCAATGAGTTTCGGACAGTCCTTCGTTGCGTGGGTATTAATTCGAAATTGCGAGCACTAGGGTCCCCTCAGTTTTGGACATTCTCTAGCAACATGCCCTTCCTGATAGCAGTTGTAACACCTCACATGCCCTATTCCTCATGTTCTTCCTCCTCGCCCATTTCCTCCTCATCCCCCTCAATTTGATTCATTGACACTGAACGTGGACCTGTCCAGCCTTTCTAATAGGGCATCTAGTGCTCCACATTGATCAGTGTGATGCATCGTTGATACACAAAACTCACAGTAGATATTATTGGAGATGATAGAGTACTTTTGCAAAATGGGGCACATATGTGGCAGGTGTCCATATTCCCTATAGACTTCGCAAAACTCTTGAGTATTCCTCCCTGGGAAGGGTCCTTGCACTCCCACTGCTGTAACTCCCATAGTTTGTTGGGCTCCTGACAACCCCACAACTGCACATGCATGATTAATCCCTCACAACCTCAGGCATTCTGTCATGACGTGCCCGTCCACCATGCAGTGAGTGCACCAAAAGTTGGGTCTGGCTAGACACACTGGCTGAAGATCTTTCAATTTCTCTGTCAAGGTTGCAATCTGGTTCTACAAGCCTAAAATTGATGGGTATTGCAGGCTTACTCCTCCCCTGTACTCATGTGGATATCCTGCCATCGTTTCTATGCGTGATGCTTGTTCCAACGCATCCTGGAGGGTCCCTATCTTTTGTTGTGTTAGTGGAATTCTGGTCAAAGGCAATAGTTCCTTAATGAACCAATCCCGCTGGTGGTTTGGGTCCAGAGTGTAACTCAACTTGGCAATGGAATCCTTAAACCTTTGCATAAGATCCCAAGCCGTCTCTCCTTCCCTCTCCTTCCCTCTCCTTAATCTCCCAAAGTTCTGATAGCCCTTGTTTATCCATCTGCGGTACCTTGAACTCCTGCACAAACCCTCTCTTGATGTCATCTACTGTGGGGTTCTGATTCTGCTCCACCCACTTTATAAACCAACGCAGAGCCCTTTCTCTCAGTGTGGTTTTGAATTCTATTGCCCTTACATTTTATGGAGTCTGATGGGCCCTCCAAATAGCTTCGCAGAGATATGAGTGTTTCTCTACATCCTCATTTCCTCCTCCTACAAATTCGGGGTATTTGGTAAAAGATCCTGCCATATTTATCTAGGTAGGTGCTATCAGCACAAACACCTTGCTCACCAGCTACTGGGATCCCTGTAAGCCTAAGTTACTCATACTACGAGTTCCTATGTCGCTTCTAATGTTGAACTAGACTCGGTATTTCTCCTGCACGTTATATACCCGCACTGTCTTCGCTAAGCTAATAATAAATTCCTCCAGATTATGATAAAGTACTAGGGGAAGATCAGGGGAAACACTACCTTTGTCTCGGGGGTATTGTTTTGACTCTTAATGGATGCTTCCTCTTCACTAAATAATCTCCTCATCACCTCACCCATATCATCCTTGCTTCCTTCTTCATGCCCATGCAGCCCCTTCTCTTGCGGTTCATTTGTCGCAACCTGTACTTGCGATACAGATTCTGCAACCTACAAGGAAGGTCCATCTCCATTTCCCTGACTCTTCCATCTTCTTTCACCACTCTAGCTTTTTCCATTACTGTCTTCTCCTTCCTCTTCAACTTGGGGTTTTCCCCTCACCGCTCCTACTTGGTGGGGCCCCATCCTTTTCTTCTCTAAAGTCTAAATCACCCTCGCCTGCTACTTATCTGCTAGTAGTGGCCTTCTCTGTGCCCTAACATCTCTTACTTTATTCAGTTCTTCAACATCCATCTCTTTAGTAGCATCTCTACCCCTCAACCGGTAGCATTCCCCACTCTACGTCTCCCCCCGGTATCGAGGATTTATGCTGCCATGCCTGCAGCGGGCGAAGACAATAGTCCTTCTTCCACCATAAACATCTTGATCCATGTCAGAACTTCACTCATCAACCCACCTCTCAGTCCTGAGCTGAACACAGCTTCTGATTTTGAGAAAGACTGATAACTCTCCACGGAAAACTCAACTACGTATCCTTCCACCATAGTCCTTACCCAAAAGTCGACTGCTCTGGTCAGATCATTATCCAACTGTTGCAACAGGGCGACATCCGATGGGGTCCAACTTCAGCAAGCTATCGCCAATCCACCTGGCTGAGTCTACCTCTTCAGCCTTCTTAACCAATTGTACAGATCCTATGGGAACTTACACCAGAAAATTTCATACTGATCATTAGTGTTGTCAGCATATAAAATTTCCTCACTTACCTTGTTGATCGGTTGACTTCTACGGGTAGCCTGCTCCACTACAAACTGATCTACTCTATGGTTCCACCAATCCCTGATCTCTCTTTTAAATATCCTTGACACCATAGTCTGAACCAGTTCTCGTACCTTCAGGTCCCGACAATGGAACCATTTGTTGGCTCATGAGAGTCATCAGGGGGAAGACCCTGGGTTTGAGCACATGAGGCCAACAATGGTCTGTTGTAGTCTAGGATAGCACCGACATTTTCACCTTACCCCAAAGGGCAAGGAGTCTCACTCGAGGCACGCTATGACCAAAAGGGAGAAGGGTTCATAATGGAGTCATGAAAGGTTTAGTCGAGTTTCAATTGATCAAATACATGAATACATTATATAAGACAAAGAGATAACAACATCCTCATGATATTACATGAACTACTGATTACATGCAATTGTTAAGTCATGCAAAAAAAAGTTTAAAGATCCGTCATACACAGGGTCAGATACATACTAAATTGCAACTGATCTTAGCAGATCTTTATATTAATCATAACAGTTAACCATTACAACATCACTCGGCTTCTGTCGTAAACAACTACATAAAATATCCAAGTCAGTTTTGCGGGTACTGGGCAGCTTCACGGACCATGTCCTCTCGACTCATGCGATCTTCCCTTCCATTGGCTGCAACAAGGTTCCTTGTCACCTTCCCTTAACCTTGCGCAATCTAACCCCACTCATTTCCTGGTCTTCTCTTTTTATATACCTTCTCTGTTACTTGAATTGCGAGTTCTTCCCCTCGACTGTTTCTATACCTTCCCGCCCCCTTGGTTGCCTTTGCCTCTCACTGCCACCTTGCCGCAACTACTTGTTTTGCCAACCAACTGTTGTTGTCACTCATTTCCATTTCGTCCCTTGGTCAAACAAAATGGGTCAAAACCTTTCCAAAATTTAAATGAAGGCCCAAACATTTCTCTTCTAGGTATTGGCCATGGTATTGTCAAAAGGCCTATTTAGAAGTTAATAATATCCATGATAAATATTCATGGTTAAAAATATTGTTATATTGTAAATATTAAATTTGTATCTGCTTATTAATTAAATTTAAAGATGGTTATGGAATATTATTTTTATTTATATGGTAAAATAGATGTTAATTTATAAGTACTATTTATATGTCATATATTTTAATGTGATATGTATATTATATTTTCTTTAATCTAAAAAATTGCTCTTAATTTTATTAATAAAAACAAAATTACAATATAAAAAAATGAATTTAAAAAATATCTCACATCTAACATCTCACTTCTCACATCTCACATTTAAAACCATCACATCTAAAGTCTAACATCTAACATCTCACATCTAACACTCACACACATCTACCATATGAAACCAATGCATCTAGTGCAAGTGATCAAATATGATTAGAAATCAATATCTACACTGAAACCAATGCAAGTAATCAAATAGAAGTAGAAACTGGCAACATCTACATTAAAATAAATGCATCTAATGTAAGGTATTAAATAGGATTAGAAATCGACATCTACACTTAAATCAATGCATCTAGTGCAAGAGATCAAATAGGATTATAAATCAACAACTACAATGAAATCAATACATCTCTCTCTCTCTCGCTCTTTATCTCTCTCTCTCTCTCTCTTTCCGTGTCTATATATCTTCCTCCCTCCCTCTTTTCGTCTCTTTTTGACTCTCTCTCCCCATCCATCTATCTCTATATCTCCACTTGTCTATACTTCTCACCCCAAAAACATACACTCTCTCTCCATATATCTATCCATATCTTCCTCCCTCCCTCTTTCTCTCCCTATCTCTCTTCCCCTTCTCTCTCTCTCTCTCACTGTGTGTGTCTCTCTCTCTCTCTCCTCTCTCCCTCATTGTCTCTCCACCTCTCTCTTGTCACTCCCTTTCCCTCTCCACCTTTTTAAACTCTATATCTTTCTTCCCCTTCCAACTCCATCTCTCTACCCCTCTCTCTCAAGTATTCTCTCTCTTCCTTCCTCTCTCTCCCTTTCTCTCCCACCTCCCTCTATATCCCCCCATCACACACACTCTCTCTCTTCACCCTCCAACTATGTTAGTATCTCCCTCCCTTTCTCCTTCGCACTCTACCCATATCTCCCCCCTCCATATCTATGTCTCCATGTCTCTCTCTTCCCCTTCTTTCCCTATCTTTATCCTCTCCTTTTCTCTCTCTTCCCTTGTCTCCTCTTTCCCTCATTCCATTTTCATCTCTCCCTTGTCACTCCCTCTCTCTCTCCACCTCTATCTCTTAATGTTTTTGTTCTTCCCTCCGTCTCATTCCCCCTCCAAATCCATCACTCTCTCTCTCTCCATCCTTCTTTCCTCCTATCTCCCCGCTCCTCTCTCTCTTATTTATAATATTATTTATATTATAAAAATTTCACATATGTGTATATAAAAGTATTCTCATTTTTAATCTTTACGGGAATATTTTTAGTAGTCGCAAGGATAAGGGGTTTAGATATACCTCAAAAGTAATTATAACCTTTCAGATTTTAGATTTAATTAAAAAATATTAAAAAATCAAATTAAAATAAAATATTTGTACACTATTTTGATTTTGAAATACGTAATGGTTTTTGGGCATGTGGTATTGATAAGCCATGGTATTGGCCCATGGTATTGTAATGGAATAATTAAAAGCCTAGATTCATAACATAATAATCAAAAGCCTAGATGACCCATGGTATTGATAAACCATGGTATTAGCCCATGGTATTATGATTTTCTTCCCTTTCTCCCTCCCTCTCCCTATTTTTCCCATAATATTGTAAAAAACCTATTTAGAAGTTAATAATATCCACGATAAACTTTTGTGATTAAAATCTTGTTATATTGTAAATATTAAATTTGTATTCACTTATTAATTAAATTTAAAGATGGTTATGGAATCACTATTTAAATTTATATGGTAAAATGGATGTCAATTTATAAGTACTATTTACATGTTATATATTTTAATGTGATATGTATATTATATTTTATTTTATCTAAAAAAATGTTGGTAATTTTATTCATAAAAAACAAAATTACAATATAAAAAAAATTGAATTTAAAAAATATCTAACATCTCACATGTTATGAAACCAGCTCAAGAAAAGATAGAAAAGATAGATCAACGCCTTAGAATTCAGCCTCTTCGAGGGGGCAACCTCCTTTACATTACATAAATGAACAATTCTTGGATGATACAAATGACAAAACCTCCTTTCTATATATAGGAGTCTAAGGAGTCACAATATAATCCAGCCGACCTAACAATAATAATATAAAGCCACAAAAATAACAATAGAGGGATTCTATGGGGCACAGAAATAACAATATGGGGGTAATAGGGGCACAACAATATAAATAGGGGGTATAACTACAATAGTAATGGGGTAATCACTAGTATTATAGGGACCCAACATGCCCCTCTCCTTCAAAAAAGTGTTGTCCTCAACGCTTGAGTAGTTCTGGATACTTCTGCATAAAATTCTCATCCTCCCATGTGGAATCTTCAGCGGATAAGTTCTTCCACTTGATAAGATACTCTGAAATTGATCGATTTCGTAGCTGTCGAGTTCTTGTTTCTGTGACTGCTTCCGGTTCCAATATAATTTTTCCTTCCTCGTCAAGTTCTGGCAATATTGTTTGAATTGGGAGCTTGTCACCTATAACCTTCTTTAAACATGAAACATGGAAAACTGGGTGCAATCGAGAAGCTGCAGGAAGCTCCAATTTGTATGCCATAGTACCAATCTTTTGCAACACCTTGTACGGACCATAATACTTTGGTGATAATTTATTATCCTTCTTAGCTTGCTTTAGGGACATTTGCTTATATGGTTGTAGCCGTAGGAATACCCAATCACCTACATCAAAACTTCTTTCACTGCGATGTTGATCTGCCTGTTGTTTCATTCTATTTTGTGCCAACACGAGGTTATCCTTTAAGAGTTGGAGGACTTGTTGTTGATGTTCGATGTGATGTTCCACTGCCTGAACCTTAGAATTTTCTCTTAAATATGATGTGATGGATGGTGGTTGATACCCATAAAGTGCCATAAATGGGGTCATTTTTGTTGCTGTATGGAAGGAAGTGTTATACCACCATTCAGCCAGAGGCAACCATTTGACCCATTGTGTCTGTTTATCAGATACAAAGCAACGAAGATATCCTTCCAAACATTTGTTTACTATCTCAGTTTTCCCATCAGATTGAGGATGATAAGATGAGCTATGAGCTAACTGAGTACCAAGACAAGAAAATAATTCTGTCCAAAAATTTCCAGTGAAAATGGGATCTCTGTCACTTACAATAATCTTTGGGTTTCCATGTAGCTTTTGAACTGTTTCCATAAATGCAGTAGAAACTGTACTGGCTTTAAATGGATGTGATAATGCACAAAAGTGTGCATACTTGGTAAGTCTGTCAACTACCACCATGATGACACTCTTTCCCTCAGACTTGGGTAAACCTGTGATAAAATCCATTGAAACCTCCTCCCAACGTTGGCTTGGAATGGATAAAGGTTGTAATAGACCTGGTGTCTTAATTGTTTCAACTTTATTTTGTTGGCAAACCAAACATTCCGCCACAAACTTTTGAATATCTGATTTAAGGCCATCCCAAAAAAATTCCTTCTTAACCCTGTGGTAAGTTTTTAAAAATCCTGAGTGCCCTCCTAAGGGAGAAGTGTGCAATTCCATAAGAATCTTTTGTTTTAGCTGGGAATTCTTACAGAGGTATAAGCGATCTTTGTACCATAACGAATCATTTTTCCAGCTAAATGTATCAGAAGTACTGGAATCTTGTTGTAGCTTTCGAATAAGTGCCCACACTTCTTCGTCATTCTTCCATTCCTCCCTTGCTTCGTTTATCCAATCTGGTTGGATAATAGAAATGGCACACAACAATGCTTCCACATCCTCATCCTTTCTTGAGAGTGCATCTGCCACCACATTTTGCTTCCCTTTTTTGTAGATGATTTCAAAGTCATAACCCAACATCTTTGTGACCCACTTTTGTTGCTCTTCAGAGGATAATCTTTGTTCTAAAAAGTATTTAAGGCTATCATGATCCGTTTTTACCTTGAAGTGTCTTCCCATTAGGTAGGGTCGCCATTTCTTAAGTGCATGGAGTATTGCCAACATTTCCTTCTCATAAATAGCTTTGTTTAAAAACTTTCCCTTGATTGGACGACTTTCAAAAGCAATGGGTCTTTCATCTTGCATTAGAACAGCACCAATTCCATTTCCTGAAGCATCACATTCCACAATAAAGGTTTTTGTGAAGTCCGGTGTAGCTAAGACCGGTGCTTGGCACATTGCCTCTTTAAGATGTTCAAAGGCCTTTGTTGCTTCCGAAGTCCATGAAAATGAATCTTTCTTCAATAATGTTGTTAGAGGTGCTGCTATTCTCCCATAATTCTTAACAAACTTGCGATAATACCCTGTCAACCCAAGAAATCCTCGCAGATGCTTTATGGATGTGGGGATTTTCCATTCCTTAATGGCTTTAATTTTGCTAGGGTCTACCTTAACTCCTTCATGAGATACAATATGACCCAAATATTCCACCTCCTGGACTCCAAAGAAACATTTGGATCTTTTTGCATATAATTGTTTCTCCTCCAATAGTTGTAGCACCCTGTCAACATGTTCAACATGATCCTTCCAAGACTTGCTGTAGATTAGTATATCATCAAAAAATACTAACACAAATTTTCTAAGGAATGGTTTGAAAATTGAATTCATCAAACCTTGAAATGTTGAAGGTGCATTGGTAAGGCCAAAAGGCATGACCAAAAATTCATAATGACCCTCATGAGTTCTAAATGTTGTTTTGGAATGTCTTCAATCTTCATTCTGATTTGATGATATCCTGAACGAAGATCCAACTTGGTGAAGTAAATTGATCCATGCAATTCATCCAGTAATTCATCAATAACAGGAATGGGGAACTTATCTTTAATAGTGAGCTTGTTGAGCTCCCTATAATCTGGACACATGCGCCATGATCCATCCTTCTTGTGCACCAATACTACTGGAGCTGAGAAAGAACTTTGACTCGGTTGAATTATACCAGCCTCTAGCATTTCTGCAACCATACGTTCAATTTCACTTTTTTGGACATAGGGATATCTGTACGGCCTGATGTTTGGAGGAACACTTCCTGGAATCAGATGAATAGCATGATCATGATCACGCATAGGTGGGAGACCTTTGGGAGTCTCAAATACCTTGGAATGATTGTCCAGGACTTTTTGGAGATCTGGAGAAATAGATGATTCCAATGTGGAAACATCTAGCGAACATAATTGTGCAATTACACCTCTTTGCTCCTTTTTTAGAAGCTTTGTCATGCCATTAGAGCTGATTATCTTTCCTGGTTTCCCTGCAATACCCCTTAATTCAACTTCCTTTCCTTCCACAGAAAATTTCATGAAAAGTTCTTGAAAATTAAAAGCTATTGTACCCAAGGATTGTAGCCATTGGACTCCTAGTACAACATCAGCACCTCCCATTGGAATGGAAAGCATTGGGCTAGTCAATACATATTCTCCCATGGATAGCTTGATATTATGGCACTTTCCAGAACAATTTATTGTTCCTCCATTTGCAATCATCACTTGACACTCTGGTGCTGGATATAGGAAGCAATTCAATTCTTTTGCTACCCTACAATGAATAAAATTGTGGGTGCTTCCTGAATCAATCAACACTATTACCTTTTTCTTCTTGATTTGTCCTTCTATCTTGATGGTTTGAGGAGTGGTAATTCCCGCCAATGCATTACAAGATATGGTCGGATTTATTTGTTCTTCATCTAGGCTTTGTTCCTGGAATATATCCTCTTCTTTTGACCTTTCTTGCTCCTTTTCTTCTTCCTCTTCACAATCTATGTAGAATAATTTCTTCTCAGCACACTTATGACCTTTTGTGTATTTGCTATCACAATTGTAACAAAGCCCTTTTGCTCTTTTTTCTTCCAATTGTTGTGGTGTCAACCTTGTAGGTTGTGGAAGACTATGGGCAACAACACTTCCGTCTTTATAGTTGTGAGTGGTATGCTTCCTAGTTGCCATAATTTTGCTTTCCATTTTTCTTGCTAACCTGAATGCCTTCTCTAATGAATCAGGTTCCCAAAGGCGCACATCATGTTGGATATTATCCTTTAAAGACCCTATGAACACATCAATCCTATGCTCCTCTGGAATATCTTTTACCCTTATGTTCAATTTTTGGAACTCCTCAATGTGCTCCATTATTGAACCCTTTTGTTTGAGACTTATCAATTGGCTAAAAAAAGTGTTGCTTTTTGTATCCTCATAATGTGCTATCAATTCTTCCGTAAAAATTGCCCAAGTGATAAATTGTTTACGAGAACAAAGCCATTGATACCATACAAACTGATTTGGTTCCAAATATAAAGTTGCCATACGTACCTTTTGTGTGTTTTGCACATTATTGAGATCGAAGAATTGCTCCATCTGTAATATCCATGTGGCGGGATCCTTGCCATCAAACTTCCTCATATCGATTTTTGGAACATGGTGAGTCTTCGATCCAACATTAGAGTCTATGGAATCATGATTAACATTTCTTTTGTTCTCATCATGAGTTTCCTTTACTACCTTTTCACCATTAGTGACCCTTTCTTGTAGCAACTTCTTCAATTCATCCATCTTATCATCCATGCCATCAATTTTAGCGTCCATGCCATTCACCTTAGCTTCCATGCCATCCATCTTAGCTTCCATGCCCTTTATCTTAGATTCCACGCCATTTACCTTAGATTCCACGCCACTTATCTTAGCTTCTGTTAGCTTTTGTGAGCGTGACATTTGTTGCACTTGTTCTTGTAATTTTGATATATCATGTAGCATTTCTTCCTCTTCTTCATGAGTCATGCTAGAGCTTTCAGGTTCCTTACTAGGTGTTTGCATTTTCTTTCCTCGGGGCATCAGTTACCGATAATAATGTTTTACTATGCCCTTTGAATTCTCTTAAACCAAGCTTACACAAAAAATTAAAAAAAACTACACACCTTTTTTCACTTTATAGAAGCCTGATATTGAATCTGATGTATCTCTGTAATTTCGGATCATCCAATTCTAAAATTGCTACCTGTAGTAGCCTTCTGCGTCCTCTTTCCAATGCCACAAGTCTGAGCCAAATTGGATTCTCCAAGGAAGAGTTATGTGAAATCTCCCACAGTGACTTGCTTTTAGACTGGTTCAGTAGAGCGAACTTGTACGACGTGCCACGAGTCACTGTTTCAACCTTTGAATCTAAAACACGCATACAAGAAACTACAGTCCGTCCTCTTTCTGTACCTTTTTACAAAATTGCAATCCGATCCTCAGAGGGAGAGTTATGACGATTTTCCCCAGGTCACCTGTTTTGAATGTAATTCAGGAGTCTGCAAAAAGGCCAACTTCCTCAGATCATATCTCCGAAAATATCGTGCGAAAAGCTCTGAAATTTGGACCCAAGGTTCAGCGCCAATTCTTCTCAAATGGGTTTTTTTTTGCGACTTCTGAAACGTCACAGAAAAAAGTTATAGCGAAAATGCCACGATGACCTGTTTGGAGCAGCGAAACCCTAGAATCCAAAGCTCTGATACCAAATGTTATGAAACCAGCTCAAGAAAAGATAGAAAAGATAGATCAACGCCTTAGAATTCAGCCTCTTCGAGGGGGAAACCTCCTTTACATTACATAAATGAACAATTCTTGGATGATACAAATGACAAAACCTCCTTTCTATATATAGGAGTCTAAGGAGTCACAATATAATCCAGCCGACCTAACAATAATAATATAAAGCCACAAAAATAACAATAGAGGGATTCTATGGGACACAGAAATAACAATATGGGGGTAATAGGGGCACAACAATATAAATAGGGGGTATAACTACAATAGTAATGGGGTAATCACTAGTATTATAGGGACCCAACATCACATCTCACATATAATGCCTACACCTCTAACTCCTAACATCCAACATCTCACATCTAACGCCGACACATCTACCCTATCCTGAAATTAATGCATCTAGTGTAGCATCTAACGTCTAACATCCAACATCTCACATCTAACGCCCACACATCTAACCTATACTGAAATCAATGCATCTAGTGCAAGCGATCAAATAGGATTAGAAATCAATATCTACAAAGAAACCAATGCATCTAGTTCAAGCAATCAAATAGGAGTAGAAATCAACATCTACACTAAATTCAATGCATCTAGTGTAAGGTATTAAATAGTATTAGAAATTGAAATCTACACTGAAATCAATGCATCTAGTGCAAGCGATCAAATAGGATTAGAAATCAATGTCTACACTGAAACCAACATATCCAGTGCAAGCAATCAAATAGGAGTAGAAACCAACATCTACACTGAAATCAATGCATCTAGTGTAAGGTATTAAATAGGATTAGAAATAGACATCTACACTAAAATCAATGCATCTAGTGCAAGCGAACAAATAGGATTAAAAGTCAACAACTACAATGAAATTAATACATCTATTTTAGTGAAAATCCAATATTTTTGACTTTCTAGTTCTAAATTATATATTTATATTTGTCTTTGTGTGTCTCTTTCGTCTTCCCTCTCTCTCCACCTTGTTGGGTTGTGTTATATTGTTTCCAAGACTAGCCCACATAGTTACCTGGGGGTTAAAGAGGGGGAGGTCACAGGGCGTTTGAGGAGTACACGTAACCCAGGTGGACCCACCTATGGTTTTGTGCATGATTTTCGCACATGTTTTTGGATGCGATAGTTTTCGATCCATGGTTTTGGACGCGATGGTTTTTCGGTCCATGGTATTGGATGCTTTTGCATGTATAAATATGTATTGTAACATTGAAAGGAACATAATGAAAAATCAAGCTGGTAGTCCCGGTTTTGGGATCTAGGGGAAAATCTCTGTGTATATGTGTTTTATGTGTTATGCTCTCGCATTGTTTATTTTCTATGTTTTAGAATTCGTATGCAGGTAATTTTTGTTTGGGGTTAAAACCTACATTTGGTAGACCCTGTTCAGTGGGAGATCTGCAAGATTGATTCTAGTGGTGAAAGAAGATGGTGAGCAGTGGAAAGATAGTGATCAAGAAATTTAATGGTCAGAGTTTTGAGTTGTGGAAACTCAAGATGGAGGATCTGTTGGTGGATAAAGATCAGTGGATCACAGTAGATCTGGGTACTAAACCAACGGGAGTGTCCGATGAAGAATGGAAGAAGTTGGATCGGAAGGAAAAGAGCACAATACGATTGTGTGTCCCAGGTTCAGTATTGCTGAATGCATCAGAGGAAGCTACGGCGAAGGCTTTGTGGGACAAGTTAGGGACTTTGTACCAATCTAAGTCTCTGGTGAACAAACTGTTCCTGCGGAAAAAGTTGTATAACCTAAGAATGAATGATGGAGACTAGGTGAAAGAGCATCTAAATGCATTTAATATTATGTTAAGTCAGTTAGCATCTGTTGATATTAAAATTTTAGATGAAGATAAGTGCATCAGTTTGTTGTGTTCTCTATTAGATGCGTGGGATAATCTTGTTATTACAATAGGTAGCAATGCAACTGCCTTGCAGTTTGATGAAATAGTCTCAGCCTTGCTGACAGAGGAGATGAGACGAAAAAATATGGAGAGCCAAAATGGTGATGCCTTGTCTATACGAGGACGGTCCCAAAACAGAAACAAAAATAAGTCATCGAGTGGGAGATCTAAATCTAGAGGGAGATCTAAATCTCCAGGAAAACCTATAAAGGTGGTGTGCTGGAAATGTGAAAAGGAAGGGCACTGCAAAAGGGACTCTAAATCTAAATCTCCTGACAAAGGAAAGGGTCTGGATCTAGTGATGCTCCTTCTACAAAGGAAAAAACCACCTCAGATGAAGGTGGGGATGTGTAACTGGCTTCTTCAAGTACACATGTAGATCATGAGGCATGGTTGATTAACTCAGGTGCATCCTTTGACTTCACACCCCATAGAGAGTGGTTTTGTGAGTATGAGAAATATGATGGTGGTGATGTCTTCTTAGGGGATGATAGGAAGGCTAGAATCGTTGGTTTTGGAAAAGTAAAGTTTAGTTGCAAGGTGGAAGGGTTAGAACACTTCTGGGTGTTTTGCATATTCCTGCATTGGCCAGAAATTTGATTTCTGTAAGCAAGTTGGATGATGCAGGTGTAAAAATAGTGTTCGAGAAGGATACCCGCAAGATGGTTCGGAGAGCTGTTGTTGGAAAAAGTATCCAATACGGAATGACCCTATCCCACTCTAAGGGTGATAGTTCCTTAGCAACAATCAAAGCAAAGCTATCTGAGATTACTTCTTTATGAGATGTAAGAGAGGGGAGAAAGAGATCCACTAACCGATGTCTTCCACTAATGATTGATCCAATCTTCTCTCTTTGCTGCTTGCCCTCAGTTCCTTGCTCTTTCACTGGCCCAGCTACACCAAGATCCTGCAAAATGGCAAGAGAGGGAAACTACAAGAAGCATACATTCATAATTGATTCAAGGATTAGAATAAATCAAATACACAAGTATAACAACACATCATTGAGACACATGCATATAGAAGAACCTCAAATGCTTTATTAATGGAAGAAGTAAGGTTCAGGAAGTGATACAACCATAAAAGGCCCAATCCAGCATCACCTTCACAGCAGAAAGAAATCTCCTCTTCACCTCCTTCAAAGCAAATCACCCAATAGTTCTAAACTCAAACCAACAGCACTTCCTTACATTCACAAGATTCCAGCCTCTCTAGACCTCATGAGAGAGATCAATATATAGGAGTTTTGGAGAAAGGATGAGTCAGCTTGAGGCTGGCATGAAGCTGACTAGTGTCCTCTCTCACTTCAGTTATTCTTCAGTTCTTGAGTCCACTTGGAGGTTCTTGCTTCCACTTGAAGATCTAGACCCTCTTACTCATCACCAGTCGAATTCCTTGATCCAAGTGTCATTTTGGAAGCTTCCTGGGCATTGACACCTTGAGGAATGACTGTGCCACATGTCCAAACTCGCCCAGCGCAGGTAGCCTTCTTTGCAGTTGACATTCAACGCAGGTAGACAGTGGAGTACTTGACATTCAGCGCAGATGCTCAGTGGAGAAGTTGACATGATCCAGAATTGCCTTGTTTTTGAGTGTTTTCAGGTGGAGAACTTTTATTCAGTGCTGTGGTTTGCTGACCTTGTTCCTCTAGGGGTAGGAACAACATGTTTAGGGACTTTGGATCCCTTAGATTATGGAAATTTCATGCTTCATGCTATAAGGCACAAAAATGTCTATAACAAGAGCACTGGTATTGATGCAGGAAGTTCAGATTAGAAATCTATACAAGCTGCAAGGTAGCACTATTATTGATGGGTGCAACAATTCTATGGTTCCTGAAAGTGGAGCAGAAGATCTAGTGGTCTCTAGAGAGAAGACCATGTTGTGGCATCAAAGGCTTGGACATATTGGAGAGAAGGGCCTTTGAATATTTCATGGTAAAGGTATGGTAGAAGGTATGAGTAATAGCTCTCTGGATTTGGATTTCTGTGAAAATTGTGTATATGGGAAGTAGAATCAGGTGAGTTTCCCCTCTGGTAGTAAGAGGGAAAAACAGATATTAGAGCTTGTGCACAGTGATGTGTTTGGACCTGTGAAGGTTCCATCACTGGGTAATTTTGTGTACTATGTATCATTTATAGATGACTTCTCAAGGAATACATGGATATATTTCCTTAAGAAGAAATCTGAAGTCTTTGACAAGTTTAAAGAATTTAAGGCTCTCATGGAAAATCAAACAGAGAAGAAGATAAAGATGTTGAGGACAGATAATGGTGGAGAGTTTTGCAGCAAGGAATTTGAAGAATTCTGTAAGAAGTGTGGTATAGCACAGCAGAAGACTACTCCATATACACCTCAACAAAATGGAGTTGCAGAAAGAATGAACAAGATGTTGATGGAAAGGGTAAGAAGCATGCTCAATGGTGCTGGGTTAGGATAGGAATTCTGGGCAGAGGTAGCGGATACTGCATGTTACCTGGTCAACAGATCACCTTCATCAATGTTGGAGGATAAGACTCCATAAGAGGTATGGACTGGTAAGAAACCCTCTCTTTCACATCTGAGGGTATTTGGATGTGATGCACATGTACATGTTCCAAAGGAGAAAAAAACCAAGTTGGATAGTAAATCTGAAAAGTGCATCTTTATTGGGTATAAGGATGGTTTAAAGGGTTATAAGCTTTGGAACCGTGTAACAAGGAAGGTTGTGTATAGCTGAGATGTGGTGTTTAGAGAGGTAAAAGATGTTATTAAACATGAAATCCAACCAAAGGAACCTGAGAAGATAGAGTTTGAGCTAAAGGAGGAAGAATCAGACTCTACAGTAGAGGAGGAATCAGAAGATGAAGAGCCACAAACTTCGAGTGTGAGAAGATCAGTTCAGGAAAGAAGGCAGCCAGAAAGGTATAGTCCATCTACTTTCTGTTCAAATTTTTCTTTATCTATTATTGATGATGATCCCAGAACTATGAAGGAAGTAGTAGATTCAGAGGATGGGAAACTTTGGAGGCCATGGTTGATGAAATGGCATCTTTGCACAAAAATGAGGCTTGGGATCTAGTGGAGTTGGCTGCTAGAAGGAAACCCATTGGCAGCAAATGGGTGTTCAAAAAGAAGACAAATGTAGAAGGAAAAGTGGAGAAATACAAAGCTCGGTTGGTAGTGAAAGGTTATTCCCAGGTGCCGGGAATTGATTTTGGTGATATTTTTTCTCCTGTTGCCAAGGTAACTTCTATTAGATTACTTTTATCTATTGTTGTTGCTTTTGATTTTGAGGTAGAACAGATGGATGTGAAGACAACTTTTCTTCACGGGGATCTGGAAGAGGAGATCTACATGAAGCAACCTAAAGGTTTTGCGGTGAAGGGTAAGAAAGAACTAGTATGCAAGTTAAAGAAGTCTTTGTATGGGTTAAAACAGTCACTAAGGATGTGGTATCAGAAATTTGATACATTTATACGGGGACTTGGCTTCACCAGAAGCAAAGAAGATCACTGTGTGTATTTTAAATTAATTGGTGACTATGTTATTTATCTGGTCTTGTATGTGGATAATATGTTGCTGGTTGGAAATGACAAAGAAATTATCCAGGATTTGAAGACTCAATTGTCCTCCAAATTCGACATGAAAGATCTTGGTGCTGCAAACTATATTTTGGGCATGGAAATTAAAAGAGATCGTATAAAGAAGAAGCATTGGTTAAACCAGAGGAAGTATGTCGAGACAAATTGCAGAGGTTTAATATGCAGGATAGTAAACCGGTGAGGGTTGCTATTCCTGTAGGTGTGAGGTTATCTGCTGAACAGTCTCCCAAGACACAAGAAGAGGAAGAGGACATGTATTGTGTTCCATATGCAAGTGCAGTCGGTAGCTTGATGTATGCAATGGTCTCTACTAGACTAGACATTGCACATGCAGTGGGAGTATTGAGCAGGTTTATGTCAAAACCAGGGAAGGAGCATTGGACAGCAGTGAAGCAGGTTTTCAGGTATTTGCGTGGCACTAGTAATTATGGTTTATGCTACCAAGGAAGACCAGGATTAGACAGAGTGTTGGATATTCGTGGCTTTGTTGATGCAGACTTGGCTGGAGATCTAGATCAGAGAAGATCTACAAGTGGGTATGTGTTTAACCTATTTTGAGGTGCAGTCAGTTGGATGAGTACGAAACAATCTGTAGTGGCACTATCAACTACAGAGACAAAATACATGGCAGCCACTCATGCAAGCAAGGAAGCAGTTTGGTTGCAGAGATTGTGTTCAAGTATGGGGTTAGTACAGGAAGCTATAAGGATAGACTGTGACAGCCAAAGTGAAATTTTCTTGGCAAAGAACCCTGCATATCATTCAAAGACAAAGCACATTGATGTTTAGTATCACTTTGTGAGGGATATGATAGAAGACAAAAAGGTGTTGCTGGTAAAGGTGGACACTTTGAAAAATACTGCAGATGCATTGACAAAATTTGTGAGCTCTAAGAAGTTCTCTTGGTGTAGAGAAACAATGGGCGTTGCAAGGCTGGATAAATGACTAAGCTCTCTTATGGCCCCCTATGGAAAGAAAACAACAAGTGGGAGAATGTTGGGCTGTGTTATATTCTTTCCATGACTAGCCCACGTAGTTACCCAGGGGTTAGAGGGGGGTAGGTCACAGGGGGTTTGAGGAGTACCTATAACTCGGGCGGACCCACCTATGGTTTTGTGCATAATTTTCGCACATGTTTTTGGACGCGATGGTTTTCGGTCCATGGTTTTGGATGCGATGGTTTTTCGATCCATGGTATTGGATGCTTTGGCATGTATAAATATGTATTGTAACATTGAAAGGAACATAATAAAAAATCAAGCTGGTAGTCCCGGTTTTGGGATCCAGGGGTGTTACACAAAAAGATCGTCACCATGATTATGTGCAGTCAGTATGGGTCTATCAACACTTGTACTGTCCTCCTAAGCAAGTCTCAGACCTCAGCTCTTCAAGTCAAGCTTTGAAAATGAGAGAAAGACATTGAAAATCAACAAATCTCTGGTTCCGCACTTTCTCTCACTGTTGCCTATGGTCCTGGACCCCCTGTTTACAAAAACAGCGGACTTACCCACTATGTCCCTAAAGGAGTGGGTGCGGACCCTTGTGAAAGTCAAAAAGGCGCAAGTTTATTCAAAAAAACTCACTTTGGCTTAATTCTAGATGATTCTAGAAGGAATTTTGACGTGGATTGGTCGCTCTTAGGTGGTTCATGCATCCCAAAAGAGAAGGAGCTAATCCCTTGATGAGAGGAGCTATCCATTTGAAGGAGGGCTTTATCCCTTTGAAGGAGGACCTAGTAACTTCCCTCCATTGCACTATAAATTAAGGCATTGGGCTGGTTGCTAGGGAGGTTAGAAGCTGAACATTTTTTAGGGTAAATGCTGGTGGAATTGAGACTTCCTAGTTAAGCTTGAGAGGAGAGATCACATACCTTTTTGGCTTCATTGGGAAGAGAGTGAAACTTGTCAAAGTAGAGGAGACTTCTTGTTGGACCCTGGGAGGAGCTTGTACAGCATCAAGGCACAGGTTGTAAAGTTCTTGTTTGATTTGAATTAATACAATCAGATTCATTTTTCTCAACAAATTGTCTTATGTCTTTTGTTTCATGAATTCCTTGATCTTCATGTTAAATATGCTTTATGATATTGGCTTTTCAGGTGCTATTTAATTTGTTTGCTTGTTTGTGTTTGCAGATTCGCAACAAGGGAGCTCATTTGGATCAAAGGAGCGAGGCTTCCACAAACTTGCATTGGACCCAAGGTAGGCCTAAAACACTTGTTTGCCTTTGTTTATAAATGCATATTTAGAGAAAGATAGTTTTTGATTGGCTTGCTTGTCACTAGACATCGTTAGATTCTAGGAAGGTCTATCTTGTCCGCAAGATCGACTCATTCCGTGTGACAAAATGGCGACTCCACTAGGGACTTGATTTTTTCCTTGTTTTTACTTTGACCTGAGAAACTGTGTTATTATTTCTATTTTTGGCTTGTTGTGTGTGGAATTGGGTAGATTTAGTAGATCCAGGATTATTTTTTGTTTTTCATAACTTTGGGAGAGGACTGCACCCTAGGCTTTTGACACAATGCGGACCTATCCGCACTTTTTCTTTTAGCACAAAGCGGTACCGCACCTGTGTTAACTGTGGGCCTTGTTCTTGGGAAAAGTGTCTACTCAGAATGCCCCTATCCCACTAAGGTGTGACAGTGCCTTAGCAACAAACAAGGAAAACTACTTTTGTATTCTTCTTTATGAACTGTAAATGAAGAGGAATAGGGTGAACTAACCTGTGTCTTGCGCTAGTCCTTTGATCCAATCTCTCTCCTCTTTGACAGATTCCAGCTACCTGCTCCCTTACTTTGCCCAGCTTCGCCAAGTTCCTGCAAGATCACAGAAGAGGAAAACTACACAAAGACATAGATTTACATTCATAAATAGCTTAGGATCAGATTTAAGCTAAACATGCAAATATAACAAAACATCATTGATACACAAGCATGTAGGAGAAACTCAAATAGTTTTATTGATATAACAAGAAGGTCCAGGAGGAGTTACAACCGATGATTCCTGATCCAGCATCAACCCCCCAGCAAAGGAATCCCCTCTTCACCTCCAACAAAGCATAAATCACCCAATGCACTGATCTCTATCTCAAAACCAACAGCAATTCTCTGCAAAGTACAAAATTCCAGCCTCTGGATCTCTGGGATGAGGGATCCATATATAGATATATGCAAAGAGGATGAGTCAGCTTATGATTTGACTTGTGGTTTCTCTCTGTCAGTTCTTGCTTCCACTTGGAGACTGAGAGCCTCTTACTCATCTCTGGTCGAACTCAGTGAGGCAAGTGTCATTGGGGAAGATTTTGGAAGCTTCCATTGTCTGTCCACCTCGCGGAATGACACTGCCATTTGTCATTTCCCGCTTAGCGCACCCTGGTAGTGCATTTAGGTGCGTTGCAACGCACCTAGCTAGTGTACTGGGGTGCTATGCAACGCAGCTAGCTAGTGGAGCAGCTGAAATGATCCTGATTTGACTGTTTCTGAGCAGTTTCTGATGGAGAACTTCTGGGAGAAGCTGTAGTTTGTTGACCTTGTTCCTTTAGGGGTAGGAACAACACTTTTAGGGACTTAGGATCCCTTGGTTTATGGAAATTTCATGCTTAGAGCTGTAAGGCACAAAAATGTCTATAACAGTTGCCCCCTAAAGTATGAGGCCGTTTATCGGGTGAAATGCTTTATTAGGAGGATCCGAAGTTCTTTCAATGCTGGGAGGAGACCTGTAATCAGATACAATACAATACATTATCTTCATACTGTTTTATGATCTAGCTGAGGCGGGCATTCCCATGCTCAACTTTATAAATTAATTTTTATGTACACAGGACAGACAATCATCTGATGGTAGACTGATGATTTTGATGAAGTCATCATCCTTTTGGTAGGATGATTATCTGTGCTGCAATGCTGTACATGTCAATGTCTTTATTTTTCCTGAATATATATCGCAGCCCGGATGGATGAAACTAGATCCGGGGCCTTCAATCTCATCCGATCTTCACTCGAAGTACAAGTCGATCCATGTGAAAAATGTTTTGAAGTCGAACATGGAAAGACATCGCTTGATTACCAGTCAATGATGTAAACTGTTAACAAGCGCGAGAGGAATCACCGATAATGATGATGACCCTCAAGGTACTGCAGTACTATTCACGTGGGGTGAATAAAGGACTTGGCATCGAACACCACGCAAAATCTTTCGGTCGAAGGTCATTGATGTATACCTGTCGCCGGAAGTGAGCAACTTGCCATTGAGGCATGCAAGCTTCAAAGTACTGAATGGGGTGTTCCTAGATCAACTTCTTGGATAATGAGCTGGTGTCGACAAGAAGCAACCCGTCAAAGGAGGGCCTTAATGAATCCCACATCAATGACACGGAACGGAGCAAATGATTTTGATGGAGGTGAAAACGATCTGATGATATATGGTTCAGGATAACGGTCATGAAGGAATGAAGTATAATGTATGGTAGTGGATGGAACACGGGTGACTTCTCTGGATGACTTCTCTTGAACATGTCGGCGACACTTATGTGATGGATCGGTAGCATTTACCCCAAATGTGGATGGTATGGCGTGACCATGATGATGTGACCGGTGAATGAAACAACCCAACCCGACTCAGGAACGGAGTGGAAGTGTCATGTTCAAGAGCGACTTGCTACCAATAAAGATTCTTTGAGTTTCTTCCCAATTTTTCCCCAGTCATTGCTAACCAGTACCTCTTTATTTTTGTCAAGCTTGAGGAGGATAACATATGCTTGTTCTATAATTTTCCCTTCGGGCAAACCCATCGCTATGTTTTAACGAGCCTAGCGATAGTGAAACTCGTTCTCGTCTAAAGACAAGTTTGTCGCTATTAATCTTTTTAACGAGTTTAACGACAAAGATAACTCGGTCCTTTTCATTTTTAGAGAGTCTGAAAAGGTACGTAAAGGTAACTCCGAAATTCCTTTTTCGTCATTTAATCCCTTAGGTCCGAAAAAGTATAAAACAATACAGAAGGGATGAATTTTCGATAGTTTTAACGAGCCGAACAAAACAAGCGCTCGATCTTTTTGTGCAATAATCCCTCGGGTCCAAAAAGATTAAAATCTAGAGGAGGGATAAAACTTCGGGTCGCTTTAACGAGCTAGAAGGCCAAAACTAGGCAATCTTTTCATATTTTACGAGTCAGTTGAAAAGAGCTTAAAGAAGACTCGTCTTTTGAGGAACGAGTGATAAAATGGGTAGCAGCTAATTCCAGGTAAGGGTTGGAATTTTCCAATCACGGCAGTGTCACAAGGATGGCTAGTGAAATCACTCTTCGCAGATGTTCCTCAAAATGGGTAAACAATCAAATGGAGGTGAATGATCGGCCAATGAAAAGTGGAGGTGACGGTGCAAACACGACCAAGGCTTTAATGGCTGATAATGCTACATTCACGGTGGTTATTTACCGGAGGATAGTTCATTTTTTAACGAGCTTAAACGCGGATTGAAACACTTGCTCGGTCTTATGTTTATTTTTTAACGAGCTTAAACTATGTGCTAAAACTGCTCGATGCGGGTTTATTTTTTAACGAGCTTGAACCCTGCAGTAACACTGCTCGTGATAAGTTTGCATGCCCCCAGCATAATAACGCAAATCGAGGTGCATGCCCCCCAAGCTTCATTGCATTCAACTCGGTGGTTGGAATGAAGGTTTACCTTTGAGATTTGGAAAGGGGATTTGTTTCATTTTTTTAATGAGGTTGACACAGTAAAAGAACTATCCTCATGACTCCTTGTTTCATTTTTTAATGAGGTTGACACGAGATAAGAACCGTCCTTGGAGTCCAAATCCATTAGATATAGAAGGTTTCATATTCCACTGTGGCCACTTCCGCCATATTACTCGGAGGCGGTAGGGCAAAAGTACCCATTAAGGCAGGGTCTTTTAGGAGACCTACTCCGATATTTTGGAGCGAATGATTGCTTCCATGGATCATTGGAATGCTTCCCGTAACTTGTGAACTGTTGGGGAGAAATGTTTGTTGGTTGACGATTGTAATTCCTCCTTGGAAGGGAAATGAAATCTTCCTAAAGTAGGTCGACACAACTGCGGCCATGGCATATATCCAGGGTCTTCCCAATAGGATGTTGTAATCAAGGTTTTCGTCGATTACTTCAACATCAATTTCTACTGTTTTCCCTCCTAGTTCAACTTTCAAGTTACTTAGGATACCATATGGTGTATATGTCCTTCCGTCGAATGCTTTTAATGTCGTCGAAGATCGCGACAAGGTTGGAGATCCTAAAGTTTTCCAGCAACTCATCAACATAATGCATGTAGATGCCCCCTCATCAATAATTGTTCGATGAACAGTTTTGTTGAGGGCTTTCACTTGAATAAGGAAAGCTAGTTGAGCTGGTAACTGAGGGTCATATCCTTTATGATAAAAGGCCACAAGATTGGAATCCATTGGGTCAATCCCACCTATTGCTGATAATAAAGCTTGCTCTTGGGAGAGGCAATTTTGCAGTACCTCAAGTGTTGACATATCGGACAACGATTGGGCCAGGTCCTCTATTATATTATAATTCTGTGCTATTTTTGCACGAGGATTAAATGTCAATTTGTGCACTACTCCCTTTGGCGGCTTTATCATTTGTTCAGGAATGATGGGTGGCACAACTTTGGTCAAAGTTGTTGTCGAACTACTGGGTTGTTCATTAGCCTTGTTATTCGACACCTGTGGATTCCCGTAATCTTTATTCCTTGCCAAAGCATCATTTTGCTGCTTTGAGATAGACAACATAAGCACTTGGGATCGGGAAGCATTTTGATTAGCAACCAGTTTGGTTCCCGGGCTTGGAAACGGATCAGTCAATACTGCTGAGGTTTTTGAACTCTTAAAGAGTTTCTTAACTTCAGCTTTATGTGGACAATCTCTCGTCCGATGATCCTCATCGCATATATGACACCCCGCAGGGGGTTTCCTTTGCCCATAAGGTTTTTCAGGAGATGACTCATCCTGCTTCCTTTTTCTCCCTTTCTTTTTCTTCTTGCCCCCTGGTTGCTTCAGTTGTTTGCCCTTGTCAGTCGACACGGCATTTACTTCCGAGGCAAGAAGTTCCTCATTTTCATTTTGACTAGAAATCTTACAGGCCTTTTTAGATGTAGCCTTTGTCGATTTCATGTCTGTCGCACCAATCACGCCATCGATGGCATGAGAGTCATTGTTTGATTTAGGAGGAGGAGGAATTGAGAATTCCGGTCTAGGGGCGTCAGGTATTTTATCGTAGAGCGTGCCGGACTGAGTGTAAATCAAGTCCAATTATTGCGCACGAGCGATAACTTGCTCTTCTGTGATGACTCCCCCTTTTGCCACATCTTCCGTGATGGAAGGTAGTAATGACTTGATAAACCATTCAGCTAAAAGCTAATCAGGAACATACGTTTTTACCATTCTACGACGACGTCGCCACTCATGTATATGATCAGATATGTGAGTGGCCGTCATTTGTTTGAAGTTGGTAAGGAGTTTCGTTCCCGTTTCATACCTTATCGGTAATTGAAAATGGGTTAAAAAGGTTGTGGCTAGGGTACTGAAGTTGTCGAATGAAGCTCTAGGCAATTCGATATACCATTTTGCTGCCGGACCAGTTAACGTCCTCTGAAAAAGGCGAAGCCTAATCGAATCATCGTTTAGGGTGTTTGACGAACACCACAGATGAAAGGTCATCACATGATTCGATGGATCTTCACCCGGATTTCCATTAAATTTAGGAATATCTGATGGAAGTTTATGCGGAATCGCTGGCCACCAAGCGGCATAAGCAATTGGATCATTCGTCAGCCGGTTTAGATCTGGTAATTCTAGAGTTGCTACAAAGGGCAACTGTTGATTCAGGTTAGGCGAAGCATACCCAGGATAAGATGGAATCGCCTGAGCAGTGGGTCTTTGCATACCAGCATAATGTATTTGATGCTGGCAACTTTGACAAGGTTGATGGGCATAACCATTATAGTATGGTTGTTGATAACCACTTTGGAAATGCAGTTGCCCATTACTTACAAAGACTTGTTGCTCAGGTACTTGATATGATTGCTGGAATTGCGGTTGTTGAGATTGAACCAGCCCTGGTTGTTGGACCATTTGCTGTTGTCCAATACTGGATGATTGACCAAGATGAGGAGTCATAGTACTTGTTTGAGCCTGAGTCGCTCCAGATAAGGAAGCACTAACCTAAGGTTGTGATTGAGTTGTCGAGACAAGAGGTTGTTGTATTGCAACCTGAGAAACTTGGGGTTGACATACAACAGGTAGCGCTTGTACTTGCGACGCAATCACCATACCAGGTATAGTGGGAATATTCGACACAGGGTGGACTGGTTGCATTGAATATACAACCCTTGGTTGCTGAGGCAGTATTGGTACCCAACCGCTGGATGTAATTCCAGTTTGACCTGAACTTTGTTGTAAACTCCCATATGGTTGTTCTCCGGGAGGGAACAATGAAAAGGCATACTGCCCTCCATATGGTGGAAATCCAGTACTTAAAGGGTAGATTGGCCTTTGAAGACACATTGGATCAACTTGTTGAGTTTCAACATAAGAAATACCAGATGATAATCCGGATGAAGAAATAGGAACTGACCATGTCGTCGAAATAGTCCCCGATTGGACTCCGGCTTGTTGTTGATAACTTGCCAGGACAGTTGGTATACCATCGAACATCGTTGGAGTAGCAGCGGGAGGCTCTGCCACTACTGCATCGGATGACACAGTCCTGGATGTTGATGGTTGTTCAGACATATCTAATCTATCCAAAAGATTTCCTAGTGATTCTACAAGAACTTGTGATGAACGGAGACTAACTTCGAAGATCAACGAGGGAAAGGTGATGATTATTCCGTTTAAAATAAATTTTAGACGCCTTGACACAACTCGTTTTTTCAGTTTTTAAGAGTCGAGAAAAAACAAAAGATGACTCTAGTCTCCTTCGATTTTTAATGAGCCTGAAGTGACAAGTGCTCAGATGGACCTTTTCCGTTAAGGAGTCTGAAAAGGAACGAAAGGGACTACTCTAGAGATCTAGGTAGAGGGAGTACCAAACCAATCAAAAAACTGCAGAATACTTTTTACGGTACGGTAGTCAATCTTCCCGAATGCTGTGTTCGGTGCATTGCGATCAGTAGGGCGGCCGACACGACTTCCTATGGATAAAAGGTTTTAAGCCTATAGGGGTCTCTCATTATATACTCGACGGTACGTGGGAGCACAATCTGTACTGGCACTTATTGTCTCACAGTGGAGGAATCACCCAACCATCAGTGAGGACAATAGTTACCAGGCTTTACAACGTCGAAATACGTCTCTAGCCTAGACCTCTAAATGTTGTGCGTTAAGTTCCAAAGCGTTGTTAGATTCATTCAGTTTATTTTAAGTTGATCTTTCTTAAAAGTTTTCCTTTTGGGATCACCACGAGATGTAGATGTAATTCCTAAAATGCAATCTAAAGATGATAAGCAAGCTTTTATCTCTTTTCAGCAATGAAAATCCTAGCTACAAGGGGAAAAGAAAGACACAATCTTTTCTCAAAGAGCAAAGAGCACATTGTAGATGCACTTTTCCTAAATCAAGCCAAACAGACTATCAATATGCAAATGCACATATGTATGTATTTGTTTTCACTTTCTTAATATTGATGCCTAAAAAGAAAGTTGATGTACAAATCTGAATTCGCTTTCAAGTGAACAACACAAACAAGCTTCTTTTCGAAATCAAAAGGTAGAGAAGATTACGACACTTTATGATTTTGAAATAAACACTCGTTTCGACACTAGAAAGTGACAAATTCAAACCAAAGACAAAAGTAAAAGCATAATCAACTGTCAACAGCAAATAAACTTTCTCCTAAGATCAAAATCGACGCTTACGACAGATCTAAATCCAAGGACTATAGTATGACTATTCTACTCTTTCAATGGAAAACTGTAAATGATGTAACAAACACAGAAAGAACATCTACAGTCTTTTTGTACAAAGGAGGCGGAATTGAGGCAAAGAAAAGGGGTTTTTAAACAGACACACACTGATCACAGGCTGCAAAATCAGAGACAAAACTGAAAAAATGAAGCAAAGAACCTCAGCTGCACAGGGCTAGGCTGATCAGCGCACCTGTTACACAGAGAAACTGAATTGCAGCGCAGGTAGCCCTCTCAAGAACTGCGTTGAAATGCAAAGTCTCTTCACAGTGCCTGTGCTGGGGTAGAAACGAGACTTCTATCCGGGTTCTGGGTCACGGTTTGCAGTTTAATCTATGGATTTTGGCCGAGTAAAAGCAATCAGTAATGCACAATCAGAGGGTGGATTTAAAGGAGGTCTAAGAGCTATCACAAAGGGTAATCAGATCATTTGTGAATCAGTTGTTCAAATCATAAACAAATCCATTGAATGGATTGAAGTAGCAGGTGTCTACTTTGCATTTGATAATGGCAAATGCAGTTCGATTGCTACTTCTGTGTTTATGAAACAAACAACAAGAGAAACACAAACAAACTAACTAGACACGTTCCCCAGTGGAGTCGCCATTTTGTTGTTGGGAAAAGTGTCTACTCAGAACGCCCCTATCCCACTAAGGTGTGACAGTACCTTAGCAAAAAAAAAGGAAAACTACTTTCGTATTCTTCTTTATGAACTGTAAATGAAGAGGAATAGGGTGAACTAACCTGTGTCTTGCGCTAGTCCTTTGATCCAATCTCTCTCCTCTTTGACAGCTTCCAGCTACCTGCTCCCTTACTTTGCCCAGCTTCGCCAAGTTCCTGCAAGATCACAGAAGAGGAAAACTACACAAAGACATAGATTTACATTCATAAATAGCTTAGGATCAGATTTAAGCTAAACATGCAAATATAACAAAACATCATTGATACACAAGCATGTAGGAGAAACTCAAATAGTTTTATTGATATAACAAGAAGGTCCAGGAGGAGTTACAACCGATGATTCCTGATCCAGCATCAACCCCCCAGCAAAGGAATCCCCTCTTCACCTCCAACAAAGCATAAATCACCCAATGCACTGATCTCTATCTCAAAACCAACAGCAATTCTCTGCAAAGTACAAAATTCCATCCTCTGGATCTCTGGGATGAGGGATCCATATATAGATGTATGCAAAGAGGATGAGTCAGCTTATGATTTGACTTGTGGCCTCTCTCTGTCAGTTCTTGCTTCCACTTGGAGACTGAGAGCCTCTTACTCATCTCTGGTCGAACTCAGTGAGGCAAGTGTCATTGGGGAAGATTCTAGAAGCTTCCATTGTTTGTCCACCTCGCGGAATGACACTGCCATTTGTCATTTCCCGCTCAGCGCACCCTGGTAGTGCATTTAGGTGCGTTGCAACGCACCTAGCTAGTGTACTGGGGTGCTATGCAACACAGCTAGCTAGTGGAGCAGCTGAAATGATCCTGATTTGACTGTTTCTGAGCAGTTTCTGATGGAGAACTTATGGGAGAAGTTGTAGTTTGTTGACCTTGTTCCTTTAGGGGTAGGAACAGCACTTTTAGGGACTTAGGATCCCTTGGTTTATGGACATTTCATGCTTAGAGCTGTAAGGCACAAAAATGTCTATAACAGGCCTGCGGACCCTGTCAAAATTTTGGAAAACCTAAGATTTGCTCTGTTAGTCAGCTTAGTTTTTGTTTAGATATTATTATCCCCTGCCCAGACCTGCATATAACCTATCAGAAGCTTTCCTTAGGTTAATTTCATTGGTGTTAGGGTTTTTGGTGAAATTCCTAAAAGTTTTGATTGTTGGGCTTGGTTTTCATTTTGGTCTTGTAGTAGCTCTGAGCTTAGAAGCTGTAGAAGCCTCATATCACCTTGGTTTTCACCAGCCTTCTTATGAGTCTGACCATTTGCAAAATCTACCTTTGTTGAGGAATCCAACTTGTGTTTTCTCTTTACGAAACTTCGAAAAGCCTGTGTTTAAAAGTTTGGATTTCATTTTTAAAAAAGAAAACGAAATTGGTTGTTTTTTGACTGATTTGTGATTCTGCATAAATTGGTCCTTAGTTTACATCTAGCTAAGTAAAACATCCTTAAAAAAGACATCTTGTAAGCTTTGACTTCAAATAGGTTTTTATAGTTGATAGATCTCAAGATTAGTCATTTCCATAGTTTTGAGTGTTTTATAAAAAATAAAAAAATATCTTTTGGAAAAGTTTGTTTTTGTAGTGGTTGAGTGTTTTGAAAGAAAAGGGAAATTTTTGTGAAAATAACTAGTTGTCTCGTTTTGAGTGCATTGGAAAGGACAAAGATCTCTTCTTTTAATTTGTTTGTTAAGAAAGATTTGTGTTTACAAGTATTTGCATTCTCAAACTCTTTCCTAGCTAGAAGTTCATTGAAGGGAAAAGATTGTTTAATCATCTTAAGTGCATTGTTTAGTGATTTCGAGTCGAGTCTTCATACCACGAGTTTCATCTCTGCACCTCTTGACTTAAATAAAAACCAATAAAAATAACGCTTAAAGTAAAATTCATCTAGTAATATTTTTATTTCTAGGGCTCTGATACACCAATATAGCTTAGGCTAGTTGGTGGGCTCCAGTATTGTAGCAATAATGCTACAACTCCTGGAGCTTCCTATCTCTAATTTTATCAACCCGGTAGTTCGTACAAACTTGGAAGCGACAGTGCTGTATGCACAAGTACTAGCTCTTGTCGCAGCTGCCACTTGGTCAGCTGGCACAAGTCTGCTAGGGCTCAAGCCAACTTCTATATGCTCACAGAAGAAGCTTTATGTATGATGGACGAAAGCTAACTCAAAGGAGACTAGTCTAATTGCAGAAAGAAATTGAAAGCCAATAAAGCATGGAAACCCTAGTAAACCCTAATTTGACTAGCTAGACCCTTACAATGCAAAACTGTGAATGAAACCACTACTAATAATGCCATTACTTGCAGTGAACTGAAATACATGTATCTAAGCTACTTGCATCTGAAAAGACATGTTTTTGTATTTTTTCATTAAGTGGTTGGATTTATTGTGATGATGCTTTTGATTAGGGTTTGGTTGTGCAGGAGCGGTTTGAATGGAAGGAAAGCATGGGCAAGGTCAGGATGGCTAGGGGAGGTCCCAGAGGGTCTCTAGCATCAGTCCACAGAATTCTACCACGTTCGGATGCTCAGCAACCGAGTTTGCAGGCTTCTACAGGAAGTCTGCAGGGGATCCTATAGGAAACTCAGGGATTCTACAGGAAGTTTGTGCAATTCTACAGGATGTTTGACCGTGGGAGTTTTGGGAGATGGTGAAGTGTTGGAGTGGTGTGGGAGGATAGGTGAGATGGAGATGGAACTGGTGATGGCTCAGGAGCAGAGAAGTCAGATGGAGAAAGAGTGCATGCAGTGGGTTGATGGCTGGAAGGATGGGATCATGAAAGGTTAAGTAAATGGAGTTATGTGAGTAATGGGAGAGCTTGGAAGGTAAATGAGCTGATCAGAGGTCGGTTGAGTGGCTTCAGGTGTGGTTGAAAAGTCGAGGAAGGTAATGGAATGGTGTGCAGAAGTGTAGATGAAACAAATTGTCTAAGAATGTCACCAAAAACGAGAACTCTTTAATCTACGTTAACTGTGCTATTTTGAACCAATGAACAGCAGTGCAATTGTGAAGGAAACTCGTGCATGGAAGTGGAATGGAGGAGTGAAGATCAAAACCAAAGTGCATGGATGGATCTACGACTAAAGTAACTGTTGCAGCTTGCATGAACGTGAGAAGAACTGCGTTTCTTTTTGGTGGTTGGTTATGGACTGCACCCCAATCCCTAAGCAGAGATGGCAGTGAGCTCTAACAACCTTTTTCTGGAGCTCCAATAAATTATAACAATCCTCTTCTAACCTAAGCAACTGGAAGCTAATTCACCATAAACTAATCCTATTCAATCTCATGAAAAAGACTAAATTAACAGACTGTAAATTCGAATTGCATGTCAAAGTAAAGACTCAAAGTGCTGGAACGAAATGCAAATAACATTACAACACCGAGGAGATCTATTGCTCTCAGGTTGGGCCCTAACCTGAGAGCTATAGCTCCCTTAGAAACTCAGAATGAGATCAAAATCTGCCTGCCTTTATTCATAAACAAAAATCTGATGTCATGCCAAAACTGGCTTACAGAAAGAACCAACACCGAGCTGTAGCTCGTACTTCCAAATTACAAGAGTAATGCAAAAGTTCAAAAAGCTTTTATCCAAGGCTATGGCCTCAGTATTTATGCCAAATGATAGTCCAACAGGTTTCCTTGATTTGTGGAGCTCGGCTGTCCAACTGAAGGTTAAACTGCTGATCCTGTAGAACAGTTGTAATTGTTGTTCCTGTAGATCAGTTGGTTGCCTCTAAGGTCGGTGGGGAGATTGGTTGGAGCTCGGAGCTATGGTGGGAATCACGAGGAAGGTCCCCAAGACTGTGGACATCCTCTCCTAAAAACCAGCAGTGCCACCTCATTGTCTCCTTGTCTCCTTTCTCGTGGTCTTTGCTCCCTTTTAATGCCAAAAACCTGAAATCATCATGTATTAGTCACGTAGATAGAATGCCTACCCTTCTTCCTACAAACAACACGAATAAACCAAGAAATGAATGCATAAGCAATAAAAAAATGAATGGTTTGAGCAGAGCAAGTAGGCCAAATGAGCCCAAATTGTACCAAAAATTGGGGCTCATCATCACCCCCCAGCTAAACTATTTGCTCATCCTTGAGCAACTTTGCTCTGGCTCCTCGTCTTTGGCCGAGAACTAGAGCCCGGAGCATGCTTTTCCTTTCCTATTTTTGGCGGCCCTGCCTTTTCTGCCGAGGGTGGCACTTCTTCCTTTCCTGTTTTTGGCGGCCCTGCCTTTGCTGCCCCTGGTGGTGATGAAGGTGGTGCTTCTTCCCCCTTTCCTATTTCCTTGAGCCGGGCTTCGGAAGGCGACTGGCCTATTTTTCGTGTCCAGGAAGTTATTTTTGGGCTTCCCTTCTCGGGGGTGGCTGATGTTTTAGAGGGGGTTCTTGCACTGGGTGAAGTAGGGACATCCCCTAAAATGGTTTGGCTACTGGGCGGAGGCGGTGGCTTGCCCGTGGTTATCCTCTTGCTTCTCCTGGCTTCAGATGGTAGAGGGGTCTCCCTCTCTCTCTTCTCCTTCGGCTTTGGAGGTGTACTGAGGGCAGCTAGCGTCGCTGCTGCCTCCTTTTCTAGAATACCAGCCTTCTCTTTCTTGCATTTTGCTCTCTCAGAGCTCCTTGTAGAGGACCCCTCCTTTTCAGATTTCGGGCTTCCTGTAGAAGACCCTGCTTTGCCCACTTCCGGGCCTCCTGTAGAAGATTCTTTCTTTCCCGATTTTGGGCTTCCTGTAGAAGACCCGGCTTTAGCCACTCCCGGGCTTCCTGTAGAAGCCCCTGCTTTGGTAATCTTCGGGCTTCCCGTAGAAGGTCCTTTCTCTGTCTTCAGGCTTCCTGTAGTAGCCTGTTTCTCGATGACTTTCGGGCTTCCTGTAGAAGCCTTTGTCTCTGTTTTTGGGCTTCCTGTAGAAGCCTTTGTCTCTGTTTTTGGGCTTCCTGTAGAAGCCTGCTTCTCAATGATCTTCGGGCTTCCTGTAGAAGCCTTTGTTTTTGTTTTCGGGCTTCCTGTAGAAGCCTGTTTCTGCTTCCCTGTAGACACAGGTGTCTCCACCTCTGCTTGCTTGCCTGCCTGAGTTTTGCTTTTTGCTTTGGTTGCAGGTGTTGTTGAGGTACTTGGGCTGACGTGGACCACCTCAGCTTTGTCCATTCTGCTCTTCATCCTCTTTTCTCTTGCTGACAAGATAGGTGTGCCACCTTTTTCTTTGTCCTCCTTTTCCTCATGCTTCCTCCTTTGTTCTTTCTTCTGTACTGTGGTCGGGGTCTTCTGGCCTTCTTCTCTCTGTCCCTCGGCCACTGCTTCTTGTTCCTCACTGTTGGAGGAACCCGTTTCTTCGATCAACATTTTAATGTCTCCATATTTTGTTAAATTCCGGAAGGATTCCCATGAGAGGGGGACCTTATATGAGTGCAGCGCGTCATCCACAAGAAGCTTGATCAACCCATGGTGGGCTATCTGATCTGGTATGCCCTCTTTTAGCTTTGTGGCACACTCCATTAGAGACTGCAGTAGGTAATAAGGGATGCTCAGTTTTTGTTCTACAGGAAGATCAATTCGGTGCCTCAATTCAGTGAGCAGCCGAAAGTGATATGCATACACGATGCTGAAATGGCCTTCATAGGTGATATATTTCATGATTTGCAAACTGACTTCATTCCATGGTGGCAACAGGCTCGTTCTTCGCACCCCATTTTTGTCCTCCGAGAATTCTTCCTCAGGTGGAAAGAATTCTTTCTTTGTCTGCTGGCTCAGCTTTCTTTCTTCGTTATCCCACGGCAAACCCATAGGAAGTTCTGTGATCCGGCTGATATGTTGCGAGGTGAGCTTGAGGCTTAGACCTCTGAAGTTCACTGTGGCCAGTGTCTGGGATTTAGGCTTCAGAGCCTGCAAGAATTCTTCGGGCACTTCATCATCGTAACCCTGCAGCTTATCACAAAAAGACATCCATTGCTCTGGTGAAGAGCTCTACCACTGCCGGGTTTTCCCTTAATTTGGTTGAATCAGTGGGTTCTCGTCTTATAAACCCACCCGGCATGATGAACATGGTTGTTTTAATTAAAGGTGGCAAATGCGAAAGAGATTTGGTCTATTAAGACAGAGCATGCACATAATCCACAAAATTCAACACAGTCTACTTATACTGACATCTTGTAGAACGACAGCATAGGCACAACAAACAACAATTTCACCAATATCTTTATGACCAGACTGTGGACGATGGTCTTGCCACTCTTACTAACCAGTTGCATGAAGAGTTCAGGGTTACCTCTTTAATTGGCCACCTTTTTTCGTGAGGCACCCGCTTCCCTGTAGAAGATTGTGTTCCTGTAGAGACTGCGTTCCTGTAGAACTGCGTTCCTGTAGAAACTGTGTTCCTGTAGGAGCAGTGCGCAAATTTCGGGGAGGTGTGTAGTTGGCCTGCGCGCGAGGTGTGCTTCACCGGTGTTCTGGTAGCCAAAAGCTCGGCGTATCAAAGTGCAGAGGAGATCAGAATAGCCACTCGAGTTTGAAGTGGTGGTTGATAAATGCATGCGCATGATCTAGCCGATTAGATTTTGAATCGGCGCAATCCGTGGCGCGGGGGGTGAGTTGTCCCCGCCGGACCGTTGGGCGACGTCATCCATCATTCGCCTGCGTATTCACTTGCTGCCGCATCCATTCCCACAGATCTGCCGCCGCCTTTTCCTGTTAAACTCTTGCTTCCGACGAGAGTGTTCTCACGTGCGTGCCGCTCATTCTCTTTGTCGTGGCCACCACCCAATCATCCAATTACACCATAACTAGCCGACGTGGCCAGTCGACTGGCCATACGGCCGCTCAACCATTCACTTTTATGCCATGCGAACAATTCAAAGTAAAATTCATGCGATTGGATGGAAGGAAGGGTCGAGACACTTACCTGCGTGGCTGCACACGATTTTTCCAGTCTTTGGACGATGGTGAGTGGATCTACCTGTTGCATGCGACTTACACAGACCCGGAGGCTCATGGTTACAGGCTGCCGATGATGGAGTGGATGCTTGGGTTGCATGCGCCCGCGTTTCATTGCAGATGGCGGTGCTGTGAATGGTATCCACTCGAGCAGGTTGAACTGTTACAGAATTCCCGCGAGGTGTCTCGTAACAGTTCTTCCTCCTTGGGTGCATGCTACACGACGGAGGATCTGGCCTTTCAATCACGTTCCCGGAGCTTCTAATGCCTGTGGTATGAGATCTCAGCATTTGTTTATCTTCGAAAATGGCTTTTCCCGCAAGAACTCATCGATCTGCTTTGTTGGTGCAGGGAACTTGGTTGCATGTCGACAAGGATGGTGGAGCAAGGGGACAGCAATGTGCAATGGTGCCAACAGAGGCTTGCATGCATCCAAACCAATCCGTAGTCGCTAAATCTCCTTTTAAGATGAATTTTGGGCCGTCCCAAACTGCTACAGGAAGTTTCCTGTAGAACACAGAGCTTCCTGTAGAAAGTTCGGCCTTCCTGTAGAAATTCTGCACTTTCCTGTAGAAAATCTGCGTCTTCCTGTAGAAATACTGCATCTTCCTGTAGAAAGACTGCATCTTCCTGTAGAGGACTCAAATCATGATAAAATTGCACATACCTTGAAAAAACATGGGTACCCTTGGAGGAGGTGCTGGTGAGGTCTCTTGACAGCATGATAAGGACCCTTGGCTTTGAGTTGAAGGGCTTCCTCTCCTCCATAGAACATCTGCAACCTGCATGCAATTTTACCATATTTTGCTTATTGTTTTTTCTTTTTTTTTTCTCTTTTTTTTTTTGAAAGATAACAAGGGCGCCTCAAAGAGGTTTTCACCCATGCCATCTGCCTTGAGCGCCTCAGAGAGGTTTTCACTCAAGGATCTTTTTCAAACCTTTTTTCTCTTTTTGTTTTGAAAGACAATAGGGGCGCCTCAATGAGGTTTTCACCCCTACCACCTACCTTGGGCGCCTCAGAGAGGTTTTCATCCAAGGATCTTTATTATTTTTTCTTTTTCTTTTTCTTTTTCTTTATATATATATATACCTCAGGGTATGCCAGAAGCAGAGGCAGAACCCCTCTCTAGGACCAATACAGATTTCTCCATAGTTTTGATGAACTCTTGTCTTGAGAGAGGTCTCCTATAGATCTTCAATCGATGCCCATTAACAAGCATGGGAATGGCTTCCTCATCAATGGTTCGAATGAGGACAGATCCATTGTCATGGCATTTTTCCACTGCATATGGTCCTAGCCATCTGGTTCTCAGCTTCCCCTTGAAATCTTTGTATCTGGAGTCATACAACAAAGCCCAATCTCCCGGCTGAAATTGCTTGTCATGGAGATGTTGGTCATGCCACACCTTTCTCTGAAGTTGAACCACTTCTGAGTGAAGGAGGGTCTGCATTCGGTGCTCATCCAGGCCATTCAGCTGCAGTAGCCTTTCTTGTTGTGGATGGCTGAGATCTAGGTCCAGTTGAGCTGCCATCCTTAAAGTGTTGTATTCAAACTCAATGGACAGCAAAGCTCTCTTCCCATAGACCAGCTCATACGGTGTGAAGCCGGTGGTGGTCTTCCAAGTGGTGTTGTAAGCCCATGTGGCTTCAACCAGGCGATCTGCCCAGTCTTTTCTGCTGCTGCTCACCACCTTAGTCAAGATCCCTTCTAATGCTCTATTGGTGACTTCCACCTGCCCATTTGCTTGAGGGTGATAAGGGGTGGAAGTCCTATGCTTGATCTTGTGATGAGCTAGCAGATCTTCAACCAGATTGGAGGTGAACTGGCTACCTTGATCGGTGACCAGCTCTCTTGGATAGCCAAACTTATAGAAGATGTTTTCTCTTAGGAACTCGGCCACCTTTCCTTCTGTTGTTGCTTTGATTGCTTTGGTCTCTGCCCACTTTGTCAAATAGTCAGTACACACAATGATGTAAGTCCTTTGCCTCGAAGAGGGGTTGATTGGGCCCACAAAGTCCATGCCCCACTTCTCAAATGGCTCAAGGGTCACTTGAGGTTGGAGAGGCATCTCATCCCTTTGGGTCGGTTTCCCCATTCTTTGGCATTGGTCCCACTGACTGACATATCTTCTGACATCTTGATGAAGTGTGGGCCAATAGTAGCCTGCCTGTAGGATTTTGAAGGCAGTTCTCTTTGCTGCAAAATGTCCTCCACAAGGCCCATCATGACAAGTGAGGAGGATATCAAAGACTTCCTCCTCCATTACACAACGCCTTAAGATCTGATCGGGGCCAAGCTTGAATAGATTGCCCCCGATCCAAGTAAATAAGGCACTTTTTCTTATGATTCTGCTCTTCTCTCTGGAAGATAGGTGTGGAGGGAACTGTGCTGAAACAAGATAGTTTAATATATCAGCAAACCATGGAGAGAGTACTGAAATAGCAAACAGATGTTCATCGGGCATCTGGTCATCCACTGTTCCATCCTCATCTGCAGACAAATCCAATCTAGATAAAAAGTCAGCAACAACATTTTCTCTACCTGGTTTGTCAACAATGGTCAAATCAAACTGCTGCAATAGAAGTAACCATCTAATAATATGAGCATTCACATCTGGTTTATTCATTAAATATCTAATAGCAGCATGGTCAGTATGTACAAAGGTCTGGTAACCAGTAATATAATGTCGGAACTTGTTCAATGCATGGACCACAGCCAAGAATTCTTTCTCGGTTACGGTGTAATTCAGCTCAGCTTTGGACAAGTTTTTGCTAACAAAGTAAATGGCATATGGAAGTTTTTGCTCCACTTGTCCTAAAGCTGCACCTATGGCTTTGTTCGAGGCATCAGTGTGGATGTGGAAAGGTAGGGCCCAGTTTGGACCTCTCAGGATTGGGGCTGACACCAACTTGTCCTTCAATTCATTTAAAGCCCTCTGACAATCGTCAGTCCAATTAAACTCCACATCTTTTGCCAACAGGCCAAACAATGGTGAGGCTAGCTTGCTGAAATCTTTAATGAATCTCCGATAGTATCCTGCTAATCCCAAGAAACTCCGAACATCCCTTACCTTTTGAGGAGGTGGAACCCTCTTGATGAGAGCAATTTTGTTACGATCCACCTGCAACCCTTGGCAAGAAATGGTATGGCCTATGATCCGGATTTAAACAGGAACGCAATAAAATACAAAGATAACCATAAAGACAGATATGCAGCGGAAGTAATACCTCAATTCATTACTGTAAAATATTGAAATATGCTTACAAATAGAAATGGAAATACACCAGCTAGGGCGATGGTAGCTTATCTCTGAGAAGAGATGTGGTGGCTACATGCCTCTGAACTGTCTTACAATGAGGCTCGGAGGCCTATTTATTGTTGAGAAACAATGGAAAACCCTTCACATTCCAAAACCTAACCCTTGAAGATGAAATGCCATATTGTGGGCCCCGTTTTTGGGTAAGTTGGTACATCAACTTCCCGGGGTCACGAATTGGTCGTACTATCTCCGTTTGACGTGCATGATAGCCCATTGGAAAGATCTCTCCGAGGACTGCGACGGAAAAGACGATTTTTATCAGAAAAATTGTTTAGGGCCTCAAAACGGCTCCGGAAGTTTAGGACCCGAAAAACTGCTGAAAATAGTAAACTGTGCTATAATTAAGGAAACTGAAAAAAACTGTAAGAAGCACTAGAGGGGATCCAAGTGGAATTAGCGGGTGGCAACCAATATCCACCTGGATCATTCCTCCCCCCTTAGGAAGCAATGGTCCCCATTGAGTTGAGTTCCTCCATGAGATGAGGGAACTTCTGCTGCACTTGGTCCCTGGTGAGCCACTTGCCCTCGTGAAGGTGTTGTCCTGCTTTGACAACTCGATACAGTTGGATATTCTGCTGGCGAGTGTGCTTGATCTGTGTGTCCATGATCCGATCAGTTGCAACTTGTTACATGCAAGCTGGATTTAACTCTGTGGGTGTGAGTGGTTCTGCAATGTCGGACGTGTCTAGTAATGGTGGAAAGTATGGCCGAAGGCGGTCGACATTGAACACCGGGTGTAGGCCAAGGAATGGGGGAATGCTGAGCTCAAATGCATTGTCTCCCATAGCCTTGGTAATGGTGTAAGGGCCATATCGGAGTGGTCTGAGTTTCCGATAGGCTCCGGTAAGGCGTTCCTTTTGCAAATGCAACCAGACTTTGTCGCCCACTTGAAACTTGTGTGGCACCCGATGTTGATCATGTCGCTGCTTGTACTTGGCATTTGATTTCTCCAGAATGTCATGGACCTACTGGCGAATATGTTGGATGTGCTCAATGAAGTTGTTTGCCTTATCTGTTTCGGACTGGACATGAGCAGAATCTGCGTGAGTAGCTGCAAATGGCATGGCCACATCGATGGGGCATAGTGGCTGGAATCCCAATCCCACCTGGAAAGGGCTGTGGCCAGTCGAGCTGTGGAGAGCCCGGTTGTAGCTGTGCTGAACATAGGGGAGGCTCTCGTCCCATGTGCGTGGATGCTTTGAGTTGTACATGCGCAGAATGTGTACGATCATCCTGTTGACGACCTCAGTCTGGCCATCAGTTTGAGGATGGAAGGCTGTGGACTTAGTGAGTTTGGTGTCCAGCATCGACCAGAGGCTAGACCAAAATGTACTGAGGAACCTGCTGTCCCGATCTGAAATGATAGACTGTGGGATCCCAAAGTGTACCCATACTCGTTCAAAGAAGAGTTTAGCAGTGGCTTCTGCTGTGATATTCTTCTTGCAGGCCGCCATAATGGCCATCTTCGAGAACCTGTCGACGACCACAAAAACACAGTCATTTCCATGCCTAGTGGAAGGGAGGCCGGACATGTAATCCATGGAGATGGATTCCCAAGGTCGACTAGGGGTAGGCAGCGGGGTATAGAGGCCTTGCTTCTTGATGGTCGGTTTGGCAATGGCGCAAGCAGTGCATGATCTGATGTACTTCCCGACATCTTGTCGAAGATTCGGCCAATAGAAATATTTCTGCAGTACTGCCACGGTTTTTTCGACCCCAAAATGCCCAACAGCCCGACTGTAGTGTGCTTCCCAGATCATCTTGGAACGCTCGCTTGAAGGAATGCAGAGGTGACCCAGGTGGCATAACAGGTCGTCCTGGAGGTGAAAATCTGGAACATGCTGACCCTCCAAGAGTGTCTGGTATGTGTGGCCAAATTCCGGGTCGCTTTTGTAGAGCAGTGGCCAATCAGAAGTCTCGTGCCCACAAGAGTTGAGCACGGTGGTTAACGCCATGATCGGTGGTCGACTGAGGCAATCTGCAACATTATTGGTGCTGCCCTTCTTATACTTGATATTCAAATGGAACTGTTGCAGGTATGTGGACCACTTCTGATGGCGATCATTCTGCAATTTCCCTTGGGTCTGTATGAACTGCAGGGGTCGGTGGTTCGTGTGGATGACCGTTTCCTTCCCCAAAATGTAATGCTTCCATTGTCGGTAGGCCTGCACAATGGAATACATCTCTTTGTCATAAGTGGGATACTTCCGGACTGTGTCTGAAAGTGTCTCACTGTGGTATGCCACTGGATGCCCGTGTTGAGTAAGGACTGCCCAATAGCATAGTCAGAGGCATCTGTCTCGACCTCAAATGGTTGTTGCAAGTCTGGTAATGCAAGAACTGGTGCTGTGCAGAGTCGATCTTTCAACTCTGTGAATGCCTTCTGTTGAGATTCAGACCAAAAAAATTTTGCTTTCGCTCCTCCCTTGGTGACCTGACTCAAGGGCCAAGTGAAATGAGAAAATCCCAACACGAACCTGCGGTAGAAGTTGGCAAGGCCTAGAAAGATGCGAAGCTCTGTCAGAGTGGTTGGAGATGGCTAATCCCGAATGACTTGGATCTTGGCTGGATCCACATGCACCCCCCGTTCATCAATAATGTATCCCAGATATTGAACCTGGGTCATGCCAAAAGTGCATTTCTCCAAATTGGCACATAACTTATGTTGTCGCAGTGTTTGGAGAACCTGCCGGATGTGGTGGAGGTGCTCTTCCCAAGTCTTGCTAAAGATCAAGATGTCATCCAAGTATACCACTACAAAGGAGTTGGTGAATGGCTGCAAGATGTCATCCATTAGCCTCATGAAGGTTGCAGGAGCATTCGTCAATCCGAAAGGCATAACCAACCATTCGAAAAGGCCCTCCTTGGCTTTGAAGGCAGTCTTCCACACATCGGAGGGTTCGATTGGCACCTGGTGATATCCTGACTTCAAATCGATCTTGCTGAAATATTTTGCCCCCTTTAGTTGGTCCAGGAGGTCATCAATCCGTGGGATTGGGTACCTATTACGGACAGTGATCTTGTTCAGCGCCCGATAGTCAATACAGAGTCTCCAAGTCCCATCCTTCTTTTGTACCAGCACGATCGGGCTCCCACAGGGCGATGACTCGGACGGATGTGACCTTTTTGCAGCAGCTCCTGAATCTGCCTCTTGATTTCATCGTTCTCCAGAATAGAGCGCCAATAGATTGGTCCATTGGGTAGCGGTGAACCTGGGGTCAGATCAATGGAGTGCTTGACCTGACAGTGCAGAGGAACCCCTGCAGGGGAGGTGAAGATGTCCTCATACTCCTCCACGACCTTGTCCATCTGTAGTTGTCATGCGGAGGGGCCCTGTCTGGAGGTCGTGGCCACCGTCTTCTTCTTTTCTTGAGGGCGTATCATCAGGAAAACAAACCTCCCAGTTTTGGAAATGAGCTTACTGCATTGTTTTGCAGTAACCAACGAGATGGCGGCAAGCGGTGCTACCTCTGGTATCCTGTACAACTTATTTCCCAAAGTAACAATAACAGCACGGGGCCTTGACTCATACACAGCATGTCACTTCCACAAGTATGGTTGTCCTAATAACACATCACAAACTTCAAGGGGAGCAATGTCACACAATACCTCATCCGTGAAGGGCTTGATGTTGTATGGAAGGCAACACTGTTGACTCACGCGAAGATCCCGTCCTTGGTGCAGCCACCCAATGGTGTATAGTTGTGGATGTGTTGTGGTTGGTAAGCCCAGCCGTTTCACGACCTCTGCCGAAATGAGGTTCTTTTGGCTCCCGCTATCAATAATGAACTGTAGCGGGGAGCCCTTTACCCACATCTGGGAGTGGAAGAGACGCTCCTCCTCCTCTGGATCTTCAGGTTCCTCCTTCTGGATCTTCGTGGTGGCAACGGTGGCATTGGGCTCTGCATCGATAATCTGCTTCCCTTTGTTATTCCCCTTATCGGGTTCTGACTCAGAGTCAGAACATGCATCTGATTCTGAAACCTTTAGCTCGGCCACCAGTGACTGCTTGGCCCGACACTCACTTGTGTTGTGAGTGGAGCTCTTATGGAACTCACACCACTTTCCGGTGTCCTTTTTCGGCTTCGTGGCGCTGTTCTTTGCTTGCAGCTTTGGCGGATTGTCTTGGGCCACCCCGCCTTGGCTTTGTCCTTTGTTCTGCGGTTTGGGGGCACCTTTCCCTTGTTTTGGATTCGCAGACCCAAAGTCTCGCTTCTTCTGTTTAAACTTTTGCTCAACCTTGACGGCATATCGGTATGCCATGCCGAGCGAGGAGATGTTCAGGAATTCTATTTCTTCTTGGATGTACTTGTGCAGGCAGCCACGGTATTTGAGTACCAAATGCTGCTCTGTATCCTTGATACCCAACTTTGTGCGAAGGGTATGGAAAATATTGGTAAACTCTGGTACGTCTTGGTCCCTTCCCTGCCGTAGCGTGGTCCACTTTATGTATTGATCCTCATAGCTTCCGACAGGGTAGTACTGCTCCTTGATGGCATCTCGGAATGAATCCCAAGTCAGTGCAACTGAAAATAGTGAGCCTGTACTTTCATCCTTCTGCTCGCAATAGGTTTCCCACCAATCCTTGACGTGGGGGGCTGCTTTGATAAGAGCGAAAATAATCTTTTCCCGACTGGAAAAATCATGAACAGAAAAATAACCCTCTAGCACATTTAACCATTTATCGACGGCATCTGCGTCTATCTGACCCTCGAATATGGGGATTTCAAAATTAACTTGTACCTTAAATGGTGTGGCGTTTCCAGAGTTGCTGTTGGAAGCCGATGCATTGCCCCTGGGTAGCCGCTGAAGGATTTGGGAAAAGTTGTCCATCATCGCGTTCCTTTGTCGCTCGAGGGCTTCTTCGAGCAAGATTTTGATAGGATCTCCTGCCCCCTCATCTTTCTTTTCATCCGCCATGGGAGGCCATCGGGATTTGCGAGGCTGGTCTTGCAAAGGTTCGACCAGTTCAAGCCCTAACTCCTTATATCCTGACCTCGTTGGGGACATGCAAAGAAAAACAGAGAAGAAAAGCAGACCGCTCTGATACCACTGATCCGGATTTAAACAAGAACGCAATAAAATACAGAGATAACCATAAAGACAGATATGCAGCGGAAGTAATACCTCAATTCATTACTGTAAAATATTGAAATATGCTTACAAATAGAAATGGAAATACACCAGCTAGGGCGATGGTAGCTTATCTCTGAGAAGAGATGTGGTGGCTACATGCCTCTGAATTGTCTTACAATGAGGCTTGGAGGCCTATTTATTGTTGAGAAATAATGGAAAACCCTTCACATTCCAAAACCTAACCCTTGAAGATGAAACGCCATATTGTGGGCCCCGTTTTTGGGTAAGTTGGTACATCAACTTCCCGGGGTCGCGAATTGGTCGTACTATCTCCGTTTGACGTGCATGATAGCCCGTTGGAAAGATCTCTCCGAGGACTACGACGGAAAAGACGATTTTTATCAAAAAAATTGCTGGCGCTAGATTTCCCAAAAAACGTCGTTTAGGGCCTCAAAACGGCTCCGGAAGTTTAGGACCCGAAAAACTGCTAAAAATAGTAAACTATGCTATAATTAAGGAAACTGAAAAAAACTGTAAGAAGAACTAGAGGGGATCCAAGTGGAATTAGCGGGTGGCCACCAATATCCACCTGGATCAGCCTAGCACGGTCCCTTCAGTCATTAGGAATTCACATTTTTCAGGACTAAGGGACAAGTTCATCTTGGTGCATTTGGTTAGGACCTTTCCCAGGTTGGACAATGCTTCCTGAAAGTTGGCCCCATAAGGAGTAAAGTCATCCATATAGATTTCTACCGCATCATGGACCAGCTCCGAGAAGATGCTCAAGACAGCTCTCTGGAAGGTAGCAGGAGCATTGCATAGCCCAAAGGGAAGGACTCGATAGGCAAAGGTACCCCAAGGACAAGTGAAGGTGGTCTTATCTTGGTCTTCCGGGCTGATTTGGATTTGGTTGTACCCGCTAAACCCATCCAGGAAAGAGAAGAACTTCTTTCCTGCCAGTCCATCCAACACTTGATCTATGAAAGGTAGAGGGAAATGGTCCTTCTTGGTAGCTTTGTTCAGTTCTCGGTAGTCCACACAGATTCTCCATTTCCCATTTTTCTTGGGAACCAACACTAGAGGGGACACCCATTCACTATCTGAGATGGGGTAGATGAACCCGGCATCCAACAGTTTTTGCAATTCTTCCTTGACAATGTCCTTAAGGGCTGGATTCATTCTCCTCTGAGGTTGCCTAACTAGTTTACAATCCTCTTTGATGTATATATGATGGGTACAGACCGAAGGATGGACTCCTTTCATTTCCTTATAGCTCCAAGCAAAAGCATCTAAGTGATTGGCCAATAGACTACACAACTCATTTTCCTGGGAAGGAGATAGGGAGGAGCTGATCTTCAATGCTTTCTCAGGGCCGAACTCCACATTCTTGACTCTGGGAGTAACAGGGTTGGTTGTACAAAGATCCACTAAGGTGCTGGCTTGGGCATCCTCCACCAATTTCTCTAAGGGTAGTGCACTGGAAGGTGGATTCTGGATCAAGGTCTCGATCAAGTCATCCTCGGTTGGGGGGTCTCTTCTAGTGGTATCTAAGGTGCACAGAGGTGCTGAGTACACCTCGTCTTCCTCTCCTTCTTCCAACCAGAGTGGTAAGTCATGCTCTAAGGAGGGTTGGGCAAGAGGGTATAGGACTAGCTGCTTGGACATGGGACCATTTTTGATGGTCATGTTTCCTGTACGACAACTTATGTAAGCATCTGCAGTAGCTAACCAAGGCCTTCCCAAAATGAGAGGATATCCAGTAAGCTTTGCCTTTGGTTGCAGAACCAGGAAGTCTGCAGGGTATTCCCAAGAATCAATAGATACCAAGACATCCTCCACAATCCCTTCGGTAGTCACGGTGGAGCGATCTGCTAATTGCAGTACTGTCGAGGTCTTCCTTAAGGAACCCTGAAGATTAAGTTTAAGCATGGTATCCCTGGTCATCACATTAATGGCAGCCCCCAGATCAATCAAGGTGTGAGGTATAATGGTGCCATTGATGTGAACATCTACTACAGGACTTCCAGGATCTAGGTACTTTGGGCAGATGACTTGTCCTAACATAAGGTCAGATAGTTGTCCTATGACATTGATAGTTGAAGCATCTTTCTTCCGTCTGCCTGGGTGTTTGAAACACTTCTCCTTAACCAGTTTGTTGTATATTGGCACATCCTTGATGGCTTGGAGAAGTGGTATTTTTACACACAACTGCTTGAGCTCACCCAGAAGCTCATCCTCCTCTGGGTTGGGTTGTGTGGTGGCTGTTAGTCTCTTAGGAAAGGGTGGAATAACCTTCGGTTCACTTTCCTGTTTATCTTCCTCATCCTCTGGGGGAGGAGGTTGGCGATCTGGTAGAGTCTTTCCAGATCGAAGATTGATCTCCTGGATCTCCACAACATAGGTAGGGCATGAGGTTTCCCCAGTGTATACCTGCTGGGCCTGTCTATTGTTGGGGTTCGGGTTCAGTTGAGCAGGCATTTGAGGTTGCCTTGGAGGAGCAGGAGGTAATGGCTGAGGTTGAACTGGTGGTGGAGGCAAGATGGCAGGAGGAGTGTTGTATTGGGGCCTCCACCCCGACTGAGGTGCATTCCATTGAGGCTGTGGCTGGGCATGTGAGTGATATGAATGAGAATTAGGTTGAGTGGGGTACTGAGGTGGATAAGACCATGGAGGAGGCATGGACCATGAAGGATGAGCAGGGGGACCCCAGGAAGGCATAGGAGTCGATTGATTGGGGCTGTAATAAGCTTGAGATGCCCCTTGCATCCCCTGCTGATAAGGTCTAGATCCTTGTGGCCTCCTTTGGTTGAGGTAATAGAGAGGTTCAGTGGGAGCTTCTGCCCCTTGGTACATGGCTTTAAACCCAGGTAAGGTTGGACACTAATTTGTGGGATGGTCCTCCTCACAAACGAAACACACTTCAACCGAATGCAATGGACATTTGTTCTTAGGGTGTCTCCTTGTGCACCTAGGGCAGAAGACAGCCAAGGCTCTCTCAGCTTCTTCTTTCTTTTGCTGAATCCTGAATGTGTCAAGCTGCATGGCAATGGTCTGTCTCACCACACTCTTAAGATCTTCTAATTGATTTGCAAGCTCATGTTTGGAGAAAGGGACACTAGTTGAGAGGTGGTTTCCTCTACCTCGTTTCCGAGCTGCCCTGGAGTGGTTTCTAAGCACAGTCTTGATGTCCTCATAAGGCAGTTGATAAATGTCCCCCCCAGCTAACATGTGAAGGGTATCTAAGAGGTCTTCAGGGAATCCTCGGAGCAGGACCAACTTGAGGGATTCAGGGTCAAGTGTGCACCTGGCCCGCTTATAGCTTAGTTGGAACCTCTCCTCATAATCCTCTAAGGACTCATCATTTCCCATGGTCATCCGAAAGATTTCCCCCTTTGTTTCCTTGGACCTACAGTAATCCCGGTACTTGGTATTGAAAGCTTGCTGCATCTGAGCCCAAGTGGTGATACTATTCCCAGGTAAGCCCATGAACCAGCGTAGTGCTGCATCCTTAAGAGTGGAAGGGAAAAGTTTCAGCTTTTGCTCATCTTCAGTATAGTCATAGGTTCTACAGAGGACAGCAAACTCAAACAGGAAGGTATCCGGATCTTCAGTAGTCAGCCCATGGAAGTGAGGTAAGGCGGAGGGGCTAATGTTCTTCATTTTCATCTCTCCATTGGTCTCTCGGATGGGGAAGGCACCTTCTATTCTCTCATCTTCTCTTCTATTGTCAGCCATGGCTTCAGATGGAGTGGTCTCTAATTCTTCTTCTACTATAGGATCTTTGTATATCTCAGGATGTTCACCTATAGGTTCTTCTGGGTCACTGTCACCAAAGAAGAGAGAAGGGTGACTCAGTGATGTGGTGGGGGTGTTTGGTAGGAATTTTCCTGATCTATCTCGGTTCCTACGAGGCATGAAATGGAAAAGACTTTCTTTTTCTTTTGATTGTTTTTGATGGAAAAGACAGATTGATCTACAACTAACTATGAAAGATGCAGAATTAAACTGAAAGCAAGAAAGAACTAATCTACTTTGCTCAAATGAAATTGCAAGAATGGAAATGCTAGTCTACGCTTGCAGAAAGGAAATGCTAATCTATGAAAGCAGGAAATGCTAATCTATGAAAGCAGGAAATGCTAGTCTATGAAAGCAAGAAATGTCTTATGCTACTTTTGCAGAATGGAAATGAAGTAAACTACTTAGCAGAAGGCAAGAGTAAGAAAGTAGAAGAAAAGCAACAATTACTAATACTCTGACGCTTCCCCAGCAACGGCGCCAAAAAGATGGTGGGCTCCAGTATTGTAGCAATAATGCTACAACTCCTGGAGCTTCCTATCTCTAATTTTATCAACCCGGTAGTTCGTACAAACTTGGAAGCGACGGTGTTGTATGCACAAGTACTAGCTCTTGTCGCAGCTGTCACTTGGTCAGCTGGCACAAGTCCGCTAGGGCTCAAGCCAAATTCTATATGCTCACAGAAGAAGCTTTATGAATGATGGACGAAAGCTAACTCAAAGGAGACTAGTCTAATTGCATAAAGAAATTGAAAGCCAATAAAGCATGGAAACCCTAGTAAACCCTAATTTGACTAGCTAGACCCTTACAATGCAAAACTGTGAATGAAACCACTACTAATAATGCCATTACTTGCAGTGAACTGAAATACATGCATCTAAGCTACTTGCATCTGAAAAGACATGTTTTTGTATTTTTTCATTAAGTGGTTGGATTTATTGTGATGATGCTTTTGATTAGGGTTTGGTTGTGCAGGAGCGGTTTGAATGGAAGGAAAGCATGGGCAAGGTCAGGATGGCTAGGGGAGGTCCCAGAGGATCTCTAGCATCAGTCCACAGAAGTCTACCACGTTCGGATGCTCAGCAACCGAGTTTGCAGGCTTCTACAGGAAGTCTGCAGGGGATCCTACAGGAAACTCAGGGATTCTACAGGAAGTCTGTGCAATTCTACAGGATGTTCGACCGTGGGAGTTTTGGGAGATGGTGAAGTGTTGGAGTGGTGTGGGAGGATAGGTGAGATGGAGATGGAACTGGTGATGGCTCAGGAGCAGAGAAGTCAGATGGAGAAAGAGTGCATGCAGTGGGTTGATGGCTGGAAGGATGGGATCATGAAAGGTTAAGTAAATGGAGCTATGTGAGTAATGGGAGAGCTTGGAAGGTAAACGAGCTGATCAGAGGTCGGTTGAGTGGCTTCAGGTGTGGTTGAAAAGTTGAGGAAGGTAATGGAATGGTGTGGAGCAGTGTAGATGAAACAAATTGTCTAAGAATGTCACCAAAAACGAGAACTCTTTAATCTACGTTAACTGTGCTATTTTGAACCAATGAACAGCAGTGCAATTGTGAAGGAAACTCGTGCATGGAAGTGGAATGGAGGAGTGAAGATCAAAACCAAAGTGAATGGATGGATCTACGACTAAAGTAACTGTTGCAGCTTGCATGAATGTGAGAAGAACTGCGTTTCTTTTTGGTGGTTGGTTATGGACTGCACCCCAATCCCTAAGCAGAGATGGCAGTGAGCTCTAACAACCTTTTTCTGGAGCTCCAATAAATTATAACGATCCTCTTCTAACCTAAGCAACTGGAAGCAAATTCACCATAAACTAATCCTATTCAATCTCATGAAAAAGACTAAATTAACAGACTGTAAATTCGAATTGCATGTCAAAGTAAAGACTCAAAGTGCTGGAACGAAATGCAAATAACATTACAACACCGAGGAGATCTATTGCTCTCAGGTTGGGCCCTAACCTGAGAGCTATAGCTCCCTTAGAAACTCAGAATGAGATCAAAATCTGCCTGCCTTTATTCATAAACAAAAATCTGATGTCATGCCAAAACTGGCTTACAAAAAGAACCAACACCGAGTTGTAGCTCGTACTTCCAAGTTACAAGAGTAATGCAAAAGTTCAAAAAGCTTTTATCCAAGGCTACGGCCTCAGTATTTATGCCAAATGATAGTCCAACAGGCTTCCTTGATTTGTGGAGCTTGGCTGTCCAACTGAAGGTTAAACTGTTGATCCTGTAGAACAGTTGTAACTGTTGTTCCTGTAGATCAGTTGGCTGCCTCTAAGCTCGGTGGGGAGATTGGTTGGAGCTCGGAGCTATGGTGGGAATCACGAGGAAGGTCCCCAAGACTGTGGACATCCTCTCCTAAAAACCAGCAGTGCCACCTCATTGTCTCCTTGTCCCCTTTCTCGTGGTCTTTGCTCCCTTTTAATGCCAAAATCCTGAAATCATCATGTATTAGTCACGTAGATAGAATGCCTACCCTTCTTCCTACAAACAACACGAATAAACCAAGAAATGAATGCATAAGCAATAAAAAAATGAATGGTTTGAGCAGAGCAAGTAGGCCAAATGAGCCCAAATTGTACCAAAAATTGGGGCTCATCACTAGTGTCTTGGAGTAGGGAGTAATTAACTCTCCAAGACAGTAAAACAAACAAGTAGTTGTATCTTGTGGTAGGAAAGAAATCCAATTGTTGCATTTATGCTCTGGGAAAGCTCCTCTTAAAGGAGAAGCATGAGATCATGTCCGAACCAGTGTGGGAATCAATCCTTCCTCATTAGGAACGATGCCAAATATTCACGTATTAAAAACGGTAAACCTTGGATTAACCATTGTCGAGGAGCCTGGGGTCGCTTGTTGGTAAACCTTAGATTATGTCAAGGAGCCTTCAAGGGGATTGAGCTTGTTACTCTGCCCTTGCGTGCGTATCGGATCATAGATTGTTCCCCCAGGTATACTTATTTCCGTTGGTAACCTTAGTGACCATATTCTTTAGGATTCTTCCTAAGGTGACAGTGGTGGGAAGATCCCACTGTACCTGGAGCAGACGTCGGCTAGACTCACTTGGATTTTCTGGGGGGTTCTCTTCACTCGAGACGGTTTAGTGGAGAAACTTGTGCCAGTCTATTCATTAAGCAGGTTGTCGGGGTAACTGTTTCGACCGCCATTTCTGTATTGAACTTTGCGACGTTGGGCTTCATCACCAACTAGTGTTTTCAATACGAAAAGTTGTTGTTTGTGTGTGTTTGATCTCCTAGATTCTTTAGGCGTGTGATTCAAATTTGTTTGGTTCTTTAGAGGCTTTAGGTGGATTTCATTGAGATTTTACTTTGTTTGCGTGTAAAGTAGTTAAAATTTTTAATCGTGGCTGAATTACCGAGGAAGTCCCGTAGACTTCGGGGCCAACCTCCTGAGTTTTCACCGAGCCAGCCTGAAGGGTTAAGAGCCCTCATAACTTTTAATGACAGTAGAGTTGGGTCACCTGAAGAAGGAGAGTCTTCTTTGGTGGTACATCCTGATTTTCAAGCTTTAGTAGCAGATTATAATCCACAATCAGTGTCTGTTTCCGAAGTTACTGGTAGCTTTTCATCTACTAGTGATATAGATGAGGAACCTGAAATATCTGAACCTGAAAGTGAATTTGCTGCTACTCCAACATCGGGGTTTGCTTCTCCAACTTCTAGTGGTCCTGGTTCACCTAGGGTAGAAAGAATAATTACCCAAAATCTTCCTTCTGGACTTATAGCTATCGAAGAACTTGCTACTCCGAAAGAAGAAGTAGGCATCTCTATCCCTGAAAATCAACCTACTATTGAGCTAAGGGAGCGTGAATCAATTTTTACAGTCCACCTAGGAGCAGTGCTTGGTATCTTTCTTTGACTAATTTCTTGGAAAACCCAGGGCTAAGTTTTTCACCACCTCGTGTTTCTTATCACCCAAAACCTAGAGGTTATTATCCTCTGTTAAATATGTCAAGACAGTCGTCCATGTTTACTCAATTGCCAGAATCCTTTTTGTACGGTGGTCCTTCTATTCCCTCTGGGTATCAGTCACTTTCTGGTACTTTTTCGAGAGCATCTCCTCAACCCATTGAACAAGGGTTATTAACTGGAAGCAATGGTACTAAGCCGTTGAGTGTAGAATATATTCTCATGATGTCAGGTACTATTCCTAATCCTCAACCTCAAGGTGGCCAGTTACCACCTAGGGGGCAGCCTCAAAATCCTCAATTATCGCTTGGGGGGCAACCTCAAGGTACCCAATTTGCGCCTGGGGGACAACCTCAAGGATAGTACATACCTACGGGACAGTACGTTCCTCAAGGTCAACCCCAGACTCAATATGTACCTCAAGGTCAACCCCAATATCAATATGTACTTCAAGGTCAACCCCAGTATCAGTACATGCCTCAAGGGTATCAACCCCAAGGTCAGTAATCAAACCAAGGTTTCCAACCACCCTCCAGTCAATCATAAGTTCAAGGAACGGGAAATGTACCTTTGAATTATCAACCCTACCCTCAACCTGGTTATGGTCCTCAATATCCTCAACCTGTTATGGGTCCGTACCCCGGAATGAATCTAGTGTGGGATCCATCGCAAACACAACAGGTCTTGCAACCGAATGTACAGTTGTCATCTCAAACTGGACAACCCTTAGTTTCTGGTTCACCCTAGCAACCTGTCCATTCTACCATTCAAACTTCTGTACCTTCGGTAGTTTCTCAGCCTGGGCCTAGTATGCCTCGTACTCCGCCTCAAACGACTGCTGCAACTACTGCAACATCTGTTCAATCTACCCCACCTACTTCTGGAGTATCGAAAGCTCTGGTTTCTACTGTTCCTATATCTACTCCTCAGACATCTTTACCTCCGTCTGGATCTATGATTCAAACTTCGGTTCAGATGCCTGTAGGACAACCTGGTTCAAGTACGGTTGTCACAAGTCAACCACAATTTACTTATCAATCGTACCAAGGACAGTACCAATTCGGTCTTGCTGTGCAGCAGCCAGTCTATCAGTATCAACCGTACCCTAGGTACACATATCAACAACCTCAACAACCCCGGTACGGTCCGGTTAATCCTGGTTTTCCAGGAGGATACAATATCCCAAATGCAATCCCTATTCCTAGTTATCCTGGATATCCTCCTCCTGGGGCTGGTCTCATGACCCAGAGTTTTAGGGACCCTAATCGTCAGTTACCGTTTATCACAACTTTGGACTTGCCTGACTTGTCGCACCTAACGAACGATCCCATTAATTATCTTCCGTTTTGGCCGCCAATGCCGAATAAGTTGCCTAGTGATATTCCTAAGTTTGAAGGCAAATCAGGAGAGGACCCATCGAACCATGTGATGACTTATCACCTCTGGTGTGCGTCTAACTCCATTTCAAATGATTCAATCCATCTAAGGCTTTTCCAGCGGACTCTAATTGGTCTCGCAGCCAAGTGGTACATTGAGTTACCACGAGGCACTTTTTATAACTTTAGTCAGTTAGATACCTCGTTTTTAACTCATTTTCAGTTGCCAGTCAAATATGACAATGGCACCGAATTACTAACTTCATTAAAGCAGTCGACGTCTACTTACATTTCAGATCACATCCATGAATGGAGACGTCGACGGCATTTAGTGAAGGTTTTTATTCCGGATCAAATCTTGGCTGAATGGTTTGTAAAATCTTTTTGGCCAAAGATCACTGAGGATGTGGCTAAGGCCGGAGTCGTTACTGAGGAGCAAGTAATTGCTCAAGCACAGTACCTTGACTTGGTTTATACTCAGTCGGGTACGTTACACGAGAAAATCCCCGATCTTCCTAAGCAAAATCAAATCGCTGCAGCTCCTTCAGGGTCTCATGCCGCTGACGGTATGATTGGTACGGTTAACACCAAAAGTAAGAAGAAGTCTTCCAATAATTCTTCTCCTATCATAACCTTGCCAAATTCCCCGACAGGAGATTCTTCCACGGAGATTTCCACCAATATTCACGTTGTAGAGTCATCTATAGCCAAATCAAAATCTGGTGGTAAGAAGAAAGGGAAGAAGAAAAATAAAACGGATAAAAATTCAAAAGAGAAACATGAAAAATCGGAATCCAATGATGCAAAGCGCAAACCTCGTTATCCTTGTCTCATTTGTGATGAAGAACATTTTACAAGAGATTTCCCTCATCGTGCAGAGGTTGCGATGATTGTCAAAGGTTCCCAAACGCCTACTGTTTTGAAGGATCCTTTTCCAAGTCAAGACAGTAAGATGATAGGTTCATCCTCGAGTGCCAATGAAGAACCCATACTGATGATGTCCCATGTTAGGATTGTGACTTGATCGCATGATTATGGTAGTAAAAGTCCTGTTGATAGTAAAGAAGCAAAATCTTCTCATTCTAACCCATCAACCTCAGCTCCCGGTTCTGATCCACTACAGATCGAGAAACCTAATCCAGACTTGGTAATCAAACCACCCGCCAGGGGTATACTTCGAAAGTCAGCTTTCAATCCACATGCGAGAGCGGCTTAGAACTATAACATTGTTGAGGATTTAGTTGTTTCACCCTTAGCAATGTCGGCTTTGGAAGTGTTGCAATCATGTCCAGCACAACATAAGTTACTTTTGTCGGCTATAGGAGCTGTTGACGTTCAGGACTCGAACCTAATAATTTTCGATCTAGAAAATAGTACACCGCGCTTACCTCATCAAATGGCTTTCCAGATCCCAGTGGTAGTAAAAAATAGGCCTATTCATAGGACTGTGATTGATGAGGGAGCCTAAACGTGTATTATGTCGATACAGTGTTGGAGATCGCTTGGTTCTCCTTCACTAAATCAATCCCCGACGATTCTAAAAGCCTTTGATGGCCGTGGGTTTCATCCTTTTGGCATTCTACAGGATCTACCTATAGGGGTTGAAGGAAAAACCGTTAATCTAGATGTGGAGGTGGTTGATGCCCCTCTAGATTACAACCTTCTCTTGGGTCATAGTTGGTCTTATGCTATGACAGCTGTCGTTTCATCAGTCTTTCGGGTTATAAAGTTTCCTCATAATGGAAAGATCGTAACAATAGACCAGCTGGCTTACTTTTCATCAGCCCCTTCTGAAAGTATTCAGCATGTCGGAGTAGGATTAGTTAAAGATGTCGGTTTACTGGGAACTTTTCCTTTTCCTCCGATCAACGCATCGTCTTCTTTTGCAACCATTCATATGATTTCGTCAGACACCATTGTTTATGATGATCCTTGGATCGTACATTCTGAATCTGAGATAGACTCATTTGGTGATGTTATGCCTTTGAGTCCATATGAAATTGCATATGAGGTCGTGCAATCATTTACCGACCCATCTTCAACCAAAATTGACTTAATGAATGTGGTCTGTGAAGAATCACTTTTCACATCAAGCTGGGATTCAACAACGTTTTCCGAACTTGTTCACTCTGATGAGCAAATTCGTGAAATACTATGTGTAGATGATTTACCATGGGAAGATCTCCATCACAGATCTTCGTTCTTACTCGAGAATGATCGTTTTGGAAATGATTTTTCATCAATTTTTACAACTGAATATGTCAAGGAACCTCAGAATCCAATGAAAAATCCTGATTCGGAGTTAAATTTGGGAAACATCTCTCGAACTATTCCTATTGACATTTCGGTTAAGCCTGGAATTGTTGAGAACATTCATATAGGTGCCTCGTGTACAGAAGATGAAATTCAAATATATAAGGCCCTATTTCAAGAATTCTGCGACGTGTTTGCCTGGTCCTATGAGGAAATGCCAGGAATTGACCCCGCAATTGTTGTTCATGAAATCAAGACTTACCCGGATGCTAAACCCGTCCGGCAACATTTGCGTCAGATTCACCCAAGAAAAGCTGCTGCTATTAAAGCAGAAGTTGAAAAATTACTCAAAGCAGGTTTCATTTATCCGATCACGTTAACGGATTGTGTATCGAATATTGTTCTGGTTAACAAAAAGCAAGGGACAATAAGAATATGTATCGATTATAGGGACATTAATCGAGCTTGTCCAAAGGACAATTACCCAACTCCCTATATCGATCAAATCATTGATGATTGTGCCGGCAGCGAAATATTCTCCTTCATGGATGGTTTTTCCGGATACAATCAAATCAATATTCTACCTGCCGATCAACCAAAAATAGCTTTCATTTGTCCATGGGGGACATTTTCTTATTGCAAATTACCTTTTGGGCTCAAGAATGCCGGGGCAACTTTTCAAAGGGCCATGTCTTATGCGTTTCATGACATCAAGCACATTGTGCAACCCTATCTCGATGATTTGCCTGCTCATTCATTACATCGAGCTGATCATCTCATCCATTTACGAGCAATCTTTATGACGTGTAGGCATTATCGGATTCGGTTGAATCCACACAAGTGTGTTTTTTGTATAGAAACAGGTCGATTGCTGGGGTTTGTTGTTTTGAAAGTCGGCATTCGTGTCGATCCCTCGAAGGTCGAAGCTGTTGTCAAATTGCCTCCCCCTTCGAGTCTTCGCCAACTCCAAAGTTTGCAAGGGAAAGCAAACTTTTTACAACGATTCATTCCTAACTACGCCGAGGTTACAAAGGGTTTTACCCGGTTGTTGAAACAGAATACTCCATTCTATTGGGATGAGATAGCTCAGAAATCTTTTGATGCACTAAAACACGCGTTGACCCATGCACCTTTATTGCATCTTCCCAACTACAACCAGGACTACTTCTTGTATCTCGCCGCCTCTCATTCCACCATTGGAATGGTCTTAGTTCAAGAAGATGAATTCGGTACTGAACATGTGATATATTACCTTAGTCGGACTTTAAATCCAACTGAGCTAAAATACTCACATGTGGAGAAATTGGCATTGGCAGCTGTTCAAGTTGTCCAACGTTTTCGTCACTACATTTTACTACGTAAAACTACAGTAATTTCTGATTGCAACCCTATGATCTACATTTTGACCAGGAAATTGTTGGGGGGCAAGTACTCTAAATGGATTTCCATCCTGCAGGAGTTCGACTTGGAATTTGAAAAATCTAAGTCTAAGAAATCTTTAATTTTTGCGGAGTTAATGTGTGACTTCCCACATGCTGACACGGAAATTGTGGCGAAGGAGCCCATTGCAGACGAATCCTTGTTTCTCATCAGCACTTTAGATCCGTGGTATGGGGATATCATCGTTTATCTCCAGACCCAATCCTTTCGGCCAGAAATTTCAAGGTCAGAACGTCGGAAAATACGATTCCAGTCCCAACAATTCAGGATTATTGGAGATACTCTTTATCGCCGTGGGGCGGACTCTATTTTTCAACGTTGTTTAACTCACGAGGAAGATGAAAGGGTTCTAAATGACTGTCACTCTGGAGCGTGTGGCGGTCATATGTCTGGGTATGCCACAGCCCAAAAAATATTGTGACTGGCTACTTATGGCCGTCTTTGTTTAAAGATTGTATTAACGTGGTCCAAAAATGCCACAACTGCCAAATTTTTTATCGAAAGATGCGTGCTCCACCTGCTCCTCTCCACCCTATAATTTCCGTTGGTCCTTTTGCCAAATGGGGTTTGATTTTATTACATGTAACCCTCACTCGGCCGAGGGGCATGCATATATCATCCTTACGGTAGATTATTTTACCAAGTGGGTGGAGGCGATGCCTACATTTGAGGCAGACGGAAAAACAGCTGCAATTTTCATGTTCAATCATATAATTGCTAGGTTTGGTGTTCCACAAGCGATCATCACTGATCATGGGCGTCATTTTCGAAACGTTATGATGACCGAACTTACAGGCCAACTTGGCTTGCGTCACGATAGTTCAACTCCTTATTATCCACAAGCTAATGGTCTGGTTGAATCCATCAACAAAGTTTTAGTCATCATGATCCGACGAATCATTGGGATTCATCAATCGAATTGGCATAACATGCTATTTTCAGCACTTTGGGCATATCGAACCTCAGTAAAAACATCAACAAGGTTCACTCCTTTCCAACTAGTTTATGGTCTGGAAGCTGTGTTACCCATTGAATACGAAATCCTGTCATTGCAACTGGCCATCGAGTTACTTCCAACCACTTCCGAAGAGGAAAAACAATTGTTATACTTGGCTCAATTAGATGAGAATCGATGTGATGCAGCATTGGCGATCGAAACTCACGCAAAACATATGAAAGCTCAGTATGATCGAAATGTGACCCCTCGAAATTTTTCGGAAGGAGATCTAGTCTTAGTGTACGATCAAGCTAATGATAAATTAGGCGCTGGAAAATTCGTTCCTATGTGGCATGGTCCCCATGTTGTCAATCGAAAGCTAGCAAAAGGGGCCTATGAATTGGTAGACTTTGACGGGCACTCTTTAGGTAAACCCAGAAATGGTCTTTACTTGAAGAGGTATTATGCTTAAAGAATGGGTTTGGAGATTTTTTTTAAGTTAGGATAGTTTTCTTTCTAGCTGGTGTGTTTTAGTTTAAAAAGCGTGCTTAGCCTAGAGAGTGTTTTTCGTCATTATTCCTGCTTATCTTGGTTTTACTCTTGATATTGCAGATGTCGATGCCTCTCCAAACATACATTGGTTTCGTTGATGGTCCTTGTCGTAATACACGGAACATTTCTTCTGCAGCTTGGGTTATCTATTCTCCCTCTGACGAGTTGGTATCTATGCATGGGGTAAGCCTTGGTCAAACAACGAACAACATTGCCGAGTATAGTGTAGTGATTGAGTTATTATCTGAATCTATTTCATTTGGGATTCGGAGTTTGATAGTGAGGTTAGATTCTGAACTCGTTGTATTACAGCGTAATAGACTATATGCCATTAGAAATCCAGTGTTATTGAGATTATTTTTTAGAGTGCATCTCTTGGAACGTGAATTTGATTATATTGAATATCAACATATTCCAAGATCTTTAAATACATTAGCAGATGCAATTACTTCTCAAATGTTAAGTAGACATTTGCAATAATCTTACATGTAAATTTAAAAACATTCCATAACATGATTTACAAGATAAGTTGGTAATAGTGATATATATATAGGAGTGTGTCAAAAATACATCGTCCTCGATCATAGGTTGAAAAACACCTTATGATCGGCAAAAATGATAAGTACAAAAAGCAAAAATGTCATATGTGCCTACAATAGGCGATCATCCTATCACTGGTGATGATCTCGATAAGAAACCACTGCATGGGCCACTTTACAAAGGAACCTCCTAAAAGGTCCTGGGACCCCAATCACATAGCGCTGAAGTCAACGAGGAATGTCAGCTATCCTAGTCTCTGGAATGTCTCCTGTCAAGCGCTATAGATGACTCTCCAACTCGGCCAAGGTCTCTGCTGATTCGTCCTGTGGGGCTGGCGCGGCTGCAGCTAGTTGTTTCCTCTCGTAAGGCCAGAGAGCGGCTGGTCACTGTGGACCCACATCTGCATTTGAAAGTTTTACTATCAGTTTTGGTACGATAAAAAAAATAAAAATAAAAAATAAAAATAGGAAAATGTTGAAAATGATTTTACCTTAGTCATCCCATTGCTCTCCTGGTGGAAGAGCCATGTCTGCGTCACCACGAAAATCTACGCCAGCGTAAAGGAAGTCCTGAATAGAAAAAACCTGGTTTTCCAACTATTGGAAATACTCAGGTTTGAATCGAACAACCTCTTTCCCCTCGTCCGAATGACGGGCCATAACTGCAACCCATCGCATCAGTTTGGGCTCTCGAGGAAGCCCAGCTCCAACAGTAAGGTGCTATGGGATCAACATTGAAACCCTCTCCAGACCAAATCTCACAACCAAAGCCCCATAACCAAAGGTCTTCAGTTGTCCGTTCTTGGCTGGTCAGTTGGCCTTTTACATTGGTCAACACAGCATCGCACCAGTTGAAGATGGTGCCTCGAAAGCAGTCAACTGCCATCCGCATCTGGGATCCGATGGCAACATGTAATGCGGCACTCCCGCAAAGTCTGGTGACAGTAAACGCGATCACCATGAGTTCAGGACGGGATATGGTTTTAATGTCTATCCCTTTGTCTCTAGCCTGGCTGTTGTAGAACTCTAGCCGGAGGCTATCGACAAACTGGCCACCTGGCCTAGTCCCGAATAGAGTTAAGTCTTTGCCTCTCTTAGGCAAACCGGTCAAAAAGTATATGTCTGCCAACTCAATTTCGAGCTGGTGGCCACCAATGAAGAAGCACTGGTCCTGTATGCTCCACCTGCCTAGCAGCCACTGTAAGAAATCCACCTGGGCCCTCATGCCAGGTATGGCCCAGAATTTGTACAAGCCGCATGCCTTCAATGCATCAATCGAAGGTTTGTGATTCAACGTGGCAATATCCATGTCCTCATGTTCCCGTTCACGCCAATCTAGCATGATGTACACTCTACATCCAACAAAAAGGAAAATTAGAATACAATAAATTAAATCGTTTGGGTCAAATTTGAGAATTTATGGGTTAAAAACCCTTGCTGCGGGGACCGCACCCTCTGTGTTAGAGACAGTGCATGGGTCCACACCTTGCCTTCATGGAAGGTGCAGACCCCTGACTTTTTCCCCATTGAGAAAAAGTCGGGGTCCACGGGCTGCCAGTGTTATGCCTGCGGCCCCCGCGCGCGGGTTTTTAGCCTAAAAACCCTCTAAAAAATGAAATAAAACCCTAAAACAAAAATTGAAACGGTTGAAATTAAAGAGTAGGATGATGTGGATTACCTGGAGAAGACGGCATTCGATTCCGACGGTTGGATTTTCCGCAATCTTCACGAGAAGTTTCTAAACAAAAAGCACTATTTTCTCACCCAAATCTCAAACGGTAAAAATGAATTGACGAAAGCCCTTTTTATAAGTTTTTTGAGTAAATGAATTGCAAATTTGTTTATGTTTCAATTTAGAAAGGTAATTTTTGCGGCATGTTTATCCATTTCAAATAGGTATGAGTAATGTTTGCATTTCTATTCAGGATAACGGATTATTCAAGCGAAATCTATCATTTTCAACGAAAAAACATTTAGAGTCACCTTTAAGCTCTTTTCTGACTCCTAAAACATGAAAAGATCGCTGAGTTTTTCTTTTTAAACTCGTTAAAATGGAACTAAAAAGACGGTCCACTTACAGCTCTTTTCTGACCGTAAAAACATGAAAAGATTGCCGGATTTTTGTCGTTTCAAATTCGATACTAGTTATAAAATGACGTGTCGTTGATCGCTTTTTTACTTTTTCGGATCAGGGACACTAATTACGAAAAGTAATCCTTGTTCGTAAATACCAAGCAGTTCTCTCGAGTATTATTTTATACTTTTTCGGGCTTGGGAGACACAAATTTATGAAAAAGGTCAACCCTGGAGTCTTCTTAAGTTTTTTCAAAGTCTCTAAAATTGAAAAACGCCGAGTTTCTCCTATACTGGACTCGTTAAAATTTCACAATAAAGGACCTGTTCAATTACAAACAGGAATGAACCACTCCTTCTTAGGGTTCGAATTTAAACTAAGTTGGACTCATCCGAAGGATGAGCTTATAATCAAGCAAATGTTATCCTCCTCAAGCTTGTAAAAAATAAAGAGGTACTTGCCAGAAATGGTGGGGGAAAAGTGAGAAAAATGAGCCTATTTGTCATACTTTATAACCACTCTTGAACACGACATTTTTATTCACCTGGGTTGGGAAATCCTTTGCCTAACAGTTGATCAAACCACATTGAAAGTCTTCAGCCAGTTTCTGGGTATTAACTTTGGGTCAATTGTCACCAAACCATCCACTGTGTCGTTATGTGTTCAAGAGGTCACTGCCAATAAAGCCATTCATCTGCAAAATATCTGTCATCCATCTTGACCATCCCTGAGTCAGTACTTGCAACTAAATTTCTTCAACTTGATCTATGATTTCGTGTTGTGGGCTTTCCTACGATCGATCGCTTTCTATCGACTTCAGCTCATTATCTAGAAATATGATCTAGAAATCATTAGTACCTTGGGATCTGCATGCCTCAATGGAAGATTTCTCGCCTTTGATGACAGGTTGCGTCATTGACCTTCGATCAAAGGATTCCGTGACATGTTCGACATCAACACATTCATTCACATCTCATGGATTGTACTGGGTACTTTGAGAGCCATTGACATCACTGGTGGTTTCTCTCACACTTGTTAACAGTTTACATCATTGACTGGTAATCAAGTGGTTTCTACCATGTTCGACATCAACACATTCATTCGCATGGATAGAATCGTACTGTTTTGGGAAGTAGAAATGAAGACCCTGGATCTAGTTTCCACAATCCAGGCTGCGAGGAATTTTGTGTTCATTATATGATGGACCATTCATAAAAAGATGGCTGCGTCCATACTGTGTCCACATGAGTCTATACTTGTGATGTATTACAAGATCATTCCTATATCAGAGCAGTAGTTAGTTTTCTAAGTCAGTTTTGATCTGAGTATGGGAATGCCTACCTCAGCGATGATATGATCTCATATATATATCTTGCATTGAATGTTTTTACAGGTTCCGACCGGGCTCTCCACAAGATGATCGTCGAAATGATAAAGTACTTCACTCTTCCTAAATGATAAATGAAATCCTCATCTACTACAAACTTTGCACTTTAGGGGGCAATCTGGTACACAAAAATATCGTCACCATGATTATGTGCAGTCAGTATGGGTCTATCAACACTTGTACTATCCTCCTAAGCAAGTCTCAGACCTCAACTCTTCAAGTCAAGCTTTGAAAATGAGAGAAAGACATTGAAAATCAACAAAGCTCTGGTTCCGCACTTTCTCTCACTGTTGCCTACGGTCCCGCACCCCCTGTTTACAAAAACTGCAGACCTGCCCGCTCTGTCCCTAAAGGAGTGGGTGCGGACCCCTGTGAAAGTCAGAAAGGCGCAAGTTTATTCTAAAAAACTCACTTTGGGTTAATTCTAGATGATTCTAGAAGGAATTTTGACGTGGATTGGTCGCTCTTAGGTGGTTCATGCATCCCAAAAGAGAAGGAGCTAATCCCTTGATGAGAGGAGCTATCCCTTTGAAGGAAGGCTTTATCCCTTTGAAGGAGGACCTAGTAACTTCCCTCCATTGCACTATAAATTAATGCATTGGGCTGGTTGCTAGGGAGGTTAGAAGCTGAACATTTTTTAGGGTAAATGCTGGTGGAATTGAGACTTCCTAGTTAAGCTTGAGAGGAGAGATCACATACCTTTTTGGCTTCATTGGGAAGAGAGTGAAACTTGTCAAAGTAGAGGAGACTTCTTGTTGGACCCTGGGAGGAGCTTGTACAGCATCAAGGCACAGGTTGTAAAGTTCTTCTTTGATTTGAATTAATACAATCAGATTCATTTTTCTCAGCAAATTGTCTTATGTCATTTGTTTCATGAATTCCTTGATCTTCATGTTAAATATGCTTTATGATATTGGCTTTTCAGGTGCTATTTAATTTGTTTGCATGTTTGTGTTTGCAGATTCGCAACAAGGGAGCTCATTTGGATCAAAGGAGCGAGGCTTCCACAAACTTGCATTGGACCAAGGTAGGCCGAAAACACTTGTTTGCCTTTGTTTATAAATACATATTTAGAGAAAGATAGTTTTTTATTGGCTTGCTTGTCACTAGAGATCATTAGATTCTAGGAAGGTCTATCTTGTTCGCAAGATCAACTCATTCCATGTGATGAGGAGAAAATATCTGTGTATATGTGTTTTATGTGTTATGCTCTCGCATTGTTTATTTTCTATGTTTTAGAATTCTTATGCAGGTAATTTCTGTACAGAGTTAAAACTTACACACCTTTCATTCTATGTGTATCTCCCTCGCTCTCTCCTTCTCTCTCTCCCTTGTCTCTCTCTCTCTCTGCCTCTCCCTCCCTTACTCTATCTTCCTCTTCTTCCCTCTTCCCCCCTACCATCTATACCTATACCTCCCTCCATCTCTCCTTATTTGTCTCTCTATCTCACCCCCCTAAACACATCTCTCTCTCTCTCTCTCTCTCTCTCTCTCTCTCTCTCCATATCTATTTCTCTTCCCCCCTCCCTCTATTTATCTTTCTTCTTCCCTCTTGTCCCCTCCATCTATATCTCTATCTCCCTTTGTATCTCCTTTGTTATCTCTCTATATAAACCCACAAACATATACACTTTGTCTCTCCATATCTATCTATCTATCTATCTATCTCTCGCTCTCTTTCTCTCTCTTTCTCTCTCTCTCCCCTCCATCTATATCTCTATCTCCCATTGTTTCTCTATCTCATCCTCCAAACATACACACACACACTATCTCTCTCCATATATATCTATCTATCTCTCTCTCTCTCCCTCCCTCTTCCTCTCTCTCCCCCTCCATCTCTCTCTCTCTCTCTCTCTCTCTCTCTCTCTTCCCCTTCTCTCTCTCTCTCTCTTCCCCTTCTCTCTCTTTCCCTCCCTCCCTCTTCCTCTCTATCTCTTCCCCTTCTCTCTCTCTCTCTCTCTCTCTCTCTCCATATCTATCTCTCTTCCTCCCTCCCTCTCTTTGCCATCTTTTCTGCCCTTTTTCCCCCCTCCATATATATCTCTATCTCCTATTGTCTCTCCTTCTCACCCCGAAAACATACACGCTCTCTCTCCATATCTATATATATATCTCTCCCTCCTTCCTCTCTCTCTCTCTTCCCCTTCTCTCTCTCTCTCTCTCTCTCTCTCTCTCTCTCTCTTCCCTCTCTCTCTCTCTCTCTCTCTCTCTCTCTCTCTCTCTCTCTTCATTCTTTCTCTCCTCTCTCCCTCACCGTCTCTCAGTCTCTCCCTTGTCACTCCCTCTACCTCTCCACCTTTCCCTCTCTATGTCTTTCTTCCCCTTCCAACTCCATCTCTCACTCCCTCACTCTCTCCTCTCTCTCAAGTCCTCTCTCTCCCTTTCTCTACCACCTCCCTCTGTCTCTCCCCCTCATCACACACTCTCTCTCCCTCCACCCTCCAACTATGTCACTATCTCCCTCCATCTCTCCTTCTTGCTCTCCCCCTCTCTACCCCCTCCATATATATGTCTCCATGTCTCTCTCTTCCCTTTCTTTCCCTATCTCTATCCTCTCATTTTCTCTCTCTTCCCTCGTCTCCTCTCTCCCTCATTCCATCTCCATCTCTCCCTTGTCACTCCCTCTCTCTCTCCACCTCTATCTCTCAATCTCTTTGTTTTTCCCTCCCTCTCTTCCCCCCTCCTAATCCATATGTCTCCCTCCCTCTCTCCTCCTCTCTTTCTTCTTTATATTATTATTTAAATTATATAAATTTCACATATTTATATATAAAAGTATTTTCATTTTCCCTCGATCGGGGTGTGTGCCCAAGGACGTATGTCAGAGATGGTTGCCAAGCAAACTAATGGACGGGTACTATCCACTGCATCCCACATGATCATGGCGATGGGTGCGATGGCCTCCCGCATGACAATGGATAAGTGGTAGCCAGTGCCAGGGTAGTGACGGAGGTGGGAAGGACAAGACAAGAGGGGTTATGGGACAGATAATGGAGGAAGTGGATTATGAAGGCAGGCAGGGTGGTGGGATGAGCAAAGTTGCTACGGGGAGACGAAGAAACAATGCGACATACCAGAGGAGAGATCAACAAAGACATCTTCGCATCGGCACCGAGTATGTTATTTGGCCTCACTCGTCTAATGCAATGTTTTCTATGTGTTTCCATGGTGGGGAAAATGAGAGATTAGACCAGGGAGGGGAATTGGGGAATAGGTGGGGGAGACCTCTACATGGTAGGAGGGAAGGGAATTGGGTCCGAGCCAGAAACTAGCACTGCGAGAGATCATCGGGGATGGGACCTTGAGAACCCACCTGCAATTAAGCAGGCTAGCTGGATTACCAGGGAGGGAGGGGAGAATGTAGATAAGGCAGTGCGAGGGAAGGCAATTGGGAGTGGTAGAGAGGAGTGGAGGATGCATGTGATAAAGGGGCGAGAGAAGGTTATGAGAATGGGAGTATTGGTTATCTGGTTCGATGGGAGAGCGGTGAGTGCTGTAAGTAAAACTCGAGACGGACACCAGGGCAACACCCCCGAGAGAAAAGGAGAGATACGCAAACACCAGAATGGTGGAGAGGCTAACACTTGGCAAGTGAGTGGTGCTGATAATTCAGGCAGAGGAGAGGCGCAACACCCTTGGGTAGAGGGGCACTAGGGTAGAGGCAAGTGTGGCTGGAATTGTGAGGGTAGGGGAAGCAATAGCAACCTGGAATGGCTGGGACACACACTCCATGAAATAACGCGAATGGTGTGTGAACAAGATCGCATAGTAGGAGAGATGGCTAGACCAGCCCATGGAAGAGGACGAGGAAGAAGGGGGAAGGAGCTACCTCGTGCAGTTGACCCAGGCACCTCGAAACCTAAGCATGGGAGGAAGCCGGTAGAAAGGCTCATTAGTGAAGTGACAACAACGTATAGGGTAGGGACGAATGTAGGCATCCACAAAATTCTAAAATATTGGGAGGAATAGATAAAGGAGGAGGCAGATTCTAAAGAGGAAATGGAGACCTAGCGAGAGGTAATCCCAGACCCAGGGAATATTGGGGGCAGACTCACACAGTTTAAGTAGACTCTATATTTGTATTAGCTCATGAAGAGCCTTCTGGGGAAGGCCATGGAGCAACTTTCAACGGGGATGGCAATGACCCTCCAAGACATGCCAAACTACAAGAAAGACCTTCAGACCATTCAGTGCTAGCTATGAAAGCAGGACATCTGCCTAGATCATATTCAAAGGCATATCCCTTGTATTATCGAGTTGGTAGATACACCAGGAGACTCAACCGAAGACCTAGCTCTGGTGGACTCAGCCTCAAAGGATCAGAAGGAATAGTCATGTTCCAGCATGATTTTTAGTTTTTAGCGGATAGCATTTACTTTTTCACTGATGTATGCTTATGATAGATAGAAACTTAGACTCTTATCATGATATATATGTATATATAGCTTGGGTTGATCGCCTGAAACTATATTATTTTTGGATGGCTTATAATGAGGATAGGTGGCCAACAAACTTGGTTTCCCACTAGGCAAGTTGAGGCCACCTATCTCATCTATGTGGTGTAAACTTGACTTATATAAATAGAAAACAGAAAGTCCTGCCAAGCTTTACAAAAAATAAAAAATATTTTCATTTTTTTATTTATTAAAACTTAACCTCCATTTAATCTCTAAGGGAATATTTTTAGTATGAAGGGTTTAGATACCCTCAAAAAAATTATAACGTTTAAGATTTTAGATTTAATTAAAAAAAGATTATAAAATTAAATTAAAATAAAGTATTTGTAAAATATTTTAATTTTGAAATAAGTTATGGTTTTTGGGCATATGATATTGATAAGCCATGGTATTGTAACAAATAATTAAAACCCTAGATCCATAACATAATATTCAAAAGACAACCCAAGGATTAGAATTCCCCTGAATACCCTTGAGATTAAAGTTTTTATTTATTTATTTAAAATATATTATCTCAATTTGATTTTTAATTAAAACCCTCCAAAACCATGAAGAAACGCTATTTTTTTTTTTTAAATATCTCATATCAATTTGAGTTTTAATTAAAACCCTCCAAAACCATGAAGGAACGCCACAATTAATAGACCTGACAGGATATTATTTGACATGCACTATTGGGTATCAGACTTATTTACATGCACTCGAACAACTCGTTCACACTTACGAGATATTAGGTATTAGACTTATATTTTATATATTTGAATACTAAAATCTTAGATCCTCAAAATCGACCATCTTTATTCCTTTCGATAATGTTCGGATAACTCGTTCACAGTTACGAGATATTAGGTATTAGACTTACATTTTATATATTTAAATAGTAAAATCTTAGATCCTCAAAATCGACCATCTTTATTCCTTTTGATAATGTTATTTCTTCGGTCACAAAGTTGAAAGCAATAGTTTGCGTTTATGTCGGTTAGGAGTTACACGTACTCATTTTAAAAAACAATTTCCTTTCCGAACGAAGGAAAGGGAAGGATGTGATAAGGCATGCATGTCACGTCTCTTTGGTGACGTTTATTGCCGTGACATGGCGGACACCTTACAAACTTACCATCCTTTCTCTCTTTGGCTTTTGACAGAGTAGGCAGCATCTTTATTCAAACGTGGCCCCGCTTATTCTCAACAAAGCTCGCACGCAGGGATTTGGATTGCGCGCCGATTTATTCGTGTGCTGTGAATGGGAAACATTGCAAAAATGAGAGGCCTTAAAACACGATCCCCTCTTTAAAAAAGTGCCACGCGGCAATGTGAATACATATGCAAGTCCAATCTTAAAATTTGATAACAAGAAAATGAACGACCTACCTTTACTTTCCCAAATAAAAGTAGTACGACACCGATTCTAAAGAGAAGAAGGAAATATTTTTAACGATTAAATGGGTCCCACCGATTTAATTTTCCGATTCCATCTTGAAGTGACAGGCATTTAGATGATTAAGTAAAAAAAATATTATTTGAGTGGTCGAAGTTGAATGGAACAAAGAAGAAAACAAAAAGATATTTTTTTGAAAATTCTAAAAATCACTGTGACGAGCTTTCAATAATTTATTAACGATTCTGTAAATGAATGTGACAAGCTTTCAATAATTTAGAATGCGCAGCTTACGTCTATATCATATTTGCTATTAAAAATATATATAATAAATATTAATATTATATTTGAATTTAAAAATTTAACATAATATTGTGTGGCAAAGTCTTTTCTTTCTTTTTATGTTTATGAAAGTTTGATTTGTAAATTTAATTTGTTTGAATTCTTCCATCTTGAAGTAGTTGACCCTAAAATTTTGATTTTCTTAAAGTAACTTAAAATTATCCCAATGCTGTGCTTTTCAGAAGTAGTTTTCATAAAGTTAAGAATGATCCTAAGTGTATTTTTTTCATAAAGTTAAAAATGATCCTAAGTGTAAATGAAATATTGAGTTTCATTACAAGTTATTTTGTTTATATTTATTTAAATTTAAATTTAATTATATTTTCAAATTTATTTTTTTCTTTGGATGTAATCATTAAATTTTGTTTCATTTAGCTTAAAGATAAATATAATTAGCTATATCAAATTTGTTCAACTATATATACACGTATTTTGGATTTTGAGTTACTTTAATATTCAAGAAAGAGTGAAATTCTCCCATGTTTAATTAATATGCTTTATTGATGCAATATATGCTTCATTGTTCCATGATATCAAAAGATAATTTATAGACACCACAAGGTAAACAATAGTTTTGCCAACTTTCTTGAAAAGCAACGTTGTATCATCAAGGTTGAAATGCTTGAAATTGGTTTTCAAAGAATGTTCACCGGACTTTTTATACCATGTGCAAGGTCTTTTCTTTAGGCAATACGAATACTTGATGAGTTTGCATACCTTATGTTCTTGACCCTTTACAACAGATCGTTGTAGTTAAGACTTAACATTCTCTTTCAAGTCTCCATTCAAGAAGGTTATTTTCAAATCTATTTAATAAATCATCTACTTATTTTTACATACCCAAAGCCAACAATGCACGTATGGTAGCCCATTCTTTTTTTAGGGGAAAAAATCTCCTCACACTCTATGCCTTCTTTCGATGCATACCATTTCAACACAAGCCTCGCCTTATGTTTGTGAAGTGGGTCATCAAGATTGTACTTGTTCTTGAAAACCCACCTACAATTAATTAATTTAATTCCAAATGGATAGGGGAAACATACTCCTTTTCATGATTTCTTTCCACTCATCATGAGAAGCAACTTCTTCAAAGGAATTTGGTTCAAATTTAGAAGATAAATTCTATTCACAACCATATGAAACATCGATATAATTTACATTGCCTAAATTTGAATTATCTTCATCACCTTCATCTTGTCTTGTAGAATTTTCAGTTCCTGTCTTCCCAACTTCATCAATATATGGTGGTCTAGGTTTCTCTACTACTTGAGATGGCGGTGCTTTCCCATTAAGGTTTAGCCTTTTAATCATATCATCCAATTGAACTCCCTATTTTGGTGAAGTGGTTGGATCTTCTTCATGAGGGGAAGATGACACTTCAGAAGAAGATGCTAGGCATTGATCCAAGATAGATATGTCCACTTCAAGATGTGGAATCTCATCAACGAAATCATGATATGTATTTACATGGGAAAATATATCCAGATGATCAAACTGTTCCTCAATATTTTTGTCAATCTCGGTGGATTCAAGAGGATTCAAGAAAAACCACATCTCTAGAACAAATGAACTTTTTTTACCTCATCATAAAGTTGATATGCCTTGGTGGTATTTGAGTAACCCAAGGAGTTTCCTTTTTACTACTTGTACCAAGTTTGTTTCTTTGCTTCTTAGGAACTAAGGCACAATAGGTGGAACCAAATACCTTGAGATGCATCACCAAAGGAATGCAACCATACCACATTCCATGTGGAGTCTTATTCCCAGAGGAAGGAGATAGACTCATGTTTTTCACACATATTTTCCATAGAACTACATTATCCCAAAACATCAACTTCATATTCCTGAAAAAATAGCTTTAGATGTACCATATTCAAGTGTCATATTCATTCTTTCTGTTACACCATTCTACAAAGGATTATATATAACAATAATTTGATGCTTTCTCATATGTTGATGAAGATAGATTTCAAACTCATTCAAAAAAATTTCCCCTCCATTATCAATACAAGGAGCATCAATACAAGATTGAGTTTCATTTTCAATCCATAGATGAATTTGTAAAAAAAAAATCAAATGTCTAAGGTTTCTATTTCAACAAATAAACCCAACATATCTTGATATGGTCATCAATTAAAAAACATTCAATATAATTTTTAGCTAAGGTAAACGTAATAGACATAAGGCCACACAAATTAGAGTGTATCAACTCTAGTGTTCTATGTCCTCTCAGAGTGGAATCCTAAACATGCTTCTTGTTGTGTTTACCAAGGATATATAATTTACTTGAAATTAAATGGAATGGTGATGATGAGCCTTTCAATTACCTTTCTAATTGTTCAAAAATACAACCAAAATATTGTACATCAAATTATCAATTAGAGGTTCATATGAAACTTTTGAATTTTCATGAACCATTTATACTAGTACAGTTTCTAGTTGTAGTAATCTACGAGTGTCTTTGGACAAGATATTGAGATTATTTCACAAGTCACCAAGAGAAATCTACTTGCAATCCAATTTACACTTGCGAAGATGTAAAGAGAAAATTTGCAAAAAAGTAAAGGTCACACTTGCAGGGAATTAAATATCAGACTCATGAGAAATAAATCACACTTGTAGGAAATAAATCACATAGACATCTAAGGTGACTTGCTCCAATGTTGAAATGATCTTGGTTGTTATAACAAAAATGCAGTTATGCATGGAATATAATGCAACAAATCTCAAACCATCAAATCACACTTTATCCATAAAAGAAATATGACTATCAATAGGAAATTGTCAACAACATATTCAAACTGAACCCCATCGAAAACATAACAATCATGATTCTAGGAAAAACAATGCTAGTATTACACGAAGTTGTAGCAACGACCTGAGTCACAAATTGCTAGACAATTTCATGATAATGATTAATCCATAATTAAGGTTAATATTGATGAATGAATTGCAATAACAAAACTATGATACATAGTTGTAGTAGCATGAATTATTATATTTGTGGAAACAAGCCTATGATACAAAGTTGCTATACAATATGGAATATCAAAATTACAACAAAATTCACAGTTGTAGCAATATGAACTATCCAAGTTAGAACAACTGAAATTCATAGTTGCAGTAAAGGAAATACCAAAGTTACAACAATTGAACTTTAGATTTGCAACAAAGGAAATATAAGAGTTACTAATTAGAAGAATTGTTGGAAATCAAAGAAATATATAAAAAGATACTACAACTACTCTATAAATTACAGACAAAACCTAGCTAAGGAGGAGGCCTTGCCTCCTTATATGAGGCATTGATTTATGAAATTTAGAAGATTCTGGATACTCAACACACCATTGATTGAGCCAAATGAAAAGGAACTTTATATTGCAAGAAACCAAAAATACAATAGACTTAGTTGTGATTCTCGACTCTAATTCACTCTCAATCAGCCACTAACTTATTGATATGATTTAGAATATTAGTTTGCAGTGCTAATATCTTCCTCGGATTATAAACAAAATGCTTTAATTGTGCTTAAGGATTCATCAAATTTTTTGCAGGTAAAATGAAGAGTTTTTATGTTAATTTTGTGAGCAATTTAACATAAAACAAAAATTGAACAACAACATAAACATATACAAAACATCATCAAAAACATATTACAACAAGCACATGATAAAGGAGTTCACCCCTCCTGGGCTACATCTCCTTGGTCCAGCTTCCAATGGCTTGGGACTCTCTATTATGCCCAAAAGTGTAAAAATATGTGTTTACAATGCTCAAATACTTCTGAAACCTTCTCCAATGAGTCCAAAATACTCAAAAATGGCTATCTAGCCTCTTTTTGCAACCAATTTGGTGGAAAACTAAAGAAGCTATGATTTCTCATAGTTTTCCCACTATTCGTTCCATAAATTTCTCCACATCCGACAAGAACCCACAATTTCGCTCCAAAAATCCGCTAACCGAGCGAAACTTTTGCTACGCGGTGGGCTTTAATTCGTCAGCATCAACTATCTTATCACAAATCGCAATCGGCGGAGTTCTACCATGGAAAATTTTAGGGGCTAATATTCGCAAATGGGCTAATTTTCCATGCTTTTTCCAAAAAAAAATTGCCAATTTACATTTTTTCTAAAAATTATTCACCCACATTTTATATTATAAAATTATTTTACCTTTAAAATCGCCAAAATTTTATAAAGACTAATATAAAATCATTAGAAATATAAATATTTTTACAAAAATATTGCTAAACATTTTACAATTTGCATATTAAGGACTAGTAATATTCGCCAAGGTTTCTAAAATATAAGAATATAAGATAAACTTCCACCCTTAAAATTTTCCTTGAGTTCTGCAGGCTTATGGTCTTGTGAACACAATGGTTGATGTGTGTGATTGTGATATTGGCGGACCCAACGGGACATTAAACTGTAGCCTGTAACCCTATCGCATCGAGGATATCGCAATCAGTGGAAAAACCCGACGGTCTTATACATATGCGGGCCTTTCCACTGTGTTGTGATTTGTGATTGAGATATCACATCGCAACCCAAACCTGCCGGGGTTGATTTTGTTACATCAACTTGCTTCCCTGTTGCAATGTACGATACGCGATTTATTTCATCGCAAACCTGATCTGGTCGGGGGCCAATTCTGTAACACCTCCCTTCGCCAATATGCAATTTTGTGAAATGTGGGAACGAATGGTGGCCTACCACTTGGCACCTTTCAATTCACTGATGGAGCCTACCAAATCATCCAATCTTGCCATGTGAGCAAGTCAAACCTAAACTTTGACTTGCTCTAACTTCAGCATACGAGCTCGAATTTGAGTGTCATTCACACCGTTGGAATCAAAATGATGAGATCTTCAATCTGCAACTAATTTTATCAAGATTTTGACACTTTGATTTTTGAGCCTTAATTTTGAGCACTTGATCACTCCTCCCCACTAGAAGCCTTTTGGACCCCAAAAGGATCACTTTCAATTTTTCAGAAGGTGAGGGTATAGTTCCCTAACCTTTCCAACCTCTATCCATTTGGATTTTGAAGGAATTGTACCCTTGAGCCCCACTCATAGATAATCGATACTTTCCCTTTTCATTGTCCTTGTTCTTCTATCAAGTATAGTGTCTCACTGAAGCACATCAAGGAATTCTGGTGAAAAGTATTCAATGGATGGAATTTGAATATTCTCTCCTTGATCTTCAATCAAGGGAGGCTCATACAACCTTAAATTCTCAACATTAACAACAACATAAATTTTCATATATGAAGGCAGATCCAACCTGAAGGCATTATTACCAATCTTTTCCAAAATTATGAATGAACCATATCTAATTGGTTTTAGAATTTTACCTTCACCTTGGAGCCTCTCTTTGTTAATGTGAAGCCAAAATTCATCACTAACTTGGAACTTGTGATCTTGATGATGCTTGTCGTGCCTTGCTTTGTACTTTCCTTGGCTTTTCTCAAGTTGTTCTTGAACCTTTTGGTGTACTAATTGTATTTGTGCAATGAACTTTCTTGCTTTATCTATGTCATTTTGACCTTCAATAGCAACATCTTTGTCAAAAGTAAAATCCAAAGGAGATTTAGGCAAGTATCCCATGCATTCCTCAAATGACGAAGTTTGAGTGGAAGAGTGCTTGGCTCGGTTGTAAGCATGTTGAATATAGTGCAACTGTTCATCCCACAACTTAGGATGCTTGCTGCAATACCCACAGAGAAGTTGTATCACTGTTCTATTCACTAACTATGTTTGACCATTTGTTTGTAGATGAAAGGTTGTACTCTTTTTCAGTTTGGTGTCCATGAATCCCCACAAGTTTGACCGAAAATTCCCCACAAAGCGAGGATCTTGATCACTAAAAATGGATGTAGGCAATCTAAAATTCACCCAAAAATTTTGAAAAAATAATTGAGCATTTTGTTTAGCTGTAACTTCCTTTTTACATGGCATCAAAATAGACATTTTGTTGAACCTATCCAAAACTACATACAAATAATCATGTCCTCTTTTTGACAATGGAAGACCTCCTACAAAATCCATAGAAACACTCTCCCATGGTCTTGAAGGAACTGGAAGTGGTGTGTAAAATCCTAACTTCCTATTATTAGGCTTACTAATTGCATATAATGAACATCCTTTAATAAAATGAGACACACTTTCAAACATACGAGACCAATAACAATACCTTTGTAGATGTGTCATCGTCTTAAAAACACCAAAATGACTAACAATAAGAGAAGTATGTGCCTCTCTTATGATGTTAACTCTTTCTCCCCATGGAATGCAAAGCTTGCCAAGATGGTGCAACAAGTTATCATGCAAATGGTAATCCAATTCCTCTACTTGGTTACCATGACTCAAGCTTGCATAAACATCTTGAAAGTCATTATCTAATGCACATTGTTCAATATAAATTTCATGTAAAAAAAATTATTTTGAAGTAAAGTAGTTTCATTAACAATCTTCCTAGAAAGAATATCAACAACTTTATTGTAGATACCTTTTGTATACCTGATTACCAAGTGGAATTGTTGAAGGAAGCCCATCCATCGGAAGTGCCTTGATTGTTGCAACTTTGATTGAGATTGAAAGTATTGCAATGGTTGATGATCAATGTGAATGATTGTTTATGTTGGCTTAGGGGGTCTTGACCCAGGTTTAGAGTTAAATGAGACACTACTGGCCCTTTCAGCATCAACCCGCATAGCGCAGGCTGAAGTCTAACCCAAAGGAGTATGGGGGGATGTTGGAAGCAAGTTTCCGCAACTAGAGATTAGTGTGATGTCTTTTGGCATCATAGATCTGCCTTTGTGTAGATCTATAAGTCCCTAGGGATCAGTACGCAACTCCCTTTAAATGGCATTTATACCTTCGTAAAGGTCTATGATCGGCTTTTGCATACCTTTAATAGTTGAATCATCCACTTATGTGAATCTAGAAAATAACCCTAGATCTAAGCTCGTGAAGATCTACTTAAGTAGTTAATAAACATAATAGAATGTATTACAATCTTTGCAAAAGTAATTAACATGCATCGCATATAGTTATTAAGACTTATCCCGCAAAGTTGCGCATCAATAGATCAATATTTCATAAATACATTATTCAATCACAACTTATATCATAATCATAATTAAACATAAGTAAATAGATAAACACATGAATTCCTCAACAATATTCTTTATTGATCTTCAATATGGTGTTACAGACCCAAAACTAACCTGCGCACTCAGCTGTAGGGGTCCGCACACTCAGCTGCAGACACTACTCTAGACCTCTGTGCACTCAGCTGTAGGGGTCTGCGCACACAGTTGCGGACACTACTCTAGGCCTTTGCGCACTTAGTTGCAGAGCCTTTCTCTCCTCTATGACTTACTTCTCTATGATATCTTTTGTCGACCCATTACATCCATCGTTATCAGCTCCTATATGCCTTAGACTCTCTAAGACAGACCTACTTATACAATCCCATGGTTCGTGGACCATTGTTGGATCTCAAAACTGACTCAACTTTACATAATCAAGGGGTTAACACCCCTTGTACTCCTAATTACCTACGCACTCCACATCCATAAATAGCGGAGACTACATCTTTTCACAAAAATGGCATCAAAACTTGGGTTTCTAACCCCAAAACTAACCCAGGGGACCCCTTCCCAATAGGCCCCCAACACAAAGGTCGTGACTTGCCCTTGAGTCACTCGACTAGTGCTGCAATCTTGTTGCAAAGATCCCCTAGCTCCACCTACACTACTGTAACCTTGGAACCTCTCTGTGTAGCTTCTTGCTTGACCTCTTCCACTAGATGCTCTGTAGCTGGTCCCTCTGTGGCTAGCTTCATCATTTGCTATGTCTGCTACAATCCCGTTAGCTTCTCCTGAACGGTGGTCATGACTTGGTAAGATTATTCTAACCAAGGCCCCAACCTAGCCTTAAGCAAGGCCTCCTTCTTCTAGGCTACTTCCACCTGTGCGAGGAGCTTCTTCCCCTCCTATAAATTGGCTAGGCGCTACACTTGAGCAATTGAGTGCGTCGTTTCCATGATCTCATCATACTGCTTCTGCAACTGTCGAACCTCTGTATTCAATATCTGCAAGTTTGGGTCTTCTTGCAGAGTCACCACCATCTCCATTTCTTGCTCAAATAAGGTTGAGCAGTCAGTGACTACGGCATCCAAAGTGACCATCCCTTATTTTATGGCAACTTCGCGTTGCTCCTTGACCTCGGGTGGAGTCGTAGGCTGTAATTTGAGCTGCAAGTCTGTTATTTTCATATTGAGTTCGAATTGAACTCGTCCAACTTCTTCCTTTGCCTCGTGCACTCCAGTAGCTAACTTCTTGATCTTAGCTTCCCGATGTGCATCCTATGGAATGTGAAGCTCTGGTAATGTTCTGCATGCCTCTGCTACTACAGACTCGAGCATGGAATTATGTGCCTGCAACTTTTCCTTTTCCTTCAAGGCCTGTGTTTTCTTGATGAGCATCTACTCATTGTTCACCATGTATTCACTGATCAAATTGAGAGCGCGCTGCTCCCAAGTTCTCAATTCCTCTATCTCCCCTCATTGGGGAGTGCTGCAATGTTCAGCCCGATGTTCACACTTAAGATGATGTGGTCATCAGCCTAATCTGCGCGTATGGACCCTTCTGGTAAAGCAATAGTTCGAAGGTTCAGAGTCCTTACCAATTCCACAACCTGACTCGTCCCCGGTGCCAAGCTCACTTGTCTTGTGCTTGATTGACCTGCGCCCACTTGTATCCTATTAGCCTAGATCGTAGCTCACACAGATCCTTTTGGATGCTCACAACTTCTGCATATACTTTTGCTTGAACTGTTGCATCACTTCAGTTGTAGTGTCCCAAATTTTGTCGCCAATATCATCGAGATCACCCTCTGTCAATACCATGGGATCACCCTGCAACTTGTCTGATTTTTTATTTTTCTGGGGATCTTCCCATTGTTCATGTCCGCGCTTGTTTATTCAAAATGGGGTGCTCTGCCCCTCATCTCCTCTGCCACCCTGTTCGGACTATTCTTCCTCCTCGGTCTCGGGCGAAGGGGATTTTCCACTTCTCTCTGACTCACATTATTCTTGCTCAGCCTGCTCCTTAGTAGTGTGCTCCTTCTCCATCCTAGCCTTTTATGTGGCTTCCTTTTTCCATTACATAGCCAAATTTTGTGCAGCCTGCTTTGCTGCATCCTGTCTTTTCTTTGCGACTAAGCTTTCCGTGCCCTTACTGGTTCAAGCATCCAAGTCTAAGGGGGCACACCACTCTACTCGCCATCTCTTGATTACCTCCTGTATATCTGTATCTGTGACCACATATGTCAAGTCACACCATTTTTGCTATGGATCCTTCCGTGCATAGATGTAAACTCGATGGAAGTCAACCTTGAACACAACATAAGCTGAAAACTACTCGTACAAGGTCGGGGACAACCTTGGGCACTGGTTGATGGCCATGTGGAGGTTTGATTCCATCAGAACCCAGAATATTTTTGTTTCTGTGACCCACGCGGGGTCCTTTGTGGACCATAGAGAGGCAAATTGCGCGGCCTCCGGCAATCCTTCTTTCAACAGAGGAAACTAGTTGTCCTTTGACAACTCCCATGTGACCAACACAATGGAGAGAAAAAACCAAGCATAATGGAATGGATTGGTCTCATCCTAGACCTCGCAGCAATTTGCGAGGAATTCACTGCACAAGTACCGTGACCAGTTAAATTACACACCCTTCACGCATTGTGCAACTAGAGAAACCATGGGTGCTAGAACTTCGTCCACATGGCACTTCCACATTACCTTCCCAACTAAGATTTGTGTGGAAATTTGCACCACGAGGTTGTTTATGGAAGTGATTGAGTATCTGCGCAGCTTTTTCATGAGGGATATTCCTTCATCTTTTTTTCCAAATACTTTTCTCATGTCTTTCTGCCAAACTCCTTGGCCAGATTCAAACCCTCGTATGGCAGGTGCGTGATCCTATGGATGAGCATGCCAGTGATGCCTATAGGCCCTCCTAGCCATAAGCAACCATCGAGAACCAGAGTGAGTAATTCAAACACACAGGCTATGTTGATAGTGGTGTGGTGATAATGGGGCACCCACAATACGTTTAACAATCCTGAATTCTCCACTCTGTAGATCTATTCCACTATATTTAGTGCGGTGACACCTAAGTCCGCGCAGTAGATGTGCTTCATATAGTTGGTTGTCACTACGTGAGGGAACCTATCATGATATGCAAGGTCCCAACCTTCCATATTTAGTAGGGGGATCTGCGCAAGACGCGAACCTTTGAAGAGAACCTGCTCTAGTAGCAGGGGTGTGGAAATGACAAATTTGTTAGAGTTTGGGTCCTTGGTGACCTTCACCTTTCCCTTACGTAGAGGGATATAGTCAGGAAACTTTGAAATTGGCTCCATTCCCTTAGCATCTATGTCCTTCATACCTTGTCCTTCGTGCCTTGTCCTTCCTCTGCCTCCAAATTGACAACCTTCTCGGGCTACTTGTCTTTCTGTTTTTGAGTTGCAGAGTGTTTTTTGGGCGGTTCGTGCACTTGCACTGACTTATTCTATTTATCCTTCTTTAGCTTTTTGGTTTCTCTCACAGAGGTAGGTTTCGTCTTAGGCAACCTCAACGTTGTACGCATAGGAGTCGGAGCTTTCGTACTCACCACCTCTGGAGTAGCTCCTTCAAAATCAATATTTCCACGAGTACTTATAGTATTTGTAGGGATTGATACTAACATGGTTTGAAGGATGAATTTCTGATTCAACTCCAATAACTTGGAAAATGTAGGGCTCGTGACCATATCCTCAAAATAGGAGCATTTCATAGGCAACAGACAACACAACTCAATAAAAAATCTAAGGGTGCAAATTGTTCTCTGTTGGACTAGCATGCGTAATTTATAGGGGTTTTCGTATTCAAATTTGACCATTAATGTTTTTTGGCATGCAAATCTTTAAAGATTTTGGTCTTAAATGCCGCCAGCGCACTCCTCTTAACAGTTTTCTGGTTGCCAAATCATGAACAGTGACTCCAATGGTCACTTTCTTGTTGATCTACATGGTACCTCCCTTCATAGCGCAATGTCCTTCATGTAGCTTCATAGGTTGTATCTGCATCATTTTTCGCGTAGCCCACCTACTGCCTAGTCCTCCAACCTTAGCAGTGTAGTTTATAGTCCCATTCTCCCTTGCAACTACTTGTAGCACTAAGACTGTCATGCCGCAATATAGTCATTGTGATGGATCCCCTGTATATGGCTTCAATCGGCTTCCATTCACCCTTCCTAGAAAGGGTTCTCCATTCAGCTTTGCAAGCTGGACTGCACCTCTATTTGTAATTTCTTTGATAATATATGGGCCCAGCCAATGCATGTGAAAATTTCCCCAGAAACATAGTGAATTTACTATCATATAACAAAACCAAGTCATTTACCTTGAATGTGCGAAGCTTGATGTGTCGATCATGCCAAGATTTTTCACGTTCCTTTTGTACGTGCTGATGGAATCCAGGCAAGAATCAATACTCTTCAAGCTCCATCATCTCCGTGAGCCGTTCCTCTAAGGTTTCATGATCTTCCATACCTGTGAAAGCTATTATGTGTAGACTAGGCACGATATATGCCATAGGCATCACAACTTCTACACCATTGACCAATCTAAAAGGTGTCTGCCCTGTCATATTTTTACAATTAGTCTTGTAAGCCCATAGTACTGCAAGTACGTGCACATCCTAGTCATTTCGTTGCATGTTGCAAATATTCGTCAGCACGTTCTCCAAAATCTTATTAAAGGACTCCTCTGTTCCATTATCCCGAGGATGATACGGTTCTCTCATCAACACTTTTGGGCAGCCAAATCTAGTTAATACATATTCAAACAAGAAATTCGATATTGTAGCCATGTACAGTCCTTAACTGGTTGTGCCTCTGCCCATCTGTTTAAATATTTCATCGCGATGATGATATAGTGCGCACTCGTCTTCTTGCCTGGGGGCTGGATTGGTCCAATGAAATCAATTGCCCATTTTTCAAATGGATGCAACAATATTTGAGGATTTAGTGTCAACTCATCCCTCTATGAAGGTCTTTTGGTTCGTTGACATGCATCGCATGCTCTACAGTACGCCTCAAAATCCTTGTGCAACATAGGCCACCATAAACTTGCGCAAAAAATATTTTGTGTTGTCACCTTTCCTGCATAATATCCTCTCACAACCCCTCCATGAGCTTCAGCAAGGATGCTATTCCACTCAAAATATGGCACATATCATCGCAATATCTCATCTGCTCCAATCTTATACAAATGTCCTGCAATCATTGAGAAATCTGTCACACGCACTACTAGTTCCTCCTTTTGCTGACTTTTATACCCTTCTGGTGCCATTCCTGCAGTCAAAAATGAATAATATCTACAAAGTGGTTATCTGCTACACACACTGTGAAGAGCTGCGCATCGGGCAATCCTTCCTCCAAATTATTAGGCTCTTCTCCTGTTTCGATCTACGACAGATGGTCAAGTCCTGCATTCAACCTACCTGGCTTCAAAATAAGCTCAAATTCATACTCCTAGAATAGCAGCAACCATCTGAAGATATCCCCCCCCAACACAGGCTTATTGACCACATATTTCAAGGCAGAATTATCTGTGTACATTTTGAAATGTCTACCCAATAGATAGTACCTAAAATTTTGAAGTGTGTACACCATAGCCAATCCTTCGCACTCTGTTGTTCAGTAATTCTTCTCTACCTTCAATAATTTCCTACTCGTGAAGTCTATAGGGTGGTCCATCTCTCCTTCACTGGCCTGTGTTAGCACTGCTCCCAACGTAGTGCAAGAGGCATCGACATTTACATGGAATTCCTTATTACAATCAGGGAAGACCAAGATCGGTGTCGTGACCATATTTTCCTTCAAAACATCTAAATTGCACTGACATTCTTTAGCCCAACAGAATGTGGCATCCTTCTTCAATAGTTTCTCCATGGGTGTCATAATTTGAGCATAAGCCTTGATGAACTTCCTGTAATATCCTGTATGTCCTGGCGTTGCGCGCAACTGTTTGACACTTCTTGGGGCATCCAAATTCACTATCACCACGATCTTGGCAAGGTTCATCATCAATGATTTCTTGCACACCACATGACCTCGCAAGATCCCAAAGGGGACACAAAATAAACACTTATTCAGATTCAACACAATCTGGTATCTATGGCACATATCCTGCATCAGGCGCAGACTTGCTACATGGCGCTTCACTAGATCGAACACCGTCTAGTCATGAAAGTACATGTCCAAGAACTTATGGATGAATTCTTTAAATTCTGCTATAACTACACGAGAGAATATCACAGGTTCATTCTCGAGTCCAAACAGCATTACAATATACTGGAAACAACCCCATTCCGTCGCGAAGGTTTTTATTTCTCCTAACTTTTGGCATGATCTTGATCTGATGGTACCCTGAAAACCCATCAGTGAATGAGTAGGCTTCCTGCCCTCCAATGTTGTCTAATACTTCGTTTGTAAATGGCATCGGGAATGGGTCATGGACACAGGCATCATTGAGCTTCCTCAGATCAATGCAAATCCTTAGTTCATCCTTCTGTTTCTTCTCTTGGACTACCATGGAGCTCACCCAATCAGACTTCTCCACTAGTTCTATGATGCCTTCTACCATCATCTTATTCAAATCCAAATGAACCTTTTTCCTTATACTTAGGATTCAGACGATATGGCCTCTACTTAATAGGCTTCGCGTCCGGTTTCAAAGTAATCTTCATAACACGCAAGTCACCTATTATGCCCTTCAAGTCCAAAAAATTAGTAGGGAACAAATCCTCATATTCGCAGAGTAACTCAACAACCTTATCCACTATGGCATCATCCCAGTAATCCCAATCTTCGCAATTTTTGGCTCTACTTCAGTACCAATTTTCACTTGCTTGTTTTTCAATGGCGCGGTGATGTTCAGGTTCTCTATCCGTGTACCTTCAACTTTTTGATGCCCTTTGGCTTCTGGAATATTAATATTTCTTGGATCTTCGTCCTCCCCCTCGGCAGTCATTATAGTATTCCAGCGCGTGGTGCAGCTGGGTGCTCCAATCTGGTTGAACCCAGTCCAAAGGTTCCTGTGGGATTCTAAATACTATTGCCTTAATCTCCTTCAGAGCTTCATTAATGCTCTTGAACCCATATTCAAAACTGAATGTCATTAATAATCCTTCCCTTAATATATCCCACTTTGAGATGCCATGGTGGAGCTCCATTTCTAGATACCAATTCATAGGAATTGTATCCAAAGTATGACAGAATAAGTGCACCCACTCTGGCTGTGGCTCCATTCCATAATCTTTGGTCCACTTCATTAAATTATCGTGCGGATCATTTTTCCCATCGTATTTCTCAGTCAGTCGAATTTTAGGATGACCAAATCACAACCTCATCATCCTTTTGTAATCTCTCCATCCATCAAAGTTATCCTTGTGCATGCCCCACCATCGTGCTAGTGTAGTGCACAACACCAATTCTAACGCTTGGAAGTTGTGATCCTTAGGGACCTCTCGTTCAAACGCATCCAAAAAATTATCCACATCAGTCAAACCATCATAATAAGGTAAATTCCTTACCTCCAAAGAGACACAGTGCAACGATTTTGTCACCATATTGCAGCGCAACGTAGATACTTCATGTAGTCGATTCTTCCAATGTTCCAACTCTTCATCTAAATACGAGGTACAAGAACTTTCCAAGTCCCATGCAATCCTTCCATCCCCTGTCGGGTTAATCCAGTCCTGGTGTCACAAAGTTATTTTGTAGATCTGGTCCAAGTCATCATCACTCCCTTCATAGTCGTGGATTTGTTTAGTATAGCACGACCCTTCTATAAGGTCCAACGGTACTACAAATCGAAGCGATTTCCTTTCAAATGACATCGTCCTCTTCTTCAATTTGATGACTCCTTTCATGTCAATGGCCTAGTCAATTCCGAGGAGGGCGAGATATGGATTATTGTCATCAATAATCTCTATTACCTCAAAATCAGCCAGCGCGCTCACACCTTCCACATCCACTGTTACTCCATGTAGTCAGCCCATAAGGATGATATTCTATTGGTTTTCCATTCTAAGATGGATCAGAGAGCACTGTAGCATAGGTATTCCCATTCTTTCCCATGTCTGTTTAGGTAAAATGTTCGCATCCGACCTAGATCCATAATTACTTGGTCCATCTCATATTCTCCTATCTACGGAGTGAGCCTCATCTCGCACCCTGTTCTTGCCTTATGTTTTCTAATTTTCATAACCATGCGGTGTCCATCAGGGTCGTTTTCTTTACCAGCACATTTGTTTACTAATTCCTGCAGGCCTTTCATAGCCTTGTTATCATGCAAAAGTTTCATGCAGGTCTCCAAGAACATTGTAAGCACATAGGGATCAACTTCTATAGGTGCACTAGTTTCTGGTACCTGGTTTTGGCTTCCTAAGGTGGAGGTATCAGTGAAGCTTTTCTTGGATTCCATATACATTTCCTTCGCATGCTCTAGATCAAACCCAACTTCCTTCTCTGGGGCCTTACGAACCCATCCATCCTCTTCAGGTTGTTTTCCCTTATCTTCCCCACTTGTTATCCTGCTTCTCAACACAATATTCACATTTGGATCTTCCTTGCGGGGCTCAGCTCTCATCATTTGTAAGTTCTATGTAGGTTGTTGATGCTGCACCATTTTCTCTTGAATTTTAGTGATCAACACAGGGCATTCTTCTATAGTGTGGTCAAACTGACCGCAGTATTGACATGACGGGCATGTATGATTCTGACACTCCCACGCATAGTGCCCTGACATTCCAAAATTGTAATAAATAACCCGACCCCGGCCTCTACCAAGCCCTCCTCCTCCTCGGCCTCATCCTCATCGCTGAAATCCTCCGCATTCTCATCCGGTGCCCTACTCTAGAGGCTAAGTTTATTCTTGCATTCGGTAGGTAGGTGTTCTTTCCATCATCAATTCATAGTTGCGATAGTGGTGCTCATCGTGGCCCACTGATTGACAAAAGTCACAGAACAAATGTTGCGGTTTCTGAAATTTTTTTTGAAGCAAATGATAGTTATTCATTACATGTTTTCTAGACACTTTACAAATAGCACACCATAGCGCGCCCCCCACACTCAGTATTGCGGGCACTTCTGGCCTCAGGGGAATTGGTCCCCCTCCTGTAATATAATTTGCGAAGATGGGATAGTGGTATTTATCATGCCCCTGGCTCTTACATTTTAGACACCAGACTTCCTCATGCACCTCTAGCTTAGCCTCCTTCTCTTTTTCCAAGCTCTGTAATTCCAAGCAGAGGTTTTGCAACTGGGAGTGAATCTTCTATACCCCCAAGGTCATGTCCTAAATAGGGGTTACATGTAGTCTCATCATGATTTACAACACTTCCACTAGAGTTCCCATCTTTTTTTGTGACAAAGCAATCCTTAGGTGGGGTAGAAGTGAAGCTATGAACCACTCATGGTGCTGACCATCTGTGAGCTGCATATTAGCTTCACAGATCACACATTTTAGCCTCTGGTGTAACTCCTAAGGAACCTCATCAACCCTTATTGTGATCTCTATAAATCCAACTACTGACTGTGAGTCAAACTTAGGCTTGATGAACTCTTTATTTAAGGCATCCTTGGTCTCTTCTAGCGTTTTCACAAGATGATAAAAAAAGTACTTGAAATACCATGTCAGAGCACGATCCTGCAGAGTGGTAACTAACTACACCTTCTTTATGTTTTCATCAGTAATCTTCCATGCTGTCCACACAACATTCGCAACAAACCAAAACGGGTCTGTATCTTCGCTCGCTATACCCTTGAAAATCGGCAACTTCATTTTGTTCGACATAGCGGATGGTGGTGGTGGAGGTGCGGGTGTGGGTGAAGGTGTATGCGACAGAGATGGAGGTGGAGGTGGAATGGATGGGTGATGTATCGAAGGAAACCCCTAAGTGATCAGCTGAACAATGCTTCGCGATAGGGTCTTTTCCACGCCTTCGACATCACTCATAGGGGGTCCAATCAAAGGACTTTACTCTGGTCCTAATCCTTCACGATTTCTAAAGATCCTTTCAGTTCGTGTAGATCCAAACATCAAGGCAATGAAATATCCTGTTTTTCACACAACACCATTTTAATCCAGGTATTCAAAGATCTCAAATACTTACCTCGTAGTCCCTTCAAAAACCTTCGCTCCGCTTCATTGTAGCTAACTGGTATCAATCGCGAACTCTGTAACAAACCCTCCTATGATTTGATCAAACCAGTGGTAAATAGAATGCACGATCTTGTCTTCAAAAGCTTCTAATCATCGTACACATTCTGAATTCCAAACAATTGGACTATCATGCTTCCACCTTCCTTGGCCATTTTCCACTCGTATAGTTCGATCGGGAAGGTGCAGAAGAAAATTTTGTGTAATTTTGTATACAGGTATCTGTCCAACCACTTCTCCTTTGGTAGGTGTGAATTCCTGTTCTCCTGCACCACAAATTCACGATTTTTTCTATCCAACCACTTCCTAATTTCCTTCTTGGTTGGATTTTAGTGATACGACATCACACATCTCCTTCAAGCAGACCCCGACCCTGGCAACAAAACCATTTGTTGAATTAGGGGGTCCTGATCCAGGTTCAGAGTTAAATGAGCCAAACAAAACCCTACACTACTAGCCCTTTCGGCATCAACCCACGTAGCGCAAGCTAAAGTCTCACCCGAAGCATTATGGGGGAATTATTGAACCATGTTTCTGCATCCAGAGATTAGTGTGATTTCTTTTGGCACCCTAGATATTCCTTCGCGTAGATATATAAGTCCCTAGGGCTCGGTACTGCAACTCCCTTTAAATGGCCTTTAGACCTCCACGAAGGTCTACGATCGACTTTTGTAGACCTTTAACAATTGAATCATCCACTTACGTGCATCAGAAAATAACCCTAGATATAAGCTCGTGCAAAACTACTTAAGTAGTTAATAAAAATAACATAATGTATTACAATCTTCGCAAAAATTTCTTAACATGCATTGCATACAGTTATTAAGACTTATCCTGAAAAGTTGCGCATCAATAGATTAATATTTCATAAAGACATTATTCAATCACAACATATATCACAATCATAATTAAATAGAAGTAAATAGATAAACATAGGAATTCCTCAACAATCTTATTTATTAACCTTCAATATGGTGTTACAGATTCAAGACTACCCTGTGCACTCAGCTGCGAACGCTACTCTAGGCCTCTGCGCACTTAGCTGCAAAGCCTTTCTCTCCTCTATGACTCACTTCTATGCTCTATCTTCTATCAACCACTTACATCCATCATTATCAACTCCTATCATGCCTTAGACTCTCTAAGACATACCTACTTATACAATCCCATGGTCTGCGGACCATGGGTGTATCTCCAAACCAGCTCAACTTTACATAATCAAGAGGTTAAAACCCATTTTACTCCTAATTACCTACACGCTCAACATCCATAAATCACAGAGAATTTACATCTTTTCACAAAAATTACATCAAATCTTGGATTGTTAATCCCAAAATTGACCTAGGGGACCCCATCCCAATAGTTTCCTTACCCATTAGGTAGTGTTTCCATTTTTTCACAATTTGCACCAATGCATACAATTCCTTGTCATATGTAGGATAGTTAATCACTGCACCATTAAAAGTTTCCGAATGAAAACAAATAAGCTTACCATGTTGCATGAGGACTGCGCCCATAACATAGTCACTAGCATTTGTCTGAATCTCAAATGATTGTCTCAAGTATGGAAGTGCGAGTATGGGAGTTGCACTGATCTGTTCCTTCAACGCATCAAAGGTCTTTTGTTGTTTTCCTCCCCACTGAAAAACATTTTTCACACTGCTCAATGCATGCAAAGGAGTTGCTATAAGAGAATAATTAGCATTAAATTTCCTCCAATATTGGGCTGCTCCCAGAAAACTTCTTACCTCTGTAACTGTCTTGGGCCTTGGCCAATCACAATGTCATCAACCTTGGAGGGATCTATTTTCAACTCACCTCCTCCAACAATATGACCCAAGTAAACTAAAGAAGTCTTTACAAACTCGCACTTTGACATCTTAAGATACAACTGTTCTTTTTTCAATACATCAAGTACTTTTCTTACATGCATAACATATTCAACATGGGATTTACTGAAAATTAAGATGTCATCTAAGTAGACTATGACAAATTCATCAAGCAATGGCTTCAACACATCATTCATCACATGCGTGAATGTAGCAGGATCATTACATAAACCAAACAACATAACTAGCCATTCAAACAAACCCTATTTTGTTTTGAACCCTGTCTTCAAATGTATCCCTCAACAATTCTAATTTGATGGTAGCCACTTCTTAAGTCCATCTTAGTAAAATACTTTGCATCTTTCAATTGATCCATTTAATCATCTATTCGAGGCAGTGGTTAATGGTTCTTTACCATAAATTTGTTTAATGTGCGAAAGTCCACACACATGCACCATGTTCCATCCTTCTTTAGAACCAAGACAATAGGTGAACCACAAGGCAAGGAATATTGTCTGATGATCCCTTTATTCAACAAATCTTTGATTTGTGTCTTAATTTATGAGCTTTCCATCACTGACATCCTGTACATGCCAATGTTAGGAAGAGGACAATCCTGTTGCAACTGTATCTCATGTTGGATTCCTCTCTTGGGAGGTAATCCCTTTGGTTCCTGAAACTTTTCATCATATTGGTTAAATACATCAAGCAATTCATATTTCAAATTCGAATCACAACATTTAAAAGCTTCATTATCAACATCATTTTTGAGTTTGATCATGAGAAGCACAAAATTCTTGCTCGAATTCACTAGGCTTTTCATCTGCCCTGCATTAACAAGTGAGATATTTTTTTCTTGCTGTGAGCTCTCACAATATATTCTACTCCATTTTTCAATAAATGATATTTATTTTCATGTCAATGAAAGATAGATTTTCTATCATAAAGGTACGAGCTACCCAAAACCATGCCACAGATATCTAACGACACAACGTCAAGCTCCACTTCATCTATGAAATTTGTAGTAATAGTGAATCTCAGTTTACACTTTCTAGTAACCTGGAATTGCGCATTGTCACATACCCATCCAAGTGGATACAGTTTATGATGTGGAATAGTTTCCAGATTTAAACTCTTGACACTGTATTTGAGATAAGATTTTCTTAAGAGACGTTGTTGAACAATGTATCAATCTTGTTGTGTTTTCATATCGCCCTTATGTGAAACAGTTCTATTCTCCTCTTTTCATTTGGAGTTTCATTTTGCGAGTCTGAAGAACTAGTGCTGGGAATGTATTATTTTCACTTTAACCCCATGGTTGTGATTTTATTTTCATCACTCGAATTAGATTCCAAATTTGTTGAGTGGTTGCAGTTGTCTTCTGTTTTTCCTTGTTGTTGTTTCTTTTTGGTTTCATTTCTGGATAAAGCTTCCAACAGTGAGCTTCATCATGGCCCTCTCTGGAATAATGTTTGCATGTAATTTTCTCTCCTTTTTTCATAAACGATTTTTTCTTTTCCTTCCCTTTGAAAGAATTTTCTTTTCCCTTACTCTTAAATGGCGTTTTGCTACCTTCTTCTGGAGTGATTTTCCCTCTTTCCTCATGATGAGTGGCTTGCACACACACATCTTCTAGATTATTGGGATTAAACATTAAGATAGTATGCCTAAGCCAATTGTGTAAACCCCATATGTACTTTAGCAAAGTGTCTTGTGACTGCAAATCTACACCTAACTTCAAAGACATTTTTCTAAATTCTTGGGTGTAATCTTGCACACTTTTACCCTTTAGCTGTCTAAAGTTCTTCCAATTCATGATGGCTTTCTGGATATAATCTAGAGGGTAAAATTTTATTTTGATTGTAGAAATGAAATCATTCCAAGAAATAGATATCTTATCCCATTTTTTAATCTCCTCCTGGGTCTTTTATCCCCACCATACTAGTGATGTACCCTCCATTCTCAAGGAAGATAACTGAATCTTTATGTCATCCTCTTGAAGGTTTTGAATCCTGCAATAGAAATCCAACTGATGAATCCAATTATCAAGACTCTCTGCATTCACTTCACCATTATACATAGGTAACTCAAATTTAACATCAAGTTTTAAAAAAGGTGATTTACCAATTCATTTTGAAGAATGATGTTGAGTATGAGTAAGGGTTGTATTAGTGGAAGAGTGTGAAGAATCCTGTGAAGAAGAATATGAAGAAGATGATGGAGAGGGTGGAGGTTTTTCTCCATTCCCATTACCTCCTTTTCCATTACCTCCTCCTGAAGAGCCTTCTCCTTTGGGAGGTTTGGAACTTTCTCCTTGCAACCTGCTATTCCTCTCTTCATAGAGGACCTTCACCATCTCTATCATATCAAAAAAATCCTTTCTGAATGTCTTCTCATCTTCTATCATGTTTATAGGTTCTCCTTCATGAGACACGATCTCTGGTGTCTCAACTACAACTTGAGTCCGAACTGGTGTTTGAGATTGTGGCAACCTTTCTCTTCTTCCCCTTGACCCAACTTCAGGGCTTCCAACCAACTTTCCTTCACCTCTTTTGAGTTTTATCCTTGTAAGCATGACATAAACTTGCAAACAATTAAATATTTCTTTCAAAAAGAAAACCTAGTGCTCTTATACCAAATTGATTTTATTTATAATATTAATTTTTAGTGCTACGATCTTCCTCAGATTATAAACAAAATGCTTTCATTGTGGTTAAGGATTCATCAATTTTTTTGCAAGTAAAATGAAGAGCTTTTATGTTAATTTTGTGAGAAATTTAACATAAAAAATAAACTAAACGACAACATAAACATATACATAACATCATCAAAAACAAATTACAACAAGCACATGATAAAAGAGGTCACTCCTCCTGGGCTACGTCTACCTGCTCTAGCTTCCAATGGCTTGGGCATCTCTATTATGCTCAAAAGTGTAAAAATATGTGTTTACAATGCTCAAATGCTTCTGAAATCTTCTCCAGGTGAGTCTAGAATGCTAAAAAATAGCTATCTAGCCTCTTGCAACCAATTTGGTGGAAAACTAAAGACGTTATGACTTCTCCTAGTTTTCCCTCTATTCATTCCAAAAATTTCTCCACATCCGACAAGACAAGTTCGCTCCAAAAATATGGTAACCAAGTGATAATTTTGATGTCAGCCTAAGCCGGAAATACCCAAATTATGCAAATAAAATTGCATGTCAATGGTCCTAGGAATTAATCACCTAATCCATGGTGAAAACCTTCATAAATAAAGGTTTAAGGCTTCTTCATTAATCTTCATGCAGAAACAATTTAATAGTTGTTGAGTGATAAAAGGTGCCTTTTTAACTCCTAATTATCTTCACATTAATTATCAATCCAGGTAAGTCTTTCTATTTCAAGAGTGTACGTAGTTTGTGGTGGCTATTTAACTCAGAGAGTAGTGTGTCTAACTGTTGTTGGGAAAAGTATCCAATACGGAATGACCCTATCCCACTCTAAGGGTGATAGTACCTCAGCAACAACCGAATGCAAAGCTATTCAAGATTACTTCTTTATGAGATGTAAGAGAGGGGAGAAAGAGATCCACTAACCATTGTCTTCCGCTAATGTTTGATCCAATCTTCTCTCTTTGCTGCTTGCTCCCAGCTCCTTGCTCTTTCACTGGCCCAGCTACACAAAGATCCTGCAAAAGCACAAGAAAGGGAAACTACAAGAAGCATACATCCATAATTGATTCAAGGATTAGAATAAATCAAATATACAAGCATCAATACGCCACAAAGACACATGCATATAGAAGAACCTCAAATGCTTTATTAATGGAAGAAGTAAAGTTCTGAGAGTGTTACAACCATAAGAGGCCCAATCCAGCAACACCTCCCAGCAGAAAGAAATCTCCTCTTCACCTCCTTCAAAGCAATCACCCAATAGTTCTATACTCAAACCAACAACACTTCCTTACATTCACAAGATTCCAGCCTCCCTAGACCTCATGAGAGAGCTCTATATATAGGAGATTTGGAGAAAGGATGAGTTAGCTTGAGCTTGGCATGGAGCTGACTAGTGTCCTCTCCCACTTTAGTTATTCTTCAGTTCTTGAGTCCACTTGGAGTTTCTTGCTTCCACTTGGAGATCTAGATCCTCTTACTCATCACAAGGCGAATTCCCTGATCCAAGTGTCATTTTGGAAGCTTCCTGGGCATTTGACACCTTGCAGAATGACTGTGCCACTTGGCCAATCTCGCCCAGCGCAGGTAGCCTTCATTAGATTTGACATTCAGCGCAGGTACAGAGTGGAGCAGTTGACATTCAGCGCAGATGCTCAGTGGAGCAGTTGACATGATCCAGAATTAGCTTGTTTTTGAGTGTTTTCAGGTGGAGAACTGATTTTCAGTGCTGTGGTTTGCTGACCTTGTTCCTCTAGGGGTAGGAACAACATGTTTAGGGACTTTGGATCCCTTAGATTATCGACATTTCATGCTTCATGCTGTAAGGCACAAAAATGTCTATAACAGTTGCCCCCTAAAGTATGAGGTCATTTATCGGGTGAAATGCTTTATCAGGAGGATCCGAAGTTCATTCAATCGCTGAGAGGTGCCCTGTAATAAAATACAATACAATACATTATTTTTCATTCTGCTTTCATGATCTAGCTGAGGCGGGCATTCCCATGCTCAGCTTTATAAATTCATTCTGGTACATAGAATAGACGATCGTCTGATGGTAGACTGATAATTCTCTGCTGAAATTATCATCCTTTGAGTAGGATGATCATCTGCTGCAATGATGTACATATCAAATGTCTTTATATTTCCTGAATATATATCGCAGCCTGGATGGATGAAACTAGATCCGGTGTCTTCAAACTCGTTCGATCTTCACTCTAAGTACAAGTCGATCCATGTGAGAATTGCGTTGAAGTCGAACATGGAAAGACATCGCTTGATTACCGGTCAATAATGTAAACCGTTAACAAGCGCGAGAGGAATCACCAATAATGACAATGACCCTCAAGGTACTGCAGTACAATTCACATGGTGTGAATAAAGGACTTGGCGTCGAACACCACGCAAAATCTTCTGGTGGAAGGTCATTGATGTATACCTGTCGCCGGAAGTGAGAAACTTGCCATTGAGGCATGCAAGCTTCAAAGTACTGAGGGGGTTGTTCCTAGATCAACTTCTTGGATAATGAGCTGAAGTCGACAAGAAGCGATCCGTCAAAGGAGGGCCTTAATGAATCCCACATCAGTGACACGGAACGGAGCTAATGATTTGAGTGGAGGTGAAAACAATCTGTGAAATATGATTCAGGGTGGCGATCATGGGTGGATGAAGGATAATGTATGGCAGTGGATGGGACACGGTTGACTCTTTCTGAACAACATCTCTTGAACATATAACGACAATGATGTGATGGATCGGTAGCATTACCCCAAATGTGGATGGTTTGGCGAGGACCATGGTGATGAGACCGGTGAATGAAACAACCCAACCCGATGTGATACGGAGGACAAAGTGTCATGTTCAAGAGCGACTTGCTACCATTAAAGTTTTGAGGTTCTCCCAATTTTTCCCCAGTCATTTCTGACCAGTACCTCTTTATTTTTGTCAAGCTTGAGGAGGATAACATATGCTTGTTCTATAACCTGCCCTTCGGGCAAGCCCATCGCTATGTTTTAACGAGCTTAGCGATAGGGAAACTCGTTCTCGTCTAAAGACAAGTTTGTCGCTATTTAATCATTTTAACGAGTCTAACGACAAGGAAAACTCGGTCCTTTTCAATTTTAGAGAGTCTGAAAAGGTACAGAAAGTTAACTCCAAAATTCCTTTTTCGTCATCTAATCCCTTAAGTCCGAAAAAGTATAAAACAATACAGAAGGGATGAGTTTTCGATAACTTTAATGAGCCGAATAAAACAAGCGCTCGACCTTTTTGTGTAATAATCCCTCCGGTCCAAAAAGATTAAAATCTAGAGGAGGGATAGCTCTTCCAGTCAATTTAACGAGCTGGAAGGCCAAAACTCGGCAAACTTTTCATATTTTACGAGTAAGATTAAAAGAGCTCAAAGAAGACTCGTCTTTTGAGGAACGAGTGATAAACAGGGATAGCAGCAGATTCCAGGTACAGGTTGGAATTTTCCAATCACAGCAGTGTCACAAGGATGGCTAGGTGAAATCACTCTTCGCAGCTGTTCCTCAAAATAGGTAAACAATCATATGGAGGTGAACGATTGGCCAAATGGAATGGAGGTGGCGGGTGCAAACACGACCAAGGCTTTTATGGCTAATAAATTTACGATCACAATGGTTTTTTACCGGTACTGGGTTCATTTTTTAAAGAGCTTGAATGCGCCAAAACACTGCTCAATCTTATGTTTATTTTTTAACGAGCATGAACTATGTGTTAAAACTGCTCGGTGATAAGTTCGCATGCCCCCAGCATAATAACGCAAATCGAGGTGCATGCCCCCCAAGCTTCATTGCATTCAACTCGGTGGTTGGAATGAAGGTTTACCTTTGAGAAAGGGGATTTGTTTCATTTTTTAATGAGGTTGACACAAGATAAGAACCGTCCTCGGAGTCCACATCCATCAGACATAGAAGGTTTCATATTCCACTGTGGCCACTTCCTCCAGATTACTTGGAGGCGGTAGGGCAAAAGTACCCATTAAGGCAGGGTCTTTTAGGAGACCTACTCCGATATTTTGGAGCGAATGATTCCTTCCATGGATCATTGGAATGCTTCCCGTAACTTGTGAACTGTTGGGGAGAAAAGTTTGTTGGTCGACGATTGTAATTCCTCCTTGGAAGGGAAATGCAATCTTCCTGAAGTAGGTCGACACAACTGCGGCCATGGCATAGATCCATGGTCTTCCGAGTACGATGTTGTAATCGAGGTTTCCATCAATTACTTCAACATCAATTCCTACTGTTTTGCCCCCCAGTTCAACTTGCAAGTTACTTAAAATCCCGTATGGAGTGTATGATCGTCCATCAAATGCTTTTAACGTCGTTGACGATTTCGACAAGGGTGGTGAGCCTAAATCTTTCCAGAAACTCATCGACATAAGACATGTAGATGCCCCCTCATCAATAATAGTTCCAGCCATTACCATCCTGTAAATTTGGACGATGATTCTGAATGGTATACTGGCTGGTAACCGGGGTCTGCCTAGTTGTTTCCAATCAAAGGACACAACCAGGTTGCTTGGTGGTGGGACCGAATACACGGCCGGATATGACCTTGACGATGTTCCTTTCTGCGATAAAGGAATGGGCGCATTGCCCTGATGCTCATCAGAATCTGTGTTGATGAAAAGAATTTGGATGGTGTCATCCTTATTCTCTTCAGTGAGGGTGCCATTTGAAGATGAATCTTCATTGACGGTGTCATTTGAAGATGAAACCTCTGAAGGCAGAACCGGGTCAACTGCCGTATCGACCTTTAGACTTTCGTCTGGTCTGGATTCAGTAGGTTCATTTTCAATGACTGACACTTCAGCTGACCACTTGAGCGGGGCAGCTGTATTTTCAACCAACGAAGGACTTGGCACGAGTTTTTTGTATCCAGGAGGAAGCATTACCGGTGAAACCGGACGATCTTCCAAAACTCTCTTCGCTTCATCTAAGAAGGGACAACGGTGGATGGCGTGATCGCCTTCACACAGTCTGCAGGGGGATCTTGCTCCCCCTCTTTGTCTTGAACCTTCACTTTTGCTGGTTGACGGTAAGAAATCAAAATGGCTATCAGAGGTTGATGCCCCCGAATTGTGCAAATGAGGGGACCAGTCCCTTAGTATCCGGGGAATACAGGGACAATCTCTATGGAAGTGGTCTCCTCTACATATGACACATGGCGATTTAGGCCCAGTCTGTGCTGTGTGTGGATTTTTGTCAGATGTCTTTTACTTGCCCCCAGTCGCCTTAGGCTCCTTCTTCTTCTTCTCTTTCTTCTTCTTCTCCTTCTTCTCCATGGGAGCTTGGCTTTTGCCGGCTCTACCTTGCGAAGATGAAGGATTAGAGGAAGAGTTATAGGAAGTAGAAGGCTGGTGGGCAGCTCTAGACTGACCTAACTATTGACTCGACTGTTCAGGAACCATGGTGTTCTGAACTACATTGGTTGAGAATAGCCAGATTGGCAGGCCAATTGTCAGTCCTGGAAGCGACAATGTGGCCATGTGGGGCGCACCAACTTCTCCCCAAGAGGAGAAAAGACTAGGATTTCCATCCTGTGGAATTCCTTGGTTGGGGCGTTCCATGTTCTCAACCTACAGATCAACGCGGGAATAGGAGGTGATTATGTTCCGTTTAAAATAAATTTTATAACGACGCTTTAGACACAACTTGCTTTTTCACTTTTTAAGAGTCGAGAAAAAGCTAAAGATGACTCTAGTCTCCTTCGATGTTTTAACGAGCCCAAAGTGACAAATGCTCGGCTGGACTTTTTCAGTTATAGAGTTTGGAAAAGGCCAAAAGAAACTGCTCTGGAGATCTAGGCAGAGGGTGTGCCAAACCTTTTGTAAAACCACAGAATACGTTTTACGGTACGGGTGGTCGATCTTCGTGAATGCTGTGTTCACTGCATTGCGATCAGTAGGGCGGCCGACACGGTTTCCTATTGGATAAAGGCTTTGTTCCTATAGGGGTCTCCTAATATATACGCGACGGTACGTGGGAGCACAGGTCTGTATTGATACTTATCGCTTGACCGTGGAGGAATCACCCAACCACTCAACGCTAAGATATCACGTTTAACGACGCCGGAACACGTCTCTAGCTTAGACCTCTATGTGTTTGCGTTATGTTTCAATGCGTTGTTATGTAAATTCAATTTATTTTAAGGTTGATCTTGTTTAGCAGTTGGCCTTTATGGATCACCACGAGATGTATGATAACACTCCTAAATGCAGTCTAAGATGATAAGCAAGCTTTTCAATCTTTCAACTTTGAAAATCTTAACTACTGAGGGAAAAGAAAGATAACATCTTTTCACACAGATCATAGAGCACACACTAATGCACTTTTTCCTAAATCAGCATGCAAGCTGTCATAATGCACATGCACAATGCAAGTATTTCTTTTCCCTTTCTTAATGTTTGTGCGACACAAAAAGAAAGCTGTTGTATAACTTTGAATTCAATTTCAAGTGAAAGCAAACAAGCTTGTCCAAAATCAAAAGACACCTTAAGATTTACTTGTTTCGACACTAGAAATATATAAATTCAAACCATATGACGAAAGTAAAATCTCAATCAGCTATGAACAACAAACAAACTAACTCTTAAGATCAAAACGACACTTTATCACAAGTCTAGATCTAAGAGGTCACAGCAAGACTAGTTCACTTTCGTTATGGGAAACTGTAAATGATACAAGAAATACACAAAGAACAAACACAGTTTCTTTATACAACCGAGGCGGAATAGTGGCAAGGAAAGTTGGTTTCAGATAGGCACATTGACTGGTAACAGGCAACAAAAACAAGAGTGAAAACAGGGCAAGAAACAGCAGGAAACCCCAGTAGCACAAGGCAAGACTGGTCCAGCGCAGGTGGTACACAGGCAGTTTGACCTTCAGCGCAGGTAGCCCCTTCGGGAACTGCGCTGAAGTGCAGACAGCCTTCACACAGCCTGCACTGAAGAACGAAACTTTCGTTTCTCTTGGTTTCCGGGTCACAGATTGCTAAAAAATTCACAGTTTTTGGCCAAATCAGAAGCTATCAGTCAAGGACACACTAAGGGATGACAAGGAGGATGAAAAGCTATCACTAAGAGCTTATTAGAGTCCTTGTGGATCAGCTCTTCCAATCATAAACATGCCCAGAAACTGAGCTAGAGTAGCTGCCCTCTACTTTGCATTTGAAAGATCCAAATGCAGTTCGATTCGGTACTCCCTTTGTTTATGAAATGAATAGCAAAAACACAAACATTCAACAAGATACGATCCCCAGTGGAGTCGCCAATTTGTTGTTGGGAAAAGTATCCAATACGGAATGACCCTATCCCACTCTAAGGGTGATAGTACCTCAGCAACAACCGAATGCAAAGCTATTCAAGATTACTTCTTTATGAGATGTAAGAGAGGGGAGAAAGAGATCCACTAACCGTTGTCTTCCGCTAATGTTTGATCCAATCTTCTCTCTTTGTTGCTTGCTCCCAGCTCCTTGCTCTTTCACTGGCCCAGCTACACAAAGATCCTGCAAAAGCACAAGAAAGGGAAACTACAAGAAGCATACATCCATAATTGATTCAAGGATTAGAATAAATCAAATATACAAGCATCAATACGCCACAGAGACACATGCATATAGAAGAACCTCAAATGCTTTATTAATGGAAGAAGTAAAGTTCTGAGAGTGTTACAACCATAAGAGGCCCAATCCAGCAACACCTCCCAGCAGAAAGAAATCTCCTCTTCACCTCCTTCAAAGCAATCACCCAATAGTTCTATACTCAAACCAACAACACTTCCTTACATTCACAAGATTCCAGCCTCCCTAGACCTCATGAGAGAGCTCTATATATAGGAGATTTGGAGAAAGGATGAGTTAGCTTGAGCTTGGCATGGAGCTGACTAGTGTCCTCTCCCACTTCAGTTATTCTTCAGTTCTTGAGTCCACTTGGAGTTTCTTGCTTCCACTTGGAGATCTAGATCCTCTTACTCATCACAAGGCGAATTCCCTGATCCAAGTGTCATTTTGGAATCTTCCTGGGCATTTGACACCTTGCAGAATGACTGTGCCACTTGGCCAATCTCGCCCAGCGCAGGTAGCCTTCATTAGATTTGACATTCAGCGCAGGTACAGAGTGGAGCAGTTGACATTCAGCGCAGATGCTCAGTGGAGCAGTTGACATGATCCAAAATTAGCTTGTTTTTGAGTGTTTTCAGGTGGAGAACTGATTTTCAGTGCTGTGGTTTGCTGGCCTTGTTCCTCTAGGGGTAGGAACAACATGTTTAGGGACTTTGGATCCCTTAGATTATCGACATTTCATGCTTCATGCTGTAAGGCACAAAAATGTCTATAACACTAACCTGCAGTATAGTTCTTTCAAATACAAGAGTAAATGGATGCAGCAAGTAAATTCTTATAACAATTAAAAGGAAACTCAATCCTCTAATGAAACTAAATCAGACATTCATCAAAGTAACCGCAATCATCAGTTGAGAAACAGTAGTAATAACTCATTCCTGTTTTAACTAATTTATTCAATCAAACACAATTCTTAATATAAGCAACAGATGATCTCAATCTGAGAGCTTAGACAGCAGTAGTTAATGCTCTTTACAGTAGATGATCTCAAAACAGAATACTTAACTAAATAACTAGATCTGAAATAACAATAAATTGTATCAATGATATTACTGCAGAATACATGAACATAACAATTCCGTTAAGATTGGAAAACAGGAAATAGCAAGGCAATATAATTGCAGAAAGTAGAAATTCAATCAAACCATCACACTACAGGAATCATAAATGAATGATACAAGAACAACAAGTGAATACAATAGGGCCAGGTCCTTAGCCTCCAGTGAAGATTGCCGCATTACTTCAGGAGATGTGAAGGAACAACAACTGTTTTATATATTAATCATTGCGTAAACATTACAGTAAGTTTGTGCTTTGCTCTGCTCAACAGCGAGAGTCAATGATAAACATTACAATTTCTCAATAATAATTCTCCTCCTCCTTTATTTACAATTGTTCCCTTTTTATAATGGGAAAGAGGTAAAAAGATAACTAGTAAAAGTGATCCCTCAGGATCTCTCGATCCTGAGGGATTCGCACAATTTTCTAAGCTCAGTCATTTTTCCTCCTTGCGCTGATCCTGTTGATTTGATTTTGGACGTATCTATAACCACCGCGTCCTTCCTTATCTTGTTGCTTTCTCGCTGTTCCTTGGTTAGGGAACAATAGTTGTCTCTTTTCGTATTTTTCCTGCATAAAGAAGGATACAATCAGCTAAATTGTAATTACAGATGATTTCCTCATTCTTACCATAATCCTTTGATATATTAACATTTTAGGATATAAAAGAGATATAATTAAAGGAAAAGGATGATGAAATAAATAACATATGCATACCTTTTGCACGACTCAACATACTCCCCTGCTTACCCTTTTTCATGTCCTCATGAAAACCATGTAGTTCGTATGCAGAGCAGTCAAGGAATAAGCTGGAGAAGGGAGGTCGTAAAGTGGTCTGAAACCATGATTTTTGGCCAAGATTTCAAAAATGTGCCCTGTTTTTCCTTCAGGGAGCTCATATATAGCCTTGTACCCCTCATCTGGATACCAAATAATAGGGCTACGAAACCGACAGCCTAGCCAATAAGGGCCTTCCCTTAATATGAGGTTGTTGTAAGTAAAAAAATGTTCTGCAACAAGCTTAAAGTTTTTATAATTGAATGGCTCCCTGTTTTGTACATTACCATTAGAAACTGTCCACCTAAAATTGGCTGCAGCCAAGGAGCTTTCCTAAATAGAGAGGAAGTATTCTACTCCCTTATGGAAAATTTCTTTGTGAATAGGCCCCAGAGTTTGGATTACTCCTTCCCTCTTCATCAAAATTTTGTGTTTGGCTATCATTTGTAAGGGGTGTTTTGGTTCACCTCTAACCCAAAGGTCTAGTCCATTTTCCTGCCTCTGGAAAGTGTTATGGGCCTTGAAAGTGTTGGGGATTTCGGGTTATATAAATTCATTCATATTGCCCAAAATCTGGGCCAATTCAATATCAAATAGGTCTTGTAGGGGACTTGTGTTTGGTATTAAGGGAAGTTCTATTTCATCCCTCTCCTCTTCACTAGAGTGCTATGTTTCCTCTTCAAGTTCTAACTCCCGGTCATCCTGTCCTTCCAGCTATAAAGGTTGCTCATTTTCAGGACTAGATAGTTCTAAGGGTTGGCTGTTGCTACCCTGGAGGTTTTCAGCTATTCCCAAGCTTGTCTTGGCAGAGCATCTGCATTTTTGTGGACTGTTTGCTGTGCTGGCAGTTCTCTTCCTTTTTGGGACAGGGTTAGGAGCAGGTAAAGCTAACCCACCTTCTATGGTAAATACTAATTCTTCCCAACTTGTTTGCTGCTGGGCAAGATTATAGCTTACTATCAACCTAATTAAGCAATGATGACTCACGACAGTTTCTATATGCCGGGATTTTTTTATGCTTCGAGCAGCGTCATGCAATAAGAAATTCAAATATGCAGGCAAGTTTACAGAACATTTCTGCTTCAGAACTGCTAATAATTTAAGGTGTCGTGGCCTTACCACATCTTTTCTTTTGTCGCATGTGATATAGCTCTGAATGATTCTGGCCAGTTCTGTCCATGGTTCTCCAAGAGATGAAGGTTGAACTCCTTTTCCTTCGACAATCAGGTTCTATCCCTCATCCCGAAAGGCTGCAATGGCATCCTGTAACCTCAATTTTTTATGAGTTTACATGGGTCCAACTGCTGGTAATCTGGACACTTCAGCTATTACTACATATGTTACTGTAATTCGCCTTCCTCTTATTGTAGAATGATCTTCCTGTAAATTATGTAATAATTTGATAGCAATGGCTTCATTTGGTTGTTGTAGTCGTGTGAAATATGCAACCCATCCGACTTTGATTAAAATTTCTCTGGTGGCATCGAAAACAACTAGTATTAGTGGCTCCCTACACACTGTTCTTCCTCCCATTTTTCCTGAATTCTACACAATGTTAGCTTAACACAGGTAACACAACAATAGACAGGTAACACAACAATGGAACAACAAGTTGTTAATATCGGATAATACTTTTTCAGCATAGATACCGTTAAAGACTTGCTATTATGGAATGTCGTATAGTCTAGTACAACCAAATAAAGGGCTAACATGCATGCTTGAGTGCTTTGGGAATCATCCTCTCCCCCCCTTAAAATGATAGGTCGCTAAATGAAGCAATGATGCTCTGGCGGTGACGTATAGGAGTGGTAAAAATGGCAAGGTATACATATTTATGATAGGATCACAAAAATATCGGGGTACTGAAATCGATGCATAAACGAGCATAATGAATAAATGTGGAGATTTCGTGGAATGATTCGAAAAGGGAGAAAGGACATCTTACATGGGTAAGATTCTTTGCGGTCATTATTCCACTTAAATCACTATGATTGATTTGTTTAAAAGATATCTCATGCATAAAGGTTCAAAAAATATATCAGGGATATAATCTCTTTGTAATAAAGATAAAAAATAAGAAAAGGGAGTTATAATCACTATTGATGTTGAAAATTTGACTCCAATACCATCAACAGAGCTTCTGTTGCCCACAGGTGTTTATAACCTTGACAAAGTTGCTTTTTCACCCTTTGGAACCATGATCCTTTATGTATAATTAGGAAAGTGCCTTATGATGTCAGAATGGAGGCCATTGTGCTGGCTTGGTGACCAGATGAATCACAATGCCATTCACTGGGGAGGAGTGAAAAGTGGGCAGGCCAGCTCATGATGAGACCTCTTGTTCCAAGGACTTTATGTTGGCATTATGATACAGGTGTTGTCCTTGATGGAAAATTACTAAGATGACAGATCACATAATGAAGAAAAAGAGATATCCGCAGGTTACACTTGATAAATCCGCGTATACACGTGGGTTATTCGACCAAAAGATGCGTATACATATACACACACTTTCATGCAAAGGAAGGCGCATACATTGGGTTTTGGTCCATGGTATTTGGACCTATGGTTTTGGACCATGGTATCTCCTTTGAAGTATTTGGTCCAAGGTATTGATTATTTATGGTTTTGGACCATGGTTTGAATAAGTCCTAAGTCTATAAAATGGAGGAGATCATTTGGAAAAGGTACTGAAAAAGTCTTGAATATCTGATGAAGTATGAGATCCAGTATGCAGGTTATGGGTTCATGATGCCTTGCTTGATCTAAGCTAAGGAGGAATCTCACCGGTTGATGGAGAAAAAGATCTAAGGATAGATCGGGATCAAATGGTTTGAAATTAATCATCTCTATGGTTTGATTATGCTTATTATAGATCTGTATACTGACACATGTAATTTTCTAATCTGGGTATAACTTAAGTTTGAAATAGTTGGAACTCATGAATGAATATTTACAGATGTATACGCTGGTTGACTTTGATAAAAGTGCGTACATACACAGGTTATATACATCTAAGTAGCGTATACCATATACACTATGATATTTGAAGTTACAGGTGGTACTGGTAGTTGATGCAAAGTTTGAGTTTTGGTGATTGTTTACTGGTGTCAGTATTTAGATTGGTTGACTATGTTTAGTGTTGGAGAGGTAAATCCCCTCTACGGATAGAGGCGATCCCTACTAGTCCAGAACGGGTCTAGCAACAATCAGTCAATGCTACTATGCAAGTTCCTAATTGCAAATAAAAGGTAGGCAATGAACACCTACCTATGGGAGGGTAGAAATATCATTCCCAAACCAAGAAAAGCGAATGCAAACACTAAGAAACACAATGCATCAATACACTAATCTCACGATGCATCGATACTACTAATGAAAGATTTAAATTTTGCTTTTCAATTTCTCAAACATGAAAATTCGTAACGAAAATGCACTTTCATTTTCGTATGCTAAATGAATGCAATTTTTTTTTGTGAATTCAAGAAGACAAACAAGCAAGTGTGAACTGATCAATCCAAACAATTGTGAGCTATGCTTGGTAGTGAAGAAATCGAATCAACATAAAAAATTGGTTCAATAATCGACACTAAAAATCAACCAGCAATAAGCAGTGAAAAAGCCTCAAGCAAATCAACAAGAGGGTTGTGGATGAACCTTGAATAGACAAGTAACCCAAGCAAATGGTTTCTCGATGAAACTTCTAAAGGGCTAGGTCACATGGTCTAAAAAACACAAGACTCACTCGAATGAAATCAAAGAGAGAGTGCCCCTAACCAAAAGTAATCAAAACAAGCTAGTGGGAGACAAGAAACAATAGGGGATAAGAAAGATTGATGAATTCAGGAGATAAAGTTATAAAAACAACTTTTCAGGAATCAGCGCAATTTACACACTGAGAACCCGCGATGATCACAATGTTAGCGCAATTTTAACACAGATAACCCGAGATGTCAGCGCAATTTTTACAAAGACAACCCGCGCTGATCACAGAAAAACACAGTCGTCGCGGGAATTAAGCTAGTAACCCAAGGTCAGCGCGGGTAAAAAGCTAGCAAGTGGCGCTGACATCGCGACTGTACACGTCTTTTCCGCGATGATCTGATTTCCAGGATCGTCGCGACTGTTAGGCGTAATTACGCGATGAACAGGATGTTGCAAAAGGGTGAGCCCGATGACAGCGCGACTGTTAAAATTAAATCTGTGATGGAGCTCAAAAATAGTGATAGGCAAATCAAAACTCCCAAATCAAAACAGCCAATCTTTCAATCAAACAGGGGCATTTCCCAGATCAACCCAGGAAACGTGAAAGACCGATAATTAATCCCCAAAACTTCAAAAGAGACCGAAACAAAAACTCAAAGCAAGAACGAACAAAAAGAGACAAAGGCCAACCTCCCCAGCGGAGTCGCCAAATTGTTGGAGAGGTAAATCCCCTCTACGGATAGAGGTGATCCCTACTAGCCCAAAACGGGTCTAGCAACAATTAGTCAGTGCTACTATGCAAGTTCCTAATTGCAAATAAAAGGTAGGCAATGAACACCTACTTGGATTCCAATGCTATTGTTTGATGAAGAGATGCCGCTCTCGCTCCTTCACTTTGGCTGGTCACGATCTTCCACGATCTCCGCGAACAGATACTTGCACACACGAAGAGAAAGACAAACACAAGCGTGAAATCTAATAAAAGCAATTATACATCAGTCAGAAAGGACGTAATTCACATTAACCATTACAGAGACAAATGAGAATGGAACCATAATAGTAGTCATCTATTATTAATCGATAACAGAGAAGAGTAAAACCAAATGTTTTGACGTCGAATCCTTCTCCAGAGGGTCCAGCCAGCAAGTTTCTTAAGCATTCACCCTTAGAGATAGATCTCCCAAGACAAGAACTCTCTCTCACACAAGCAACACTCCACAACCTTCCTTAAGCTATCTAGCAAATCCACACTTATCACACCAACTACCTACTAGTAGCAGCAATCTGAGCACTATCAACTCCACAGAATCCAAACTAAAAACTATCCAAAAACTAGCTGCTCATGGCAATGGTAGAGGCATAAATAGGAGAAGGAGTCTCCATGAATGGTGGGAGGATGAGCTTATATCCAAGGAAGGTGGTTTCAAATGACGAACAGACATGCCATAGAAGTGAGGGCGACATTTACAAGGCCAACAACCAGGTCTAGAGTCATATGGAAGGCCGGCTGTTAGAAGAAACTCGCCCAAACTGGATCAGCGTGGGTGTCTCACTGAACTGCAGCGCTGACAGCGCATCTTAATAATGGAGCAGGTTGTGTCAGCGCGGCTTAATACAAACATATGGTGCGCTGGCCCATGAAATTCGACCAGCGCGGAAAACTCGTGTGCTTCCGCGCTGGCAGTGCATCAGTTGCACTATCAGCCGCTAGTCAGCGCGGTTATTTTAATAACAGTCGCGCTGATCAAATAAACTTTGGAAAAGTGGGTCATTTGGCCAGATTAGAGAGTAGAAGCATGATTAATGGAATTCATGACACAGTAGGGAGACTGACAGGGAGACAGTGACAAATTACTGTGTAACATTTAGCTTCAGTGATTGATGGATGAGATCTATAATGGATCAGGATCATAATGACTTATCTTTATGTGATCTGATGGACTAGATCTGGTTGCTAACATACGTATTATCCTTGTATATGAAATGATCTGGGTTTGTCTGGAGTCAGGAAGCACAACGAAGTTATAAGTAAGCAATTATTGACATATGCGTTGGTTCGCTTTGGTGAAGTTGCGTATACACGCTAGTTCGACTCTTCCAAGTAGCGTATGTACTATGATACATGATTTTTGATGATACAGTTAGACTTGAACATTTTTGCAGAGTTGTACGTTCTGGTGATTGCAATTTGTTGACTGCGTTTCAGTGATTTAGTATTGGGTGATTCAAAGATTGATGATGCTAGTGTTGATTGATTGTGTGCTTCAATGATATTGATGGGTCTAGTATGAAAATTGGATGAAACGTGGCCTTCAGATTATGATGATGTGTTGCATGAGTATCTAGTTTGAAAATTTGTGAAACGTGGTACCTGGAGGAAGAAGAGAATGTTGTAGCCTTCTGTAGGTCGACACCTACGTACTAGTACATCAGCTAGTACAAAAGCTAAGGGGGTGTTAGCTCCCTTCCAGTAGCAGCTGGAAAAAGAGTGAAGGTTGGAGCATTCAGTAGGCCAGCACCTACGTACTAGTAAAAGGATCGGCTAGTACAAGAGCTAAGGGGGTTGCAGCTCCCTTCCAGGAGAAGCTGGAGAACGAGAGAAGGTTGTAGACTTCTGCAGGTAGAAGCATGTGTACTAGTATAAGACTGCACCAGTTCAGAAATATTGTAAAAAGAAGTTTCTTATTAAAAGAAGATAGAGACGACTTGCAATAGGTGGTTTTCACCCACATTGGGTTTCCACCTTATATCATGGTGTTCATGTGTGCTTCTTGTGTGTGATGATCTGTTCTGTTTTACTACTCTTGTTTACTGTTCATATCGTTAATAATGTTCTGATGCACTCATTAAGGATCAACTAACTGAATCATAAGTTTACTGGATATAGCTTGCTGCTTTAAAAACAGTTGTGTATACACACGGTTTTCCTTAATTGAAGTAGCGTATATGAATCTGAATATGGAAATGAAAAAGTTTTATTGATTTGATAATACTAATTCACCATCCCCTCTTAGTATTATTTCCAACAATTAGTATCAGAGGAGGTCCTTTGATAGAAGCTTGATCGCTTGAAGGAGATCTGTAGAACAATGGGAAAGAAGCTTAAGAAGAAAGCCCCTAAGAAGAAGAAGACATCTCAGAAAAAATATGACAGTGGGAGAATCGATTGGGGAATATGTGGAAGAAACACTTCAGATTCAAAATCACTTCAGAATGAAGAAGAACAAGCAAAAGAACTATCAGGTATGAATTTGTTATCCTTTGGTGATACATTTATCCATCCATTTGAAGATGATGAAAGTGATAGTGAAACAACTGAATTTGCTCTTATGGGTGAGCAAGAAAGATATCAAATAGAGGCAGAATTTAAAAGGCTTACAGACAAAATTAGAGATCAACAAGATCTGTTGAACAAAATGGAATGTGCCTTCAAAGAAGAAGCTACCAAACTAAAAGCTCAACTAGAGGAAGGAAACAAGGTAAGGAAGCTATTCAACGAAAAATTTCAAAAGTTGCAGGATGAAGTGACATCATTAAGAAATGAAGTAAATGAAAGGAGCACAACAATGAAGAAACTCAGATAAAGATCCAATTACTATGAAAGTCTTGAAGCTACGATCCTCTCGCTAAAAGAATATCTTGAAGAATCAAATAAGCAAAATAAAGAACTACTCCAAGCTCTTGAAAAACAAGAAAACAAAGTTCTTGAATTAAGACATAAATTGGAAGAAGGAAGAAAAGCCGAAGAAAACATGAAGAAGTAGTATCGTGAAAAGGAAAAGCAACATCAGGTTGACGTAAATATTCTAAAAGAAAACTTAGAAGAAAAGGATAAGCTCTTACGATTTCAAGATAGTACTAAGATCTTGGATGATATTGTTAGTAGTCAAAGGTCTCCTGCTATCAAAATTGGTCTTGGTTTTCATGAATATGTTGAAGGTGAATCTAGTTCACAAAATATGACAAGGAACTCTAATGCACAATTTGGAATACTCAACAAGGAGATGAGAAGTCAATCCCATCAACAACCAAGGAAAGAAATTCTTCAAAGAAAATCTTTTACTCCTCCGATGAATAATGTTGAATGTTATGTATGTCATAATCTTGGACATGTCGCAGCCAGATGCAGAAGTAGAATGGTTCAAGACCATCACACAGAAAGATCATCACGTTCCAGGTATTTTAAGGGATATTGTTTTTCTTGCAATATGTTTGGTCACAAAGATGCTGATTGCTACAGAAGGAATATGAAACATATGAGATGTTATGCATGTAACAAGCTTTGAAATATAGCTAAGGAATGCAGGAACAAAGTACGGGCAACATACCAAAAGGAGAAAACATCATCACACTTGAAGATATGGAAGAAGAAGGAAGTACAGTCAGGAAAATGGGGCACAACACAATGTATAGACATAATAGACTCTGAGGGAACTGAAAGTGTGAAACTTCAGTGTTCTAAATCTCATACACAAGTTTCATAAATAGAAGTCGTGTATATACGTGAGTTAGATAGTGCACAGTCGCGTATATGTCAGTTTGAGAAAAGCAGTGGAACAGGCTCAGGAAAAGGGTCTGATATGATTCAGTCCATTACTTGCTCTGTTTGATAATGGTTATAATCTGCTAATGGTGTGTGAAAATGTCTTGATACTTATAAGATGTTTAGAAGTGTCTTGATCCTAACTTGTTGATAATGATGCATTGATACTTCTTGTTGATATATGCATGATTAGATCTGATAGTAATTAGATGGCACAGGTTCAAGGGGAGCATATACTTTTAATAATGCATTGTTGGCATTATGGTTAGTAGTCCTTGGTGATGATGCTTGTATGGCTAAATGATATATCTTGCTATGATATGGTTATGAGTTGTCCATCTCATATGATTCTTGGGGTTACATAGTTGGTGTTTAAATCAGATTTGTGGTTGATTCTTTGATGATGCATATATGGTGCTTACATGGTGATCTTCATAAGGATAAGGAGAAGTACAAAGTACTTGGTGATGAGTCACTCATATGCTACTGTTTTCATATGCATAAAGATCATATAATACAGTTATGATGCAGGATTCCTATAGTTCTTGGTGCTCACATGGATGAGGATTGTTGTTGTTGATGATATCAAGAAGTCTTGACTAAAGATCTTGAGCTCAAGATACATAGTGCTATATTCAATATGTTGGATACATGAATGATTACTCAAAGTTGCATTGTTGTAGACATGAAGATGATGAGTTCTTACCTATATGATGATAGGTTGATACATACATATGTTGATTGATGCAGATGTTCCCAAGTGATGATACATGGATGATATATAAGATCATGCAGATCTTGATGTTGATGAGATGGCTATGGTGTTTTTCACATATGATATAATGTGAATGATTTTGTATGTCATATACAGAATTCATTCATGGAAGGCTATGATAATATTCAAAAGGATGAGTTGATATCTATATGCAGACATACTTTGTCACAAGTTGATGTTATCTACACTAATCAACGTATACAGGTTGCTGGATGTTGTTGACAGATGCTTATAGAGCAAATCATACACTATGACTATCATGGTCTTATTTAGATGTTTGGTCTCTGTTATAAATATCATGTATATCATTCAATGTAAAGGTCATATCAAGACTCATGATGTAATAGTTTGTTTCTATCTATTGTAATCATTTGATGAATCCCTTTTGGTCATTTGATGTAATTTGTACCCCCATTATAAATCGGAAGGATGATGTAATATTTCAGTCATGTATTGGTATCTGGTGTATCCCCACTTGGCTGGGTGGATGAGTCAATATTGGTATATCCCCACTTGGTTGGGAGATGGATGTATGTATGAGCCTTTGGTGATAGGAAGGTCATTTATGATGTATAGAGTCATGTTCTTCTTGTAGAACATCCTTTTGCAGACCTTGCTTATAGTGAGGAGGAGCATGAACATCACACTTCAGCAGAGCAGAGATTTGAGCATGTACTCAAAGGGAGCATGAACGGATTGGTACACCTTGGCATATACAAAGGGGAAGCTCAATCAGAGATTTCAGCAGGTACTCAGTGGGAGTATGCCCAACGGAATGTTATTAAGGAAAGAGAATATCGTGGTCCACCCTTTGCCCTTGATGTCAAAGGGAGAGAGTGATTTGGTGTTGTTGCCATCAAGTCCAAAGGGGGAGATATTCCCCAATTGATTCTCCCACTGTCATAGTTTTTCTGAGATGTCTTCTTCTTCTTAGGCGCTTTATTCTTAAGCTTTTTTCCCATTGTTATACGAATCTCCTTCAAGCGATCAAGCTTCTATCAAAGGACTTGCTCTGATACCAATTGTTGGAAATAATATTGAGAGAGGGGGGGTGAATCAGTATTATCAAATGAATAGGACTTATTCATTTCCATATTTAGATTCATATACGCTACTCTAGTTAAGGAAAACCGCGTGTATACGCAACTTTGTTTAAAGCAACAAGCGTATATCCAATAAACTTATGATTCAGTTAGTTGATCCTTAATGAGTGCATCAGAACATTATTAACCATATGAACAGTAAATAGGAGCAGTAAAACAAAACAGATCATCACACACAAGAAGCACACATGAACACCATGATATAAGGTGGAAACCCAATGTGGGTGAAAACCACCTACTGCAAGTCATCTCTATCTTCGTTTAATAATGTTAGTGCCTATATTTACCCCAAACCACGCTCAGCCTGGTAGCTAGCCCTACCAGTTCAGGAGAGGGCTCTCTTCGGGTCAATCTCAGCAAATGATGATCTATGGGGCTTGAGATGACTGGAATATCTTCTGATTTTAGGCTAGGTATATGTACAAAAGAGTTGATTTGATAAAGTGTTGATTTTGTTGGCTCAGAGGGAAAGGCACATTTTGGGGTGCGGGGATTGAGGCTAAGTTCTGCAGAGATCTCGATGGGGCAAGGTAGGAAATCGTTTTGGCACTTAAATTTTAGTGAGATGGAAGGAAAAGATAGGTGAGGTGTTGAAGAGGGCAAGAGAAATCATGAATCCTCCTCAAACAGCTGAAAACATCAAATAACTAAAGCAAACTTCAAGTAGAGCACTGCACTTTCAATGAATTATACTTACACTCTTGTTTATTAAGTTCAGAAGAAATAAGATAGATAATGGCATGCAATCACATAAAAAAACTCACAATTACAAAGAGGAGCATTGTACCAAGAAAAATTTCCACATGGATCCCGAAGAGTGCTGCAAATCCTAGTCTCAATTCCTTAGCCAAAATACTGAAAATAAATGTACAATGAAGCTCAAGGCTTTCTCAAGAGTCCAACCATGATAATGACTAAAAAATAACATAATATAGAAAAACATAGCTCATCCTTGCCTCTAGGAGTCGAGCTCACAAGTTTAGGATCTAATCCAATTGATTCTAAACTGAGAACTAGAAACTAGGCAACATAACAGCATGCCTCTAGAAACAAGGGAACTAATTCATTCAGTTTCAAACAACCTCTAAACTAATGAATCTACCTCTACAAGTGAAAATATAACATATTTACATAATAATCCATCAATGTTCATCAAATTACATCATAAATTTTCCATTAGGAAAGTGAAAATGTCAAACTAGGTGAAGTTGGGCGAAAAACAGAGCAAAACATGGTCAAGCTGGCAATTTTTCCTCTATGCGCCGCGCCTGATTCTCTATGCATAGTGCCTATTTGGAACCACTTTTGGAGGCCTTACCGATGTCAAAATGAGCTCCAGGTCTACTTGCTGGAAAGGTCTACCTGTCTACTTTCCAACCCAAGTGGATTTTTCCAATTTTTCCTCCATTTGCCCCTCCAAAAGTCCATTCTCCCAACACTACTTCCTATGTGTCAAAATAAGGGCAGTGAGGTCATTTTTTGAGTGTTTTTGACCTTTTTGAGGGCTCAAAACCTACCCGAATTTCTTGGCCATAGGTAGGAAAGTGTAATTTTGCATGAAAAATCCAAAAGTATTGATTTTTTGAGATTTGGAGGCCTCTAAAAAAAGCGAGCGCCACATGGCACAGTGCATTGGGTAGAAAAACCTGTTTTTTGTGCCAAAAATTTGCAAAAATGAAAAAATTGCTCCAAATTTCTTGAAATTTGCACTGAGTCTTCTCTATCAAGTGTTGTGATGGGCCAAGGAAGCCTCAACCAAGATCTGAAGTCCTTCATCCTCTTTTTGCCTCCTTGATGCTCTCTTCAACTTTGCTTTCAAATTCCTGATTCTCGCTTGGCACACCAAGTTCCGGGACAAGTAATGATATGACAAGTTTCTAAGCATATTCTTCTCATTTATTGCCTTCTTTGGCTTCCTCTCTAAGTGGATATTGACTCTTTCGAGCCATGAATCCCTATCGGCATTGATCTCTTGCTCCAATGAAGTGAACTCCACCCTCCTCCTTTGGGCAACTTGGCAGTTTTGCCGAATGTTTTGCAACTCCATAACCACCTACTGATCCTCAAGCTGCTTATTCCTCTGCTCCAAGTACTATATATTCCATTGGTCTCTATCCAAGTTGGTAGAAAAGGCATCAATGTCTGCTTACTGCTCCTTAATGATCTCTCTAAGATTTGCGCTTTGCAGGCCCATGTTGGTATCATCACCCTCAATGAGGATGAAAACAGTCTCCTGCTCACCTGATGGTCCTTCTTCCCATAGTGGCCTCTTGCCTCGGTCCTGAACCTACTATGCTGATGAAGGAAGCGAGGCCCCTTCCACTCCGGGTGGAGATAACACTCGCTTTGCTGCTGCAAACAACCGTCTAGTGCCACTCTGATAGGTGATGAACACCGGCATGCTAGCGGTCTCATGGCCTGCATGCTGATAAGAAGGTCCACCTATCTCATGCCCAACCTCTGAAGGTCCCTGTGAAGCTCTGAAAAATTCACGAGAGATGAATTCATCCCAAGTGATGCCCTGTAAACCAAGCTGATGAATGACCACAATTTTGAAGAGAGCAAAATGATAAATACTGTTGAACTGTTGTTGAGGTTTCTTGTGCTGCACAAGAGTGGTCATCTTCTCTATGTTTCAGCATATGAAGTAAGGAATGTTCATCATCCGAACCCGAGTAAAATGCATTAGCAACCTGATGTGATAAGCATACAAGTGGGAGAACCGGCCCTCACAGGTGAAATACTTCATGATGAGTTTCATTAAAGGAGCATATTCATCCTTGAGGTACCGAAAAGGAAACACTCTCTTGAGCTATCTCAAAAAGCCGGGCTTGATGTACGGTTCATAGTGCTGCCAGTCAATTTTCTGCCTCTTGTTCCATGGTTCTCCAATGTTTGGTATGCCGGTTGCTAATGAAATGGTTTCTGGTGTTAATGTGAAAGTGACACCAGCAAGAGTGGCTTGATCACCATGTAAATGCAACACAAATAAGTGGGCCAACTCATGATGAAACTGAATATTAGCAACCTTCTCGCAAAATTCATAACATGATTGATGTTGGAAACAAAAAATGGCAAGAGGGCAGGCCTGTAATTCAGTAAGAGTGGTTGGTTCCTCTCTGATATGTCTGCCACCTCTATGAGGCCTCCTGGGTGCATGTCCCTCCGTGGGTGAGTCACTTTGGGTCTCCTCTTCATAATCATATGAAGGATCAGATGCCATAGCTGCTGGTAGACAAATTGCCTTGGAGAAATAGGTGTTGATGTGTCAAACTGTGTTGGACTGTTTTTTGGTGATGTGCTTGACCTCTGCCACCAAGGGAAAATAGTGAAATGAGGGAGTATAAGGGGAGGGAAAAATAGTGGGAATTTTGGGACTGTTGGGATAGATTTAGTTAGGGAAATATGGGATGTTATGGGAGTTTTTGTATAGGATTAGGGTTTGGGGTTTACATTTGGAAATTTGGGAAAGGGAACTTGGGATAGGGGATTAATGAACTTAGGGTGTAGGGGAACTTAGGGGAATAATGAAATCAAGGGACAAATGGGATAAGGAAGTGATGGAGGAATGATAGATTTGGTAGCAAAATAGTTATTCAAACCCTAGGCAGCAAGTTTCTTAGAATGTCAAATGGTAGGGTTTGATCTTTTTTTTAAAACAATTACCATTATTCAACCACCATGATATAAGCACCAAACTTGGATAAAACCAATGATGGAGGCTCTACTTGGCAAATCTATGCGTTTTTGGGCGATTGGAGGTCGTTTTGGAAATTTTCGGGCTCTTTAGCTATGTGTGCCATGCATCCAGTCCAATGCGCCTCACCCTCCATATGCGTCGTGCCCATGTTGTTTTACACTACAAAACGAGGCCCGATGCACCGCGCCTAGTGAGTGCGCTGCGCCTCCTGCTCAGTGCGCCACGCCGGTTGATTTTCACCCAAACTCACCCAAACTTGTCACTCACTCACCAACATCGTTTTTTCTTGCTTCTCTTTGCTCTTGGAGTACAAATTAAATTCAAACACTTGGAGCAATGATTTATACATGGAGCTTTTAAATTTATTTTGCCAAAACCCACTTTCATAATGTTTTGCAAATGTCTTTATATTCAAACTCTGTTTTTTGCAATTTTTTCACTTCATTTGAGTTTTGTAATGAACTAAATGACCTGAGATCTGCTTGTCTTGCAGGTGTTGAAGCTTATGGGGCTAAGGAAGGAAACCAGGATTATAGATGAAGGAATTTACAATGAGGAAAACAAAATTTTTGTGATTTTTTACAATAAAAGCTAAATACTCTGTTTTTTTCCTCAAAACAGAGTTTTGAAGAAAAACACATTTTCGAACACTTGGTGATGAAATTTATTGATGTTGCAACCTCCTCATGGCCTGCTGGTAATTATTGGACATTTTGACACATTTTTTGATGAAACCCTAATGAAACCCTAGACATATTTGACCATGAAACCCTAAATACAACCTTTGCAATTTTCAGGATAAAAAGGAGACTGTATATGCTTTTTTTTATGAGAAAATATGAGCGAACAGGTAGATAACATGAGGGAAACTGGAGGAATTCCACTACCGTCAGATGATCTATGCACCTAATCGAATGCAAATGACTGGGCGGGACACCTAATATGAAATGCAACAAGAGAATCTGATCTCTGACGGAGGGATGAAAATACTGACTCTAACATTGGCTCCAATGGGGATGGTAGCTCCTTGGAGGTGCCAAGAACTACAGATCTCTGGGAAAGCAGGCAGTGCCTTCGTCCATTGGGCTATGGAGTCAATAACGTCAACATAACAAAACTGAACTCTTGACTGAAAGACTCAATTTCAGGACTGAACGTGACTTAAATTGACTCATTTTCAAGACTAAAATTGACTGAATAACCTGACTCTAACAAACCAAACCAAGATTGAAATCAAACCTCAGCTTTATAGCCTTCACCTCGGGCCCCAAGCTGAAGAATGAAAACATCACACTCTTGCAATGGAATTTAAAAAAACCGGTATATACAATGATGAATAGGACAACAGAAAATAGTTCACACAATATACTGTTTGAGGAGCCGACCATTGAGTGGTCCACCAGGATAGTCTTCGTCATTTAGCTCTTGCAAAAGGAAAGCATTCTGGCCCCGATGTGCAGCAATCTTGTACGGTCCTTTCCAAAGATTTTCAAATTTGTCGTGCTTACCTTTTTCTTCGTTCCTTTCATCCCATTTTAGCACTATGTCTCCTATTTCAAACTTGTCTGCCTTTGCTTTTATGTCATATATCCTCTTAATTCTTTCCTGCAGCTTGGAAGTATGCTGAAATACCTCCTCTCTAGTTTGCTGCAAATGTACCATTTGGTTGATCCTCCGCTGCAAACTATCGTCCTCACTGCCAACTTCTTGCAACAGTTTTACCACCGGGATTGCCAAAGAGGTCAGGAAGATTGTGTCCACACCGTACACAAGCTCAAAAGGAGACATGCCGATAGATTTCTTTTGACTTACCCTGTCTGCCCAAAGTGCATTGACCAGCTTTTTGTGCCAACTCTTCTTGTTAGTTTCCAACAACTTTTTGATGATGTTGACAAGAGATTTGTTTGAGGATTCCGCCAAACCATTGCCTTGTGGGTAATAGGTAGTCGAATGCCCCAAAGTGATTTGATACTTATGACAAAAGTCAATTATTATTTTCGATTTAAAAGCTGATGCATTGTAAGTGATCAACTTATTTGGACATCCAAAACGAGACAAAATATTGTTTTCAAGAAATGAGATAATTACCAAATCGGTGGCCTGCCTTGTAGGAATTGCCTCAATCCATTTGGTGAAATAATTCATCGATGTGAGGATCCACTTATGATGTGCTGAAGAAGAAGGATGAATCTCACCAATAAAATCTAAACCCCACTGCTGAAATGGAGCGCCTACTTCAATGGGCTTGAGTGGTAAAGGCTGCAACTTCCGCTTACCTTGAAAAATTTGACATTCATGACAGCTGGCCACTGTTTTGGACGCATCAGAAAATAGACGTGGCCAATAATACCCTGCTCTCAAGATTTTCTTGGCTGTTGTCTTCTAGAAAAGATGGCCTCCGCAATTTTCCTTTTCAAAAATCTTCCTTAACTTGTTGTCCCTCTTCTTCTACCAAACAATTTAGCAGGACACCACTGGGATCTTTCCAATAAAGTGCACCATTCATGATACAAAATTTTGCAGCCTTAAACTTTAATGTCCTACTTTTTTTCTTGGCCATTCTGGGAGGTGATGACAGATTTTGAAGCACATAAACAATGTTCGAATACTAAGGAGAAAGGAGGAAAATTTCTGATACCTGAGTGGGCAAATTTTCTTCTTCTTCCTCGGACATAGAAACAATTAGATTAATGTCCAAAGCATGCAGATTTGAATCAACCATGAGTTTAGCCAACCCATGTCCTTTAATGAGCTTTGTTGGTTTGATTTCCACATCATATTCCAGTAAGGCAGTGATCCATTTGCCTCTCCTTCCCTCTGGATCTATTTGGATTAGGACATCCTTAACAATAGCATTAGGAACATAAGTGAGGATGTTGGAATGAAAAATATAAACTCAAAAATCTTTCAATGCTTTTACCAATGGAAGGGCCTATTTTTCAATAATATTATAATTCAATGCTGCATCCCTTATGGTTCTGCTGAAGAATGCAATTGGTTTCGAACCCAAATAAGAAACTTATTTTTGCAATATTTCTGTATTGGTGCAGTCTTATACTAGTACACAAGCTTCTACTTGTAGAAGTCTACAACCTTATCTCATTCTCCAGCTTCTCCTGGAAGGGAGCTACAACCCCCTTAGCTCTTGTACTAACTGATCCTTTTACTAGTACGTAGGTGCCGGCCTACTAAATGCTCCAACCTTCACTCGTTTTCCAGCTACTACTGGAAGGGAGCTATTACCCCCTTAGCTCTTGTACTAGCTGATGTACTAGTACATAGGTGCTGACCTACAGAAGGCTACAACCTTCTCTTTTTTCCTCCAGGTACCATGTTTCATAAATTTTCAGACTGGATACTCATGGAACGCATCATCATAATCTAAATGCCACGTTTCATCCAATTTTCATACTAGACCCATCAATATCATTGAAGCACACAATCAATCAACACTAGCATCATCAATCTTTGAATCACCCAATACTGAATCACTGAAACCCAGTCAACAAACTGCAATCACCAGAACACAAAACTCTGCAACAATGTTCAGATCTAACTGCATCATCAAAAATCATGTATCAAAGTACATACGCTACTTGGAAGAGCCGAACCAGTGTGTATACACAACTTCACCAAAGAGAACCAGCGTATATGTCATTAATTGCTTACTTATAACTTCATTGCACTTCCTGACTCTAGAAAAACCCAGATCATTACATATACAAGGATAATACGTATGTTAGCAACCAGATCTAGTCCATCAGATCACATAAAGATAAGTCATTATGATCCTGATCCATTATAGATCTCATCCATCAATCACTGAAGCTAAACATAGTCAACCAATCTGAATACTGACACCAGTAAACAGTCACCAGAACTCAGACTTTGCATCAACTACCAGAACCACCTGTAACTTCAAATATCATAGTGTATATGGTATATGCTACTTAGATGTATATAACCTGCGTATGTACGCGCTTTTATCAAAGTCCACCAGCGTATACATCTGTAAATATTCATTCATGAGTTGCAGCTATTTCAAACTTAAGTTATACCCAGATTAGAACATTACATGCATCAGCATGCGTCAGTATACAGGTCTAGAATATGCATAATCAAACCATAGAGATGATTCATTTCAAACCATTTGATCCCGATCTATCCTTAGATCTTGTTCTCCATCAACCGGTGAGATTCCTCCTTAGCTCAGATCAAGCAAGGCATCATGAACCCATAACCTACATACTGGATCTCATACTTCATCAGATATTCAAGACTTTTTCAGTACCTTTGCCAAATTATCTCCTCCTTTTTATAGACTTAGGACTTATTCAAACCATGGTCCAAAACCATAAATAATCAATACCTTGGACCAAATACTTCAGACAAGATACTATGGTCCAAAACCATAGGTCCAAATAAGAAGGACTAAATACCATGGACCAAAACCCAATGTACGTACCTTCCTTTGCATGAAAGTGCATGTATACGTATACGCACCTTTTGGTTGGCTAACCCGCGTGTATACGTGGCTTTATCAAGTGTAACCTGAGTATATCTCTTTTTCTTCATTCTGTGATCTGTCATCTTAGTAAGTTGCGATCAAGGACAACACCTGTATCATAATGCCAACAATCTCCCCCTTTGGACTTGATGGAAAAACTCACTTGTCATACTAAGAACTGTCATTGTCATTGTTCATTATATCTGAACTAATTCCTTTGAGCTGTCTTGCATCCCATGTATTCTATCACATCTGATATCTCTTCTGTAGATTCATCTAATTATATATAAGTGAGTTGTTCTTCTACGAGTGAGTTGCCATCAAGTACAACACATGCATCATAATGCCAACACTTTATTTTTTCTTATGCATCCATTGTATCATATCCCTGGTGTGGTGGCCAAAGTGGGAAAGCCACTTCGTTGCTTCCTTATGATCATGGTAGGCTGGCTCATGATGAGACCCCCTATCCTCCACTTGACAAATCCTAAAATTGAGGGTGGCTCAACACTGCTTAAGAGTAGGGATGGTGGAAGAAGTCTGAACATACCAATAGAAAATAATATGACCTTACTCTTATTCAATGATAATGAGCAGAGAGAATTATAGGGGTTAGGGAAGAACCAGCATGGTATAAATAATCAATCAATTTGATTTATAGTGAAGATAAGGATAGCAAAGTGATATAGATGGTTGTGTCCTTCCCTTTTTTTAATCAATACAAAGCAATCTCATTAAAGATGATAATATTCAGTTTGCTTGTTCCAATAACCTTCAAATTTGTATCCTTATATATCAGTTCGCATTCTTGCCCTATAGAGGATCATAGAGAGTGAAATAATATTCACAAGGTGCTTATTTTCTAAAGAAAACATTTCACAAAAAGTGTTGTTCCTTGGAGGGAACAGCAAGAAAAACACACAAAATTGTTGTTCCTTAAAGGGAACCACAACTGTTCCTTAGGAGGAACAACAAAAAGAAACAAAACTGCACACTGAAACTGTTGTTCCTTAGAGGGAACAACAGTTGTTCCTTAGAAGGAACAGTAGTTGTTCCTTATAAGGAACAACGAAAAGAAAGAAAAATAATTGGACGCGAAATTGTTGTTCCTTAAAGGGAACAACAACTGTTCCTTAGATGGAACAACGGAAAAACAGACACAAACGAAACTGTTGTTCCTTAGAGGGAACAACATTAAAACAAACCCAAACGAAACTACTGTTCCTTAGAGGGAACAACAACTGTTCCTTAAATAGAAAAAAAACAAATGCACACAAAAGTGTTGTTCCTTAGAGGGAACGACTACTGTTCCTTAGAGGGAACAAGAACTGTTCCTTAGAGGGAACAAGAACTGTTCCTTAAAGGGAATAGCAAAAAGAAAATACAGACGACAGTTTTTTTCTTCAGAGGGAATGGCTATTGTTTCTTAGAGGAAACAACAACTTGTTCTTTAAAGGGAATAGTGAAAAAAGAAACACACACAAAATTGTTGTTCCTTAGAGGGAACGATAGTTGTTCCTTAGAGGGAACAACAACTGTTCCTTAAAGGGAATAGCAAAAAGCAAATGCATATGACATTGTTGTTCCTTAGAGGGAACGACTGTTGTTCCTTAGAGGGAACAACAACTATTCCTTAAATGGAACAACACAAAAATCGAATATACAGGGAATTGCTGCTCCTTAGATGGAATGACAGTTGTTCCTTAGAGGGAACAACAGCTGTTCCTTAAATGGAACAACAAAAACAAGTACACGCAGAACTGTTGTTCCTTAAAGGGAATGATAGTTGTTCCTTAGAGGGAACAACAACTGTTCCTTAAAGGGAACAACACGAAAAATAGAATATATAGGAGACTGATGTTCCTTCAATGGAACAACAGTTGTTCCTTAGAGGGAACAACAATTGTTCCTTAAATGGAACAACAAAAGCAAGCACACACGGAACTGTTGTTCCTTAAAGGGAACGACAACTGTTCCTTGGAGGGAACACCAACTGTTCCTTAAAGGGAACAACACAAAACTCAAATATATAGGAGAATGCTACTCCTTCAATTCAACGAAAGTTGTTCCTTAAAGGGAAGAGTAGTTGTTCCTTTAAGGGAACAACAAGAAAATCTATACACAAAATTGTTGTTCCTTAGGGGAATGACAGTTGTTCTTTGGAGGGAACAATAGTTGTTCCTTAAAGGGAACAACAAAGGAAAAAAACGAGTTTATTTACAGTTTATACAAGCAAATTCAATCAAAATAGAAAAGAAAATTGTGTACAAAATTCAAAGACAAAATGAATTATTCACTGGGTCAATGCTGAGGATGGGTTGTCCTCCTTGGCAAGAATTTGTATGGTGGAATCTTCCCGTAACTGCTAGAAAAAGGACTCCCTGGTAAGCGATTTGTGATAAAGTCGTACTCTATGTCTATTCACTTTAAAAGAATAGACGGACCTATCGATGGTGGCTAGTGTGATGGTGCCATTATCATGCACCTTTTGTATCTCATAAGGTCCCAACCATCTGGTCTGGAGTTTTTCGAGGAAATCTTGGACCCTAGAATCATACAGGAGTGCCTAATATCCTTCGTGGAGATCTTCTTTTTAATAAGGGTATCATGCCATTTCACTCTTTGTTGTTGGATCAGTGCAGTGTGCTGAAGATCTGATAGCCAGATTTCATCCAATTCATTGATTTGATGTAACCTATTAATATGTGCCTCGTTTAAGTCCAAGCCTACTTCCTGAGCTATTCTCAATGTCTAGATTTCAAATTCAATTGGGAAGATAGGTTCTTTGCCAAACATTAATTTGCATGGGGAATATCCCATGGTATTTCTCCATGTCATATAATATTCCCATAGGGCTTCTGGAAATCGGGTGGCCCAGTCACGTTTATGTGATGCAACTGTCTTTGTGAGTATTGCTTCGATTACTTTATTTGTGCTTTCTACCCAGGCATTTCCCTATGGGTGGTATGGAGTCGTGATTTTGTGCATGATATCATAATTCTTTAATGTTGCAGCAAACTTATGGCCTATGAATTTTGGCCCTCCATCTGTAATTACCTCTCTAGGGAAGCCATATTGCACGAATAGTTGGAAAAGAAAGTGGATTACTAAATCCTCTGTTTCTCTTGGTAGTGCCTCTGCCTCCACCCATTTAGTCACATACTCTGTTGCGACTAAGATATATGTCTTTTGGTTAGAGGACGGGTTTATTGGACCGATGAAGTCTAATTCCCATCGCTCAAAAGGTTCAATGACTATCTACGGGTGTAGGCACATCTCATCAAACTGCCCGAGTCATTCCATTCTTTGGCAACTATCACATGCCTGGAAAAACTTCTTTGCATCTTTAAAAATGGTGGGCCAAAAATAGCCCATCTGTAAAACTTTGTGACCAGTCCTCCGATCTGCAAAATGTCTGTTGTACGGCCCATCATGGAATGCTTTCAGAATGTTGAAAACTTCATCTTCCCTAACACATCTTCTAATGTGCATATCAGCTCCTGTATGAAATAAATAGCCTTCGATCCAAGAGAATCGTGTGTTGCGCTGTACTATCTGTTTTCTTTCATTAGGCGTCAGGTTCTTTGGTAATTTTCCCACTGCCAAATAATTTGTGACATCAGCATACCATGGTGTTTTCACTGTTATGTTAAATAAATGTTCATCTGGAAACTGGTCTTCTAGTGCTGTCAAGTCATCTATCTTTGGCATTCGTGAAAGGAAGTTTGCTATTGGATTTTCTTTTCCTAGTCGATCCTTAATTTTTATATCGAATTCCTACAAAAGAATCAACCATCTTGTCATTCTTCCATTTGTAACTGGTTTATTAGCTAGATATTTAATAGCAGAGTGATCAGTGTATAAAACCATAGGGTATCCTGTTATATAATTTCGAAATTTATTGATAGCATAGACCACAGCCAAAAATTCTTTTTTTTCAGTAATAGTATAATTTAATTCAGCAAGAGATATATTTTTGCTAATATAGTATATTGCATATGGATTTTTATCTTCTTCCTGGCCAAGAACTGCTCCAATGGTTGTGTCTGAAGCGTTGGATGAAATCTGGAATGGCAGATCCCAGTTTGGGCCCCTTAGTACTGGGGCTGTTGATACAAGCCATTTTAAATCTTCAAAAGCATTGTCACATTTATCTGTCCAAATGAAATCAATATTACTTGTTAGTGCATATAATGGTGCAGCAATCTGAGAAAAATTCTTTATGAACCTTCTATAATAACCATAAAATCCCAAAAAACTACGTACCTCTGTTTGTGTGGTAGGGGTAGGTATTAAAAGAATTATCTAAATTTTCACTGGATCTACCTAGATTCCAGTCATTGAGATATAGCGACCTAGGATGAGGCTCTCGGTCATCATCATGTGGAATTTTTCATTGCTTAAACAGAGTCTGGTGGAAATGCATCTTTGCAGAACTTTCTCTAATGTTTCTAATGCTGGCTCGAAGTCATCTCCGTAAGGTGTAAATTCATCCATGTACACCTCGAGCCCTTCATTTATCAGATCTAAAAAAATGCTGAGTATAGCCCTCTGAAATGTGGTAGGGTCATTGCAGAGCCCAAAAGGTAGGACTCTATAAGCAAATGTTCCCCAAGGGTAGGTGAAGGTAGCCTTATCCTGATCTTCAGGGGCAATCTGAATTTGATTGTATCCATTGAAGTCATATAGGAAAGAAAAGGATTTTTTTCCTGCGAAAGTGTCCAAGACCTGGTCAATGAACGGAAGGGGAAAATGGTCTTTTTGGGTTTCTTTATTAAGCTCTCTATATTCAACACATATATGCCACTTTCCATTCTTTTTCGACACCACTACTAATGGAGAAACCCATTTGATGTCAGATATTTGGTAGATAAAGTTTACATCTAGCAATTTTTGTAGTTCAGCTTTGACAATATCTTTAAGATGAAGATTTAACCTCCGTTGTGGTTGTCGAATGGGCTTGGTATCCTTCTCTGTATAAATGTGGTGCATGCATAATTGGGGATCAATCCCTTTCATGTCTGGGTAATCCGATGCAAAGGCCTCTTTATATTTTCTCAGGAGTTGAACTAACTTCTGCTCTTGGTCAACAGCCATGTTTTTTTTAATATTCAAAGTTTTTCCTGGCTCAATTTCTATGGTTTTGCTGTTATAAATAGAGGTAGTTGGTATTCATTGATTTTTAATATCTTTTAGGGGATCTTCTTCTATTTCGCTATAGAACGCCGCCTTGATCATGTGACATTTTAGATGGGATCTGACATCTGGTTGGTTAATGTAGATGTTAATGATGTCATTTTTTGTTTGATCTTTAAATTCGAGAGCATATTTTATGGTTAATAGTGATCTAATGTTTTCAGTTATATATGATACATGTTTCTTTCTGGTTTTGATTATTGTTAAACTTCGCTGAGCTAGGGGATATAGGGCTAAATTATTTACATTGCTTCCTCTTGCTATAGTCATGTTGCCTATTCGACAGCTAATGTAAGCATCTGTAGTTGCTAGCCAAGGTCTACTTAGAATTAAGGGATGTCCATCAAGTCGGTTTCTAGGATTGATGATTAGAAAGTCTGCAGGGTATTCCTGAGTCTACAGACACCATTACATCCTGTAATGTGCCTTCTGGTTTGACTATCGACCAGTCAGCCAATTCTAAAAAGGTCATGGTTGGGTCCAAGGATGTAATGCCAAGCTTTTGACAAGTTGTGGTGGTAAGAATGTTGATTGCTGCTCCTAAATCAACTAAGGCATTAGGGAAGAAGCATCCATTTATTTGCATCGTGACTATAGGATTTCCTGGGTCCTCATATTTTACAGGTGTTTCTCTTCCTGATAGTAAACCAGATAAGGTACCGACTACATGGATAGTTGGATTTGTTGTTATTTTCCTCTTTTACTTTTTCAGACATTATTCTTTAATAGTTTTTTCATAAATCAGGATGTCTTGAATAGCCTAGAGGAGTGGTATTTTTATACACAATTTTTTCGATTCTCTCAGAAGATCAAAATCAGGATTTTCAATTGGGTGAGGTATGATTAATCTTTTTGGGAATGGTGGAGAAGAGGTGGTTGCTTGATCATGATTTTTCTATCTAACCATGTTCTCTTCTTGTGGTGCTTGTTCTACCAGTAACGGATCTTCAATTTGAACATTTTTATCCCCCTCTGATTCTATTATCTGCCCAAATCTTAATTGAAGGTCATTGCACTCCTTTAAATCGGTTTTTGGCTCTGGTCCTTCAATAATTTGCATAGATTGAACCGGTCCGTTGTTGGGGTTCGGGTGGGGTTGGGTTGGGAGCTGTGGTCGTAAGTTGGTCTGAGGGTTCTGTTGCAATGTGTAGGGTGTTGGCAGTGTAGGTTGAGTTAGGGGGATTATTCCTATTGGCTTATTTGTAGGTCTCTGCTAACTTGAATACCAGTTCTAGTTCTATGAAGTTGAGGGTGGCCATTGGGATTGATATGCATTATTTTGCCAAAATGGTGGGAAGTAAGAGGAATTTGGCCAATTGTTATTTTGATTTGGTTGGTTGGGCCAAGGTGACATAGGGGATGGCTGTTGTGACCAATTGGAAAAATATGGTTGGTTTTTCCACATGGTTCCTGGGTATTGTTGTGAATTATATTGTGGCATTTGAAAGAAAGAAGATGGACCAGTCTGCGTACCTGTTTGTCATGGTTTCCATTGGTGACGTTGATTTAGCAGGTAGACTAGTTCTGTATCTTCTTCTGCCTCCTTATAGACTGCTTTTAGCCCTGGGAGTGATGGGCAACTTTCTGTAGCATGATCTTTCATACATATGGTGCAGGTTTGCACCATATCCAGCAGACACTCTTTGTGACTATGCTTCTTTTTGCATCTAGGATAGAATATCACCAAGTTTTGTTCTGCTTCTGCCTACTTTTGTTTGGCTTGCATAATGTCCAATTGCATTGTCAGAGTCCCTAGAATATCAGTTTTGAAATCCTCTAGCAGATTTCCAATTTCTACGTGAGTTATGCCTCCACCAAAGATTTTATTGTCCCTTGTGGTCATGTCACGTTTCGCTGGTTTCAATCTCATGCTGCCTCTTGAACACCTGATACACAAATTAATGATGTCAACATAATTTTCCTGATATATATCACCTTTACCCATAATATTTAATGTTTCTACCCATTTTTCTTTCATCCCTTTAATTAGTGTAGTTTTCAGCACATTATCAGGTAAAGGCAGAGTTGCATAGGGAGATCGCTGGAGGTTATATTGAAATTGTTCCACATATTCTTCTAAGGTTTCACTTGGTCTTGCTACCATCTGGAATATTTCTTCTTTCAATTCCCTAGATCTACAATAGTCCTGATACTTTTTGAGGAAAGCGGTTTTCATTTTTTCCCAATCGTTTATTGTGCCTCCACCTAATCCCATAAACCATCGCAAGGCCTCTCCTTTGAATGTAGAGGGAAACAATTTTAATTTTTTGGGTTCAGTGGTATAATCATACCCCTGACACAATACATCAAACTAGAATAGGAATGCGTTTGGATCCTTTGATGTCAACCCATGAAAGGTAGGAATATTTTAGAGAGGGATGGCTTTCATAGGTGTGTTGATCGCTGTGTCAACGATGGGATACTACAGGGTGGAGGTCTGAGGTGTTTGTGGGTTGTTGGCCATTTGATCAAATATGTGCCAATACCCTTCTGGGATCTCTAGAGAGTTATTCCTAGGATGACTAGAAGGGGTGGGAATGAGCTTAACAGCGCTTCCCTGGTTGGGAATAATGAGCGTTCCTTGCTAAACTACTACCTGAGGGGATCTTGGCTCCTCTGTTTCCCCTACTTCTTCTTGAATGAACTTAACGACACTCCCTTTATCTGGGGTGCTGAGTGTTCCTGGTTGAATTATTACCTGAGGGGATCTTGGCTCCTCTGTTTCCCCTGTTTCTCCTCCTCCTTCATGAAGATTACTAGAATTCCCTTCTTGTAAAGAAATTGGGCGAGAATTTTCAATTTCTTGAAAACTCTGCTCAGTCTCTTCTGTTTTGCTGTGGACCTCAGTGAAGGCTACAAATGGTGAGCTTGTGGCCCGAAGGGAGCCAATAGGTTGTCTGGAAGCAACTTTTCTAGGACCTACTGATGGCTGAGATTCAACTTTCTTTATGATGTTGTCTATGAAATTTGATCACCCAAGGGTTATCGGTCACTTAGCTTTATCGGGTTTGGGTAGTGGAATTGGATTATTTTCAGTTTTTTTCTTCTTAACATACACACAATTCAAATATTTACCTCTACCCTAAGTTCTTAACAATTCTGTTGGAAAGCGAGCGGGGGAGCAGGCATTTTACGTGTTCCGTACACAGGTTCTTACCTTTCATTTTTAATACCCAATTCTCTCCCAATAGACAAGCAGCAAATACCTATTTCAGATTTCTGTTATTGTGCTGAAAAGCGGGCAGGGGAGCAAGCCTTTTACTTGCTTGTTACGTAGGTTCTTACCTTCCATTTTCAAAACCCAATTCTTCTTCAACAACAATCATCAGATGTACACTACTCTTCAGAAATGGCTACACTCTCCCCGGCAAAGGCGCCAAAATGTTGAGTGATAAAAGGTGCATTTTTAACTCCTAATTATCTTCACATTAATTATCAATCCAAGTAAGTCTTTCCATTTTAAGAGTTTACACAGTTTGTGGCGGCTATTTAACTCATAGAGTAGTGCTTCTAACTTGCAGTATAGTTCTTTCAAATACAAGAGTAAATGGATGCAGCAAGTAAATTTTTATAACAATTAAAAAGAAACTCAATCCTCTAATGAAACTAAATCAGACATTCATCAAAGTAACCACAATCATCAGTCGAGAATACAATAGTAATAACTCATTACTATTTTAACTGATTTATTCAATCAAACACAATTCTTAATATAAGCAGCAAATGATCTCAATCTGAGATCTTAGACAGTAGAAGTCGATGATGTTTACAGTAGATTATCTCAAAACATAATACTTAACTAAATAACTAGATCTGAAATAACAATAAATTGTATCAACGATATTACTGTAGAATACATGAACAGAACAATTCCATTAAGATTGGAAAACACGAAATAGCAAGGCGATATAATTGCAGAAAGTAGAAATTCAATCAAACCATCACACTACAGGAATCATAAATGCATGATATAGGAATAACAAGTGAATCCACTAGGGCCGGGCCCTTAGCCTCCAGTGAACACCACCGGATTACTTCAGGAGATGTGAAGGAACAACAACTGTTTTATATATTAATCATTGCGTAAACATTATAGTAAGTTCGTGCTTTGCTTTGCTCAACAGCGAGAGTCAATGATAAATGTTACAATTTCTCAATAATAATTCTCCTCCTCCTCTATTTACAATTATTCCCTTTTTATAATGGGAAAGAGGTAAACAAATAACTAGTAAAAGTGATCGCTCAGGATCTCTCGATCTTGAGGGATTCGCACAATCTTCTAAGCTCAAGCATTTTTCCTCCTTGCGCCGATCCTATTGATTTGATCTTGGAAGTATCTATAACCACCACGTCCTTCCTTATCTTGTTGTTTTCTCGTTGTTCCTTGGTTAGGGAACAACAGTTGTCTCTTTTCATATTTTTCCTGTATAAAGAAGGATACGATCAACTAAATTATAATTACAGATGATTTCCTCATTCTTACCATAATCCTTTGATATATTAACATTTTAGGATATAAAAGAGATACAATTAAAGGAAAAGGATGATGAAGTAAATAACATATGCATACTTTTTGCACGACTCAACAATAACCAACCACAGTCTGACCCTTAATTAATCCTTTTCAGCAGAACCTTATAACTCAACCCTTCAACCTTCATAACAACTTTGGTTAACTTTTATTACTCACTCCTATCAACCCAAACCTTGGTCAAGGACCTTGGTTAAACCTGACTTAACCAAAAGTACATTTAATTCCTTTATTTCTATTATAACTCTAGTATAATAGATATACATATAACTCACTTAAATTTACCTTTCTGCCAATCCTCGACCTTGGCACATCTTTCGACGCTCACCTTTATCGCGTTCCACCTCCACCATCAATTTCAATCTTTCAAATCAACGGCTCCCATCATCCTCTGGAACTCAAACAAACTTAACTCCATTCCATAACCCTATTGAGTTCGCTCAGCGTATTAACCTACGCACACCTTCTCCATGGGACATACGTCTGATCTATCCACCAACGGATGGTCCTGATCATTGGATCTCAACAAGATTTAATCTAGTTGAATAAATGCTCAATGGGTCTGTTTTTCAAAGATTCCTCCATACTTGCTTAGCACGCGATATCCGTCCAATCTCGGATTCAACGAATGGTCCAATCACCTCCATACTTCCAATGAATTAAGATATGGTTCGTAAACCACATCGGGTCCATTTTCTAGAAACCACTTATGGTTTTGAGGCCCACACGAAAACCACTTCTGCTTACAAAAATCGCTCCTCCTTCTGCTAGCAATTGACTTAATCTCTACCATTCATCTCTTTTACTTTATGTTGCATGACTTAATCTTGGTTTCCCATCGCCTTCAACCTCGTTCATTTATCTTATAGATCCAATGACTCCTATACATTGTCACCTCATTTCTTCTTCCTTCCATTTACTTCGTTTTTATGCCATTTCTTCAGTGTTATTCTATGCTTTTAGGTTTCTTCTAGGGTTTTGGTCTTTAGTTGTTCTGCCACACAACTCTCTCTTGAGCTTAACTCTGTGTACTCTTTAATCACTGTCACTCCCGAACTTCATGTTGATCCTTCAATTAGATTTAACGATCCAACATGAGCCAACATCCTTACTTCTTCTCTGTGTTTTGCCCGAACTCCACCTGCATACATATTATGTAGAATTACACTAATTCATACACAGTTCATAACTCCTAATCCCACAAAATTCAAGAATCAAATTCTTTATATTGATAATTAAATATTTACATCAAGAGTCTCTCTCTCTCTCTCTCTGGCTTGATTTTCTAGTCAGTGGCCTCTGTTTTCCTACCTACCTGTAGGCTTACAATCAAACCTATCTAACTCTCGAACTAATTCCTAGTTAGCTAACCCTTGACTATGCCTTTTAGGCTTACATTTATACAAAAGGATTCTACAACCAATTCTTGGTTTAGATCCATAACCTTCTCAACAAAAATCCTAAGATATCTTCTTTATCCCTAAGGATACTCTTTAATGCACAAATCATGAAACCAACTCCTAATCTAAGATTTACAACTGATTCCCAAATCCTTCAACTATCCTAAATCTCTCATGTTCTCCAACATTTGAGAACATTTACAAGTATGCCTCACAATACTTAATTAATTCCTATTCTCATTAACATCACTCAAAAACTTAAATAATTACAGTAATTTAACACTTAGGAAACCAACTTCCTTAAAACACAAGACCCCCTATGTCTACAAAAATACAATGATTTTTCTTGAGCTGAATGCTCCTACATCAGACTCCCAAGGTAGAAAACATTCATGATCTCATGATCATGTGTCTTCATATGTTGATGGAAAACCTCTAGGATCCCAAACTTTAGTTTGTAACTGTCTAAAAGCTCTGCACCTTTACTACTGCTATTTTTCTGTTTTCTTCTGTTTCATCTTCTTCTTCTTGTCAATTAGGTTCAAGTTCTGATTGATCATCCTTCCTGTTGTCATTTCCCTCATCCTAGACTGTTTCATCATTATCTGCCATAATTCTTCAATCTCTGTTTCCAACACATCCTTGGGCTAGTCCATACTCTTCCATTTACTGCTATCTCTTTCTCTCTGTTTCAGTTTTTTGTTGTTGTCTACTAACTCTTCAAACTGTTGTTCATTATCTTCTCTTTGAAGTTGTCGGATTCTACCACTTACTCTTTTTTCACTTATTCTTACTACATCCCTTTCATCCTTACCCTCTTTCATGTTTGTCTCTTTTTTCATTGAATCTTGACTTTCCAGCAATTGAACATGTTTGTTCCATGGATTAAATACTTCCACAAAATATTCCTCTTTCATTTTCATTTGGCTGCTCATTTGTGCCAAATTTTCTCCAGCATCTGCAACTAGACCTGCACTCACAAAACAATTATTAAAATAAAAATCATAAGGCTTTTGTGCCTCTTCTTCTTTTTGCAACACATCAGTATGTTGCTATGATTTCTCCTCCTCAATCAGCACATCAGTATGCTGATTTAAATTCTCAAAAGAATCCATGAGACTGTCAGCTAGTCTCTCCTCCATACCATCTGCTTCAATGATGTCTTTCTTCTCTTGCCCACTGTAGTGAACTCCTTCCTCTGCAATCACACTGTCATACTCTGAATTTTCCAGCAAATACTCCAACAATTCAAGTTCTCTGTTACACTTCATAAGTACTTCATCATTACTTATGATTCTTGCATTTATACACAAATTAGCAATTTGAAAATTACAAAGTTCAGAGTCTCAACTATTGCTTCACATATCAGATCTTCAGACTGAATCTCTTCTCCTTCTTTCTCAAGAAATTGTTCTTGTCTTGTAATAGCTTCAAACATCAATGTTTTACTAAGGTCTTTCTGTTGTTCCAAGTCCTTTACATGACTCAGAAATATTTCAATGGTCTTCTCTTCAATCTCATCAAGTCCTTCACTTAATTGCTTGATATTCTTCTCCACTTCTTCTTGCTTTTGGCCATCATCATGAGTCAAACTTCCTTTGCTTTCAGTCCTTGCAACCTGTTGAAAAGTAAAATTTTTCCCCAACTATGTACAAGCATTTACATGAGACATGTCTATCTCATATTCTTACAGACCAAAATTTAGATTCTTCCTGTCTTCTTCCTCCTTTATGACAAGATCAGAAATTTGTCCTTCAACACCTTTTTCACCTGCAAAGATACAAAAATTATCAGATTTAAAATCATGTGACTTTTTGGTCTCACTTGAAGTTTCAGTATTCAAGCCTTTATCTTCACCTAGAACTTCACCTTGTTCTGGTTCACAAAAGGACACTTCCATTTCCAACTCAACTTCTCTAAGTTCTTCCATCAACTACTTGACTTGCCTCTGTTGCAGCCTTCTCTATAATTTAGACCACTTCACTGGCTTTTTCTTCAAGACCTAACCTATTCTTTGGTTTTCCTCAAGTATCATCCTCAATACATTGAGTTGTTCTTTTAACTCAACAATCTCTTTGTAAATTTCCTCTTGACTCATCTTATTTCCATTTACCTTGGCATTCTCTTTCTTCACTTTGTGGCTTTTCTCTAAACCTCTGTTATGGCTATCAGTGGTCATCTTCTTCTCCATCTCTATGAGTTCCTCACTCACTAGGTTCTGCCACTCTCTCTTAGAAACCTTTACTGGCTTCCTTCATCACTGCTCTTCATGCTGTTATCTTCTTGTTGTAATGCTTCACTAATTGCTATTACCTGCATATCCATAATATTTAAACCAAATATCATTGTCAAGCTTCCAAAAGCTTGCTGCTCAACTTCCTTCTGAGAACACTCTTGTCCTCTCTATCCAACTTTTAGTTGGATTCTTCAGGTTCACTGCCACTTGTTTTCTAGACTTTCATTCACTCTGTTCTTTTAGCACACTTACATTTTTCCTTGGCTGTCTACTTCTATCAATCTTTACTCTATTTTTAACCTGCAAAAATAAAAGCAGAGTTAAATAAAACAATACCTGTATGACTTCACAAGTAGTCTCCATCCACTCTTTACATTGAGTGAATCTCCATTTTCCTCAAGAAAATAAACATCATAGTGTTGTCTTTATGCTTCTGCAATCCCTTCTTAAGAATATCACTTACTCTCATCTTATCTCATGCCTTCTACTTATGAGATTCAAATAACTTGATCTTCCCTTTCATTCATATACATCTTTAAAACATAATATAGAATTTAATTATTCTGTTTTGATATCAATTGTTTCAACCATCTTTTTGATTTAACTTAAGAGCTTTAACCGCTCTGACACCAAATGATGCTACCCTAAGCCGAAAATACCCACAATATGCAAATAAAATTTCATGTCAATGGTCCTAGGAATTAATCACCTAATCCACAGTGAGAACCTTCACAAATAAAGGTTTAAGGCTTCTTCATTAATCTTCACACGGAAACGATTTAATAACTAACCATAGTTTGACCCTTAATTAATCCTTTTGAGTGGAACCTTATAACTCAAACCTTCAACCTTCATAACAAATTTGGTTAACTTTTATTACTCACTCTTATCAACCCAAACCTTGGTCTAGGACCTTGGTTAAATTTGACTTAACCCAAAGTACATTTAATTCCTTTATTTCTATTATAACTCTATTATAATAGAAATACACATAACTCACTTAACTTTAGCTTTTCCCCAATCCTCAACCTTTGCACATTTTCCGACACTCACCTTTATCGCATTCCACCTCCACCATTGATTTCACTCTTTCAGATCAACGACTATCACACGATCTCCCATCATCCTCCAGAACTCAAACAAACTTAACTCCAGTCCATAACCCTATCGAGTCCGCTCAACGTATTAACCTGTGCACACCTTCTCCACGCAATATTTATCTGACCAGTCCACCAATGGGCAGTCCTGATCATCGGATATGAACAAGATTTAATCTTGTTGAATAAAAGCTCATCGGATCCATTTTTCAAAGATTACTCCATACTTGCTTAGCACGCGATATCGATCCGATCTCGGATTCAACGGGCGGTCTGATCACCTCCAAACTTCAAATGAATTAAGATATGGTTTGTAAACCTCATTGGGTCCGTTTTCTAGAAACCACTTACGGTTTTGAGGCTACGCAAAAACCCCTTATTCTTACAAAATTGCTCATCCTTCCGCTAACATTTGACTTAATCTCCACTGTTCATCTCTTTTACTTTATGTTGTGTGACTTAATCTTGGTCACCCATCGCCTTCAACCTCATTCGTTGATCTTATAGATCCAACAATTGTTGTACATCATCACCTCATTTCTTCGTCCTTCCCTTTACTTCATTTTTATGCCATTTCTTCAGTGTTCTTCTATGCTTTCGGGTTCTTCCAGGGTTCTGGTCTTTATATGTTCTGCCACACAACTCTCTCCCGAGCTTAACTATGCGTACTCTTTAATTACTGTCACTCTCAAACTTGATGTTGATCCTTCAATAGGATTTAACAATCCAACATGAGCCAATATCCTTACTTCTTCTCTATGTTCTACCTGAACTCCACCTGCATACATATATTATGCAGAATTACACTAATTCATACACAATTCATAACCCCATTAATTGATACACACCACACAATTCAAGAATCGAATTCTCTGTATTGATAATTAAATATTTACATCAAGAGTCTCTCTCTCTCTCTGACCTGATTTTCTAATGAGTGGCCTCTATTTTCCTACCTGCTCGTAGGCTTACAATCAAACCTATCTAACTCTCAAACTAATTCCTAGTTAGCTAACCCTTGATTATGCCTTTTAGGCTTACATTTATACAAAAGGATTCTACAAACAATTCTTGGTTTAGATCCATAACCTTATCAACAAAAATCCTAAAATCTCTTCTTTATCCCTAAGGATCCTCTTTAATCCACAAATCATGAAACCAGCTCCTAATCTAAGATTTACAATTGATTCCCAAATCCTTCAACTATCATAAATCTCTCATGTTCTCCAACATTCGAGAACATTTATAAGTATACCTCACAATACTTAATTCATTCCTATTCTCATTAAACTCACTCAAAAACCTAAATAATTACATTAGTTTAACACTTAGAAAACCAACTTCCTTAAAACATAAGACCCCCTATATCTACTAAATACAATGACTTTTCTTGAGCTGAATGCTCCTGCATCAAATTTTGTCGCGTGGTGGGCCTTAATCCATGGACACCGAATGTCTTATCACAAATCACAATAGGAAAAGTTCTACAAGCTTATGGTCTTGTGAACATGACGGACGATGTGTGAAATTCTAATATCAGTGGATCCAATGGGACATTAAACTACAACCTATAACCCTATCGCATCTGGGATATCACAATCGGCGGAAAAAATTGTCGTTCTTATACATATGCGGGACCTATCCATCGTGTTGTGATTTTTTATTGTGATATCACATCGTAACCCAAACTTATCGGGGCTGATTCTGTAACGTTGACCTGCTTCCGTGTTGTGATGTGCAGTATGTGATTTATCGCATCGCAACCCTGATCTTGTCGGAGGCTGATTCTGTAACACCTCCCTTCGCTGATATTCGATTTTTAAAAATAAGGGAACCAATGGCAGCCTGCCACTTGGCACCTCCCAATTCGCTGATGGAGCCCACCACGTGATCCAATCGTGCCATGTGAGCAAGTCAAACTTGAACTTTGACTTGCTCTAACTTCTGCATATGAGCTAGAATCTGAGTTTCATTCACATTGTTGGAATCAAAATGATGAGCTCCTTGATCTGAAGATAAGTTTATCAAGATTCTAACACTTTGATTTTTGAGCCTTAATTTTGAGCACTTGATCACTTATTAACTACGTAGCTCAACGAAAGAACCAATTTTTATACATAATGTTCTATATTTAAATTAATAAAAAAATTTAATGGACAACCATGATAATTAGGATGTTCCATCACGTTACATCGTCTTTCCAAAATATAGAAAAAATTGGGAACATGATAAATTAATCACCTATATGACATGTGCAACTGATTCATTCATTCCTTTCTTCCATTTCCATTTTCCTACATGAGGAGATTGATTTTTTGGCTACCCGGTTGACCCATAAATGATAATTGTTTGGTTCATTAATGCATTGTTATAACTAGTGAAAACTTATAACACATTTCCCTAGAGTTGCAACAACGGTCTTGAGTGAGTTGCAAAAGTATCCATGTGGTGAAACAACAATGAGAGTTGTAGCAAGAGTCAAAATAAGCAATAGGTGAGAGTCACAACAATAAGGAGTTGCAATAATGGTGAAAACAACTTAGAGTTGTAGTTTGAGGGGAAGTAGCTCAAAGATGCAGCAAGTATACTCGAGAAGAGAGTTGTAACAACACACACTCGAGAGTTGCAACACCTATGTCCTCACAAAGAGTTGAAGAACTTGCACTTGGAAGGCACCTATGCAACTTTGTTCATGTATTTTACTATTAGCACAAAAAGGTAGTAATCTCTTGAAAATTCATAAGAATATGTATTGAAAGAACATAAAGAGGATAATTATACGTTAATGAAAAATGGATCGTTGTGGATGAAAAAGGTATCAAAATGAAATGGAAATGGGAAAAAAGTTATTGGATGAGTGCTTAAAATATGTCAACTTGAGCACCTGTCATCTACTCCTAGTTGAATTCATTGCATGTCATTATGCAACTAAACATTTATTTTGGTTTTGAGTAGGGGAGGCTCCCGTGGAGGTTGTCGAGACTATAATCAGTTTATCATGCTTCATTAACATGGAAGTAGCCTCCTCTTGCTTGAATTTCCTTCCAATAGACTAATTCCTCCCTCCTGGACAAATTGTATTTTTTCTTGTATTATTTGGTACATAGCCAGATCATTGGATATTGAACATTCAAATATATGCAATCAGTTCCCCAACTTTCTCGTCACATAATCTATTTGTGCACTCTTTCTAGTGCTACCGTCAGGTTGTTGGGATTAAAAGAGATCCTTTGTCAAATTTATTCCCTTGCTTATTTCCATCTCTGAGAACATTCTTTCATGGTTTTCTCTTCCAATAATTCAATTTGTGCCCTATAGTAAAACATCTTATTCCTTGTTCCTCATCATGAACTTTGCATGTGGTGGAGAGTAGGTCCATTATTTGTGTGTGCTAATGAATAATAGAGACCTATACAATTCTCCTCTAACCCATAGGTTTCTTTTGAGATTGTTTTATGCAATCTTATGAGTATATTCCTAATCAACATGGTTGCTTAGACAAGACAAAAATTCTCTCAGTTGAACAACCCTCACAAAGTGGTTATGATTCCACACTGGGTCATAATAAAGAAATGCATAAAGTTGATACAACTCAGAAAGGAGGTTTTTCTCCTCACTAGTACATGCAACATGGCTCTAAAAAGGGAGCAAGGGATGTGATCTCAAAGGGTCTCCTAGTCATTATAGATTTTCTTTGAAACATTAACAATTTTTTTCTTACAAGATCAAATTATAGTGAGTTGAGGGAGATATACAACTAATATTTGACCACATCAATAACCTAAGTTGAATTTCCTTAAGTTCCAATTTATTCACTTGTTTTTCTAGGTCATATTTCTTCTTATCTTTATTCTTCCCATTTGATTTTGTGGGCTTCTAAGTACTAAGCCCACTTTTCTCTCAATCATATAAAAATTGGTCAGTGTTCCTTAATAGGAATAACACCTTCCTCATAAGATGTTAATAGTTGATTCCATCTATCCTTTTTTTCTTTCTCCCATCTATCAGGAATATCTACTTGTGTGGCCTTCTTTTAAATTATTTCACCGTTGGTCTAGGAAGACTTCTCAATCAAGGTAGGTTTTCTATCTTATATTTGGACAACCACTTCTTGAGTTTCACTTTTGTAGGTCTGGGCCATCTCCCTTGCTTTAGGGAGAGGTTACTCTTGGTTCACCAAATTTTCACCTTTTTACCATTCTAAACACCCATTTTCAATCATTTTACTACACTTCTTTTCACATCTATTACCTTCCTTATTGCATTTCTTTATGAATGTATCACAATAATATTGAGAATATAAAAGTAGTTAATTATCATTATTTTCCTCTATTTTTGATGAAATATACAGGATTATTATTGGTTTTCCTAGTGTTATTAGTTTGGCATATATGTATTTATTGTAACCAACCTCCATGGTTGGCATATCTAGATAGCTCCGAGAGAAATTATATAACATGGGGTTCTATTCCTAAGGACGTTAAAAAGAATTTATGTCACCTAATTCATAACCAGGTCCAATCCATAAGGCTCTAACTCGTGATATATAGTTCAAACAACTTGTGTTAGGAAGAGCTGGGAGTTACTTTTTTAGAACATATCTAGTTATGTGAGTCATGAGAGGTTTCTCCAAAATGTTTGGGGATTAGGAGATGCATGTGGTTCTCTTAGGAAGACATTTCTTGTTTTTTCCATTGGTTAACAACAATCAAAACAAAGTGACCAATTAGCAAATGAAATGGCTCTAGCCTCTCCTTAGATGATTTCATGATAGATAAATTTATTGTAATCATATATTGAGTTTATTTCCAACTAATATATTCCAAAACAAATAAACATAATTTCTTTTAAATCTATCCGTAACTTCGATGGTCCAAAGTTGGCGAATTGGTTCTAGTTCACCCCCTATCTCTGTTTATAAAATGTGTGGATTAAAGGTAGGTTAGGGGGGAGGCATCATCATTGTTTGTATTTTGCATATTTGTATTTCATTTTTATAGCTAATGCAATATTTTGCAAGTTCACAGTTCATTTGAGCTATTGTGCTAGCTTATGAAAAATGATTTTACCAACTCCCTACTAAGGAGGAAGGGCCTTCCTCTTTAGCAAGGATCATTATGTTGTAGAGGTAGCGTAGTTGCTTAATTCTAGGATATTTGAAGTTTATGTTAATTGAATTCTTGTTATAATTTTAGTTATCATTGTTACAAATTCGTGTTGATACATTACCATTACTATTGGTTAAACTAGCTTATAGAATATTTTATATAGATATCTCATGTATCAACGTTGTTACTCCTTGATCGATCCTTACTAACTATGTATTGCTACTATTCAATTGCTACTACGACTTCATAATCTGTTGCCAACACATAATGTTAATTGGTTGATGTTACATCTATTAAAGTGTGTTATACAGTTAATGAATGGGTTAATGCTAGTTGGCTTGATGGTTGTGTGGTTGTGATTGAATGGTTTTGTGCAATTGATTTCAAGGACTGTTATTTCCTTTTCTAACAAGAATTATCTAGAATAGAAGAGTGCCATTTTATTCTACAAGTGTGATTTTATTTCTAGAATTGCATGTATAATGTTGTTTTTATACAAGTGATGGTTTGATAGTGAGAATTTTTTTAATTTATTTCCATTCCCGCAAGTGTGAAAAATTACAAAAAAAATTGGTTTTACTAAGTGCCACGATGTTCTAGAAAAAAATTAATGACAATTACGAATTAGTCAATGTCAGTTAGATGCCTGCATATGCTATGCATGATAACCTTGAAATTAATATACTTAACCTAGTTGATAATTTATGTGTGAGCCGATAAGTTTTTTTATTAAGACAAATAATTTTCCCAACAGTTACTATGTAATAAGGGAATCTTTTCCTAGGAAAGGAAATCTAACTTCTCAAAAGTTCTGCCCTTTGTGAGTTCTTATCATAAAAAATTAACAATGGTTTGAATGCTAGGCCCTATATAAGCCCCGTGTTAACCCAAAAGTACCTTATTAAGCCTTAGATATTGAGTGATTTCATTTCACTTGCTATATTTTTGTGTAGGCTAAAACACCTCGTGGTCCTGTATACATATCCATATACATATACATATACATATACATATACATATACATATCTATCTATCTATCTATCTATCTATATATATATATATATATATATATATATCTATATATATATATATATATATATATATATATATATATATATATATATAAGGAGACCTAATCTTAGGATCATAAAATATTGTCATGCTCATTATATTATTATAAAATAAGGTTTCCCCTCAAATTGGATTGTAATTATTGGTTTCTTATCATTTGTAAGGATCATAACATTTGGTATCAGATCTCTTGATCCTAGGGTTTTGCTGTTTCAAATAAGCATCATGGAAATTTTTCTATAACTTATTTTATGGGAGGTTTTAGATGGTGAAACCCACATAATATTAATAAGGCATCTAAGGTAAGATCTTGTTCAATTTTTAGATCTTGGTTCACTATATTTTCAAAGATCTAGTCCTATGGAAGTTAGGGTTTTTACCTGCTCCTAAATTCTGTCTCAAACATGTCAATTCGTCATTTTTTCTATAACTTTATTTTGGTGAGGCTTCAAAACTTGAAACTTATACCATGGTGAGGAAAATTTTTGGTGAACATATCATCCAAGTTATAGATCCTAGATTGATATATTTTCAAATATGTGCTCCAAGGAATTTAGGAATTCTATATGCTCTAAAATTCAATCTCAAACATGAATTTTGGGAGACATATAAAAGTAACTCAAGTACAGTTTCGAGAATTGTATTTCAATAATTGGATATGTGGCATGCTATACAAGATTTCTCACAGGAAGAGGCCAAAAAATCAACAAGTTTTGGGAAACTTACTATAACTTTCGATTGGAAAATTAGATTTAGTTCACACATGTGGAATTCTAGAAACTACACATTAGAGTATTACATAACAAAATTTCATATCTAGAAGGCCTCAAATATCGGAGATGTATCAATAAATATAAAACCTTGATATTCTCCAAATTAAGGTACATAACTTACTAGTGACCTAAATGTTCATTCAAAGATCTCTGTTTTTGTTGTTGTAATAAAGAGGAGGGATATTATTAGTTTCCAACATGCCTCCAAAGAAAGATACTACACCAATTAAATCTACTAAATGTGCATCCTTGACTCATGAAAAAAGTGAAGACTTCGAATTTAGGTTATCTTAATTAGAGAAGAAATTTAATGAAATGGATGGTGGTATGTTGAAAAAGGTGGTTTTCTTAGGTTCTCAAGAAAAGATTAAAAGTGAAATGGGAAAGAACATGAAAGAAAATATGGAAGGAATAGAAAAGAAGATGAATGAAAATAAGGAATAAATAGAAAAATCCATGATTTCCATGAATAATACTCTTGGAGGTTTCCTAAAATGGATTTTTAGATCCAAGGAAATCATGAACATAAGAAGAAGCATGTTGTTGAGTATCAATCTCATATAGGGAGTATGCTATCACAATTAGAAAGCAGAAATTTTGAAATCCATAACCATAATCAAGAACTTTCAAACCAGGATCCATATCATCAGGGCCTCAAGTCAGCACCAATGAACGACTTCATTTTGAAGACTAATATGAGGAAATTTGATGTTAATGTTCCTATAACATGGATATTTCAGATGAGACCATAGATTGATCTACACCAAGTAACATCCTTAGAAATGGTAAATATTGCACCCATGCTTTTAGAACAAGGCCAACATGTATGATATCAAAGCCTTTGTGAAAGAAAAAAATAATTATATTATATCTTGGTACATTTTTACAGAGGAATCGATATCCCATTATGGGGATACTAACAACAACACATTCTTTAGTCAATTGGTAAATCTTTGACAAAAGGGTCTAGTTAAAGAGCCCATTCAACAATTCCAAAAGTTGAGTCTCAAAGTAAATAATATTTTAGAGGGTAACTTGTTACACCTATTTATGGGAACTTTAAAGGAAAGAATCCAACATTAGGTGTGTCCCTCTGAACCTAAATCTCTAGAGCATACTTTTTATCTAGAAAGGAAAGTTGAAAGGAAAAATATGGCCACTAGAAAAGTATTCACTAATAAATATAGATAAAATCATGCTCCATTTCCTAAACCAACAAGGTTGACTCCTCAGCAAATGGATGAAACAAGAGCAAAGGGACTATGTTATTAACTATGGCAACAAGTATAGTAAAGGGCATAAAATCAGTGAGAAGAAATTATTTTGCATAGACTGTGAAGATGAAGAAGATCAATAAGGGGAGACTTCAGAAGATCTAGAATTAGAAAAAACTTCTCTAGAAATCTCTTATCATTCATTTTCTAGCATCAATACTCCATAAATTCTCAAGATAAAAGGATATATCAAAAGGAAAAGGGTGACCATATGGATTGATTTAGGTAGTACCCATAACTTCATCAATTATAAATCGAAAAAACTTCTTAATTTTTTTATATCTCTAACACCAGAATTTCAAGTGATGATTGCAAATGGAGGTACATAACTTGTTGAGGGAAGTGCAATACGAATGAGATGAATACATGGGAGTATTTATTGGTTAGTTCCATGATTTCAATCCAATTGGGTAGTGATAATGTTGTATTAGGGGTCCAATGGTTACAATCATTCGTTACGATTGCCATCAATTTCCAAGTTTCATAATATTTGTATCAAAAGGAAATGAAATTAAGCTTAGAGGAATACAAGGGAAACCAAGTAAAGTGAGAAGCTCTAATACTTTAACAAAGTTGCTAAAAAATAGAAACCAAGGTGTAGATGCACAATTTTTTTCATTAGATGTTCCAATATCCATATCCTCTACTCTAATGTATATTCTAAAAATTATCAATAATCATGCTAAGGTATTTAGATAAATGCATAAGGGTCTTCCACCTATCAAATATCATGACCATTTTATTCATTTGCAACCTAAAAGTGTATCACCTAATATTAAGCCTTATAGATATCTAGATGCAGAAAAGAGTGAGATTAAGAATATGTTCAAGAAATGTTAGAGGTGTGTATCATTCAACCCAGATAAAGTGCTTTATCTTCACCAATGGTGATGGTTATCAAAATGGATGGTTCATGGCATATGTGTACATACTACAAACATATCAACAAAATTACAATACAATTTAAGTTTCCTATTCCTATCACTAATGAATTATTAGATGAATTGAATGGAGCAATTTTGTTTACTAAGTTGGATCTTAATTTTGGATATATCAAATTAGAATGATCCAAGAAGACATTCCCAAGACAGCATTTAGAACACATGAAGGTCATTATTAGCTTTTGGTTATATCACTTGGACGTGGAAATGCATATTCAACATTTCAAATCTTAATGAATTATATTTTCAAACCCTTTCTTAGAAAATTTGTGCTAGTACCTTTTGATGATATAATAATTTACAAAAAATATTAGGAGGAACATGTACAACATGTTGATAGGGTCTTGAAACTATTGGAAGAAAAGAAAATAAATGAAAATCCTTCCAAGTGTGCCTTTGAGGTTCAAGAAGAGGAATATTGGTTTATATTGTATCACATGATGGCATCAAGGTGGACCCTAAAAAATAAAAGTTATGAGGGAATGGTCAATCCCTAATCCTTAAAGAAACTTAGAGGATTTTTAGGATTAATAGGATATTACTACAAATTTGTCAATTATTATAGTAACATAGAAGCAACTATAAAAGAATTATTGAAGAAGGAAACATTTTATTGGACCAAAGAAGCAATGGAAGTGTTTCAAGAACTTAGAGAGGCTATGTGTACAATTCCCATATTGTAGACACCTAACTTCACAAAAATATTTATTGTGTATTTTGATGCCTCAAGGCATGGCAATGTTACATTTTTTTATACAAGAAGTAACACTTCTTACCGTTCAAAATTTTGAACTTAAAGGAAAGAACCTACTAAGAACCATCTATGAAAAACAAATGTTGGTCATACAACATGTAGCTAAGAAATAACATCCATACCTAATATGAAGGCACTTCAAAGTAAAAATAGATCATGATAGTCTAAATTACTTCTTGGAGAAAAGAGTATATCTATAAGAGAAACAAAAATGGGTCACGAATATATTGGGTTATGACTTTGAAATTATCTACAAAAAAGGGGGAAAAAACTGGCAGAAGCACTCTCAAGCAAAGAGGAAGACAAAAATGGTTTACTATGTGGTATTTCCATTCCACAATCTTACTAGATGGAAGAAGCAAGGATAAAATGGCAGAAATATGCGTATATACACAAGATCATTGAACAACTATAGGAGGACCATGATGTAGTAGAAAAAACTTACATGGAAAAATTGTTTGTTATAGTATCTAGATCACTTATTCTTATGTAATAATTCTCAACTCTAACACTCTCAACTCCAACACATTGTCCCATTGAAATTACACACTTCTCCTATAGGAAGAATGGAAAGACTATTTTCTATGGTATCAATATAAATTATACTTATGTAATAATTCTCAACTCAAACACAAGGTCCTATTGAAATTATACAGTTCTTTTATAGGAAGATATTCAGGGTTCTTGAAGACATACAATAGGATTGAGATTTTTTTATTTGGAAAATCTTAAATTATATGTGCAAACATCTGGTAGAATGTGTGGTATGCCAACAAAATAAAGGAGAGACTATCAAGACCCCAAGGCTCCTTCAGCCATTAACTTGACATTGGGAATGCATTTCAATTGATTTTATTAAAATTTTACCCAAATTTGATGGAAAGGGTGTCATTATGGTAGTGGTAGATCGATTGACAAAGTATGTCCATTTTTTCTCTCTTTCTTGTCCTCTTAAAGCAAGTATTGTGGAAGAATAATTCATGGGAAAATTTTTTAAGCTACATGGAATACCAAAGATTATTGTAAGTGACAGAGGCCTAATTTTCACTTTAAAATTTTGGACTAAATTATTTTCTTGTTTGGGTACTCAATTGGGTCACAACTCATTTACCATCCTCAAACTAATGGGCAAATAGAGACTGTGAATAAATTTTTAGAAGGATATCTATGTTGCTTTGCATATGATAAATAGACATAATGACTCAAATGATTTCCCTTTGAAGAATGGTGGTACAACGCATCCTTCCATACTTCATAAAAATGCCACCATTTATGGAACTTTGTGGATATCATCCTCCATCCTTCACATCACCCACATCCAACACCAACAAGAGGTTCTCAAACTATTGTAGGACAACTTGATTATGGCACAAAATAAGATGAAACAAAAATTAGATCAACATCATAGTGAAAGGGAATTTGAAGTGGGGATTGGATATTTTTGAGACTAAAACCATATATGCAATGGTTGTAAAGCAAAAAAATAAAGAAAATAAATTAGCTCCAAGATATTATGGCCCCTATAAGGTTTTATAGAGAAATTGAAGAAAGACCTACAAATTCGAGTTGCCTCCATCTTCACGTGTACACCTAGTCCTCAATGTTTCTTGCTTTAAGGAGGTAATTGGTGATAAGTTCCTAGTTGAAGCTATTCTTCTAGAGATTAATCAAGAAGGAAAAATAATACTATAACTAGAAACTATTTTCGAAACAAGGACTCAGCGGCTGAGAAATTGAGCGATACTTAGTATCTCATCAAATAGAAGAACCTACTAGTGGAAGAAGCGACATGGGAAAATGAGTTGTTCATGTAGAAATGCCCACAGATAGTCAAGTGTTGAGGAAAACACTTCTTTGAAGGAAAGGGGCATGTTAATTCATATATAAGTCCCATGTTAACCCAAAAACCCCTTATTAATCCCTATATGTTGAATGATTATATTTCTACTGTTATATTTTTATGTAAGATAGAACCGCTCAAGGCCCCATTTTATTATTATTATTAAGACTATGAATCCTTAGTGTATATATATAGATATATATATATATATATATAGATATATATATATATATATATATATATATATATAGATATATATATATATATATATATATATATATATATATATATATATATATATATATATATATATATATATATATATATATATATTTATTTATTTATTTATTAAGGATTCATAGTCTTAATATCATCAAATATTGTTTGTTCATTGTATTTGTTGTAAAAGGAGGTTTCCCCTTGAAGTAGATTGTAATTACTAGTTTCTTATCATTTTTAAGGTGTAATTATCATAACATCTAATCTTATGATTCTCCTTTTCAAGCATTTGATTCTTACTTTAAAATTTTGTATATAAAGGCATGAGTAGAAGAGTACTTACTATTTGATGTTTCTTGACCTTGGATGTTTTTTCTAGTTCTTGGGAAGTAGTGGCCTCTTCTACTTCAAGAGTTGTATCTTCTTCTTCTTCTTCATGGTATACCTCCCAATTATCAAATAATAGATGCCATCATGTGGATATGTAGTTTTATAACACAAATGGTTTTAGCATTTCACATTTACCTAATATAGTTATGGAATTATCATGAAAATTATCAAACAACAAGTGGCATCTTGTGGATACTTAGGTTTATAAAAAAATTGGTTTTACCTTTTCACATTTACCTAATGAAATTATAAAATTACCACACAAATTATCAAATAACAAATGACATCTTACATATACATATATTTATAAAACAAATTATTAACATGATATTATAATATAGATTAAATGAATATTCATGTGAACTTATGAAATTCATTGTCCTATAATATATGCATTATACCACTTGGATCTTAATTTTATACGAGAGAAAATGGTGTTGATTATCCTATAATCAATGCATTATATGATACGTACATCAATTTTAAAAGAGATAAAATGATGGTGATACATGTATATCAGAAACATTTAATAATATATTTGTATATATATTTATGTGTTATGAAAAACCAAAAAAAACGATTCATTTTTGTTAGAAATACATATTTGGTCATTTCATCAAAACCAAAGATAACACTATGTGGTAGTTGAGATGGAAGACATGAGTCACCCATAGGAAGAAATAACACACAAATTATTTATCCATGTATATGACTTCTTATGTGAATTTTGATGATAGGGAGAACAAACACACACCAAACACCAATGAAGGAAGTGAAAAAATCCACGGGGCATAACTTTCCTTTCTCTTCATTAAATGGATTTTATAACGGATGGAGATATCTCTAGAATTATGTTAGCACTCTGATATTCTAGAGATAACCCAAAAAAACTAATTCTAAAATTTCTATTTATCCAAAATTAATTGGGACTCGCCCATGGGGCATAGAATATATGGTGATGGGGTGTACTATTAAGTTACTTCTTGCAGTGAAGGTCACCAATTCGAAACTCTGTGGTAAAAAATACAATCATCTTAAGGGTTGGTGTGGCCTAGATTAGTTGTGATCCCTAGATGATTTTGACAACTTAGATGCCCTTGGGTGAGGTTTCTCAAGCCACAAGTTAACTCTAATGTAATCTCTGATGAACTAAGACCACTTGTTAAAAAATAAAAAAGGGATTCACATCTAAGTGTCCCATGGGAATTCATTTGCAACTAACAATTCACTCTATTTAATAGAGGAGGTTTATATACTTTAATGCTACCCCTTAATCTCCACCATTACATTTACTAGCAATGCCTAACTATTAGGGTGGCAGGAGGGGGAGGGATTCTCATTAATCCCAAAGGAATCATCGAAGATAGATATGCTTAGGGACTTGGAAGGAAGACAAACAACCAAGTTGAAATTTATGGTTTATTTCTCGGTCTAACATTGGCTAAATAATGGCATTAGAAAGCTCCAGCTCCTAAGGGACTCATTGTTGTTCATAAGGTGTATGAACTATATTTCATTAGAAAAAAATATGAACCTAAATAAAACTATAAAGTGATCACAAGGGTTGATCCCCTCCTTTGATTTCGTGTTCTTTTTCATATCCTAAGAGGGAATAATCAAGAAGCTGATAAGCAAGCAAACCAGGCTTTCCAGTTGAGTGAAGAAAAAAGTATTGTGTACGAGGTCGAGGAAACGATATAAATCCCCTAATCTTATTCATGGGCTTCAATTATTGGTTTGAGGATGGAATTATTGGCGTCACCAAGAAGTTAGAAAGTACTATCAACTTAGATTATGCACGCCTAGCCGCATTTAAGTTCTCCTTCCCTCCCCTCGCTTTCCCTCTCCTTTTGTGCCCCCTCCCCCTCCCCTTTCCTCTCTTAACCCCTCCCTCCCTTATCCTCTGCCATCATTCTTCCTCTCATATTTCTTTACCTTTCATTTGTCTTGCTCCTCCTTTTCTACTCTTCGTTATGGCCCCCTTCCTCAATTCTTTCAAACTCCTCCTTGGCCCATGTCACATCATTCCATGCTTGGCCTCACTTGTCCTTGTTTCTCATGGAAAGGGCTTCCTCTGTCTGTTGCAGAAACATGTCTACATCCTTCACCTTAGTACTACACTTGTGCTCAGTAGACCAGAACGTGTGAGTATCCAATGCCCATGGCTTGGATTCTGTTGCAAAGGCTAACGCTCCTTCTCAGGCAAAGGTAAGTTAATGGGAAATTCAAAGAAGCATTTATTTCCCCTGCTCAGAATTTCTCTAGTCGCTTGTGGGAGGAAGGCTTGGGTAAGGATGACAGACAAGGAGAAGAGATGGGAAATAATGGTTGATAGTTGGGAAATTAAGGAGGATCATTGGGATTAAAGCTCCATTAGTACCATTCCTTAGTACTGCATCATCACCCAGTCCCACACATTCTATTTAAGGAATAATGGTATTATATGAGTCTATGGTTTAAGGTTTATCTTTGCTCAGGTGGACTCCACAAACCACTGGTGACTGAAGCTGGGGTCTCTGAGTATTATTTTCTGGTTCTGGGTCATAACATCGGTCTTCAGGGGGGTTTCTAGAGGCGTTAGCAGTCACATAGGAAATTTGACTATCGAATTACAGTGCATTTCTTATTTGAGCGTAAAAGCTAGTCTGAGGGCTGCTAGTCTGCTAGTCTGGGAGGGGGTTCTGGGGAAGAGCCTCACGAATACTTTGGAGTTGGAGGTCAGTGATCTCATGGAATGGTGGGTCGTGGGTGATTTGGAGTCATACAAGAAATGTGGAACAATTGATGTATCAACTGTTGGGGTCCTATAATTTATAGGATCTCAAGGTGATTGAGTATTTCACAGCTTGCATATTTGCAGGCCCATGTTATTGAAGGAACTAATCCCTTTTCCCATGATATTCTCACTGAAATGTATCAAAAACTTGATTTTTCTAAGAGAGAAAAAACCTTATAACTTTTCATGACTGAGAAAACACCTATGCCAAAAAGAATCCTCCTTACTCCTCTTTTTTTTCCCTGACAAAACTAGACACATTGTCATTGTTCTTTCTTATTTACTTGGCTATTATTAATATCAATGGCTTGATGAAGCTATCATAACTTTACTGTCTATTCTGTCAACAGAGGACAAGCCCTCTGTCCTCTTCAATTTCAACCAATTTTTAGTAGATGCCATTCATGAGCAGTTTGTCAATTTCTTCACAGAGGAAGTGTTTCAATACTCCTCAATTTTGGTTTATATGTTTGTTTATTTTCAGGCAGATAGGTTCCAGTTTTCAATGAGAAAGTTGAATGAGGAAGGTGAACCCCAATCTGTTATTTTCTGGACAACATTAGTGATGAAGGACTCAAAAGACTTCAGCTACAAAACATTTGTAGAAATGTTTGTTCACCCAACAATGAGCCTCCTCAGTGGGACTATAGAACCCAAGATCAGTGAAGAAATAAGAAGAATTATGCAGTTGACAGACCAAGCAAGAATAGGTGATTAGTTCTTGTACCAAAATTACACTGAATTAAGAGTATATGGTTGTGAGTTGGCCCCTTATAAGTTTCCAGAGTTCCTTCCCATAAGGATCTTTGCACTTGTATACATCAGACAAATGATTAATGCAGATGAAGTGCATTTTGTAGCAGCTAAGAAAAAGTCCCAGTTCAGGATCAAATCTTAGATTGGTCCCTTCATTTGTAACAGCAGAGCAGCAGGGGAGGAGGTAGATAAAAGTTTGAAAGAAATGAATTTCACACACAGTTTTACATGGTCCTATGACCCATGGGGTATCATCTCCAAGAAGAGGGTGGAGAACAAGTCAACAACCTATATTCACACTCAAAGGCTTGAAATTGAAAAATACATGAACTAGATTGAGTGGATGCCTGACACATTGAAGGAGGTTGAGGAATAAGTGATTTCTTCTTCGAGCAAACTCCAAGATAGCAAGAAAATAAAACCACTGCAGACAGAACAAAAAAGGGAAAAGAACAAGAATAGGTAGTAACAGGGAAAAGGCCTAGAGAAGATCAATCACCAAGGACTGATACTTCTATGAGGGAATCCAAGCTAAAATACAAGAAGAAGCCTAGAAAGCAAATGGACATAGGCAAAGGATCACCGCAACAAAAAATAACCAATATCATTGATATTCCAGATTCATCCCCAAGTGTGGGGCAATCCTTTCCTGCCACTCCAATTTCAGAAAGGCAACAATCTCTTCAAGTGTCATCATCTACAAATATGACTAGAGAAAAGGAAGAGACAATCTTTGACACATTCAGGAGATTAAAATTAGGAATGAGATATTGAAAGGAACACTTATGCTCAATTTTGGAAACAGAGTGCAACTGCACAAGGTAAACTTCTCTCTGCCTTTGATTCAGAAAAAGGAAAAATACATATGGCATTTCTAGAAGCATGGACAACAGAGCCTAAAACTCCAGCGGATTACAAGAAAACTTCTTTTGAGTTTGATGCAAGAAGTATTCATCCAATTAATCAACTGGAAATGCACAAGAAAATAGGTGAAATGATTTCGTCTACTCTAACCAACACTTCCATGAACTTGTTTAAAATGCAAGTGGCCCTATCAAATGCTCAATCCCAGTGAAAGATGGAAAGTATTTCATCACAATCAAAGGACAATAAAATTAAGTCTTTAGAAGACTTAGTAGTGAAGGTTGGGTATGATCCCTCAGATGTGAAATCAATTGAAGAAATAATAAAGAAAAAAGATATGGATATAGTAGCTTTCAAGAAGTAGCTCAAGATCCCTATTACACATGACCCACTGACCAAGCAGATAGAGGAAACAGAGAGCCAAAAGGCTAATATGATGAAATCAATAGTGGACCAGTCTCTTCAAATCAAACAAATGGAAGCAAAGACAGTGAAAGAGAAAGAAAAGTAAGCATAGATGGCTAGCACAACAATAGAGGCCCTTCCTCTTACAACTCTTCCCATGACCACTCCAGCAAGTGCTATCATAGGAGTAGGAAGCAGCACAGAACAAATGGCCAGGTCAATGGAAGGCATGAATATGCAGACTGAGGAGATTAAAAGACTGGAAGCTCAAGCTAATGTGCTACAACATCAAACCAAAAGGGCCAAAAGTGACCACTCAGTAGAGATGCAGAGGGAAAGGACCTTGATTGAAAGGTTGCAAAAGTCAAAGAAAGAATCATCCATTGGGAACACTCTAGGAACAGTTAAAGAGATTATTTGGAACAACATAATCAATGGTATGAATGAAATTTTTCCTAGCATACAACTTATCTTTGAGAAGAAAGAATTAGTGGAGAAGGCTAGGGAAGTTATTTTAGCTACTAATGAAGAGCTGGGAGACATGCCAGCAACAACTAACCGGATAATCAAATTTTTAAATTCAAAAAATAGGTATGAGTTGGAAGAGTTGGGAGTATCAAATAGGACCGAAACTATACTTCAAGTGAAGAAGGTGCTGATTAAGAAGAGCTTGAATGTGCAACTGGAAGAAAAGTGTCAAAATCTGAAGCTAACAGTTAATAGGTTCTTCAATAGAATTCAACCTTTAGATTAGAAAGGTCTCCCTTCTCTTTTTTTCATAAATGACAAACCCATGGCCAGAGAGGACTATGTCAAGAAATTCCAGGGTATAGCCACAAATGCTGCAAATATTTCCAACATCAAAGGTAGCATAATAGGAAAGGCCTCGCTGGAAGCTATCAACAATCAAATCTACATTGAGCATGAGCTGAAACATGTTTTTGTTTTTAAACCCACTTTTACAAAGCACACTAAAGATGGTGAAATATACAAGAGGCTAATGAAGATCAAGATTCCAAATGAAGAAGCGTGGAGCGACCTGTGTGATTAGCAGGAGGAATGAGACACAGATGATTGAAGTGACAGTGTAAATCTGAGTCAGCGCTAGCCATGTTAGCAGAGCCACTAGAGAAAAATTAATTTCTTAGCAACAATATCCCCGAAAAAGAGGACCAGGTGTCCTAGTTTTCTCAGCGTGGCCACTTCATGGTTACACTAGTCAATTTTCTTTTGTTGTAATTAATAATATATTTCCAAGTGTATAAGGCAAATCGTTGTAGGTTTTGAGTTAAATACTTCATGCATTGGAAGTATTAGGTGTTGGAACCAAGTCATTTGAACTATCTTTTCTCATTGGAGTATTGTAATCTTAAGATGGAGCATCAATAAAAAAGGATGTTTGCAAGATACTTGATATGTTTTGACCTGGTGATGTCTTCCCTTCTATGTTGAATGTATCTATGTTTTCTTCATTTATGAATCATTACGTCTTATTCTAAAACATAAATTATAGATTAAGATATGTTGTTGGAGCACCTTCTTTCTATTTGCATTTGTAATCTAAATTTTTTCTTCTGATGTATGATTAAGAAATACTTAACTGCTTTTTTATCATTGCTGATATCGCTTTTCTGTCATCTCATTTCTCATTCTGATTTTAGATCCAGTATAAACAAATAGATTTCCTTGTAAATGCTCTGGAAAATTCATGTTACCACCCAGCGTTTGACTCCATAGCCCAATGGAAAGGATTCATATACAATCTACCCCAACCAAAAAAACAAACAACCAAGAAATAAATTAATAAATCTCATTCATTTTTACATCTAACCTAACACATTAGAACACTGAAAACAAAGTAAAATCCTAACAATATAGAGAGAGCCCTCTCTGAGTCTAGGAGGGCTAGATCCTAGACTCCTAAGCAGTTTGATGTATCTTTTGTGAATTTTGTCTTGCCAATCTTCAAAATCACAAAATGATAGCATAGTGGTGACCATACTGGGGAAACTATTGAAAATTTTATCCTTTCATTCGAATTCAAAATACCCAGTTAAAATATTTGTATGATAAGTTTATTCCTAAGATTGGTTTCTTTTTTATTTTTTTATATTCAATCTACCTATGTTTTAGATCTAAACATTGGCTCCCAAAAGAATCACTACTAGATCCAATCCAGATCCAAATCCTCCTACCATAGTGGACAATCCTAGAAAGATCTTAAGGAAAACTCCTAGAACTGAGAGTCAGACAAGCAATAGATTTCTTCACAGAGCCAACTCACTTCCTGAAAAATTTCTTACCTTCCAAGATATCCAGTTTGATTTACACTTTGAACAAGGCTTATTCAGGACTAAATCAGAGAATTGGAAAGATCATATTATCTTTGATCCATCAATCTTACCAAAAATCTTAGTGACAGAACTTTCTTCACAAACTGAATCAAATATTCAGCTTTTACAAAATTTTGACACTCTTCAAGATCTAGTGATAGATCTCACCTCAGAAAATTTACGATGTTTACCTTCAACATTCAGTAGAATTAACTGATTTAAACCTAGTGGCTTCGTCCTTCACATCTCAACCTGCATATATTCAGTCACCAAGTCCTACTGCCTTCATAATTCCTATCCCTTCTTTCATCCTTCAACATAAGGTTGCTCAAATTCCTTTAGTCTCATTTCCACCTAGTAGTAATCCAACCTTATCCACTATTGAACTTCCCTCATCCACAGTTTAACTTCCTTCAAGCGGTCCTCCACCACCACCACCAATCATGGCTGCCAGGTATGCTCCTTTGGTGTTATTATTCCCCTTGGCTAATATGCCACAAGACTACCAGTCCAAGATCACACTATTTTATGGGAGAGGTCCTTTAACATCCCAACAACATGTGAATAAAATGAATGATTGTTTTGACCTGCAAGAGGTAGATGACAAAAATATTAAGCTCAGAATGTTTGCTCAAAGTTTAGGAGGAGAAGTCAGAAAATGGTTTAAGTATTTTCCTCCAAATAGTATAAATGATATCCCTGCATTCCACCAAACCTTTCTTAATATATGGGAAGTCAAGAAGAATCCTTTACATATTCTATCAGAATATGAAAATATTAAAAGGGAGGTAGGTGAAAGTGTACAGGACTATTGTGCTAGATTCAACAATACCTATAATGCAATACCTGTAAATCTTAAACCACCCCAGGATTTAGCCTTGATAAAGTTCCCAGATGGTTTTGATATAGATATGTCTTACCAGCTTAGGGAAATAAATTCTCCAACACTAGAAGCAATGCAAAGATATGCTGTGAGTGTAGAGGCCAATTTACAAGCTAAAAGATCCAGGATGAGAATTGAAAGACAAGTGACTTTTAAGGAAGAAACTTCAACTTCTACAGCAGAAGCCAAAATTGATTCCTTAGTAAGGAAAATGGAAAGAATGATGGAGAGGATAAGTATAAATGATAGGAATGTTCCGAGGGATAACCTACCTATCCAACAGAACCAAAATCCAAACCCTAGGAGAAACACTCCACAAATCAGACAAAGAGATCAAAGAGACCTAGATTAGAAAATTAGGGCACCATTTCAAGAAAATTATGTTGATGAAGGTATAAGTGTAGTTGAAGAATTTGAGGAAAATCAGATTAGTTTAATGGGAACTAATGAAGATAGTTACGTTTTTCTTACACAAGAAGAACATGAATTGTTTTATTAACTCAAACAAAACTGGAATCTGAAGAATCTGATGGCTATAAACATGGATTTGAGAACACTATCTTAGAAGTCCATAGACAATATAATCGCAGGAGCAAGAAAAACAATGATAATTCAAATAGAAAGGATTCTAATAACGCTGCCAAGAAAATTTTAGAGCCTAATCCCAAGAATACAACTGAAAGCTCTAGGAAAAATTAAAGCAATCCAGAAAGGAGAAACACAAAAAATATTGCTAAGAAAACAATTGATGTCTCAACAAAATTTGTCAAATCTGGAATGCCTAGTACAAGTGAGCAAACATAACTCATAACAAAGGTTGTGGCCGAAAGGACTGATTTCTCAAATTTTCTTAAAAATCAAGCACAATTCAATATTGAGAACGAAATTGTTAAACTCAAGATCTCTATTCCTCTTACTGAATTGGTAAAAAAAAATATGTATAGGTCCCAGGTTCTAAAGGTATTCAACATAGGAGAAAACATTGATACAGTGAATTTGAATGATGACCATCCTAAACTTCTTTTTGGACCAGAAGTTGATGGCAAGCCTCAAGAAGGGGGTGTTCATCCATTTTATGTCAGTCTTAATGTTCATAAAACAATCCTTCATAGTGCAATGTTGGATTAAGGTGCATCACGAAATCTCATGCCAAAGATTGTTATGGAGAAACTTGGACATGAAATCAATAGACCATAGAAAGATCTATATTTATTTGATTTTAGCAAGGTTATATGTCTGGTCTCATTAAGGACCTTTGTGTCACACTAGTCCAGATACCAACAAAATGTTTAGTGATGGATATAGTAGTAGTAAACATTCCTCCTAAGTATGGTATGCTATTATCAAGATCTTGGGGAGCTAAGTTACAAGGGACACTTCAAATGGATATGACATATGCTACAATACTAGTATTTGGCCAACTAAGGAGACTGTATAGAGAAACCTTAATGAAATACATGGTGAGTAGCCAAGAAACGCTAGATAACTATCCCCTTTACTCTGTCCATACTGATCTTGATTCTTTCATATTGTACAATGACAGTGATGGAGACATATATATACAAGTCATGTAGGAATAAAATGATCTCAGTGAAAGACTTGACACTCAAACACCCTTTATCCAACAGGACCTTGAAACAGTACCTCTCTGGAACATGAATTTTGATGGCTCATGTGGTAAAATAAGGGGAGGAGCAGGAATCTGGCTGTATAATTCAAAAACTAATCAGGCTGAAGGTCATTCTTACAAATTGAATTTTTTTGTGTACAAACAACATAGCATAATACGAGGCTTGAAATTTCTTAAAAGGGTAGGTTCTAAAAGAATTTCTGTCTAGAGAGACTCTGAACTCATCATCAAACATATTAAAGGTCAATACTTTGCAAAACATCCTAGATTGAGAGAATACTGAAACACTGTGATTGATTTTCTTAAAACCTTTGAAGAGTATGACCTTGTTATGATCCCTAGGCTCCAGAATGCCCTAGAAAATGGATTAGCTTTTTCAGCCAGCACCTGCAAATTACCTCATCCAAATAAACAATACATAGTTGAAGTGAAACACCATCCTGTAGTGCCTAATAACATGAGATACTGGCAAGTTTTTGGAAGTGATAAATAGATTGAGAGTTTTCTACAATCAAAGGATGAATTTGAGGATAGCAACATAGATTTGGAGGATGAACTAGAAAATCAAACTAATGTACATATTAGTATAAATCAACCTGTTGTTTCTGATGAAAAATTTCTGTAAATAAGATTGTACATAAAACTGAAATACATAAAGATCCAGAAAAGGAAGGATTCAAAGTACTACAACTCAAATATAATGTCTTATGTAGAGGGCTTACCCCTTTGAAAGAGTTTTTTGACTTTAATGATGTTGCTAGAAAGCCAAAAATGGAACTAATAGGAACAAACATTGAAGAATGCAACATAGGAAGTGAACTGAACCCAAAATCATAAAATTGTCAAAATCACTGCCTCTCATGGCTAAACAAAAGTATATAGCTCTGCTCAAAGAATTTGTAGATGTTTTTGTCTGGAGCTATGAGGATTTAAAAGTCTTATGACACTAGCATTATAAAACACAAAATTCCAATCAGAGAAGATCAAAAACCATTCAAATAGAAATTGCATTAGATAAACCCTGTCTTGATGCCTTTGGTTGAAAAGGAAATCAAGAAAATGTATGAGGCTAAGATCATAGTCCCAATTAGATATTCTAAATGGGTATCCAATATTGTGCCTACAAGGAAGAAAACTGGTGAAATAATATTGTGCATTGACTTTAGGAATTTAAACAAGGTTTCCCTGAAGGACAATTATCCCTTACCAAAGATGGATCACATACTACAAAGGGTAGTGGGTTCTAGTAGGATTTCCTTATTAGATGATTTTTCAAGGTATAATAAAGTTTTGGTACATCTTGATGATCAAGATAAAACTGCTTTTACTACTCCTTGGGGAACTTTCATGTATGTAAAAATGCCTTTTGGATTAATGAATGCAGGGGCTAATTTCCAGAGAGCAATTGAAATTGCTTTTTAAGATGAGATTGGAAATTTCATTGTGATTTATCTTGATGACATCATAGTATTTTCAAAGACTAATGAAGAAAAACTAGCACATTTAAGAAAAGTATTTGAAAAATGTAGAAAGTTTAGTATCTCCCTTAATCCAAGAAAACATTGTTTGGTCTTGAAGAAGGAAAAATTTTAGGCCATATCATCTCTAAATATGGAATCAGAATTGACCCTAGTATGATTGAAGGTATCCTTAAAATCATTCATCCAAGAAACATGAAAGAACTTCAATCATTTATTGGAAAAATAATTTTTTTGAGAGGATTTATACCAAATCTTGCTGAGCTACTCAGAAATATAAAAAACATACTCAAGAAAGACACATAAATTAAATGGAATGTTGAAGCCAAACAATCTTTTGATCTAGTCAAGCATGCATTAACAAAAGCTCTAGTTTTAATCAACCCAGATTTCACTAAAGATTTTATTATCTTTTCTTTTTCATTTGAACATACTATTGCTACTATGCTATTATAGAAAAACAAGGACAAACATGAACAACCAATAGATTTCTTTAGCAAAGCTCTGAGAGATGCTTCTTTAAAATACAATATCATGGAAAAACATGCATTTTCTCTAGTTAAAGCAATAAAAGATTTCAGGGTTTACATTTTACATTCTCATATCATTGCTTATGTGCCTAATGTAATTGTCAAAGATATTCTCACACAAAATGGACCTGATGGGAAGATATGAAAATGGATAGCTGTGATTCTAGAATATGATATAGAAATCAAGCCCACCAAGTTGATCAAAGGACAGGAATTAGCCAAATTGATGGCTGAATAAAATTTCAATGCATTAGATATCAACATGGTATTTTCTTTGGACGATCTTGAGGAATTGGTGACTCCACCAATAGATGAGTCATATCTAAATTCCCTCTGGTATGCAGATCTTTTATATGTTCTGTTCAATTTGAATGTTCCTCTTGGATTATCCAAAACGAAGGCTAGATTTCTTAAATTAAAAGCTGTCAAATTTTGCATTGTTGATAATACATTGTATTGGAAAGATGTTGGAGGTGTCTTACTCAGATGTTTGTTAAAATATGAGGCTAGCAAATTTATGCGGGAATTTCATGATGGTGACTGTGGAGGTCATATTTATTGGAATAAAGCTACTAATCAAATCCTTAGAGCAGATTATTATTGGCGTACACTTTTTGCAGACATCCATAATATGGTGACTACTTGCCATAAATTCCAAATCTTTGAAGGGAAGAGAAAATTACTACCTTCTCCCCTAAAACCTATCTCTATTGAAATCCCTTTCCAACAATGGAGATTGGATTTCATTGGTGAAATTAATTCTCCTCTATCTGCCCAACACAAATGGGTCCTAACAGCCACATACTACTTCACCAAATGGATAGAAGCCACCCCTTCCAAAGTTGCTACTGATTCTATTATTATAAAATTCCTTGAAACCAATATACTTTCCAGATTTGGCTGTCCTAAGAAACTAATCACTGAGAATGTTGTAGCTTTCAAATAAAAAAAGATGGTGGATTTCTATCATAAGTACCATATTTCTTTGGGTCATTCAACAGCTTATTACCCTCAAGGTAATGGGTTGGATGAATCTTCCAGAAAGAGTGAGATTAAGCATATGTTCAAGAAATATTAGATGTGTGTATTGTCTAATCAATTTAACGTCTTAAATTGCTCTACATAAATTATCAATCCAGGTATCGTAAACTGATGAAGTGTGGTGCACCATATGTGCTTAGTTAACCTTTTTTCTTACTTTGTTGTTTATAGTTTTTATCTTGATTTGGGGTTGTGTTCTTGTTGATCTCCTAAAGTGTCTAATGCAAATGGAAATCCTATTCTAAGGTTTTAAGAATGCTTTTAAAGGACAAGTATGGATGTAGATTTCAAGACAAGGTTTATGTCCCTTATGTTAACTTCCAAAACTTAGCACTTCAAAAGATCTCAAAACATGCTATTGATAAAATTAATACTTGAAAAAGAATGTAAATATGCGGCTACTTAATTCAAACAAAAGATGAAATACTGATCATGAAATCACTGTCTCAGTTGCCCATCTAATTACAAAAATAAAATCTAAACTATTGCACTCAAACAAAAAAATTGCAGACTAGCGAAAGCAAGATCAATGTACTTCACTTATAATCCAATAGCTCGCCAAGTAGATTTTCCAGGTTAAGCCATGTCTCTGAAGATAACGTCAAATAACATGAAGAATTGATATCTAAATTACCTACTTGTAGAATGAAACTAAAATCAAATCACTTCACTTATAGTCTGATAGCTCGCCAAGTAGCTTTTCGGGGTTAAGCCATGGCTCTGGAGATAACGTCAATAACATGAATAACCTGATATCTAATTGCAAAAATGAAAGTAAAATCAAATCACTTCACTCATAATCTGATAGCTCGCCAAGTAGCTTTTCGGGGTTAAGCCATGGCTCTAAAGATAACGTCAAATGTCATGAAGGACTTGATATCTAATTGTAGAAATGAAAGTAAAATCAAATTACTTCACTCATAATCTGATAGCTCGCCAAGTAGCTTTTTAGGGTTAAGCCATGGCTCTGGAGATAGCGTCAAATGTCATGAAGAATTTGATATCTAAAATAACTAACAACAACAAATAAATAAGACTGAAATCAAAGCATAACTGAAATTGAAAAGCTAAAAAAAAACAAATTCAAAAGAGAGGCCAATCTCATGTCACTATTTGATGCAAAAACATGTAAATAAAAACTAATCTACAATCAACCGGTTGAACACACTTGCATGAATTAAAATTGAATGAATGGAAAACCTAAACTATCAAACTTGAAAGCAATAAAATGACATACATGAATGAAATCAAAGCAAAATTACAAAATAAAATCTACTTTACCTTACATTCTAATGTGCTCCATGACATCTACTTCACATCTCCTTCCATGTTGAGAACAGCAAAGCTTTATTCAAATTCTTCAAAATTACAAAGTACAACAAAGCTCTCCAAAGCTTTCTAAAGCCATCAAGGAAGAACTACAAACTCCAAGATAAAAAACTAAAAAGCCAAGGTAAGCCAAGACTAACAAGCTAAGACTAACAAATGAAGGAGAGAGATCTCCTATTTATACAAAAAGATGAGAAGTCATCTCATTGATGAGAGTCCATGAATCTCTCCCTCTACCTCTAGAGTCCTAATCAAAATAGGAACTGATAAGACACATGTCTTCTTTGAGTTTCAATACAATTAGGAGATGTGACACATGTCCTCATGATCCCATGATTCATTCCACTCAAATTCAAATTTGGCCTTAGAGTGCCACATAAGGGTCTTTTAGAAACCTCCTTTTGACATACACATGTCAACAATCTCAACCCACTTGTTAGGTATAAGCATATGCACATTATTTTCTAATTTTTAACCACAAATTCACTTAAAAAGGCTTATAATTAATAAAATTTGGACAAACATAAATGTGGTCCAATGATAATGAAAGTGGGATGAATGTAGTGACATAGTAGTGAAATGGAGGTGATATAATGGACATAATAGTGAAAGTGTAATGGAAATTAATGAAATTTTCAAGACCCAACATACCCCCCAACTGAAGTTATTGCATGTCCTCATGCAATATATATTACATTAACTCTTTTGATCCTTGAGCTTTGGCTTAACTTTGCATGATATCATTTGATAAATTCATATTTTTGCAAAGTGTTTTACTTGAATTGCAACATGGTTGGTTCTTATGTTACAACCAATTTTTTGTTGTTGTTGCTTTCTATTTTCATCTTTGAACTTTGCATAATGATATTTTGATTATTGTTGCAAAGTATATCTTTATTGGATTTCATGATGGTTGGTTCTTGTGGGAAAACTATGATTTTGTTTGTATCCAATTTATCCTTTAAGCACTTTTTAAAAGCCATTGTATGCTCATAATAACAATGTAATAGTTAATATATTTGGAAGTATGTGGGCTCCTGAATATGATATGGACATGGAAAGATATGAATATGAATGTATTCCCCCCCCCAAACTAATGGTATTGGAAATTTTATGAAATGAGGAAGAGAAACATTTTTCCAACAATTATCATTCTAGCTTTTTATGGAATTCTAAGGTCAAAAGTTAGAAAATGACTTACCTTAACTTACCTTTTGGAATGGATGAGTTGTATGTGTGGTGGCTGCAAAATTCTGATCATATTCTTCTTCAAGTGGTTGAACAAGAAAAGTCATGGATAAAGAGTCAATATGACTTTTTATTGCTTCTACTAAAACTTGTTGAATCTGCTCCAAAATGCTGAAAATAATAGTCTTCATGTCTTCAAAAATCATTGGCACAATTCCTATTATGTGAAAAGATGTTCTGATGTCGAACATAGCAGGAAATTGTTGACTTAGTGACCATTAATGGATGCCACTAGTCAACACGAGAACTCTCACCATTGATGACAATGAGAGTCAAGATACCCAAACACATCTTGCTAGGTACGAATAGTTTTGCCAATGTCGAGTCACCTAGAAGATCTGATGAACAAGGGACATTAATTTATTCCCATTGTTTGTCAGTATGAGGAATTGCTATTAAGGCATGCAAGCCTCAAGGTTTTTTTACAAAGAACTTAGACTCAAAGGACTATGGACTCAATAATTTGCATTGAATCAGGGCTTATTTGTGAAATGAAAATGACAGGAAATGAAAGATGAAAATGGAAGATGGCAATGGAGAGCAGAAATGGCAATGGGCAATAAACATGCGAATGAGCCTCTTGCTATTATTTGTGGATTATGAATGGACAAAAAGAGATGGAAAGTGTATGTGAATGTAAATGAAAAATATGAAGTGAAATGAGGTGAATGGTTTATTATGAGGTATGGATGTGATGGAGACAATAGTATCTGAAAGTCTTTCAAGTGTTTGGATCTAATTTTGCATTAGCATATTTCCTCTTTGTTGCTGATCATCCTCTTATGAAACAAATTGGTCTCTTAGAGAGACACCATTCTCTTGTAGTCATTTGTCCTTCCTCCTAAAAGCTGCAAAAAAACTAATACTTCTTCTGTAATGGAATGTAAGATTATCAAATGAGATAGGTGATCAATCTCTCTAGTTATGATATTTACACACAAAACTAAGAATTTTTATTAATGAAACAAGTTCTCAAAGGAAAAATCAAAAGAATTTATACCTGCTTTGGAATTGGTGCCCCAAGTTGAATGCTGCTTCTTTTCAGCAATTTATTTCATTATTTACCATTTCAAACTCTAATGATGGATTTCTCATTGTGTAGATCTTGTTGAGATCTTTCCAATGATACTTGAATCATCAAAATCTGATTTTGTATGAGAAAGATAGGATGATTTGAACAATGAGGTTTTTTTGGCTGCGAAATTAGAGAACAACTGCGGAATTGGACTTTAGCTGCGGAATGTGCACAGTTTCTATAGCTAAAAATCTTGAATAAAAATTTAGCAATTCATCAGTCCAAAATTAATCAATACCTTAAGAAAAGGAGCAAATAACTTATTCATTTCATTGATTCAAAATTATTATTTTTTCTTGACATGCAGTGACTTAGTGTGGCGACTTAGTGATAACACACAACTTGACTTCCCTTTGACCGGGGTCTTTTTCATCAAGTTGGATCAAATGAATACGACACCATCCATGTATTGACATTTTCCCAACTACCCATGTGGTTTGTTTTGTCTCTTGACACTTATAACCTATAGAAGTATGAAAATGGCTGCAAAATTGCCAGTTAGCTGTAGAATCAGGCTGCATTCCATAGCTAAAAGACAACCAACCATCAATTTTGATTATTTTTTTTTGTATGTACGTAGGATTATTCTGCAGATTAACTACTACAACACTCGAACTTGTTTTGGATTTGACAATTCTCAAGAAACCATTTCCCAAAATTTCATAGTTGCTAAATGAGATAGCCATGGTCTTCTACATTTCCTTTAATAAAGTTTAGTTGTTTTTGGTTTAGGCATGCATATACTGAGCCATAGCTCATGTTTAAGACAAATTCCAGGAATATTAGATGACGATTCTGAAAAATAACAACACTAACTACCTGCATGGGATTCATTGCACTCTGTGGCATACGTAAGGTAGTCAACTCCCATAAGATCACACCAAATCTAAAACTCCAGAACATGGAAATAAAGAGAAGAGTTGTGTGATTTTTGGATACATATAATCAGCCGTAACTGAAGTATGATTGAATGCCAAGAAGCTCCATGCCATGTCTATCAATCGGCTGCGAGGAGTCGTATCCAATCGGTTCATGTAATGGAGTTAATCACTAAACAGAGCCGTATTTAATTGGGATTGTTGTTAACAGGTGTTAATGAGTTATAGACGAGTGGCAATAAAAGGCGGGAGATGTGGTGGAGTAAATTCCAACACATAATCAAATTAGAATTCCCCTTTCCAAGCAGTCGAATTAAATCAATCAGCTTGTTCATCAATTAAAATCCGTTTTTCTCTTCACGCTGCAAGCAAAAAGAGGCTTTAGAGAACCGAGAAATTCTCTCAAACCGCCATGAATTTCTTAAAACTATTTCCAGGTTATCTAATTGACCCTATTGGCAAAAAAACCCATGTTTTATTTTTTCCAAATTCGCCTCCTTTTGGTCAGATCGTGCATTCAAAGTTTGACGTTTTTCTCTATTTTGCGTTTTTTGTGAATTAACATTTTTACTGTTCTGCATTTTTATGAATTGTTGCATTCGGCTATAAGATCGATCTCAGAGGGGGGAAAATTGTTTTCAGATGTAATCACAGTGTACGACCCAGTGAATTTCGGTGATATAGCCTCCATGGATTGGGCAGGTTGTGCCAATTCTTGTGCCGCTCATAGTAAAGCGCCAAGCATCCTACGAGAACAAAAATTGTTGAAGGAAAACTATAGATCCTTGGTTTCTTCAGCCTGGACCCATTTTTTTTATGATAGTGATTCAACCAGACGTCCCAAGCTATTCTCAAGGAAATGGAGTTTAAAATCAGATCTGAATACAAGTAGAATGTCCTTGGCATATTCTTTGTGCAAGACACTGTTACTCTGAAGTCTTTGATGGTTCAAAGACAAGAATTGTTGACAAAGGAAGAGGTGATGTGGCGCTTAAATCTGGATCGCTAAAGCTGACAGCAATACAAGATATTTTCACAAGTTTGCTACATATTGAATGAATCTGAACACAATCTGGAAAGTTGTCAATCAAGAGGGTATTTTAGTCAAGTCTTTCAAAGAAAACGCGAAGGCTGGGAGAATTCATTGTATTTGTAACAATTTTTTTTTTTTTGAAAGAACCAACTAGATGCTCCATTTAGGAGATGCTCAAGCTTATCCAGTGAAGCCTAGGAAACAAAGGATGAGCTCAAGAAAATTTTGGAAAGCAACAAAGGCTTCAAGGTAAATGTGACTGAGGTCTTAAGCTGGTTTTTTTTATCAATCTGGGCTGGGTGACTACGATAGAATCCATGTCGGGACAATTCCGGAGATGCCCATGTGGTCAGTTTCTTCATTGGATTCTTGTAACCTGCTAAACCTTGAAATTAGCTGCGGAATCAGGCTACATTTCGCAACTAAGTTGCAAAATATTATTAAAATAGGATACAGTGTTTTGAGGACCACTACAGACCATAACCAATCAATCTTGGACAATTGAACCTATCAAAGCAGTTGGGTTTCATTTTTTTTTAATTTCTTTTTATTTTATTTTGTTTTATTTATTTATTTATTTTTATTGAATCAATTGAAATGATGAAGTTTATTTTGTCTCCTTTTTTTTTTCTTCTTCTTCTTCCTTTTTTTTTTTTACATAACAATTCTTTTTTTGATCCTCCAGATCACAAAAAGTGCAAGAGGAGAGCATACTCAAGAAATTATTAATTTTTTTTTATAACAATCATTTTTCTGATCCTCCAAATCACATAAAGTGCAGAAGGAGAGCATACTCAAGAATTATTAATTTTTTTTTAGATGTAAAAAATAAGGTCTCCTAATTACACTTCCCCAGCAACGGTGCCAAAATGTCTAGTCAATTTAACGTCTTAAATTGCTCTACATAAATTATCAATCCAAGTATCGTAAACTGATGAAGTGTGGTGCACCATGTGTGCTTAGTTAACCTTTTTTCTTACTTCGTTGTTTTAAAGTTTTTATCTTGTTTATGAGTTTTGTTCTTGTTGATCTCCTAAAGTGTCTAATGCAAATGGAAATCCTATTCTAAGGTTTTAAGAATACTTTTAAAGGTCAAGTATGGGTGTAGATTTCAAGACAAGGTTTATTTCCTTTATGTTAACTTCCAAAACTTAGCACTTCAAAAGATATCAAAACATGCTATTGATAAAATTAATACTTGAACAGGAATGTAAATATGCAGCTACTTAAATCAAACAAAATATGAAACACTGATCATGAAATCACTGTCTCTACTGCCCATCTAATTACAGAAATAAAATCTAAACTATTGCAGTCAAACAAACCAAAAATTGCAGACTAACGAAAGCAAGATCAATTTACTTCACTTATAATCCGATAGCTCGCCAAGTAGCTTTTCCAGGTTAAGCCATGGATCTGGAGATAATGTCAAATAACATGAAGAATTGATATCTAAATTACCTACTTGCAGAATGAAAGTAAAATCAAATCACTTCACTTATAGTCCGATAGCTCGCCAAGTAGCTTTTCGGGGTTAGGCCATGGCTCTAGAGATAACATCAATAACATGAAGAACTTGATATCTAATTGCAAAAATGAAAGTAAAATCAAATCACTTCACTCATAATCCGATAGCTCACCGAGTAGCTTTTCGGGGTTAAGCCATGGCTCTGGAGATAACGTCAAATGTCATGAAGGATGTTAGGCCCCTATATTACTAGTGTAACCCCTTATTGTTATTAGTACATCCCACTTATTATATTGATGTACCCATGTAGTGCCCATATTGTTACTATTGTGCCCCATAGAAGCCCACTATTTTTATTATTGTGCCCTTACATTATTATTGTTATGTCGGCTCTGATTAGGTTATGACCCCTTAGACTCCTATATATAGAAAGGAGGTATTTTCATTTGTATCATCCAAGAATTGTTCATTTATGTAATGTAAAGGAGGTTGCCCCCTCGAAGAGGCTGAATTCTATGGCATTGATCTATCTTTTCTATCTTTTCTTGAGCTGGTTTCATAAAATTTGGTATCAGAGCTTTGGATTCTAGGGTTTCGCTGCTCCAAACAGGTCATTGTGGCATTTTCTCTATAACTTTTTTCTGTGACATTTCAGAAGTCGCAAAAAAACCCCATTTGAGAAGAAATCATGTTGAACCTTGGATCCAAATTTCAGAGCTTTTCGCGTGATATTTGTGGAGATATGATCTGAGGAAGTTGGTCTTTTTGCAGACTCTTGAATTACATTCAAAACAGGTGACCTGGGGAAAATAGTCATAACTTTCTCTCTGGGGATCGGATTGAAATTTCATAAAAAGGTACAGAAAGAAGATGGATTCTAGTTTCTTGTATGCATTTTTCAGATCCAAAGGTCGAAAACGTGACTCGTGGCACGTCGTACAATTTCGCTCTACTGAACTAGTCTATAATCAAGTCACTGTGGGAGATTTCGCATAACTCTTCCTTGGAGAATCCAAATTGGGTCAGAATTATGGCATTGGAAAGAGGACACAGAGGGCTACTGCAGGCCACAATTTCAGAACTTAAAGATATAAAAGTACAGAGTTACAGTCGTTTCAAGATCGAGCTCCTAAAATCAAGAAAAAGTGAGATGAGGAAGTTTGCTGGCAAGGATGCGGTAAATTGGATACTACAAATGGAGAAATACTTCGATCTACATGAGGTGCAACTATTACAAAAGGTATGTATTGCATCTTCATATTTAGAACCGGATCAATTTTTATGGTATGAAGGGCTTTGGTCTCGTAAAAAACTTGTTACGTGGTCAATTTTCACAGAGGAAATGATAGCACATTATGAGGATACAAAGAGCAACATCTTCTTTAGAGCAACACCACAACAATTGGAAATAGTAAAAGGGCTTTGTGACATAGTGGAAAGCAAAATTATGGAAACCAGGAAGCATACCCCTCACAACTATAAAGATGGAAGTGTCGTTTCTCCTAGCCTTCCACAACCTACAAGGGTTACACCACAACAATTTTAAGAAAAAAAGAGAAAAAGGGCTTTGTTACAATTGTGATAGCAAATGCATTAAAGGTCATAAGTGTGCTGAGAAGAAATTATTTTACATAGAATATGAAGAGGAGGAAGAAAAGGATCAAGAAACATCAAAAGAAGAAGATGTTAACACCCAGGTTGTTCCCTTTGACTCCCAAGGGAATACGGCCGGGGTAACCACTAACCAATCTTTGGATCACAGTTCCTAGCCAAACTGTAATAAGAGAGGGCTCTCTCTTTATAATTTGTCTCTGTTTTTGATGGTGTTTTTAGGCTAGCTATTATGTTCAGGTTTTGTTTTTTGTTTTGGTTGAAGGACTTCTTTCAGGGCTTAAGGTGTAGTGTTTAGAGAATAGTATATCATTAGGCAATGGAGTCTAGAGTTGTGAAATGCTTTGAAATGCAGGAGTGATGATGTTCAAACTGCAGGGCCTATTGTGTATCTCAAACAAACAAATTTAAACTTAAGTGGTGATGCATGGTCAGTCAACAGAAAGCAATTAAGAATTCTCTATTGAGTTGGTGATGTGAAAGTAAAACATGTTGCACAGGAGCAAACTTGAACTCCTGAAACAAAGGTCACTGTGAAAGATATATTCTGAAAGTGCAGCAATTAAGAATTACACTTATCAAAATTATAGCTGAAGAAAACATTCATTAACAACACAGATTGAAGTCAGGGTATTGCATGAATAAGTCCTGAAGGTTATTCTTTTTCTTTGTTGTCAAACACTTAGAAATTAGAAACATATATGGATTTTAATAGATCAAAAATACATAACAAAGAGAGTTACAGAAACTTATTGTATTGTGAAATACACAGGAATCCAGCAGTTTTCAACAGACACCAGAACGCATTCAACACTTCAGAAATCCGAGAAATTCCATCACTTTCTTTATTAAACTCTGAAAGGATTACAGCATAAGAACTTCTTCAGGAGAAATCAACAACAACCCCTCAAGCTTATGCGAGGGGCAAATATATACAAAACGTATTACAAAATATCTGAGTGCTAAGTTATCTCAGAATTGAATATCTTCACCAACTTTTCAAGATATTTAGATCAGAAAGTTATTACATCATTGAATACAAATAAATGCATCTTTATGCTTTTCAGAAGATATTTTGGCCTTTGGAGGCCACTGAGTCGGTTGGAGTGATCTGCATAAATGCTGTGAAATGCGCTTTTGGAGCTGCTCTGTTGTAGCTTCTCGGCCTGGACACCTGTAGCTTCCTACTTTTGCTTCGTTGGCCGAAATTTCTGCTGAGTTGGCTCAGCTTTAATCTTTAATGCATGCTGATTTTATTAAACTGTGCTGTGCATGAAAATTCATATTTTTATGAACAAAATTTGGTGAATGGCTCATTGTTTACAAAATCATTTGTATTGCCTTGGTCCACCAGTCCTGTGTAGGTAATTGATGCCTGAGGATTGCATCCATAGTCTCCTCCGCCTTTGTATACTTATAAAAATTTGGAGCTACTGCAAACAAGTGTTCGATTTCATTCATTATAAAAAATAAACTTTCCACTTTGTTGTAGAGAGTCTGTCCTGTAGCTGGCCCTGTTTCTTCTGAGGTGTTGGGCTTCTCATTGATCCGACTTGTGGCAAATGCATTCACCCTTTTGGCATACTGTTCATCTGTGAATAGTCTCCCTGATCTGTTCAGTAAGCTAGGAAGCCCTCTGTTTTGTAGCACCTGAAACTTCTCCATGAACCTGTTCACCTCAGTCTGCATGTCTTGGGTTCTTCTCTCTAATGTCTGCACTAGATTTCTCAGAGTAAGAACCCTCTTGATCAATTGAATGGTCTTAGTCCTGTTGGGAATTCCCATGGTAGCTAACTGAGAACTTGTCTTATGATTAAGCACATTAATCATTCTGGTGGAAACTTCAGGCATATTGCTCAGGGCATTCCTTGATCTGTGAATCTCAGCCTGTGCCTTTGGAATGAGCTCTAGCTGCTCATGGATGGTTTCAATATACGGCCATTGGTCAGTAATAGACTGGCCAATATTAGCCCACAACACTGTTCTAAGCTCAGCCACAATTTTATCTAACTTGAGCTCATTTTCCAGCTCTTTGATCTTATCTTTGAGGGCTTTTACTTCCCTGCCCTTTTCTGCCACAACCTGCTTTGATTTGTCATATCTATCATTGACTTTGGCCAATTTCTCCCTGGTCTCATTTAATTCTGTCATTTGAGCTTCCAGGGCTTGAATCTCAGTCCTTAGCTTTTGCATATCCAAGCTTTGGGCCTGTTCTGTTGTTGGTGGTGCTGAAGTAGAAGGTGCTGCTTGATCAGTCTGCTGAGGAGGAGGAGTAGTAATGGGAGCAGTTTCCTCAAGATTAATGATTTGAGGAGGAGGCTGAGAGGTTTGGCCTTCTTCTCTTTGTTTCAAGGTTGCCTGTAATGCTGCCTGTGCAGCCTCTGATTCTCCCAGCTTTTCTTGTGTCTAGATAAGCTGCTTATAGAGAGTCACCAGCAGAGTTGTGGCATCTTTATCATGCCTTTGTTGAACTACCTCATCTGTTTGTGGGTGAATCGTGGCTGGGAGTTTGATCTTTCTTCTTAGAGCTACCATATCAGCATCCCTTAATTTCAATATTTCCTGTATTCCCTTGATATCTTTGGGATCATGCCCAATCTCAATAATTATATCCTCTAAGGACCTTATTCTGTTGTCCTTTGCCTGGGATGATGCTCTCTCCAACTCTAGCTGAGAGGCTGTATTGTTAAGGCTACTTTGTAGCCTGTAGTTGTCCAATGTTTGGTCCGCCAGGGAAGCATAGACCATCTCACCTGTCTGCTTGTGCAATTCAATTTTATCCATTGGGTGAATGTCCTTGGCAAGGACCTCAAGATTGGTCCTTATATAATCTGCATGAGATTGGGGCTGTGCTACAGCTGGTAAGAAATGGCTCATGATCATCTTGCCTTCACTGACATCAAAAGCAGACATTAAGCGCTGCTGGTTGGTGGGAGCCATTTTCAACAGATGGTTATATAGCTGTATTTTTATCGGCTCACTCCTCTTCTTAATTTCAATGAACTGTTGCTTAATGCTCAGTTCTCCCTCTCTCTGCTGGCTAGAGGAGCTGACTTCTCCTCCTATTGTTCTGTCTTGTTCCTGCTGAAAGGAACTGGCGGATGCTTCTCTGCTTGGTGGGCCCATGCCTAATGCCTGCCTTATTGTGATATCCTCCTAAGAAAAATCATTCAATCTTTGCCTTTTTTCTCCCTGATTTATAGAAGATGTTAGGGGAGTCTCTCTGTCTCTCTTTCTGCTTACATCCTCCTTTTGTGGAGTTTGGAGGATTGATGCATCAACTGATGTTTCTTGCCTTGGAGGCACAGTTTGCTGTGGCTGTTGCTCAGTGGATTTTGGGGCTTCCACTATTTGTTCTGGCTGCACAGGCTGTTCCTGCCTTTGTTCTTCCTGTTGTTGCTATTCTTCTTGCTGCTGCACTTCTCCCTGCTGCTCCATCTCTTTATCTATTTGTTCTTGAGTCATAGGAGGTAGCTGTTCCTCCTCCACATGCTTTTCTTTGTCTTTGCTGGATGCTTGCTGAGTTTTCATGGCCGCTTGCTGATGTGTTGTTGAAGATGAGGCAGCTTCTCCAAGTTGCCTTTGGTATGAGGAAGAGACCTGTTCACAAGTTTCCAAGTCAGCCTCCTTTTGTAGATTTCTAGCTTCATTCTCTAGCATCTGCTCTTTAGTAATTGGCTCTTCTAGAGTGCCTTCTTTCCAGCTCAAGGCATTAGCATACTTCTCAATATGAGGCAACTTCAGATGTGAATATGTGCCTAATTTGTGTTTTATTCTCCTGAGGGAAATAAAGTGATTACGGCCATAGGGTAACCATCTGAAGCTGGTTTGAAATCTGAGGCCCTCTAGGATTCTATCTGCCTCCCTCCATCCCTCTTCTCTTTTGTTATATAAGAAAGGACCTAGCTGGCTCCTTACCTTTAGTTGCACCTTCTTGTTTTTACTTTGGAAATGGATGTAGTCAGCATTTCCAAACTGTCTGAAGTATTCTAGGGCAAAGAGCCTCATGGGGACATACCTTGGAAGCCTAAAAGGGTCCAATTCACAACCATAAATTCTGATTACTGTGTGGTGTTGGTAGAAGTACCAATCACCAATGCTGTAGGCTTTAGAGAGGTGGAGGACTCTTTGCATCTCATCAGTTAGCCTTGGAGGAGGTACACCATATAGCAAGGTCATTGCTAGGAAAATGAACAAGTCTATGAACTCACAGTATGTGTATGGTGAGAGAGAAGCACAATGAAAAACTGAAGACCAAAAGACAACTGATCTTGGAATTCCCTGGGCATTTAGTTTCTTGAGGGGAACAGGGAAGCTGTCTGGTTGATAGAACAAGAACAGATCGTAGATGTATGAGGTGAATCTGAACACTCTTTCCCTTGGTAGATTCATTAGCTTCTCATGAATCTTTTCTGCAATATAGGTAGCATAGTCATAGTGTACAGCAGGATGCATTCCCGGGGAAAATATGGACAGCATTGCCATTATGGTGTCATCAACATCTTCAATTCCTTTATACCCCAGGGCATAACTAATCAAGTCCACTAGCATTCTGCCCAATTCATTCAGGTACTCATATCCAATAGGAGGAGTTCTTACAGTTTCAGAACCTGAATCTACAAACAACTGGTTGATCTTGACAATCTGGGCATGTGACAAATTAGTTCCCTTCTTTACTAAATCCAGCATAGACAGGGGTGTCAATGGTCTTGCAGTGTGGAAGTGGAGCATCTCATTAATGGTTTCTGGAGTGATGTAGAACAACCCTGAACCTGTAGGAGTAAGAACAGCTCTTTGGCAGGGATCATAGCATTCCTGGCACTTGTGGATCAAGTCTGGAAGGGGATTGACTTGAGGGAGGTTGTAAATGGGCAAATTTGAATCCCAAATCCCTAAAATATCAGCCCCACTAAGGTGCTGGGCTTTTATTTGATTGATCATATGAATATTATACTTGGAGCCCATTGGAAACCAATCTAACATTTGATAATCCAGGTCCCCCAGGGGTTTCCAATTTATCTCTTTTTGAGGGGCATTTAGAGGCTGGATGTTTAGAGCTATTGGTGTCTCCATGGCTACTGAGGCTCTTGATTTGTATGTAAACCGGTTCCACTTGAACAGAACGACACAGAGGAGTGTTTCTTTGCAAGTGAGGTGAAATATAAGAAACAGAAGGCAAATTGAGTAAAACAGCAATTGAAATACTGTTTAAAGGACTGATAAAACACTAGCAGGACTGAGCAAAGTGTTTTCTGTGGTGAATTTGGTCAGTTAAGGTTCCTAGTTCACGACTGCGCGAACTAGCTGTGAATTTCAACTCAATTTGGCAAATGCGGCCCTGCAGGAGTTTAATGGCTTCACTGGCTGGATATAAGTGCAGGTCACTGGGTGTTTAACGGTGAAAACAGAGTTTTACAGTCTGTTAACAGTTTATTTGTGGTATTATGGATAAAACCAGGCTTATGGGATGATTTTGAAGAATACCTGGTGAATTCGTCGGCAAGAGTTGCGAATGCAGGTGCAATGGAGGCTCTGGCGGTCTCGGAATCGACTTTAATAGGCTGGTGCTGGTTTGGACGTGAGAAACATGCAGAAATAGCAGTAGTGTCTTTTGCCAAAAGTAGAAAAAACATGAGATTTTGGCCTAAAAATGGATTTTTGGCAATATTGGCGCGTTTTTGGGATGACATCAGCGTGACGTCATCGGGTGGGGTCGGAGTCGGATGATGTCAGCATGACGTCACCAGGTGATGTGGCAGGTCCTGGTTGGTCCACGGATATGCTGAAGTGGCGGACATGTCAGTGAAGGGACGGACGAATGAGGTGATGCGACGGCGGGGTGGCAGCGACGTGGCTCTGACGTGGGCATGACATGGGACCAGCGAAACCAGGTGGTAAGTGAAACAGCGGTAACGGTTTTCTCGGACTGCCTACAATATGGCCCCGGTTTTGTCAGAGGCCGACCCGAGAAGCTGTGAGGGCGACGCGTGGCAGAGGCCTGACGTCACCCTCTGACAGTTTCTCGGGTGCTAAACGTCGGACCTCTGGCCCAACCCGATATGGATAATAGCCGTCCGATCAAAGTTGCCCGATCGGACGGTTGACGGGTTGACGATGTGATCGACCGATACGGCCGCGGGCGGGGGATTAAATATTATTTGTTTTGGAATTTGTGCCCGGCGGAAAACATTAGGATATGGTGTTTTACAATGTTTTTCAATGTATTTTGGAAATATAACAATGCGGGCGGGTACTTTGGTTAAGCGGCAAAAGGTGGGTTTTTGGGTTATTTCACAATTTCAAAGGGGTTTATGGGTAGGAGGGGGTTTTTATAAGGTTTTTCTTTACAAACGAAGGTTTAATGGGCCAAATGGATTCAGAAGAGGGGAGGGGGTTAGACTTAGGTTCAACAAAGTGACCAGATGCCATTTTGATCCCTGACAGAAGACATATGGCTATAATGCCAAGGGGAGGGATATTTATACAATGTTTGGGGGTTTATACACCATGGTGTTAATAATACTAGGGAAAGGGGTAATATAGGGGAGTTATATAATAGAGTTAGGGTTAATGTGGATGAAAAGGAGTGGATGAGGGGGAGATACCACTAAGTTTATTTGAAAATAACTTAGCTTAAGGAGTAGATCAAAATGAAAAGAGTTTTTAGACAAGAAATGTGGCTTCTAATAGAACTAAGAACCACAAAGACCACCAATTCTTTCATGAATATCAACTGATGAGGGGATATTAGTAATGAATGGGAAAGGGGATAAGTGGGAAGTTAGACATGCTTCTTTGCTTGCTGCAACCTGATAGAGAAGAAGACTTCTCCATCCATTGACTTTGCTTTGTGAAATAGGTTAACACACCTTCAAATTGAAGGAATGACACTTCTGCAACCCCAACTGCCTACCCATCTACTTGCCTAGCATTTTTTGTTTCTTCTTGGAGGGTGCACTTGGACTTGCAGACCCTTATCTGCCTTTTCTTTTCTTTGGCCTTTTCTTTTGTTTTTCTATCTACTTCTACCCTTATTGCTTCCAAGGTCCCAGATTAAGCTGTTGGGAGCCTTTTCTTCTCTACCTAAACTACTTGCCTGCCAAGATTAAACAGTTTGGACAGACTTCTTTCTCTATTCTACAACTGAAAATTCAAAACATGGCATGGTCCAGATTGAGCTGTTGGGCCATCCATCGAAATTGAGTGCTCATCAAGCAATAAGCACAGATTGTATTCTCTTGGAAATATGTGATCTTTGCATCATCAAAGCAGAGCATATTTGGACCTTTTCAATGCCAATCATGAAATATGAAACCTATTGGTATAGGTAGCTAACAGTGGCTCCACATGGGGATGGTTTTTCTTTTGAAAGACCAAGAACAGCAGGTCAGATTGCCTTGGCCCCTTGACTGTCTTTAACAAAATCTTGAAGTTTGCTGCTTTGAAAAGCCAAAATTGTGTGCTTCCCTTCTTGGTAGACCTCTGAACCTATTTGCATTTTGCTGATAGTTAATAAACTTGGAAAACTGCATTTTTACATGTTGACAGAAGATAATATATACATCTGGATATGTACAAGGGAAAATTCAGGCTGCACTTATGGGTGATATTCAAAATAGTGCTTCAGCATCCTGCCATTCACAGGACCTTCATCCAAATCAGTTTCATTAAGACTTTTAAGGAAATAAGTGTTGTTTCCTTGTACAGCTTGGACAACAAATGGTCCTCTCCAAAGGGAATCAAATTTTCCATGTTTTCCCTTATCCTCTCTTCTTGAATCCCACTTGAGGACTTTGTCACCAATGTTGAAATCTTCTGCCTTAGTTCTTCTATCAAATGCCTTCTTTAATTTTTCTTGTAAAACTTGAACTCTGCTGAAAACTTGGTCTCTAGTTTGCTGTAAACATATGATTTGATTGATTCTTCTATGCATATCATTTGGTTCAGCTTGGCTTTCTTGAAGAAGTTTCATAACAGGTACCCCTAGTGATGAGGGAAATTTGGCTTCCAATCCATAAACCAACTCATATGGGCTGGTCCCAATTGATCTCTTGGTTGTTAGTCTATCTGCCCATAGAGCATTGACAAGCTTCTTATGCCAATTCTTTTTGTTCTCTTCTAGTACTTTCTTTATGATGTTTACCAGGCTTTTGTTTGATGACTCAGCAACGCCATTACCTTGGGGATAGTATGCAGTAGAATGGCCTAAGGTAATATGAAATTTGTGGTAGAAATTCACCATTTTCTTGGATCTGAAAGCAGCAGCATTGTCTGTTATTATTTTGTCAGGGCATCCAAATCTAGCCAATATGTTGTTCTCCAAGAACTGAATGATAGTGGAATCATTTGCTTGTCTGCATGGAACAACTTCAATCCACTTAGTGAAGTAGTCTGTGGCTGTTAAAATCCATCTATGTTGGCCTGAAGATGAGGGATGAATTTCCCCAATGAAATCCAAGCCCCATTGTTGAAAAGGTCCCTCTGTTGCAATAGGCCTCAAAGGAAGTGGCAGCAACTGTCTCTTTCCCTCAAACACTTGACATTTATGACATGAGGTAGTGAATTTCTTGACATCAGAGAACATGGTGGGCCAGTAGTAACCAGCCCTTAGTATTTTATCCACAGTGGACTTCCAGTACAAGTGTCCACCACAGTCACCTGCATGAAATTCCTTTATGATATTGTCAGTTTCATTCTCAATTAGGCAGTTTAGCAATATTCCTTCATGGTTTTTCCACAATAGATTCCCATCCATAACACAGAATTTAGAAGCTTTCATTTTTAAGAACCTACATTTAGTTCTGGACAATCCTGGGGGAGCACATAGGTTTTGCAATACATAACATATATCAGAGTACCAAGAGGATTGTTCAAAGGCTACATTGATCTTTGGAGTCGCCAACTCCGGTTCACTGTCCAGCTGGTTGATGTCTAAGGCTTGGAAATTTGCTTCTGTCATTAGTTTGGCCAAACCTTGCCCTTTTATTAGTTTTGTAGGTTTTATTTCAATATCAAATTCCAAGATGTTTGCAATCCACTTTCCTCTTCTGCCCTCTAAATTTTCTTGGGTGAGAATGTCTTTGACAATAGGACTTGGTACATAAGCTATAACATGTGAATAAAGGATGTAAATCCTAAAGTCCTTAATGGCCTTAACCAAAGCATAAGCTTGCTTTTCCATGATTTGATATTTTAAAGGTGCATCTCTAAGAGCTCTGCTAAAGAAAGCAATTGGTTTCTCATTTCCTTGGTCATCTTTCTGTAACAAAACAACAACAATAGTATGCTGGGAGGCAAAAGAGAAAATGATAAATTCTCTGTCAAACTGAGGATTGGTCAACACTGGGGTTTGGGTAAGGGCCAATTTTATACCTTCAAAGGCTTGATTGGCTTCGACAGTCCATTTGACTTTTGAATCTTTCTTTAGCATGTTATTTAACAATCTGATTAGTTCTGCTAAGTTTGGGATAAACCTTCTCAAGAAATTGATTTTTCCCAAGAATCCTTGCAACTCTTTGACATTTCTTGGGTGGGGTATTTGTAGGATAGCCTGTATCCTATCTGGGTCAATTCTAATGCCATCTTTAGAAATGATGTGGCCCAATAGTTTACCTTCCTCTAAACCAAACAGGGATTTCTTGGGATTCAAGGAAATTCCATATTTCCTGCATTTTAGGAAGATCTGTCTCAAATGTTTTATATGTTCTTGGTCTGATTTTGAGAAAGGTGTAAGATCATCCAAGTAAATGACTAAAAAGTCATGAATCTCCTTGGCAAAAGCAATATCCATTGCTCTCTGAAATGTTGCCCCTGCATTTTTCAATCCAAAAGGCATCTTTACATATTTGAAAGTTCCCCATGGGGTTGTGAATGTTGTTTTGTCTTGATCATCAGGGTGCACCAGGATTTGATTGAAGCCTAAAAATCCATCCAGTAATGAGATACTTGAGGCCCCTACCACTCTTTGGAGAATGTGATCCATCTTGGGTAAGGGATAGTTGTCTTTGAGGGATACTTGGTTCAGATTTCTTAGATCCACACATAGCCTTATTTCACCAGTTTTCTTTCTTGTAGGGACTAAGTTTGAGATCCACTCAAAGAATCTGATTGGTGCTATAATGCCAGCTTTGAACATTTTCTGTACCTCTTGTTCCATTGCTGGGAGGAGCATTGGATTGATTCTCCTCAGTTTTTGTTTAAAGGGTTTTTGATCAGGCTTGAGAGGGATAGTATGCTGGATAACAGAGGTATCATAGGATTTTAGGTCCTCATAACTCCATGCAAAGACATCCTGGAACTCTTTAAAGAGGTCAATGTATTTAGGCTTTTGATCAGGAGGTAAAGATGCAGACAATTTAATTATTTTGGGTTTGTCAATTGTACCTATGTTGCATTCTTCAATGGCTGCATTTAAGGGCTGCATTTTTGGTTTTCTGGGAATATCATTTGAATCAAAGATGTCCTCTAGTGGAGTTAGGCCTGTTGGTAGAAAATTGTCTTTCAGCTCTATGATGTCAGTTTCAGCATTGGCCACTTCCTCACAATTGATTGATTGAATTTGCTGAATGCTGTCCTTGTTGAAAATAGTTGGTTTTAGCATTTGCTTTGCTGTTCTAGGTGATATTGGGTGAGTAATCTTTTGAAACTGTATTTGTGATGGACTTGCTCTATCAAGTATTTGTGATTGACTTGCTGTATCAAGTATTTGTGATTGACTTGCTGTATCAGTGTCAATATTTAATCCTGCAAATTCTTGTTGCAGAGTTAAAAAATGGTTTATTTGCTTGTCATCCTCAAAGACTTGCCAATCATTAACATTGTTTGGAATGGAGGGTCTGTGTTTTACCTCAGCTGTAAAACAATGATGGGGCTCCAAAGGCAGCTTGCATGTACTTGCAAATGTGGCTAAACTATGAGCATGCAGATTGTGGGTTCTAGGAATTTTAGTGATTTGGAATTCAGAGAAAAAGTTTAGTACCTCAGCAACAGCAGACCTATAAGTCCTTAGTCTTTTGTCATTGGTGACAAAATTTCCCTTCACTTGTTGGATAACTAAATCTGAATCACCCATGATTGAAACCCTGGCAGCTTGTAAGAACTTTACTAACTTGAGGCCTAGTAAAAGAGCTTCATATTCTGCCATATTATTAGTACATCTGAAGTTCAATCTATAGGCTCTGCCTTCTGCATGACTATTTTCTTTGTTGTGTACCCAAACTCCAGCTCCTGCCCCTAACTTGTTGACTGAGCCATCAAATTCAAGGAACCATAGAATATCTTGTTGTGAAGGAGATTTAACAATCTTCTCATGGGCTGGAAAAGTAAGTTGAAGTTGTGGTTTTTTATCTGGCTTGTCTTCTAGGACAGTTTCATCATTTGATTGGGTATGCTTGGTATTTGGAACAGCAGCAGTGTCTAGCATTTGATTGACTGTTGTTTCATGGGTGGTAATTCTTTCAGTAAATTCTTCCTCCTGTATGAGTATCTTGGTTTCAACCTCACCTTTTGAGGGAGTTGTGCTGTCATTGAAGAGAATGTATGAGTCTATGTCTGAATGGATAGCATATATGGGAAAGTTTTGAGGCTTTTCTTCACTGCTGACCATGTATTTCATGAGTGTTTCTCTGTATAGTCTTTTTGGTTGCCCAAAAACAGAGATGGTGGCATATGACATGTCTAATTGTAGGGAGCCTTGGAGTTTAGTTCCCCATGATCTTGATAACAGCATCCCATACTTAGGTGGGATATCAGCAACTACCACATCCATTAGGATTTTTTTGTTTGGGTATTGAACCAGAGACACACATAAATCTTTTATGAGATCCAGACACTTGACTTGGCTGGAGTCAAAGGAAAATAGGTCCTTGTATGGTCTTGTTATATCTAGATTCAATCTCTCCATGACTGCTTTTGGCATGAGATTGTGAGAGGCACCTGAGTCAAACATTGCATTATGTAAAATTTTATCATGAATATGTAAGCTGACATAGAAAGGTAACACCCCTGTGACTACCGTTTTTCCATCCACTTCTGGGCCGAACAGTAATTCTGGGGTGTCATCCAGCACATTGACATCATCTTTGTTACTAGTGAGTTGAAGGGACTTCTTGATCTGTAGTTTATAGATGTCATGCTTGGCTAGCTCTGAGAGAGGGATTGCTATTTTTAGTTTGCCAATTTCAGTTTCTAGGTCAAAGGGTTTTTCAGATTGGGTCTTGGGGTTATGGATAACAGTCCTTTCCTTGTTCATTAAATCTTCTTCTTGATTTTTGTCTTGACTTTGGGACTTGCCTCTTTTACTCATCTCTTGGGGAGTAACATTTAAATTAGGTTGAGAGGGTGAAGTGGCCACAGGCTGCTGTTTTAAGGACAGTGGTTCAGTGATCTCTTCAATAATAACTTCTTCTGCAGGTGGATTTGTTTTGTCATTAGGCTCTGTCACTATGACTCTTTTAGGCTGTTGATTATCCTTTATCTTTTCAGGTTGATTTACGTTCACAGTTCTGCTCCTTAGCTTGTATTGTTTATGGACTTCATAGACAACAGTGTCATAGCCTTGTTTAAAGTCAAAGGATTCACCTGATTTAGTTTGGAACAGTTTGATTTCATCATCCTCATGATCTTCTTGTGTTAAGAAAACTTGACTTTCACCATCTAGACCCATTAAATTAATCTCAGGATCTTCATTGGGCTCTGTTGATGTGGAAGTTTCTGCATAATTTTCTTGGAAAGGGGGTCTTATGTCTTGGTCAGCACTGGCCTTGCCAACATTTGGGTTTTGAGTTCTCCTAAAATTTGGATTCCTAGGAGGGTTGTTTTGTGGTGCTTCCCATGATGATTTTCTCTCAACCGATTCCACTCTATCACCTAATCTCTTCATTCCAGTGAGTATTGCATCCAGCTTTTGATCAAAGGTAGAAGGTTCCTCTTTGAAAACAATTCTCTTTTCCAACCTTGCTCTGTTTCTTTTGGAAATTAGGTTAGCTTCCACTGTGACAGCAACCCTTTGAGCCTCTGCAAGGGATTGAGGATCTCTTTCCTTCAACTGATAGGCCATGTCAGGGTGAAAACCATCAGGGAATTTGTACAAAGCTAGATCAGGAGGGGGTCTTAAATTTTGTGGGATTGCGTTATATACATTGTTAAATCTTGCACAATACTCCAAAACAGTCTCTTGGGGACCTCTTTTGATAGTGTCATATTCCCCAAGTATGTGCAGAGGATCCTTCTTCTTCTCCCATCTGCTAGTAAAGGCTTGATAAAGCTCATCAGGAGTAGTGATGGAATTTGCATTCAGAGATCTAAACCAAGTTCTTACATCCCCAGTTAGGCTTTGAACAAACATCCTCATTCTCACACTATCATCATCTATTTCATAAGTCTCAAAATGGTCCTGCATCCTTTTGGCATGCTGGACAGCTGTCAGAGGGCCATTGGAGTCAAAATATGAGATTTTGGTTTGGTAATCTTGAGGTAGAGCTGCCGCATTAGCTGGTATCTGCAAGGGTGCATATCTGTTAGCCATATTTACAGGGTTTAGAGGATTAACAGGGGCAGCTGGGATAATAGGAACAGTGGGTACCACAGGGATAATAGGTAAGGGTGAACCTAGAGTGTTGGTCAAGGGGATATGTGCAGTGGATGAAGATGTGAGAGGAGGACTTTGAGATGTGGATGGTGAACTAGGGGAACTAGGGGTAGACCGGAAAAGGACCTTGCATGGAGTAGAGATAAGGCTGGGATGATCTGAATCTGAGGTCAAATCAGCAGGCTGCTCCTGCCTTTGCAGCCTCCTAATGTTTCTAGGGATAGTATTTGGGTTATCAACAATGATGGGTGGATTAGGGTCAGGATTTGCCCTAGTATGCCGTGGATTTTTCTTGGGAGCCAGCTTCTAACTGTTTTTTAGGATTTTATAGGAAGTTTTTATATCTGCAAGGACTGGATAAAGATTTTGAAATGGCTATATATATTTCAAAGCTGAGATGAAGACTCACTGAAAAAGCTCTTCCCTAAAACTGTCAATGTGACACAGAAACAGTTTTGAAGGCCTCCTGACTGATTTCAGGCTTGATTTGCAGCTTTGAGAGATGTATAGAAATTGGAAAATCCTAAGAAGTCCCCAGTGGAGTCGCCAATTATGTTAACACCCAGGTTGTTCCCTATGACTCCCAAGGGAATACGGCCGGGGTAACCACTAACCAATCTTTGGATCACAGTTCCTAGCCAAACTGTAATCAGAGAGGGCTCTCTCTTTATAATTTGTCTCTGTTTTTGATGGTGTTTTTAGGCTAGCTATTATGTTCAGGTTTTGTTTTTTGTTTTGGTTGAAGGACTTCTTTCAAGGCTTAAGGTGTAGTGTTCAGAGAATAGTATATCATTGGGCAATGGAGTCTAGAGTTGTGAAATGCTTTGAAATGTAGGAGTGATGCTGTTCAAACTGCAGGGCCTATTGTGTATCTCAAACAAACAAATTTAAACTTAAGTGGTGATGCATGGTCAGTCAACAGAAAGCAATTAAGAATTCTCTATTGAGTTGGTGATGTGAAAGTAAAACATGTTGCACAGGAGCAAACTTGAACTCCTGAAACAAAGGTCACTGTGAAAGATATATTCTGAAAGTGCAACAATTAAGAATTACACTTATCAAAATTATAGCTGAAGAAAACATTCATTAACAACACAGATTGAACTCAGGGTATTGCATGAATAAGTCCTGAAGGTTATTCTTTTTCTTTGTTGTCAAACACTTAGAAATTAGAAACATATATGGAATTTAATAGATCAAAAATACATAACAAAGAGAGTTACAGAAACTTATTGTATTGTGAAATACACAGGAATCCAGCAGTTTTCAACAGACACCAGAACGCATTGAACACTTCAGAAATCCGAGAAATTCCATCACTTTCTTTATTAAACTCTGAAAGGATTACAACATAAGAACTTCTTCAGGAGAAATCAACAACAACCCCTCAAGCTTATGCGAGGGGCAAATATATACAAAACGTATTACAAAATATCTGAGTGCTAAGTTATCTCAGAATTGAATATCTTCACCAACTTTTCAAGATATTTAGATCAGAAAGTTATTACATCATTGAATACAAATAAATGCATCTTTATGCTTGTCAGAAGATATTTTGGCCTATGGAGGCCACTGAGTCGGTTGGAGTGATCTGCATAAATGCTGTGAAATGCGCTTTTGGAGCTGCTTTGCTGTAGCTTCTCGGCCTGGACACCTGTAGCTTCCTACTTTTGCTTCGTTGGCCGAAATTTCTGCTGAGTTGGCTCAGCTTTAATCTTTAATGCATGCTGATTTTATTAAACTGTGCTGTGCATGACAATTCATATTTTTATGAACAAAATTTGGTGAATGGCTCATTGTTTACAAAATCATTTGTATTGCCTTGGTCCACCAGTCCTGTGTAGGTAATTGATGCCTGAGGATTGCATCCATAGTCTCCTCCGCCTTTGTATACTTATAAAAATTTGGAGCTACTACAAACAAGTGTTCGATTTCATTCATTATAAAAAATAAACTTTCCACTTTGTTGTAGAGAGTCTGTCCTGTAGCTGGCCCTGTTTCTTCTGAGGTGCTGGGCTTCTCATTGATCTGACTTGTGGCAAATGCATTCACCCTTTTGGCATACTGTTCATGTGTGAATAGTCTCCCTGAGCTGTTCAGTAAGCTAGGAAGCCATCTGTTTTGTAGCACCTGAAACTTCTCCATGAACCTTTTCACCTCAGTCTGCATTTCTTGGGTTCTTCTCTCTAATGTCTGCACTAGATTTCTCAGAGTAAGAACCCTCTTGATCAATTGAATGGTCTCAGTCCTGTTGGGAATTCCCATGGTAGCTAACTGAGAACTTGTCTTATGATTAAGCACATTAATCATTCTGGTGGCAACTTCAGGCATATTGCTCAGGGCATTCCTTGATCTGTGAATCTCAGCCTGTGCCTTTCGAATGAGCTCTAACTGCTCATGGATGGTTTCAATATACGGCCATTGGTCAGTAATAGACTGGCCAATATTAGCCCACAACACTGTTCTAAGCTCAGCCACAATTTTATCTAACTTGAGCTCATTTTCCAGCTCTTTGATCTTATCTTTGAGGGCTTTTACTTCCCTGCCCTTTTCTGCCACAGCCTGCTTTGATTTGTCATATCTATCATTGACTTTGGCCAATTTCTCCCTGGTCTCATTTAATTCTGTCATTTGAGCTTCCAGGGCTTGAATCTCAGTCCTTAGCTTTTGCATATCCAAGCTTTGGGCCTGTTCTGTTGTTGGTGGTGCTGAAGTAGAAGGTGCTGCTTGATCAGTCTGCTGAGGAGGAGGAGTAGTAATGGGAGCAGTTTCCTCAAGATTAATGATTTGAGGAGGAGGTTGAGAGGTCTGGCCTTCTTCTCTTTGTTTCAAGGTTTCCTGTAATGCTGCCTGTGCAGCCTCTGATTCTCCCAGCTTTTCTTGTGTCTGGATAAGCTGCTTATAGAGAGTCACCAGCAGAGCTGTGGCATCTTTATCATGCCTTTGTTGAGCTACCTCATCTGTTTGTGGGTGAATCGTGGCTAGGAGTTTGATCTTTCTTCTTAGAGCTGCCATATCAGCATCCCTTAATTTCAATATTTCCTGTATTCCCTTGATATCTTTGGGATCATGCCCAATCTCAATAATTATATCCTCTAAGGACCTTATTCTGTTGTCCTTTGCCTGGGATGATGCTCTCTCCAACTCTAGCTGAGAGGCTGTATTGTTAAGGCTACTTTGTAGCCTGTAGTTGTCCAATGTTTGGTCTGCCAGGGAAGCATAAACCATCTCACCTGTCTGCTTGTGCAATTCAATTTTATCCATTGGGTGAATGTCCTTGGCAAGGACCTCAAGATTGGTCCTTATATAATCTGCATGAGATTGGGGCTGTGCTACAGCTGGTAAGAAATGGCTCATGATCATCTTGCCTTCACTGACATCAAAAGCAGACATTAAGCGCTGCTGGTTGGTGGGAGCCATTTTCAACAGATGGTTATATAGCTGTATTTTTATCGGCTCACTCCTCTTCTTAATTTCAATGAACTGTTGCTTAATGCTCAGTTCTCCCTCTCTCTGCTGGCTAGAGGAGCTAACTTCTCCTCCTATTGTTATGTCTTGTTCCTGCCGAAAGGAACTGGCGGATGCTTCTCTGCTTGGTGGGCCCATGCCTAATGCCTGCCTTATTGTGATATCCTCCTAAGAAAAATCATTCAATCTTTGCCTTTTTTCTCCCTGATTTATAGAAGATGTTAGGGGAGTCTCTCTGTCTCTCTTTCTGCTTACATCCTCCTTTTGTGGAGTTTGGAGGATTGATGCATCAACTGATGTTTCTTGCCTTGGAGGCACAGTTTGCTGTGGCTGTTGCTCAGTGGATTTTGGGGCTTCCACTGTTTGTTCTGGCTGCACAGGTTGTTCCTGCCTTTGTTCTTCCTGTTGTTGCTGTTGTTGTTGTTCTTCTTGCTGCTGCACTTCTCCCTGCTGCTCCATCTCTTTATCTGTTTGTTCTTGAGTCATAGGCGGTAGTTGTTCCTCCTCCACATGCTTTTCTTTGTCTTTGCTGGATGCTTGCTGAGTTTTCATGGCCGCTTGCTGATGTGTTGTTGAAGATGAGGCAGTTTCTCCAAGTTTCCTTTGGTATGAGGAAGAGACCTGTTCACAAGTTTCCAAGTCAGCCTCCTTTTGTAGATTTCTAGCTTCATTCTCTAGCATCTGCTCTTTAGTAATTGGCTCTTCTAGAGTGCCTTCTTTCCAGCTCAAGGCATTAGCATACTTCTCAATATGAGGCAACTTCAGATGTGAATATGTGCCTAATTTGTGTTTTATTCTCCTGAGGGAAATAAAGTGATTACGGTCATAGGGTAACCATTTGAAGCTGGTTTGAAATCTGAGGCCCTCTAGGATTCTATCTGCCTCCCTCCATCCCTCTTCTCTTTTGTTATATAAGAAAGGACCTAGCTGGCTCCTTACCTTTAGTTGCACCTTCTTGTTTTTACTTTGGAAATGGATGTAGTCAGCATTTCCAAACTGTCTGAAGTATTCTAGGGCAAAGAGCCTCATGGGGACATACCTTGGAAGCCTAAAAGGGTCCAATTCACAACCATAAATTCTGATTACTGTGTGGTGTTGGTAGAAGTACCAATCACCAAGGCTGTAGGCTTTAGAGAGGTGGAGGACTCTTTGCATCTCATCAGTTAGCCTTGGAGGAGGTACACCATATAGCAAGGTCATTGCTGGGAAAATGAACAAGTCTATGAACTCACAGTATGTGTATGGTGAGAGAGAAGCACAATGAAAAACTGAAGACCAAAAGACAACTGATCTTGGAATTCCCTGGGCATTTAGTTTCTTGAGGGGAACAGGGAAGCTGTCTGGTTGATAGAACAAGAACAGATGGTAGATGTATGAGGTGAATCTGAACACTCTTTCCCTTGGTAGATTCATTAGCTGCTCATGAATCTTTTCTGCAATATAGGTAGCATAGTCATAGTGTACAGCAGGAGGCATTCCCGGGGAAAATATGGACATCATTGCCATTATGGTGTCATCAACATCTTCAATTCCTTTATACCCCAGGACATAACTGATCAAGTCCACTAGCATTCTGCCCAATTCATTCAGGTACTCATATCCAATAGGAGGAGTTCTTACAGTTTCAGAACCTGAATCTACAAACAACTGGTTGATCTTGACAATCTGGGCATGTGACAAATTAGTTCCCTTCTTTACTAAATCCAGCATAGACAGGGGTGTCAATGGTCTTGCAGTGTGGAAGTGGAGCATCTCATTAATGGTTTCTGGAGTGATGTAGAACAACACTGAACTTGTAGGAGTAAGAACAACTCTTTGGCAGGGATGATAGCATTCCTGGCACTTGTGGATCAAGTCTGGAAGGGGATTGACTCGAGGGAGGTTGTAAATGGGCAAATTTGAATCCCAAATCCCTAGAATATTAGCCCCACTAAGGTGCTGGGCTTTTATTTGATTGATCATATGAATATTATACTTGGAGCCCATTGGAAACCAATCTAACATTTGATAATCCAGGTCCCCCAGGGGTTTCCAATTTATCTCTTTTTGAGGGGCATTCAGAGGCTGGATGTTTAGAGCTATTGGTGTCTCCATGGCTACTGAGGCTCTTGATTTGTATGTAAACCGGTTCCACTTGAACAGAACGACACAGAGGAGTGTTTCTTTGCAAGGGAGGTGAAATATAAGAAACAGAAGGCAAATTGAGTAAAACAGCAATTGAAATACTGTTTAAAGGACTGATAAAACAGTAGCAGGACTGAGCAAAGTGTTTTCTGTGGTGAATTTGGTTAGTTAAGGTTCCTAGTTCACGACTGCGCGAACTAGCTGTGAATTTCAACTCAATTTGGCAAATGCGGCCCTGCAGGAGTTTAATGGCTTCACTGGCTGGATATAAGTGCAGGTCACTTGGTGTTTAACGGTGAAAACAGAGTTTTAAAGTCTGTTAACAGTTTATTTGCGGTATTATGGATAAAACCAGGCTTATGGGATGATTTTGAAGAATACCTTGTGAATTCGTCGGCAAGAGTTGCGAATGCAGGTGCAATGGAGGCTCTGGTGGTCTCGAAATCGACTTTAACAGGCTGTTGCTGGTTTGGACGTGAGCAGCATGCAGAAATAGCAGTAGTGTCTTTTGCCTAAAGTAGAAAAAACATGAGATTTTGGCCTAAAAATGGATTTTTGGCAATATTGGAGCGTTTTTCGGATGACGTCAGCGTGACATCATCGGGTGGGGTCGGAGTCGGATGACGTCAGCATGACGTCACCGGGTGATGTGGCAGGTCCTGGTTGGTCCACGGATATGTTGAAGTGGCGGACATGTCAGCGAAGGGACGGACGAATGAGGTGATGCGACGGCGGGGTGGCAGCGATGTGGCTCTGACGTGGACATGACATGGGACCAGCGAAACTAGGTGGTAAGTGAAACAACGGTAACGGTTTTCTCGGACCGCCTACAATACGACCCCGGTTTTGTCAGAGGCTGACCCGAGAAGCTGTGAGGGCGACGCGTGGAGGAGGCCTGACGTCACCCTCTTACAGTTTCTCGGGTGCTAAACGTCGGACCTCGGGCCCAACCCGATATGGATAATAGCCGTCCGATCAAAGTTGCCCGATCGGACGGTTGACGGGTTGACGATGTGATCGACCGATACGGCCGCGGGCGGGGGATTAAATATTATTTGTTTTGGAATTTGCGCCCGGCGGGAAGCATTAGGATATGGTGTTTTACAATGTTTTTCAATGTATTTTGGAAATATAACAATGCGGGCGGGTACTTTGGTTAAGCGGCAAAAGGTGGGTTTTTGGGTTATTTCACAATTTCAAAGGGGTTTATGGGTAGGAGGGGGTTTTTATAAGGTTTTTCTTTACAAAAGAAGGTTTAATGGGCCAAATGGATTCAGAAGAGGGGAGGGGGTTAGCCTTAGGTTCAACAAAGTGACCAGATGCCATTTTGATCCCTGACAGAAGACATATGGCTATAATGCCAAGGGGAGGGATATTTATACAATGTTTGGGGGTTTATACACCACGGTGTTAATAATACTAGGGAAAGGGGTAATATAGGGGAGTTATATAATAGAGTTAGGGTTAATGTGGATGAAAAGGAGTGGATGAGGGGGAGATACCACTAAGTTTATTTTGAAAATAACTTAGCTTAAGGAGTAGATCAAAATGAAAAGAGTTTTTAGACAAGCAATGTGGCTTCTAATAGAACTAAGAACCACAAAGACCACCAATTCTTTCATGAATATCAACTGATGAGGGGATATTAGTAATGAATTGGAAAGGGGATAAGTGGGAAGTTAGACATGCTTCTTTGCTTACTGCAACCTGATAGAGAAGAAGACTTCTCCATCCATTGACTTTGCTTTGTGAAATAGGTTAACACACCTTCAAATAGAAGGAATGACACTTCTGCAACCCCAACTGCCTACCCATCTACTTGCCTAGCATTTTTTGTTTCTTCTTGGAGGGTGCACTTGGACTTGCAGACCCTTATCTGCCTTTTCTTTTCTTTGGCCTTTTCTTTTGTTTTTCTATCTACTTCTACCCTTATTGCTTCCAAGGTCCCAGATTAGGCTGTTGGGAGCCTTTTCTTCTCTACCTAAACTACTTGTCTGCCAAGATTAAACAGTTTGGACAGACTTCTTTCTCTATTCTACAACTGAAAATTTAAAACATGGCATGGTCCAGATTGAGCTGTTGGGCCATCCATCGAAATTGAGTGCTCATCAAGCAATAAGCACAGATTGTATTCTCTTGGAAATATGTGATCTTTGCATCATCAAAGCAGAGCATATTTGGACCTTTTCAATGCCAATCATGAAATATGAAACCTATTGGTATAGGTAGCTAACAAAAGATATGCGCCAGGACCCCACCCCAGAGAAAGAAGAAATGAATCAGACGATATCTTGTAAAGCATTGGCAAGAATTACCACTTCTCAAACTCTCAAGATAGAAGGACATATCAAGAAGAAAAAGGTGCAATTAGTGAAAGATCACATCGAGAAAGAAGAAATGAATCCAACCATATCTTGTAATTCATTGGTCGAAATTACCACTCCTCAAACTATCAAGATAGAAGGACATATCAAGAAGTGAAAGATCACATCGAGCATCAAGAAATGAATCTGACCATATCTTGTAAAGGATTGGAAGAAATTACCACTCCTCAAACTCTAGAGATAGAAGGACATATCAAGAAGAAAAAGGTTCAAGCAGTGAAAGATCACATCGAGCATCAACAACAAGTTCTCCAACTTTTAAAGGATAACGCCACTTCAGTGCAAAATCAAATGAAACAACAGGTAGATCAACATTGTAGTGAAAATTTTTTTGATGTAGATGATTGGGTATTTTTACTGCTACATCTCAAGCAAGCTATTTATGAGAAGGAAATGTTAGCAATACTACATGCACTTAAAAAATGGCGACCTTACCGAATGGGAAGACTCTTCAAAGATGAGGATGTGGAAGCATTGTTTTGTGCTATTTCTATTATCCAACTAGATTGGATAAACGAAGCAAGAGATGAATGGAAGAAGGATGAAGAAGTATGGCCACTTATTCAAAAGTTGCAAAAGATCCCAATTCAAACAATATTGCCAGAAATTGAAGAGGAAGGAAAAATCATATTGGAACCTGGAGCAGTCACAGAAACCAGAACTCGACAGCTACAAAATCTATCAATTTCAGAGTATCTCATCAAGTGGAAGAACTTACCCGCTGAAGATTTCACATGGGAGGACAATAATTTTATACAGAAGCATCAAGAACTACTCAAGCGTTGAGGACAACGCTTTTTGAAGGAGAGAGGCATGTTAGGCCCCTATACTACTAGTGTAACCCCTTATTGTTATTAGTACAACCCACTTATTATATTGATGTACCCATGTAGTGCCCATATTGTTACTATTGTGCCCCATAGAAGCCCACTATTGTTATTATTGTGCCCTTAAATTATTATTGTCATGTCGGCTCTGATTAGGTTATGACCCCTTAGACTCCTATATATAGAAAGGAGGTCTTTTCATTTGTATCATCCAAGAATTGTTCATTTATGTAATGTAAAGGAGGTTTCCCCCTCGAAGAGGCTGAATTCTAAGGCGTTGATCTATCTTTTCTATCTTTTCTTGAGTTGGGTTCATAACAAAGGACTTGATATCTAATTGCAGAAATGAAAGTAAAATCAAATTACTTCACTCATAATCCGATAGCTTGCCAAGTAGATTTTTGGGGTTAAGCCATGGCTTTGGAGATAATGTCAAATGTCATGAAGAATTTGATATCTAAACTAACTAACAACAACAAATAAATAAGACTGAAATCAAAGCATAATTGAAATTGAAAAGCTAAAAGAAAAAAAAGTTAGCAGAGAGGCCAATCTCATGTCACTGTTTGATGCAAAAACATGTAAAGAAAAACTAATCTACAATCAACCGATTGAAAACACTTGCATGAATTAAAATTGCATGAATGGAAAACCTAAACTATCAAACTTGAAAGCAATAAAATGACATACATGAATGAAATCAAAGCAAAATTACAAAATAAAATCTACTTTACCTTACATTTTAATGTGCTCCATGACATCTTCTTCACATCTCCTTCCATGTTGAGAACATCAAAGTTTTATTCAAATTCTTCAAAGTTACAAAGTACAGCAAATATTTCCAAAGCTTTTTAAAGCCATCAAGGAAGAACTACAAATTCCAAACTAAAGAACTAAAAAGCCAAGCTAAGCCAAGACTAACAAGCTAAGACTAACAAATGAAGGAGAGAGATCTCCTATTTATACAAAAGGATGAGAAGCCATCTCATTAATGAGAGTCCATGAATCTCTCCCTCTACCTCTAGAGTCCTAATCAAAATAGGAACTGATAAGACACATGTCTTCTTAGAGTTTCAATACAATTAGGAGATGTGACACATATCCTCATGATCCCATGATTCTTTCCACTGAAATTCGAATTTGGCCTTAGAGTGCCACATAAGGGTCTTCTAGAAGCCTCCTTTTGACCTACACATGTCAACAATCTCAACCCACTTGTTAGGTATAAGCATATGCACATTATTTTCTAATTGTTAACCACAAATTCACTTAAAAAGGCTTAGAATTAATAAAGTTTGGAAAAACATAAATGTGGCCCAATGATAATAAAAGTGGGATGAATGTAGTGACATAGTAGTGAAATGGAGGTGATATAATGGACATAATAGTGAAAGTGTAATGGAAATGAATGACATTTTCAAGACCCAACATGTATCATTCAACCTAGATAAAGTGATTTATCTTCACCAATGGTGATGCATGACATATGTGTACATACTACAAACATCTCAACAAAATGACAATACAAATAAGTTTCCTATTCCTATCATTGATGAAATATTAGATGAATTGAATGGAGCAATTTTCTTTACTAAGTTGGATCTTAACTTTGGATATCATCAAATTAAAATGATCCACGAAGACATTCCCAAAACAACCTTTAGAACACATGAAGGTCATTATTAGCTTTTGGTTATTATCATTTGGACTTGGAAATGCATCTTCAACATTTCAAATCTTAATGAATTATATTTTCAAACCCTTTCTTAGAAAATTTGTGCTAGTACCTTTTGATGATATACTAATTTACAACAAATCTTAGGAGGAACATTTACAACATGTTGATAGGGTATTAAAACTATTAGAAGAGAAGCAACTATATGAAAATCCTTCCAAGTGTGCCTTCGGGGTTCAAGAAGAGGAATATTGGGTTATATTGTATCACATGATGGTGTCAAGGTGGGTCCTAACAAAATAAAAGTTATGGGGGAATGGTCAATCCATAATCCGTAAAGAAACTCAGAGGATTTTTAGGATTAATAGGTTATTACTACGAATTTGTCAATAATTATAGTAAAATAGAAGCACCTATAACAAAATTATGGAAGAATGAAACATTCTATTGGACTAAAGAAGCAACCAAAGCGTTTCAAGAACTTAGAGAGGCTATGTTTATGATTCCCATATTAGAGACACCTAACTTCACAAAAATATTCATTGCGGATTATGATGCCTCAGGGCATGGAATTGGTACATTTTTTATACAAGAAGTAACACTTCTTATCTTTCAAAATTTTGAACTTAAAGGAAAGAACATACTAAGAACCATCTATGAAAAAGAAATGTTGGTCATATAACATGTAGTTAAGAAATAACATCCTTACCTAATATGAAGACACTTCAAAGTAAAAATAGATTAGATAGTCTAAATTACTTCTTGGAGAAGAGTATATCTATAAAAGCAACAAAAATGGGTCACGAATATGTTGGGTTATGACTTTGAAATTATCTACAAAAAGGGAAAACAATTTTTTTTTGGAAGATGCAGTCTCAATCAAAGAGGAAGACACAAATGGTTTACTATGTGGTATTTCCATTCCATAATCTTACTAGATGGAAGAAGCAAGGATAAAATGGTAGAAATATGTGTATATATGCAAGATTATTCATCAACTATAGGAGGACTATGATGTAGTAGAAAAAACTTACATGGGAAAATTATTTGTTATAGTATCAAGATCACCTATTCTTATGTAATAATTCTCAACTCTAACACATCGTCCTTTTGAAATTACGCACGTCTCATATAGGAAGAATGGAAAGACTATTTGTTATGGTATCAAGATCACTTATGTAACAATTCTCAATTCAAACACAAGGTCCTATTGGAATTATACAGTTCTTTTATAGGAAGATATTCAGGGTTATTGAAGACATACAATAGGATCGAGATTTTTTTATTCGGGAAATCTTAAATTATATGTGAAAACATTTGTGGTAGAATGTGTGGTATGCCAAAAAAATAAAGGAGATACTATGAAGGCCCCAGGGCTTCTTCAGCCATTACCCAAACATTTGGAATGCATTTCAATTGATTATATTGCAAGTTTACCCAAATCTAAAGGAAAGAGTGTCATTATGGTAGTGGTAGATCTATTAACAAAGTGTGTCCACTTTTTATCTCATTCTCATCCTCTTAAAGCAAGTATTGTGGAAGAAGAATTCATGGAAAAATTTTGTAAGTTACATGGAATACCAAAGATTATTGTAAGTGACAAAGACCTAATTTTCACTTTAAAATTTTGGACTGAATTATTTTCTTGTTTGGGTACTCAATTGGGCCACAACTCATCTTACCATCCTCAAACTAATGGGAAAATTGAGATTGTGAATACATGTTTAGAAGGATATCTATATTGATTTGCATCTAATAAATATACATAATGACTCAAATGGTTTTTCTTTGAAGAATGGTGGTACAACGCATCCTTCCATACTTCATAAAAATGCCACCATTTATGGAACTTTGTGGATATCATCTTCCATCCGTCACATCACCCTTGAAAGGATTATAAGGGATCAAGGAGTAGAGGACCACATCCAAAACCAACAAGAGGTTCTCAACCTATTGCAGGACAACTTTATTATGGCACAAAATAAGATGAAACAAAAATTAGATCAACATCATAGTGAAAGGGCATTTGAAGTGAGGATTGGGTATTTTTGAGACTACAACCATATAACCAATGGTCGTCAAGAAATAAAGAAATAAAATAAATTAGCTCCAAGGTATTATGGCCCCTATAAGGTGTTATAGAGAAATGGAAGTATGACCTACAATATCGAGTTGCCTCCATCTTCACATGTACATCTAGTCCTCAATGTTTCTTGATTTAAGAAGGTAATCATTGATATGATCCTAGTTGAATCTATTCTTCTAGAGATTAATCAAGGAGGAAAAATAATACTATAACTAGAAACAATTTTGGAAACAAGGACTAAGCAGCTAAGAAATTGAGCAATATTGAGTACCTCATCAAATAGAAGAACCTACTTGTGGAATAAGTGACATGGGAAGATGCTTTGTTCATGTAGAAATGCCCACAGATAGTCAAGTGTTGAGGAAAACACTTCTTTGAAGGAAAGGGGCATGTTAAGTCATATATAAGCCCAATGTTAACTCAAAAACCCCTTCTTAATCCATAGATGTTGAATGCTTATATTTCTATTGTTATATTTTTAGTAGGATAGAGCCACTCAAGGTCCCATTTTATTATAAATATTAAGACTATGAATCCTTAGTGTGTGTGTGTGTGTGTGTATAAAGGATTCATAGTCTTAATATGATCAGATATTGTTTGTTCATTGTATTTATTGTAAAGGAGGTTTCCCCTTGAAGTAGATTGTAATTACTAGTTCCTTATCGTTTTTAAGGTGCAATTATCATAACTTTTAATCTTATGATTCTCCTTTTCAAGAATTTGATTCTTCCTTGAAAATTATGTATATAAAGGCATGAGTATAAGAGTACTTACTATTTTACATTTCTTGACCTTGGATGTTTTTTCCAGTTCTTGGGAAGTAGTGGTCTCTTCTAGTTCAAGAGTTGTAGCTTCTTCTTCTTCTTCATGGTATACCTCCCAATAATCAAATAACATATGCCATCATGTGGATATGTAGGTTTATAACACAAATGGTTTTAGCATTTCACATTACCTAATATAGTTATGGAATTATCATGTAAATTATCAAATAACAACTAGAATCTTGTGGATACTTATGTTTATAAAAAAAGTGATTTTAGCTTTTCACATTTACCTAATGAAATTGTAAAATTACCACACAAATGATCAAATAACAAATGACATCTTGTGGATACATATATTTATAAACAAATGATTAACATGATATTATAATATAGATTAAATGAATCTTCATGTGAACTTATGAAATGCATTGTCCTATAATTTGTGCATTATACCACTGGGATCTTAATTTTATACGAGAGAAAATGATGTTGATTATCTTATAATCAATGCATTATACCATCAACATATTAATTTTAAAAGATATAAAATGATGTTGATACATGTATATCAAGCACAATTACTAATATATTTGTATATATATTTATGTGTTATGAAAAAAAAAACAAAAAAACGTTCATTTTTGTTAGAAACACATATTTGGTCATTTTATCAAAACCAAATATAACACCATGTGGTAGTTGAGATGGAAGACATGAGTCACCCATAAAACGAAATAACACAAATTATTTATCCATGTATATCAATTCTTCTGTGAGGTTTGATGATAGGGAGAACAAACACACACCAAACACCAACGAAGGAAATGCAAAAATCCATGGGGCATAACTTTCCTTTCTCATCATTATATGAATTTTATAATGGATGGAGATATATCTAGAATTATGTTAGCATTGTGATATTCTAGAGATAACCAAGAAAAACTAATTATAAAAATTCTATTTATCCAAAATTAATTGGGACTCGCCTATGGGGCATAGAATATATGGTGATGGGGTGTACTATTAAGTCACTTTTTGAGGTGAAGGTCACCAATTCGAAACTATGTGGTGAAAAATACAGTCATGTTAAGGGTTGGTGTGGCCCAGGCTTGTTTTGATCCCTAGATGATTTTGACAGCTTAGATGCCCTTGGGTAAGGTTTCTCAAGCCACAAGTTAAGCCTGATGTAATCTATGGTGAACTCAGACCACTTGACCAAAAAAAAAAAATGGGATTCACATCTAAGTGTCCCACTAGAGTTCATATGCAACTAACAATTCACTCTATTTAATAGAGGATATTTCTATACTTTAACGCTCCCCCTTCATCTCCAGCATTACATTTACTAACAATGCCTAACTGTTGGGATGACAGGTGTGGGAGGTATTCTCATTAATCCTGAAGGAATCATCAAAGATAGATATGCTTGGGGACTTGGAAGGAAGAAAAACAACCAAGCTGAAGTTTATGGTTTATTTCTCGATCTAACATTGGCTCAAAAAAAGGGCATTCGAAAGCTCCAGGTCCTAGGGACTCAATGTTGATCATAAGGCATATGAATTATATCTCATCAACAAAAATTATGAACCTAAATAAAATTATAAATAGATCCCAAGGGTTGATCCCCTCCTTTGATTTCATGTCCTTTTTCATATCCTAATAGAGAATAATCAAGAAGTCGATAAGCAAGAAAACTAGGCTTTCTAGTTGAGTGAATAAAAAGGTATTGTGAACGAGGTTGAGGAAATGATATGCATCCCCTAATATTATTCACACGCTTCAATTATTGGTTTGAGGATGGAATCTTGGTCTCACCAAGAAGTTAGCAAGTATTATCACCTTAGATTATGCAAGGCTGGTTTCCTTTAGGTTCTTCTTCCCTCCCCTCTCTTTCCCTATCTTTTTGCACCCCCTCCCCCACCCCATTTCTCTCTTAACCCCTCCCTCCCCTATCCTCCACCATCCTTCTTCCTCTCATATTTCTTTACCTTTCATTTGTCTCACCCCTCCTCTTCTCCTCTCCGTTATGGCCCCCTTCCTCGATTCTTTCAAACTCTTGCTCCTTGGCCCTTGTCACATCATTCCATGCTTGACCTAACCTATCCATGTGTCTCTTGGAAAGGGATTTCTCTGTCTACTGCAGCAATGTGTCTGCATCCTTCCCCTTAGTAGTACAATTGTTCCATGTAGATCAGAAAGGGTGAGTATCCAACCCACACAGCTTGGATTCTTTTCAAAGGCTGACGCTCCTTCTCAGGCGAAGGTAAGTTAATAGGAAATTCAGAGAAACATTTATTTCCATTTATTAGAATTTCTCTAGTCACTCATGGGAGAAAGGCTTGGGTGAGGATGATGGACAAGTTGAAGAGCTGGAAACAATGGTTGATAGTAGGGAAATTAAGGAGGATCATTGGGATTACAGCTCCGTTAGTACCATTCCTTAGTACTACATCATCACCCAATCCTGCACATTCTATTCAAGGAATAATGATATTAAATGATTCTATGGTTTAAGGTTTATCTTTGCTCAGGTGGACTCTGTGAAGGCTTATAGACTAAATTTGGGGTCTCTGAGTATCAGTTTCTTATTCTGGGTCATAGCATTGGTATTCGAGGGGGTTTTCAAAGGAGTTAGCAATCACATAGGAAATTTGAGTGTTGAATTATAGTGGGTTTCTTGTTTGAGTGAAACTACTAGTCTGAAGGTTACTAGATTTCTAGTCTAGGAGGGGTTTATGGGGAAGAACCTCATGGATACTTTGGAGTTGGAGGTCGGTGGTCTCTTGGAATGGTGTGTCGTGGGTAATTTGGAGTCGAGGGTGTGCGACATTTCGAATCATGGAGTCTGTGGCATTGTGAAGTCGCACGTCGGTGATAGTATGAAGGCAAACATGAGTGTCCATAGAAATTATGCAGAGCATAGTTCCCTGTCTGGCACCTGGAGCCGTCGCGGGCCTAGGATTGGGGGCCAAGGGAGGGTAATTCTCTGGTCAACAGTAGCAACAAGAAGGCCTGTAACAAATGTGTGTAGGATCACTTGGAGATTTGGGAAGGTTTGGATGTTCTGAAGCGTTGCATCTATCAACAACAACTTGAGAATCTGACCATGAATGAGCGGGAATTGGAGAAGAAGGAGCGAATCCGCCAATTAGAAGGCGAGGTGGATGCGTTGTGCTAGAAAATCAAATAGTTGAAGCTCAAGATTGAGGAGAGCAATAAGAGTAATGAAGAAGAATCCTATGGACTAGATTTGAATAGGAGAAATTAAGAAGAATCCATTCGACTAGATATGAATAGTCCAACACCAATGGAAGTTTATTTTGTTCTTTATCTGGTTTTGCAAATGTTTTTGAATAACACACTTTAAATGTATATATTTACTTTTTTAGTTTTGTTGAATATATAGCCATAGGATACCAGAAATGAGAAATTTTTGTAAGAATCAAGGGGGGAAAATCTCATAGAATAAATGAGGAAGAATTGATGTATCAACAACCCTGAACGAACCTAAAATTACTATGTAAAATCTTGATTTTGCACACGAACGAGCGTGTTTTTAATATATAAAAAGACTACTCATTTTTGTTAGAAAACACAATGTCTAAGTGTCATCTCTGGAACTTAAAAACATTTCTTCCCAATGGCTTGGTTAATATAACTTCTAGTTGATCTTTAGATGCACAAAATTGAAGATATATATCCTCACAATTGAAAAGCTCATAAATGAAGTGATTTATGGTATCAATGTGTTTATATTTGCAGTGAAACACATGATTTTTGGAAAGTTCAATAGATGAATTAGTATCATAGAAAATAGGGGTTGTCTCCTTGTTATTTTCAAGATGAAGATCATTTATCAATCTTCTTAACTAAACTTCCTATCATGCTACTCCTATTGTTGCTACATACTCTACTCTTTTTTATGAAATCACAACAATGGGCCACTTCTTGGATGCCCGTGAAATTAATCTTGTACCTGCATGGAATGCATAATAGGAGGTACTCTTTCTATCATAAATACTTCTCACAAATTCACTATCTATGTAACAAACAAGATGGATATCCTTTGAATCAGTGTATAAATTTCCACACTATATTGTTCCTACAATATACCTACTATAAGGTGAATTGACTACTGTATTGTTGTCATCATTACTTATGTTTGTTCCTGGGATAGTTGTTTGTTTTTGGCTTGCATTCACTCATCTTGAATCTTGTCATAATATCCTTTGTATACTTTCTTTAACAAAATAGGATTCCTTTTTTAGACTATTCAAATTATATTCCAAGAAAATATTCATGTGCCCAAGAATGGTCATCTCAAATTCCTTCTCCATGGTTGTTCGAAAATATTCAAGCTACAAATTTCCTATGTAAATCATTTCATCAACATAAATACAAACAATTGAAATATTACCTTGTAGATGGTGGCAATCCCGAGGAGGGACACATAGCAGCGACCATTTAACTCTTTCATTTTTGAATTAAAGTCAATGGCAGGGTTTTTGGTATATGGTTTTAATGTGTTTTTGGCATTCTTCCTGCCCCTTTGTACTGGCCTTGGGCCTACAACCATGGGTTATCGCACTTGCTGAGGGTATTTGGAATTCATTCTTTCATTGCTATGGTTTGGTTTGGCTCTATGGGTGCTCAGTGCTTTCACCTGGTTCTTACGATGGTTGGTAAGTGTCGTGCCTTGCTTGTCCCGTATGGTGGTTTGTTGTGCTTCGCTTGCTCCCTGTGGTGGTTTGTTGGTGTCGGGCCTCTTCTCACTCTCTGTAGTGATTCACTTCTCTGGTTTTTGGAGGGTTTCAGGCCATTTTCCTCCTGCAAGTCTATTTGTCTCTATCATTTGGCTCATAGTTAGTCTCTGCTCTGTTTTGTGGTGATTTGTGTGTTTGATGTTGGGTCTGGTGATGATTAGGCTCTGCAAACATAGGTTCCCGCCTTGCTGCTACATAGGACAGCTCGACGAACTCACTCTAAGCTAGTCCTCTTGTTCCCATTGCAATTTCCCCTTTCGTTTTTGTGGCTCCAACGTTCTGGCTCCTTTGTGAGTAGGTAGAACCCTTTCATGGCACTTATGTTGGGAGAAACCCTTTGTTGCAGGTTTTGTCTCTCTTCCTCCATCGCGGAATCAGGCCTCCTCCAGGTAAAATCCTCACTCCTCTTTCGTTTTTCTATTCACTGTGTTTTTGTATCGTGGCCTTACCTAACTGCTGCCCTATTCTATGGTAGTGTGCAGGTCCTTCTAGGGGAAAGCTGCTCCACGGAATCATCCTTGGGACTGTTCACGGGCTTAGGGAAAACCTGGGTAGGGTCTTTTCGTGGCTATAACTTTCTCTTGCTTTCTTTGTTTCTTGTTCTGTCTGTAATCGGGTATAACCCTTGGGGATTCGGTTTCTCCGTGTATGTGTGTGGTCTCAAAGGTGTTCATGCCCTCATTGTTTGATTAGTGTTTAGCCTATGAACTATAATGTTTTTGGTTTGCATGGGTTTGGAACCCTCCACGATTTCTAGGGTTATAGATTTTGTACAGTGAACTGTTAAATGGAAAACGAAATGAAATGTACAGGAATGCTTGAATGCTGAATATAAAAGTACCTAGATTTTCTTTTTTTTGTTGAGGAAAAGGAAAAATGATTTGTATATGTTGGTTTACCTTTGTTCGGCTCCCAGTTTGAGGTGTTTTCTGTTACAAGATTCTTTTCAATGTTATTTAGATTCTTAATGTTTTGTTTCACTATCTTGCTTCCATTACGATGCTTGAAACACTTATACACAAGGGAAAAAAAACTATCCTACGTCCTTAATGACAGATTCTAGAATTGTTTGCTTTTATAGAGGTTCAAAACAATTGTAAATTACAAATTCTGAGCTCTCCCTTCTCTATGGATGGCAGCCCCGCAATGAGCTCTGGTTTTTCTTTTTCAATGCATTATTAGTAGTTTCTTTACAGTTGAGGAACTGTTCCTCAGTTACTTTTCAGTTGTCTAACAATTTCTTTAAACAAGTTCCTAACTAATCCTATCTTGATTTGCTTGCCTAATTTTAAAGAACAATGGCTGAGTCAGCCTTAATTTTAAATGAAACAAAATAAAATAGAAACTCAAAATGTTTTTCTCTCTATCCAGCAAAATGAAATAAAATAAAAACACTTCCCAGCTGTCACCTTTTCACTCGAATGCTCCTACATCAGGCTTCCGGGGTAAATTAAACTCATGGCTCCTGTCCATGAGCTCTTCAGTAGAGTACCCAACACTTTGAATCTTTCCAGCACCTAACCAAGAACTATCTTCAATAGGATGACCCTTCCACTTGACTAGGTACCGCAAATATTCTTTCCTTTGAGTCCGTATGGCCACCTGGGTGTCTAGGATCTGTTCGATCTCTAAAGGCTTTCCTAGGGGCATTGGTTTAATCCACGAATCATTCTCATTTTGGGTGTCCCGTGTTCATCTTTCCGAACTATCTTCTTCATTTGTCGCAATGTAGGGGTACAGATCTGCCCCATTGAAAATGGGTGAAATTCCTATACCTGGGGGTAACTGTAATTCATAAGAATTCGCAGAAAAATTCTGAAGAATCCTACAAGGCCCAAGTTTTTTCCATTTCAACTTGTTGTATTCACCTTTAGGAAACCTCTCCTTGCATAGGCATGCTAATACCAGGTCTCCTACATTGATTTTTACCTCCCGCCTTTTCAAATCTACTTTCTACCTGTATCTTTGGTTGTTGTCTTCTAATTTTAATTTCACCTATTCATGAAGATCGCTGATTGCCTTTGCAGAATCTTCACCGTCAGCACTCCTACGCTCCAACTCACCCAAATCCCGTAACTCATGTACTCCACATGGGTGCATTACGTATAGGATTTGGAAAGGACTATTGCCCATGCTTCTGTTGGGCGAATTGTTATACGAAAATTCCACTTGTGCAAGCACACGATCCCACTGTCGATATTTTTCTCCAACCAAACTCCTCAATAGACTTCCCAAAATTTAGTTTGGCTATCGGTCTACGAATGATAAGCTAAGCTGAATTTTAGTTTGGTGTGTAATTTTATCCATAAGGTCCACCAAAAATGTCCCTTAAACTCAACGTCTCGGTCCGAAATAATAGACTTCGACAAGCCATGTAATCTGACTATCTCTGTGAAGAACAAATGTGCTACATGTGTGGCATCACTGGTTTTCCTGCATGCAATAAAATGTGCCATTTTCCTGAAATTATCCACCACTACCATGATGGAATCGAATCCCTGTTGCGTCTTCGACAAACCTAAGACAAAGTCTAAACTAACTGAGTCCCATGGTCTGTCCTGAATAGGTAAGGGCGTACACAACCCTGTGTTCTGGCTGTGTCCCTTTGCAAGCTGACACACTTTGCATCTAGTCACAAACCTCTGTACATCTCTACGCATCTTCGACCAATAGTAAAAGTGGCTCAAAACTGATCCAAGGTCCTGTCTATGCCAAAATGCTCGGCTAAACCTCCATTATGCTTTTCTTGGATTAAGTTCTCTCTCATAGAACATTCCAAAATACACAACTTCCTTGCTTTGAACAACAACCCTTCTTGCATATTATAGTCCAGCCATGAACTATTATCTCTCAAAAATGGATTTTGGCAAGCTTCATAGGCTTCCTTAAAATCTGCGTCTACCTCGTACAAGTCCTTAAGATGTTCGAATCCTAATACTTGTATCAGACATTCTTGTAGGATCAAATTCCTCCTGCTTAATGCATCTGCCACTTTGTTGGCTTGACCACTGATGTGTTTCAACACAAATGTAAAACTCTGTAGATACTCCACCCACTTCGCATGTTTATGGTTCATCTTATGCTGCATAATATACCGTAACGCATAATTTCCTGAAAATAAGACAAATTCATTGGCTAACAGATAATGTCTCCAATGCTTTAGCGCTTGAACCACTACATATAATTCCTTGTCATAAGACATGTACTTCTGCCTGCTTTCATTTAGTTTCTCACTGAAATAGGCTTTTGCCTTGTCCTCTTGGCTGAGTACTGCACTAATGGCTATTCCACTAGCATCATAACAAACTTGAAAAAGTTTGTTAAAGTTTGGTAATCTCAAAATTGGCTTTTCAATAATTTTTCTTTTGAGCAGTTGAAAACTCTTCTCTGTCGTTTCTATCCAATGGAAAGGCTGATTTTCCTTCTTAATGGTGTCCACCATGGGTGCACAAATTCCACTAAAATTTTTAATAAATTTCCGATAAAAACTCACTAATCCATGAAAACTCCATACCTCAAACAAACTTTTGGGAGATGGCCAGCTAACTATGGGTGCAACCTTTTTCGGATCCATTTTTAGTTCATTCTCAGAAATCAAAAATCCAAAATAAATTAACTCTTTCTTGAAAAAAGAACATTTCTTCAAATTTATCAGTAATTTATTTTGTTGCAATTTTTCCAATACATCCCTCACGTGTCAAAAATGCTCTTCCTTCTTCTTGCTGAATATAAGTATATCATCCAGATATACAATCACAAATTTACCAATAAATTCCTTCGACATCTCATTCATCAAATGCATGAATGCGATAGGGGCATTGCTCAATCCAAATGGCATAACCATCCATTCGTATAAGCCTTCATTAGTCTTGAAATTTGTTTTCCACTCATCACCTTCTCGAATTCTGATTTGGTGGTAGCCGCTTTTTAGGTCTATCTTTGAAAAGTATGCTGCTCCACTCAAACAATCCATCATATCATCCATTCGAGGTAAAGGAAACCTATACCTGATAGTGATCATGTGAATGGCCTGGGAATCAGTGCACATTCGCTACTCACCTCCTTTCTTGGGAGCTAAAACCGTCAGAACTGCATAAGGGCTTAAACTCTCCCAAACCGGTCCTTTGTCCAACAACTCCTACACCTGCTTCCTAATTTCTTCATTATCCTTCGGACTCATCTGGTAAGCAGCCTTGTTTGGAAAAATGGCTCCAGGAATAAAATCAATATGGTGACTAATGCTTCTCTTTGGTGGTAATTTGTCCAGTAGATCATCTACCACAATATCACTAAATTATTGCAACATGTCCTGTATCTCTTTAGGTAAGTCAGTGACTTCAGTATGGATCAATAATGTTTTTGGCCTTCACACAACTGCATAGTTTACCTCATCATCCTCCATCTATTGCATAAACTCTTTTCCGCCTAATAGTAATGCTTTTGTCCCACTAGTTTCTGCAGCATCCTCTTCCTTCATGGGCACTAGCGTATGCTTTATCCCATCTTTAACAAACTTGTAACAATTTGTTTCCCCATCATGGATGACCTTCCTATCATACTATCATGGTCTACCTAGCAGAATATGGCACACGTCCATAGGCATAATATCGCAAGTCACCTTGTCCTTGTACTTGCCAATATGAAACTCTACTTCACACTACTCATCGACCAATAGTTGGTGACCTTTTTGCAACCAAGACACCCTATATGGAGTTGGGTGCTTCAACTTCTTCAAACCCAATTTCCCCACCATTTCAATAGCTACCAGATTATCAGTACTTCCACTGTCTATGATTAATTTATAGCATTTCCCATGCGACTTGCACACAATCCGTAACAATGTTTTTCTCTGTGTCTGATCAGCTACTTCCTTAGATAGTTTCAATAATACCTTGTTCAACACCGAGGCTTCCCCGGTTTCTGGCATATTTTCCACCTCCTATGGTGGTGCCTCCGCTTCATTGGGTTGAGCGACATATGCTCCCCTCTTCCCAGTTTGTTCATTTTCAGGACAGTCAAAGGACATGTGCCCCCACTTGTGACACAGATAGGCATTTCCTTTGCCTCTGCCATTACCTCTTCCTCACTGGTATGACCTTCCTCCTCTGGTGTTACCTTTCCTTTCAATGTGTCCCAAAGTCTTTGAACTACTGCCCTTTTCAATGATGTTGGCAATCCTACCTCTGCCAAAGGTCTGTCCCCAACCTCTGCCAAAACTACGTCCTCTTCTGGCATTCTATTTCCTAGCAATATTTTCCTCCACCTTCAAATTACTCTGATAAGCTTCCTCTATGGCCTTAGGGGAAATAATACTAATTTTGTCTAGGATCTCCATCTATAGATCATTTATGAACCTCGTTGTTTTCTCAAGGGTATCTTCAACATAACCAGCTCTCAGGTTTAATTTATAAAATTCTTCAGTATATATCTTTACAATCATCATTTTCTGCCTCAGGATCTGTACTTGTATATAAGGCAAATTTAATAATATTTAGGCAGAAATTTGCTCTTCATTCTAGCAATCATCCTGTCCCATTTTTTAATCAATGGTTTGTTCAATCTCCTCCTTTCTTCCCGTACACTGTCCCACCATAGTGTTGCATGTCCCTTCAACTTGGTGATAGCAAACCTAATCCTCTTGTCTTTGTTGATTTCTTCATATTCAAAATATTATCTAGTTCACTTATCCAATCTAACAATGCCACTATGGACAAACTGCAATCATAATTAGAGAGCTCCGGTCTTCGCTTGCTACTAGCCAACAAAAATGACCTCAATAGTTTAATCTCTAGTCCTTCGTCATCTGACCCATCTATCATGGTTGTATTTTCCTCCTCAATGTCATCCTCACCTTCCGGATCTCTACGCCTTCCTGCTTCCACTGCTACCAAATGTTTAGTTAAAATCTTAATTTCTTCTCATAACCCTTCATCTGCTACTCTTCTGATGGCTCTTCCTCAACCCCTTCTTCCTACCTCCATCTTTATTGAGAGAAAGGAACAACCTGCTCTGATACCAAAAATTGATGCCAATCCCGAGGAGGGACATGTAGCAGCGACCGTTTAACTCTTTCATTTTCGAATTAAAGTCAGTGGCAGGGTTTTTGGTATATGGTTTTAATGTGTTTTATGGCATTCTGCCCACCTCTTTGTACTGGCATTGGGCTTGCAACCACAGGTTATCACACTTGCTGAGGGTATTCGAAGTTCATTCTTTCGTTGCTATGATCTGGTTTGGCTCTATGGGTGCTCGGTGCTTTCGCCTGGTTCTTGTGATGGTTGGTAATTGTCGTGCCTTGCTTGTCCCATATGGTGGTTTTTTGTGCTTCGCTTGTTCCCTATGGTGGTTTGTTGGTACCGTGCCTCTGCTTACTCTCTGTAGTGATTCGCTTCTCTAGTTTTTAGAGGGTTTCAAGTCATTTTCTGCCTGCAAGTATACTTGTCTCTATCATTTGGCTCATACTTCGTCTCTGCTTTGTTTTGTGTTGATTTGTGTGTTTGATGTTGGGTCTGGTGATGATTCAGCTCTGCAAACACAGGTTCCCGCCTTGTTGCTGCACAGGACGGCTCGGCGAACTCGCTCTCAGGTAATCCTCTTGTTCTGGTTGCAATTTCCCTTTTCGTTTTTGTGGCTCTAACGTTCTGGCTCCTTGGTGAGTAAGAAAAACCCTCTCATGGCACTTCCACTGGGAGAAACCCTCTGTTGTGGGTCTCGGCTCTCTTCCTCTGTCATGGAATCAGACCTCCTCTAGGTAATATCCTCATTCCTCTTTCAATTTGCTATTCACTGTGTTTTGGTATCGTGGCCCTACCTAACTACTGCCCTGTTCTGTGGTGCTGTGCAGGTCCTTCCAGGGGAACACTGCTCCACGGCTTCATCCTTGGGACTGTTCGCAGGCTTAGGGAAAACTTGGGTAGGGTCTTTCCATGGCTGTAATTTTCTCTTGCTTGCTTTGTTGCTTGCTATCTGTAATTGGGTATAACCCTTGGGTTTTCAGTTCCTCCGTGTATGTGTGTGGTCTCAGAGGTGTTAATGCCCTCGTTGTTTGATTAGTATTTAGCCTATGAACTGTAATTTTTTTGGTTTGAATGGGTTTGGAACCCTCAACGATTTCCAGGGTTATAGATTTTGCACAGTGAACTGTTAAATGGAAAACGAAATGAAATGTACAGGAATTCTTGAATGCTGAATATAAAAGTACCTGGTTTTTTTTTGTTGAGGAAAAGGAAAAATGATTTGTAAATGTTGGTTTACCTTTGTCTGGCTCCTGGTTTGAGGTGCTTTCTATTACAATATTCTTGTCAATGCTATTCAGATTCTCAATGTATTGTTTCACTGTCTTGCTTCCATTATGATGCCTGAAACACTTATACACAAGGGAAAAAAAACTATCATGTTTCCTTAATGAAATATTTTAGAATTGTTTGCTTTTATAGAGGTTCAAAACAATTGTAAATTACAAATTTTGAGCTCTCTCTTCTCTCTGGATGGCAACCCCTCAATGAGCTCTAGTTTTTCTTTTTCAATGCATTATTAGCAGTTTCTTTACAGCTGAGGAACTGTTCGTCAATTACTTTTCAGTTGTCTAACAGTTTCTTTAAACAAGTTCCTAACTAATCCTATCTTGATTTTCTTGTCTAATTTTAAAGAACAATGGCTAAGTAAGCCTTAATTTTGAATGAAACAAAATAAAAAAAGAAACTCAAAATATTTTTCTCTCTGTCAAGAAAAATGAAATAAAATAAAAACATTTCCCAACTACCGCATTTTCACTTGGATGCTCTTGCATCAGGCTTCCGGGGTAAATTAAACTCATGGCTCCTATCCATGAGCTCTTCAATAGATTATCCGATGCTTTGAATCTGGCCAGCATCTAACCAAGAACTATCTTCAATAGGATGATCCTTCCACTTGACTAGGTACTGCAAATATTCTTTCCTTCGAGTCCGTCTAGCCACCTGGGTATCTAGGATCTGTTCGATCTCTAAAGGCTTTGCTGGGGGCATTTGTTTAATCCACGAATCATTCTCATTCTGGGTGTCCCATGTTCGTCTTTCTGAACTGTCTTCTTCATTTGTCACAATGTAGGGGTACAGATCTGCCACATTGAAAATGGGTGAAATTCCTATACCTGGGGGTAACTGCAATTCATAAGCATTCGCAGAAAACTTCTGAAGAATCCTACAAGGCCCAATTTTTTTCCATTTCAACTTGTTATATTCACCTTTAGGAAATATCTCATTGCGTAGGTCTACTAATACCAAGTCTCCTACAATGAATTGTACCTCCCGCCTTTTCAAATCCGCTTTTTGCTTGTATCTTTGGCTATTGTCTTGTAATTTTAATTTCACCGGTTCATGAAGATCGTTGATTGCCTTTGCGAAATATTCACCATCAACACTCCTGCACTCCAAATAACCCAAATCTCGTAACTCATGTATTCCACGTGGGTGCATTCCATATAGGATCTAGAAAGGACTACTGCCCATGCTTTTGTTGGGTGAATCGTTATAAGAAAATTCTACTTCTGCAAGCACACGATCCCACTGTCAAGATTTTTCTCCAACCAAACTCCTCAATATATTTCCCAGACTTTGGTTCACCACTTCGGTTTCGCCATCGGTTTGCGGATGATAAGCTGAGTGGAAGTTTAGTTTGGTGTCTAATTTTTTCCATAACGTCCGCCAAAAATTTCTCGTAAATTCAACGTATCGGTCTGAAATAATAGACTTCGGCAAGCCATGTAATCTGACTATCTCTGTGAAGAACAAATGTGCTACATGTGTGGCATCACTGGTTTTCCTACATGGAACAAAATGTGCCATTTTGGTGAAAAGATCCACCACCACCATGATGGAATCGAATCCCCGTCGTGTCTTCGATAGACCTAAGACAAAGTCTAAACTGACTGAGTCCCATGGTCTATTCAGAATAGGTAAGGGCATATACATCCTTGTGTTCTGGTTGTGTCGCTTTGCAAGCTGACACACTTTGCATCTAGTCACAAACCTCTGTACATCTCTATGCATCTTCGGCCAATAGTAAATGTGGCTCAACTAGTCCAAGGTCTTGTCTATGCCAAAATTCTCGGCTAAACCTCCATTAAGCTTTTCCTGGATTAATTTCTCTCTCATAGAACATTCTGGAATACACAACTACCCTCCTTTGAACAACAACCCTTCCTGCATATTATAGTCCAGCCATAAACTGTTATCTCTCAACAATGGATTTTGGCAAGCTTCATAAGCTTCCTTAAAATCTGCATCTACCTCATACAAGTCCTTAAGATGTTCGAATCCTAATACTTGTATCGTACTTTCCTGTAGGATCAAATTCCTCCTTCTTAATGCATCTGCCACTTTGTTGGCTTGACTGCTGATTTGTTTCAACACAAATGTAAAACTATGCAGGTACTCCACCTACTTCACATATTTATGGTTTAGCTTATGCTGCTACATAATATAGTGTAACGTAGAATTGCCTGAAAATAAGACAAATTCATTGGCCAACAGATAATGTCTCCAATGCTTTAGCGCTTGAACCACTACATATAATTCCTTGTCATAAGACGTGTACTTTTGCCTGCTTTCATTTAGTTTCTCACTGAAATAGGCTACTGGCTTGTCCTCTTGGCTGAGTACTGCACCACTGGCTATTCCACTAGCATCACAACAAACTTGAAAATGTTTGTTAAATTCTAATAATCTCCAAAATTGGTTTTTCAGTAATTTTTCTTTGAAGCAGCTGAAAACTCTTCTCTGTCGTTTCTGTTCAATGGAAAGGTTGATTTTCCTTCTTAATGGTGTCCACCATGGGTGCACAAATCCCACTTAAAATTTTTAATAAATTTCCGATAAAAACTCGCCAATCCATGAAAACTTCGTACCTTAAACAAACTTTTGGGAGACGGCCAGCTAACTATGGCTTCAACCTTGTCCGGATCCATTTTTAGTTCATTCTTGGAAATCACAAATCCCAAATAAATTAACTCTTTCTTGAAAAAGGAACATTTCTTCAAATTTATTAGTAATTTATTTTGCTGCAATTTTTCCAGTACATACCTCACGTGTCAAAAATTCTCTTCCTTCGTCTTGCTAAATATAAGTATATCATCCAGATATACAATCACAAATTTACCAATGAATTCCTTCAGCATCTCATTCAGCAAATGCATGAATGTGTTGGAGGCATTACTCAATCCAAATGGCATAACCAGCCATTCGTATAAGCCTTCATTAGTCTTGAATGTTGTTTTCCACTCGTCACCTTCTCAAATTCTAATTTGGTGGTAACCTCTTTTCAGGTCTATCTATGAAAAGTACGCTACTCCACTCAAACAGTCCATCATATCAACCATCCAAGATAAAGGAAACCTGTACCTGATAGTGATCTTGTTAATGGCTTAGGAATCAGTGCACATTCGCTACTCAACTCCTTTCTTGGGAGCTAAAATAGTCAGAACTGCACAAGATCTTAAACTCTCACGAACCAGTCCTTTATCCAACAACTCCTGCACCTGCTTCCTGATTTCTTCATTATCCTTCAGACTCATTTGGTAAGCAGCCTTGTTTGGAAAACTAGCTCCTAGAATAAAATCAATATGGTGACTAATGCTCCACTTTGGTGGTAATTTGTCCAATAGATCGTCTACCACAATATCACTAAATTCTTGCAGCATGTCCCATATCTCTTTAGGTAAGTCAATGACTTCAGTATGGATTAATACTGTTTTTGGCCTTTGCACAACTACATATTTTACCTCATCATCCTACATCTGTCGCAGAAACTCTTTTCTGCCTAACAGTAATGCTTTTGTCCACTGGTTTCTGCAGCATCCTCTTCCTTCATGGGAACTAGCGTATTCTTTATCGCATCTTTAACAAACTTGTAACAATTTGTTTCCTCGTCATGGAAGACATTCCTATCATACTGCCATGGTCTGCCCAGCTGAATATGGCAAATGTCTATAGGCATGATATCACAAGTCACCTTGTCCTTGTAATTGCCAATATGAAACTCTACTTCACACTGCTCATCAACTAGTAGTTGGTGACCTTTCTGCAACCAAGACACCCTATATGGAGTTGGGTGCTTCAACTTCTTCAAACCTAATTTCCCCACCATTTCATTAGCTACCATATTATTAGTACTTCCACTGTCTATGATTAATTTGCAGCATTTCCCATGTGTTATCAGGAAATCTAGTGTCCACTCGGAGCTGTTAGTCCCACTAAGATTGGTAGCTATCTTAGAAACAAACAAACTAAAACTACTTTTGTTTTCCTTTATGAGAAGTAGATAAGAGGGGAATGAAGGACACCAACCTCAGTCTTGCACATGGTTCCTTGCTCGGTTCCTCTCCCTTATGACAGATCCTTGCTGCTTCTCCTTCATCTACCCAGCTTCAAAGAGCACCTGTGGAATCAAAGCAGCATAATACTATCGAAGAACTGAGATCTACAATCATAAACAATATAGGACCAGATGTATATTGACCACACAAATGCATATATCATCAAACATACAAGAATGTGGAGGAAAAATTGAATAGCTTTATTAATATCAAGAATAGCAAAGAGGATTACAACCAATTGTTTTGACCCAGCGTCATCCTCTAGCATGAAATCCCTTCTTTCACCTCATGAAAAGCTTAGATCACCAAACACTATGATGTTCCACCAAGAAACCAACAACACTTTCTTACAAGATACAAAATTCCAGCCTCTGGATCTCTATGATGAGGGATCCATATATAGATGATTGTAGGGGGGTGAGTCAGCTTCTGGGATTTTGATTACTGTCCTCTCTCTGATAGTTCTTGATTCCACTTGGAGGTTGATGATCTCCTACTCATCCCTAGGTGAATTCAGAGAGGCAAGTGTCATAGGAGAAGTTTCTGGAAGATTCTATGATCATCCACCTCGCAAACTATCTCTGCCATTTGTCCACTCTCGCCCATCACACCCTATAGAAGGGATTTTGAGTATGCATTGCACCCTTTTCAATGGGCAGGTGAGATGCATCGCACCCTCTGCACTGGGTAGTCTGTATGGTCCAGTTTTGACCAGTTCTGAGCAGTTTCCTGTGGAGAACTTCTGGGAGATGATGTAATCAGCTGACCTTGTTCCTTTAGGGTGTGAAGTAACACTTTTAGGGACTTAGGAGCCCTTAGTTTATGGACATGTATGATTGGGGTTGCAGTGCCCAAAAATGTCTATAATAGTTGCCCCCTAAAGCATGAGGTCATTAATCTTTTGATTTCGGGTGAAATGCTTTATCACGAGGATATGAAGTTTTTTCGAGCTGGAATGTTGGGTCCCTATAATACTAGTGATTACTCCATTACTATTGTAGTTATACTCATTATTTATATTTTTGTGCCCCTATTACCCCCATGTTGTTATTTGTGTGCCCCATAGAATCCCTTTATTGTTATTTTTGTGGCTTTATATTATTATTGTTAGGTCGGTTGGATTATATTGTGACTCCTTAGACTCCTATATATAGAAAGGAGGTTTTGTCATTTGTATCATCCAAGAATTGTTCACTTATGTAATGTAAAGGAGGTTGCCCCCTCGAAGAGGCTGAATTCTAAGGCGTTGATCTATCTTTTCTATCTTTTCTTGAGCTGGTTTCATAACATTTGGTATCAGAGCTTTGGATTCTAGGGTTTCGTTGCTCCAAACAGGTCATCGTGGAATTCTCGCCATAAATTTATTTCTGTGATGTTTCAGAAGTCGCAACAAAAACCCATTTGAGAAGAATTCGTACTGAATCTTGGGTCCAAATTTTAGAGCTTTTTGCGCGATATTTGCGGAGATATGATTTGAGGAAGTTGGTCTTTTCGCAAACTCCTGAATTACATTCAAAAAAGGTGACCTGGGGAAAATCGTCATAACTTTCTCTCTGGGGATTGGATTGAAATTTCATAAGAAGGTACAGAAAGAGAACGGATTGCATTTTTTGTGTGCGTGTTTCAGATCCAAAGATTGAAACAGTGACTCGTGGCACGTCGTACAAGTTCACTCTACTGAACTAGTCTAAAAGCAAGTCATTGTGGGAGATTTCACATAACTCTTCCTTGGAGAATGAAATTTGGGTCAGACTTGTGGCATTGGAAAGAGGACACAGAAGGCTACTATAGGTCGCAATTTCAGAACTGGATGATCTGAAGTTACAGAGATACATAAGATTCAATATCAGGCTTCTATAAAGTGAAAAAAGTGTGTAGTTTTTTTTAATTTTTGTGTAAGCTTGGTTTAACGGAATTCAAAGGGAATAGTAAAGCATTATTATCAGTAACTGATGCCCCAAGGAAAGAAAATGCAAAAACCTAGTAAGTAACCTGAAAGCTCTAGCATGACTCATGAAGAAGAGGAAGAAATGCTACATGATATATCAAAATTACAAGAGCAAGTGCAACAAATGTCACGCTCACAAAAACTAACAGAAGCTAAGATAAATGGCATGGAATCCAAGATAAATGGCGTGGAATATAAGATAAATGGCGTGGAATCTAAGATAAAGGGCATGTAAGCTAAGATGGATGATTCAAAGACAGATTTGAAGAGAGACATGGAAGATTTGAAGACCGATTTGAAGACAGACATGGCAGATTTGAAGACAGATTTGACAAATTTTCTACAAGAAATACTTACTAATGGTGAAAAGGTTGTAAAGGAAACTCATGATGTGAACAAAAGTAATGTTAATCATGATTCCATAGACTCTAATGTTGGATCGAAGACCCACCATATTCCAAAAATCGATATGAGGAAGTTTGATGGCAAGGATCCCGCCACATGGATATTACAGATGGAGCAATTCTTCGATCTCAATAATGTGAAAAACACACAAAAGGTACGTATGGCAACTGTATATTTGGAACCAAATCAGTTTGTATGGTATCAATGGCTTTGCTCTCGTAAACAATTTATCACTTGGGCAATTTTTACGGAAGAATTGATAGCACATTATGAAGATACAAAAAGCAACACTTTTTTTAGCCAATTGATAAGTCTCAAACAAAAGGGTTCAGTAATGGAGCACATTGAGGAGTTCCAAAAATTGAACATAAGGGTAAAAGATATTCCAGAGGAGCATAGGATTGATGTGTTCATAGGGTCTTTAAAGGATAATATCCAACATGATGTTCGCCTTTGGGAACCTGATTCATTAGAGAAGGCATTCAGGTTAGCAAGAAAAATGGAAAGCAAAATTATGGCAACCAGGAAGCATACCACTCACAACTATAAAGACGGAAGTGTTGTTGCCCCTAGTCTTCCACAACCTATAAGGTTGACACCACAACAATTGGAAGAAAAAAGAGCAAAAGGGCTTTGTTACAGTTGTGATAGCAAATACACTAAAGGTCATAAGTGTGCTGAGAAGAAATTATTCTACATAGATTGTGAAGAGGAAGAAGAAAAGGAGCAAGAAAGGTCAAAAGAAGAAGATATACTCCAGGAAAAAAGCCTAGATGAAGAACAAATAAATCCAACCATATCTTGTAATGCATTGGCGGGAATTACCACTCCTCAAACCATCAAGATAGAAGGACAAATCAAGAAGAAAAAGGTAATAGTGTTGATTGATTCAGGAAGCACCCACAATTTTATTCATTGTAGGGTAGCAAAAGAATTGAATTGCTTCCTATATCCAGCACCAGAGTGTCAAGTGATGATTGCAAATGGAGGAACAATAAATTGCTCTGGAAAGTGCCATAATATCAAGCTATCCATGGGAGAATATGTATTGACTAGCCCAATGCTTTCCATTCCAATGGGAGGTGTTGATGTTGTACTAGGAGTCCAATGGCTACAATCCTTGGGTACAATAGCTTTTAATTTTCAAGAACTTTTCATCAAATTTTCTACGGAAGGAAAGGAAGTTGAATTAAGGGGTATTGCAGGAAAACCAGGAAAGATAATCAGCTCTAATGGTATGACAAAGCTTCTAAAAAAGGAGCAAAGAGGTGTAATTGCACAATTATGTTCGCTAGATGTTTCCACATCGGAATCATCTATTTCTCCAGATCTCCAAAAAGTCCTGGACAATCATTCCAAGGTATTTGAGACTCCCAAAGGTCTCCCACCTATGCGTGATCATGATCATGCTATTCATCTGATTCCAGGAAGTGTTCCTCCAAACATCAGGCCGTACAGATATCCCTATGTCCAAAAAAGTGAAATTGAACGTATGGTTGCAGAAATGCTAGAGGCTGGTATAATTCAACCAAGTCAAAGTTCTTTCTCTACTCCAGTAGTATTGGTGCACAAGAAGGATGGATCATGGCGCATGTGTTCAGATTATAGGGAGCTCAACAAGCTCACTATTAAAGATAAGTTCCCCATTCCTGTCATTGATGAATTACTGGATGAATTGCATGGATCAATTTACTTCACCAAGTTGGATCTTCGTTCGGGATATCATCAAATCAGAATGAAGATTGAAGACATTCCAAAAACGGCATTTAGAACTCATGAGGGTCATTATGAATTTTTGGTCATGCCTTTTGGCCTTACCAATGCACCTTCAACATTTCAAGGTTTGATGAATTCAATTTTCAAACCATTCCTTAGAAAATTTGTGTTAGTATTTTTTGATGATATACTAATCTACAGCAAGTCTTGGAAGGATCATGTTGAACATGTTGACAGGGTGCTACAACTATTGGAGGAGAAACAATTATATGCAAAAAGATCCAAATGTTTCTTTGGAGTCCAGGAGGTGGAATATTTGGGTCATATTGTATCTCATGAAGGAGTTAAGGTAGACCCTAGCAAAATTAAAGCCATTAAGGAATGGAAAATCCCCACATCCATAAAGCATCTGCGAGGATTTCTTGGGTTGACAGGGTATTATCGCAAGTTTGTTAAGAATTATGGGAGAATAGCAGCACCTCTAACAACATTATTGAAGAAAGATGCATTTTCATGGACTCCGGAAGCAACAAAGGCCTTTGAACATCTTAAAGAGGCAATGTGCCAAGCACCGGTCTTAGCTACACCAGACTTCACAAAAACCTTTATTGTGGAATGTGATGCTTCAGGAAATGGAATTGGTGCTGTTCTAATGCAAGATGAAAGACCCATTGCTTTTGAAAGTCGTCCAATCAAGGGAAAGTTTTTAAGCAAAGCTATTTATGAGAAGGAAATGTTGGCAATACTCCATGCACTTAAGAAATGGCGACCCTACCTAATGGGAAGACACTTCAAGGTAAAAACGGATCATGATAGCCTTAAATACTTTTTAGAACAAAGATTATCCTCTGAAGAGCAACAAAAGTGGGTCACAAAGATGTTGGGTTATGACTTTGAAATCATCTACAAAAAAGGGAAGCAAAATGTGGTGGCAGATGCACTCTCAAGAAAGGATGAGGATGTGGAAGCATTGTTGTGTGCCATTTCTATTATCCAACCAGATTGGATAAACGAAGCAAGGGAGGAATGGAAGAATGATGAAGAAGTGTGGGCACTTATTCGAAAGCTACAACAAGATTCCAGTACGTCTGATACATTTAGCTGGAAAAATGATTCGTTATGGTACAAAGATCGCTTATACCTCTGTAAGAATTCCCAGCTAAAACAAAAGATTCTTATGGAATTGCACACTTCTCCCTTAGGAGGGCACTCAGGATTTTTAAAAACTTACCACAGGGTTAAGAAGGAATTTTTTTGGGATGGCCTTAAATCAGATATTCAAAAGTTTGTGGCGGAATGTTTGGTTTGCCAACAAAATAAAGTTGAAACAATTAAGACACCGGGTCTATTACAACCTTTATCCATTCCAAGCCAACGTTGGGAGGAGGTTTCAATGGATTTTATCACAGGTTTACCCAAGTCTGAGGGAAAGAGTGTCATCATGGTGGTAGTTGACAGACTTACCAAGTATGCACACTTTTGTGCATTATCACATCCATTTAAAGCCAGTACAGTTTCTACTGCATTTATGGAAACAATTCAAAAGCTACATGGAAACCCAAGATTATTGTAAGTGACAGAGATCCCATTTTCACTGGAAATTTTTGGACAGAATTATTTTCTTGTCTTGGTACTCAGTTAGCTCATAGCTCATCTTATCATCCTCAATCTGATGGGCAAACTGAGATAGTAAACAAATGTTTGGAAGGATATCTTCGTTGCTTTGTATCTGATAAACAGACACAATGGGTCAAATGGTTGCCTCTGGCTGAATGGTGGTATAACACTTCCTTCCATACAGCAACAAAAATGACCCCATTTATGGCACTTTATGGGTATCAACCACCATCCATCACATCATATTTAAGAGAAAATTCTAAGGTTCAGGCAGTGGAACATCACATCGAACATCAACAACAAGTCCTCCAACTCTTAAAGGATAACCTCGTGTTGGCACAAAATAGAATGAAACAACAGGCAGATCAACATCGCAGTGAAAGAAGTTTTGATGTAGGTGATTGGGTATTCCTACGGCTACAACCATATAAGAAAATGTCCCTAAAGCAAGCTAAGAAGGATAATAAATTATCACCAAAGTATTATGGTCCATACAAGGTGTTGCAAAAGATTGGTACTATGGCATACAAATTGGAGCTTCCTGCAGCTTCTCGATTGCACCCAGTTTTCCATGTTTCATGTTTAAAGAAGGTTATAGGCGACAAGCTCCCAATTCAAACAATATTGCCAGAACTTGACGAGGAAAGAAAAATTATATTGGAACCGGAAGCAGTCATAGAAACAAGAACTCGACAACTACGAAATCGATCAATTTTAGAGTATCTTATCAAGTGGAAGAACTTATCCGCTGAAGATTCCACATGGGAGGATGAGAATTTTATGCAGAAGTATCCAGAACTACTCAAGCATTGAGGACAACACTTTTTTGAAGGAGAGGAGCATGTTGGGTCCCTATAATACTAGTGATTACCCCATTACTATTGTAGTTATACCCATTATTTATATTGTTGTGCCCCTATTACCCCCATATTGTTATTTCTGTGCCCCATAGAATCCCTATATTGTTATTTTTGTGGATTTATATTATTATTGTTAGGTCGGTTGGATTATATTGTGACTCCTTAGACTCCTATATATAGAAAGGAGGTTTTGTCATTTGTATCATCCAAGAATTGTTCATTTATGTAATGTAAAGGAGGTTGCTCCCTCGAAGAGGTTGAATTCTAAGGCGTTGATCTATTTTTTTCTATCCTTTCTTGAGCTAGTTTCATAACATGGAAGGCAACCTGTAATAAGATACAATACAATACATTATCTTCATAATACTTTTCATGATCTAGTTGAGGCGGGCATTCCCATGCTCAGCTTTATAAATTCATTTTCATGTACATAAGATAGACAATCGTTTGTGTGGCAGACTGACGACTCTGATAGAGTCACCATCCTTTGGTTCAGATGATCATCTGTGTAGAAACAATGTACATTTGATGTTTTTATTTTCTTGAATATGGCGCAGCCCGGATGGATGAAACTAGATCCAAGGTCCTCAAACTCGTTCAATCTTCACTCGGAGTACAAGTTGATCCATGTGAAAGATGTTCTGGAGTCGAACATGGAAAGACATCACTTTATTACCAGCCAATGATGTAAGCTGTTAACAGGCATGAGAGGAATCACCGATAATGATGATGACTCTCAAGGTACTACAGTACAATTCACATGGTGTGAAAGGGACTTGGTGTCGAACACCATGCAAAATCTTTCGGTCGAAGGCCAATGATGTAAACCTGTCGCCGGAAGTGAGAAGCTTGCCATTGAGGCATGCAAGCTTCAAAGTACTGAAAGGGTTGTTCCTAAGTCAATTTCTTGGATAATGAGCTAATGTCGACAAGAAGCGACCCGTCGTAGGAGGGCCTTAATGAATCCCACATCTACGACACGGAATGGAGTAAATGATTTTGGAGGTGAAAACGATTTGATGATACAGGGTTCAGGGTGGTAGTCATGAAAGAATGGAGCGTAAATGTATTGTAGCGGATGAGACACAGGTGAATTCTCTGAGCGATTTCTCTTGAACATACCGGCGACACTGACATGGATTGGTAGCGTTAACACCAAATATGGATGGTGTGATGGACCAATGGTGATATGACCAGTGAACGGAACAACCCAACCTGACTCGGATGTGGAGTGAAAGTGTCATGTTCAAGAGCGACTTGCTACCAATAAAGTTTCTTCAAGTTTTCTTCCCAATTTTTCCCCAGTCATTGCTAACCAGTACCTCTTTATTTTTGTCAATCTTGAGGAGGATAACATATGATTGTTCTATAATTTCCCTTCGAGAAAACCCTTCGCTACGTTTTAACGAGCCTAGCGACGGTAAAACTCGTTCTTGTCTGTATGGACAAGTTTGTCGCTATTCGGTTTTAACAAGTTTAACAACAAAGATAACTCAATCCTTTTCAATTTTAGAGAGTTTGAAAGGGATGTAAAAGAAAACTCCAATAATCCTTTTTCGTCATATAATCTCTTAAGTCCGAAAAAATATAAAATAATATGAAAGGGATGAATTTCCAGTAATTTTAACGAGCTGAACAAAACAAGCGCTCGATCTTTTTGTGTAATAATCCCTCAGGTCCAAAAAGATTAAAATCTAGAGGAGGGATAGCACTTCCGGTCGCTTTAATGGGCTGGAGAGGCCAATTGCTCGGCAATCTTTTCATATTCTATGAGTCAGGTGAAAAGAGCTTAAAGGAGACTCGTTTTTGAGGAATGAGTGATAATTTCGAGTAGCAGCTGATTCCGGGTAAGGTTTGGAATTTTCCAGTCACGCCAGTGTCACAAGGATGGCTAACAGGGTCACTCTTCGCAGCTGTTCCTCAAAAGAGGTAAACAATGAAATGGAGGTGAATGGTCAGCTAAAACAGAGTGGAGGTGACGATGAGAACACGACCAGGGCTCAAAAGCTGATGATAATGCATTCACAATGGTTATTTAGCGAAATTGGTTCATTTTTTAATGAGCTTAAACTCTGGGGGAACTTTTTCTCATTGCTAAGGTTTAATTTTTAACGAGCTTGAACTTCACATAAAAACTGCTCATGCCAGTCGTATAATAAGGATGTCTCATTGATAGGTTCAATTTTTAGGGAGCTTGCACCATTCGAAACTTTGCTCTGGATCCTTTCATTATGAAAGCTGGGAACGAACGACTAATCCTATGATTTTAAAGGGTTGAGAAACTACAAACTAAGAAAATAAATGGTCACTCTTCGCTTACATGCAAAAAGGTTTGCATGCCCCCAGGTATAGTGAATTAGTTTCCAGGTTACCATATGAAAGCTCTCCATCCGCGTTGCAGACAAAATTCTTCCTTGGCGATGTCTACCGAAATAGACAAAGGTGAGTGGCGCGGTCGCCTCCACTCACATAACTTTGACAAGGGAATCTTATTCCAGTCTAATCCCAATTTCCTAAATGGATGGGTGTGTTAGACTAGTCATATATCCTCCGTAGAAACCTACACTATACCCAAGGTTTTCCTGCCGAAACAGACCAGGGTGCATGCCCCCTGGGTTTTAGTCATGTCCTCCCGAATAACTCGCACTCTTCAGGTGGACGGATTGGAGATTGATGAGACATTCCTTGCGTGGAAATACCATTTAGGGATGGCATTTTACTATTAGCTGTGTGTGAGCCGGGGAACGAAAGCTAGTCTATGAGATTGACCATTCGACCTTCGTGCGAAAAACACATTACTCGAAAGAGTGAGGAGACAATGGCTCCCATGCTATAAATATAGTCGCGTCCAAGGAGTAGATTATAATCTAGAGGTCCTCAGACTACCATTACGTTCATGTAAACAGTTTTCCTCCTCAACTTTATGGGCACATTGGGAAGGATCCCTAACAAGCGACTGGTTCCTTTTTCGAAGCCTGTCAGATTTCTCATCTCAGGCAGAAGCGATGGCAAACCAAGCGCTTCCCAAGCAATTGAGGAAAGGATACTCACAAAAGCCCCTTCATCTATGGTGGTACCAACCATGATAATTTTGTAAGCTTGTACAATGATTCAGAATGGTACATTAGCTGGTACACGGGGTCTACCTAGTAGATTCCAATCGAAGGAAATGACTAGGTTGCTTGGAGGGGGGGACCGAATAGATGGCCGGATATGACTTTGACGAACTTCCTTCCTGCGGTGAAGGAATGGGTAGACTGCCCCCATGTTCATCGGAGTCAGTGTTTACAAAAATAATTTGAACGGTGTCGTTCTCATTCTCTTCGGTGATTGTGTAATCTGAAGATAGACCTTCTGAAGACAAGACTGGGTTGAATACCGCCTCAACCTTTTAACTTTCATCTGGTACGGTTCAGCAGGTTTATCTTCAATGACAGATGCTTCGACCGACCACAATGGCGTGTCAGTTGGATTTTCAACTAGTGATGGACTCGGCAAAAGTTTCTTGTATCTAGGAGGAAGTTGTAGCGGTGAAGCAGGACGATCATCCAAGTCTCTTTTAACTTCGTCTAGGAAGGAACAACGGTGGATGACATGATCACCTTCACACAGTTTACAAGGAAATTTACATTTCATTTTTTGTCCAAATGCTTCGTTTTCACTAGTTGATGGTGTACTTTCATGATCTTCAGAGGTTGATGACACCCGATTGTGCAAACGAGGAGACCAGTCTCTTAAGATCCGAGGGATGCAAGGATAATCTCGATGATAGTGGTCTCCTTTGAATGACACATGGAGATTTAGGCTTGGATGGTGCAGCGTGTGGATTTTCACTACACAATGCCTGGTTACCCCTTTTCGCCTTTGGCTCCTTCTTCTTCTTCTCTTTCTTCGCCTTCCCCTTCTTCTCCTTCTTAGTTACTTGATTTTTGGCCTTACCAGCTTTATCAAGCAAAGAAGAATAAGGAGAGGGAGAATCGAATGAAGTAGAAGGTTGGGGGGTAACTTTAGTATCATCCAGTTTCTGACTTGATTGTTCAGGAATCATGGTGTTCTGAACGACGAAGGTTGAGAAGAGCCATATTGGCAAGCCAATCATCAATCCTGGAAGTGACAATGTGGCCATATGAGGTGTACCAACATCTTCCCAAGAGGATAAAGGACTAGGATTTCCTCCAAGGGGAAATCCTTGGTTGGTGGACTCCATTTTCCTCGACCTAATACCAACGTGGGAATGGTGATATTATTCCGATTAAAATAAATTTTAGACGCTTTGACACAACTTGTTTTTTCAATTTTTTAAGAGTCGAGAAAAAACAAAAGATGACTCTAGTCGCCTTCGATTTTTAATGACCCTAAAGTGACAAGTGCTCAGATGGACCTTTTCCTTTAAGGAGTCTGAAAAGGAATGAAAGAGACTAGTTTGGAAATCTAGACAGAGGGATTACCAAACCAATCGCAAAACTGCAGCATACTATTTACGGTACGGCAGTCAATCTTCCCGAATGTTGCGTTCAGTGCATTGCGATCGATAGGGCGGTAGACACAGCTTCCTATGGATAAAGGATATAGCCTATTGTGGTCTCCCAATATACTCGATGGTACGTGGGAGCACAAGTCTGTACTGGCACTTATCGTCTCAAAGAGGAGGAATCACCCAACCAACAATGAAAGCGATAGTTACCAGGTTTTACGGCGCCAAAATATGTCTCTAGCCTAGACTTCTAGATGTTGTGCGTTAGGTTCCAAAGCCTTTTTATGTTCATTGAATTTATTTTATAGTTGATCTTTCTTAAGAAAATTGCCTTTAAGCTTCACCACGTGATGTAGATATATAATTCCTAAAATTCAATCTAAGATGATAAACAATCATTTGATCTTCTTCTTGCAATGAAAATCCTAGCTACTAAAGAAAGAGAGACGATATTCTTTCAACATAGAGTAGAGAGCACACACTAGATGCACTGTCCTAAATCAAACCAACAAGCAGTCTAAATGCAAATTCACATGTATGTATTTGTTTTCAGCTTTCTTAATGTGTTAATGGCAAGAAGAATGCTAAGTACAAATTTGAATTATCTTTTCAAAGCGACGGTACTAACAAATTTCTTTTCAAAAACGAAAGGAAGATAATGACGGCCCTTTGCTATTTTGAATTGGAAACTGCTTTCGACACTTGAAAAATTACTAATTCAAATCAAATACAAGAGTAACTGTATAATAGACGATCAAGAACAATAGAATTCTTTTCTTTGACTGAAAACGACACTTGTGACACTTTCAAATCAAAAGACGACAGTTTGATTATGCTACTTCTTTTGTAAAAGAGAACTGAAAATGGCGCACAATATTTAAAAACATTCACAGTTCCTTGCACAATGGAGGTGGAATGATGGAAAGGAAGGGGGTTTCCACAATAGTATATTGATCACAGACAACAAAACTCTTGAATAGAGCTGAAGAGAGTGAACACAAAACCAAAATCTGAGAGCAGAAGAGGTCTTGTCTAATCAGCGCACCTGCAACACAGGGAAAGTGCAATGCAGCACACCTACTGCACACTGGAGGTGCGATGCATCCAAATTCCCAAGAGGAGAAGGTGCGATGGTCCAGAGACGAGACTTCAACTAGGTTCCAGGTCATAGTTTGCAGCTCAGTTCAGGGATTTAGGCCGAGTAAGTGATGTACAGTAAATAGAAATCACAGGGGCTGATCTAATGAGGTTACTAGAGCCACCACTAGGGCAATTAGAAGGTTCGCAAATCGATTGTTCAATTTATAAACAAAACCCGGAGATAGACTGAAGCAACATTGATCTACTTTTCACTTACATAGCAAATGCAGTTCGAAGGCTATCTGACTTGATGGCAGGCTCCATCTGTAAGTTTATAAAACAAACAAACATAGACAAACAAACAATCTATTCGCTCCCCAATGGAGTTGCCATTTTGTTATCGGGAAATCTAGTGTCCACTCGGAGCTGCTAGTCCCACTAAGACTGGTAGATATCTTAGAAACAAACAAACTAAAACTACTTTCGTTTTCCTTTATGAGAAGTAAATTAGAGGGGAATGAAGGACACCAACCTCAGTCTTGCACTTGGTTCCTTTCTCGGTTCCTCTCCCTTCTGATAGATCCTTGCCACTTCTCCTTCGTCTACCCAGCTTCAAAGAGCACCTGTGGAATCAAAGCAGCATAATACTATCGAAGAATAGAGATCTACAATCATAAACAATATAGGACCAGATGTATATTGACCACACAAATGCATATATCATCAAACATACAAGAATGTGGAGGAAAACTTGAATAGCTTTATTAATATCAAGAATAGCAAAGAGGATTACAACCAGTTGTTCTAACCCTGCATCATCCTCCATCGTGAAAGCCCTTCTTTCACCTCATGTAAAGCTTAGATCACCAAACACTATGATGTTCCACCAAGAAACCAACAACACTTCCTTACAAGATACAAAATTCCAGCCTCTGGATCTCTGTGATGAGGGATCCATATATAGATGATTGTAAGGAGGTGAGTCAGCTTCTGGGATTTTGATTAGTTTCCTCTCTCTGATAGTTCTTGATTCCACTTGGAGGTTGATGATCTCCTACTCATCCCTGGGCCAATTCAGAGAGGCAAGTGTTATAGGAGAAGTTTCTGGAAGATTCTATGATCATCCACCTCACAAATTGTCTCTACCATTTGTCCACTCTCACCCATCGCACCCTACAGAATGGCTTTTCAGTATGCATCGCACCCTTTTCACTGGGTAGGTGAGATGCATCACACCCTCTGCACTGGGTAGTCTGTATGGTCCAGTTTTGACCAGTTCTGAGCAGTTTCCTGTGGAGAACTTCTGGGAGATGATGTAATCAACTGACCTTGTTCCTTTAGGGTGTGAAGCAACACTTTTAGGGACTTAGGAGCCCTTAGTTTATGGACATGTATGATTGGGGTTACAGTGCCCAAAAATGTCTATAACACCATGCGACTTGCACACAGTCTATAACAATGCTTTTCTCTGTGTCTAATCAGCTACTTCCTTAGCTGGTTTCAATAATACCTTGTTCAACACAAATGCTTCCTTAGTTTCTGGCATATTTTCCACCTCCTGTGGTGGTGCCTCCGCTTCATCGGGCTGAGCGAGATATGCTCCCCTCTGCCCAGTTTTTTCATTTTCAGGACATTCAAAGGACCTGTGCCCCCACTTGTGACACTTGTAACACTGATAGGCATTTCCTTTGCCTCTACCATTACCTCTTCCTCGCTGGTATGACCTTCCTCCTCGAGTGTTACCTTCCCTTTCAGTTTTTCCCAAGTCTTCAAACTACTGCCCTCTTCATTTTTGTTGGCAATCCTACCTCTGCCAAAGGTCTGTCGCTGACCTCTTCCAGAACCACGTCCTCTTCTGGCATTTTGTTTCTTAGCAATATTTTCCTCCGCCTTCAAAGCACTCTGATAAGCTTCCTCTATGGGCTTAGGGGATAGAATACTAATTTCATCTAGGATCTCCATCCGTAGACCATTTACAAACCTCACTGTTTTCTCAGGGGTATCTTCAACATAACCAACTTTCAAGTTTACTTTATAAAATTCTTCAGTATATTCCTTTACAGTCATCATTCTCTGCCTCAGGTTCTGTACTTGTCTATAAAGTGAAATTTTATAATCTTTAGGCAAAAATTTTCTCTTCATACTAGCAATCATCCTATCCCATTTTTTAATCAATGGTTTTTTCAATCTCCTCCTTTCTCCCTGTACACTATCCCGCCATAGTGCTGCATGTCCCTTCAACTTGGTGACAACAATGTAGGTTTTAACCCTGTACAGAAATTACCTGCATACGAATTCTTAAACAAAGAAAATAAACAATGCGAGAGCATAACCCATAAAACACATATGCACAGAGATTTTTCCCTAGATCCCAAAACCGGGACTACCAGCTTGATTTTTCATTATGTTCCTTTCAATGTTACAATACATATTTATACATGTCGAAGCAGACCGAAAACCATCGCGTCCAAAAAACATGTGCGTAAATCATGCACAAAACCATAGGTGGGTCTGCCCAACCTAACATATGGTCCAAAACCAAAATTTTCCGGGGCGCTACCCCGGACCCCATAAAGTGGGGTTACGGGTGCCCTTCAAACCCCCTATTAACTACGTGGAAAGAATATAACACAACCCAACAATCTCCCACTTGTTGTTTTCTTTCCACAGGGGGCCACAGGAGAGCTTAGTCATTTTTTCAGCCCTGAGATTCCCATTGCTTCTCTACACCAAGAGAACTTCTCAGAGCTCACAGATTTTGTCAATGCATCTGCAGTATTCTTCAAAGTGTCCACCTTTACCAGCAACACCTTTCTGTCTTCTATCATATCCCTCACAAAGTGATATTGAACATCAATGTGCTTTGTCTTTGAATGATAAGCAGGGTTCTTTGCCAAGAAAATTGCACTTTGGTTGTCACAGTCTATTCTTATAGCTCCCTGTACTAACCCCATACTTGAACACAATCTCTGCAACCAAACTGCTTCCTTTCTTGCATGAGTGGCTGCCATGTATTCTGCCTCTGTAGTTGATAGTGCCACTACAGATTGTTTCTTACTCATCCAACTGACTGCACCTCCAAATAGGTTAAACACATACCCACTTGTAGATCTTCTCTGATCCAGATCTCCAGCCCAGTCTGCATCAACAAAGCCATGAATATCCAAGACTCTGTCCAATCCTGGTCTTCCTTGGTAGCACAAACCATAATCACTAGTGCCACGCAAATACCTGAAAACCCACTTCGCTGTTGTCCAGTGCTCCTTCCCAGGTTTTGACATAAACCTGCTCAATACTCCCACTGCATGTGCAATGTCTGGTCTAGTACAGACCATTGCATGCATCAGGCTACCCACTGCACTTGCATATGGAACACGGGACATGTCCTCTTCCTCTTCTTGTGTCTTGGGACACTGTTCAGCAGATAACCTCACACCTACAGGAATAGGAACCTTCACCGATTTACTATCCTGCATATTAAACCTCTGGAGTATTGTCTCGACATACTTCCTCTGGTTTAACCAGAGCTTCCTCTTTGACCGATCTCTTTTAATTTCCATGCCCAAAATATAGTTTGCAACACCAAGATCTTTCATGTCGAATTTGGAGGACAATTGGGTCTTCAAATCCTGGATAATTTCTTTGTCATTTCCAACCAAGAACATATCATCGACATACAAGACCAGATAAATAATACGGTCACCAATTAATTTAAAATACACACAATGATCTACTTTGCTTCTGGTGAAGCCAAGTCCCCGTATAAATGTATCAAATTTCTGATACCACATCCTTGGTGACTGTTTTAACCCATACAGAGACTTCTTTAACTTGCATACCAGTTCTTTCTTACCCTTCACTGCAAAGCCTTCAGGTTGCTTCATGTAGATTTCCTCTTCCAAATCCCCGTGAAGAAATGCTGTCTTCACATCCATCTGTTCTACCTCAAAATCAAAAGCAGCAGCAACAGATAAAAGTAATCTAATAGAAGTTACCTTGGCAACAGGAGAAAAAATATCACCAAAATCAATTCCCGGCACCTGGGAATAACCTTTTACTACCAACCGAACTTTGTATTTCTCCACATTTCCTTCTGCATTTGTCTTCTTCTTGAACACCCATTTGCTGCCAATGGGTTTCCTTCCAACCGGCAACTCCACGAGATCCCAAGCCTCATTTTTGTGCAAAGATGCCATTTCATCGACCATGGCCTCTTTCCGGAGTTTTCCATCCTCTGAATACACTGCTTCCTTCACAGTTCTGGGATAATTATCAGTAACAGACAAAGCAAAATTTGAACTGAAAGCAGATGGACTATACCTTTCTGGCTGCCTTCTTTCTCGAACTGATCTTCTCACAGCCGGAGTTTGTGGCTCTTCATCTTCTAATTCCTCCTCTGCTGCAGAGTCTGATTCTTCCTCCTTTGGCTCAAACTCTATCTTCTCAGGTTCCTTTGGTTGGACTTCATGTTGAATAACATCTTTTACCTCTCTAAACACCACATCTCGGCTATACACAACCTTCTGTGTGACTGGGTTCCAAAGCTTATAACCCTTTAAACCATCCTTATACCCAATAAAGATGCACTTTTCAGATTTACTATCCAACTTGGTTCGTTTCTCCTTTATAACATGTACATATGCATCACATCCAAATACCCTTAGATGTGAAAGAGAGGGTTTCTTACCAGTCCATACTTCTTGTGGAGTCTTATCCTCCAACGCTGATGAAGGTGATCTGTTGATCGGGTAACATGCAGTATCCACCGCCTCTGCCCAGAATTCCTGTCCTAACCCGGCACCACTGAGCATGTTTCTTGCCCTTTCCATCAACGTCTTGTTCATTCTTTCTGCGACTCCATTTTTTTGAGGTGTATATGGAGTAGTCTTCTGCCGTGCTATAGCACACTTCTTACAAAATTCTTCAAATTCTGTGCTGCAAAATTCTCCACCATTATCTGTCCTCAGCACCTTTATCTTCTTCTCTGTCTGATTTTCCACCAGAGCCTTAAATTCTTTAAACCTGTCAAAGACTTCAGATTTCTTCTTAAGAAAATATATCCATGTATTCCTTGAGAAGTCATCTATGAATGATACATAGTACATAGACTTACCCAGTGATGGAACCTTCACAGGTCCAAACACATCACTGTGCACAAGCTCTAATATCTGTTTCGTCCTCTTACCACCAGAGGGGAAACTCACCCGATTTTGCTTCCCATACACACAATTTTCACAGAAATCAAAATCCAGAGAGCTATCATTCATACCTTCTACCATACCTTTACCATGAAGTATTCGAAGGCCCTTCTCTCCAATATGTCCAAACCTTTGATGCCACAACATGGTCTTCTCTCCAGAGACCACTAGATTTTCTACTCCATTTTCAGGAACCATAGAACTATTGCACCCATCAACAACAGTGCTACCTTGCAGCTTGTACAGAGTTCCAATCCGAACTCCCCACATCAATATCAGTGCTCCTCGAACCATCTTGCGGGTATCTTTCTCGAACACCGTCTTTACACCTGCATCATCCAACTTGCTTACAGAAATCAGATTTCTGGCCAATGTAGGAATATGTAGAACACCCGGAAGTGTTCTAACCCTTCCACCTTGCAACTTCAACTTTACTTTTCCCCGGCCAATGATTCTAGCCTTCCTATCATCTCCTAAGAAGACATCACCACCATCGTATTTCTCATACTCGCAGAACCACTCTCTATGGGGAGTGAAGTGAAAGGATGCACCTGAGTCAATCAACCATGCCTCATGATCTACATGTGTACTTCAAGAAGCCAAGTACACATCCCCACCTTCATCTGAGGTGGTTTTCGCCTCTGCAGAAGGAGCATCATCAGATCCCTTTCCTTTATCAGGAGCTTTAGATTTACAATCCCTTCTGAAGTTCCCTTCCTTTCCGCATTTCTAGCACACCACCTTTGTAGGTTTTCCTGGAGATTTAGATCTCCCTCTAGATTTAGATCTCCCACTCGATGACTTATTTTTGTTTCTGTTCTGGGACCGTCCTCGTACAGACAAGGCATCACCATTCTGGTTGTCCATATTTTTCCGTCTCATCTCCTCCGTCAGCAAGGCTGAGACTATTTCATCAAACTGCAAAGCAGTTGCATTGCTACCTATTGCAATAACCAGACTATCCCACGAATCTCGTAGAGAACAAAACAGACTGATGCACTTATCTTCATCTGAAATTTTAATATCAACAGATAATAACTGACTTACCACAGTATTAAACGCATTCAGATGCTCTGTCACCGAGTCTCCATCTTTCATCCTCAGGTTATACAGCTTTTTCCGCAGGAACAGTTTATTCACCAGAGACTTAGATTGGTACAAAGTCCCTAACTTGACCCACAAAGCCTTTGCCATAGCTTCCCTTGATACATTCAGCAATACTGAATCCGATACACACAATCGTATTGTGCTCTTTGCCTTCCGATCCAACTTCTTCCATTCTTCATCGGTCACTCCCGATGGTTTAGTACTCGGATCTACCGCGATCCACTGATCTTTATCCACCAACTGATCCTCCATCTTGAGTTTCCACAACTCAAAATTCTGACCATTGAACTTCTCAATCTCTATCTTTCCACTGCTCGCCATCTTCTTTCACCACCAGAATCGATCTCGCAGATCTCCCACTGAACAGGGTCTACCACAGGCCCGAGTGAAACCCCTCAACAACAAAGGCGTCCCCTTGAAGCCAAAACTGCTCTGATACCAAATGTAGGTTTTAACCCTGTACAGAAATTACCTGCATATGAATTCTTAAACAAAGAAAATAAACAATGTGAGAGCATAACCCATAAAACACATATGCACAGAGATTTTTCCCTGGATCCCAAAACCGGGACTACCAGCTTGATTTTTCATTATGTTCCTTTCAATGTTACAATACATATTTATACATGCCGAAGCATCCAATACCATGGACCGAAAACCATCGCGTCCAAAAAACATGTGCGTAAATCATGCACAAAACCATAGGTGGGTCCGCCCAACCTAACATATGGTCCAAAACCAAAATTTTCAGGGGCGCTGCCCCGGACCCCATAAAGTGGTGTTACAAGTGCCCTTCAAACCCCCTATTAATTACGTGGAAAGAATATAACACAAACCATTTACAAATATCACTGTTTTCTCAGGGGTATCTTCAACATAACCAACTTTCAAGTTTACTTTATAAAATTCTTCAGTATATTCCTTTACGGTCATCATTCTCTGCCTCAGGTTCTGTACTTGTCTATAAAGTGAAATTTTATAATCTTTAGGCTAAAATTTGCTCTTCATTCTAGCAATCATCCTATCCCAAATTTTAATCAATGGTTTGTTCAATCTCCTCCTTTCTCCCTGTACACTATCCCACCATAGTGCTGCATGTCCCTTCAACTTAGTGACAACAAACTTGATCCTCTTGTCTTTGTTGATTTCTTCATATTCAAAATATTTATCTAGTTCACTTATCCAATCTAACAATGCTTCTGTGGACAAACTGCCATCATAATTAGAGAGCTCTGGTCTTGGCTTGCTGCTAGCCAACAAAACTGACCTCAATAGTTTAATCTCTGGTCCTTCGTCATCTGACCCATCTGTCATGGCTGTGTTTTCCTCCTCACTGTCATCCCCACCTTCCGAATCTCTATGCCTTCGTGCTTCCACTGCTGCCAAATGTGCAATTAAAATCCTAAGTTCTTCTCATAACCCTTCATCTGCTACTCTTCTGATGGCTCTTCCTCGACCCCTTCTTCCTACCTCCATCTTTATTAGAGAAAGGAACAACCTGCTTTGATACCAAAAATTGGTGGCAATCCCGGGGAGGGACATGTAGTAGCAACCGTTTAACTCTTTCATTTTCGAATTAAAGTCAGTGGCAGGGTTTTTGGTATATGGTTTTAATGTGTTTTATGGTGTTCTGCCCACCTCTTTGTATTGGCATCGAGCTTGCAACCACAGGTTATCACACTTGCCGAGGGTATTCGAAATTCATTCTTTCATTGCTATGATCTGGTTTGGCTCTATGGGTGCTCGGTGCTTTCGCCTAGTTCTTGCGATGGTTGGTAAGTGTCATGCCTTGCTTGTCCCGTATGGTGGTTTGTTGTGCTTCGCTTATTCCCTGTGGTGGTTTGTTCGTGCCGTGCCTCTGCTCGCTCTCTGTAGTGATTCGCTTCTCTGGTTTTTAGAGGGTTTCAGGTCATTTTCTGCCTACAAGTCTACTTGTCTCTATCATTTGGCTCATACTTCGTCTTTGCTTTGTTTTGTGGTGATTTGTGTGTTTGATGTCGGGTCTAGTGATGATTCGGCTCTGCAAACATAGGTTCCCGCCCTGTTGCTGCACAGGATGGCGCGATGAACTCGCTCTCAGATAATCCTCTTGTTCTTGTTGCAATTTCCCCTTTTGTTTTTGTGGCTCTAACATTCTGGCTCCTTGGAGAGCAGGTAAAATGCTCTCATGGCACTTCTGCTGGGAGAAACCTTCTATTGTGGGTCTCGACTTTCTTCCTCTATCGTGGAATCAGACCTCCTCGAGGTAAATCCTCACTCCTCTTTCGAATTTTTGTTTACTTTGTTTTGGTGTCGTGGCCCTATCTAACTACTGCCCTTTTCTGTGGTGGTGAGCAGGTCCTTCCAGGGGAATGCTGCTCCACTGCTTCATCCTTAGGACTGTTCGCAGGCTTAGGGAAAACCTGGGTAGGGTCTTTCCGTGGCTGTAATTTTCTCTTGCTTGCTCTATTGCTTGTTATGTCTATAATCGAGTATAACCCTTGGTGTTTTAGTTCCTCTGTGTGTCTGTGTGGTCTTAGAGGTGTTCATGCCCTCACTGTTTGATTAGTGTTTAGCCTGTGAACTGTAATGTTTTCGGTTTGCATGGGTTTGGAACCCTCCACGATTTCCAGGGTTATAGATTTTGTACAGTGAAGCGTTAAATGGAAAACGAAATGAAATGTATAGGAATGCTTGAACGCTAAATATAAATGTACCTGGTTTTTTTTGTTGAGGAAAAGGAAAAATTATTTGAATATGCTGGTTTACCTTTGTTTGGCTCTCGATTTGAGGTGCTTTCTATTACAAGATTCTTGTCGATGCTATTCGAATTCTTAATGTATTGTTTCACTATCTTGCTTTCATTATGATGCCTGAAACACTTATACACAAGGGAAAAAAACTATCCTGCTTCCTTAATGACAAATTCTAGAATTGTTTGCTTTTATAGAGGTTCAAAACAATTGTAAATTACAAATTCTAAGCTCTATCTTCTCTCTGGATGGCAGCCCCTCAATGAAATTTTGTTTTTCTTTTTCAATGCATTATTAGTATTTTCTTTACAGTTGAGGAACTGTTAATCAGTTACTTTTCAATTGTCTAACAATTTCTTTAAACAAGTTCCTAACTAATCCTATCTTGATTTGCTTGCCTAATTTTAAAGAACAATGGTTGAGTCGACCTTAATTTTAAATGAAACAAAATAAAACATAAACTCAAAATGTTTTTCTCTGTGTCTAGAAAAATGAAATAAAATAAAAAGATTTCCCAGCTGTCACCTCTTCACTTGGATGCTCCTGCATCAAAAGATATTTTTTGTATAGAGAGAGGGTTCATTATTACTGTGTTTGAATCCCTTATTGAGAAGATATGAATCAGTTGCGTTGTACCATGCTCTGGGGGCTTATTTTAAACCATAGAAAGCCTTCTTTAACTTGCAAAATTTCTATTCTTCGCCCTTGATTTCATACCATTGAGTCTAATCTACGTAAAATTCTTCCTTCAAGATTCCATTTAAAAAGGTTGATTTGACATCCATTTGATAAAATGGCCATTGCTTTGGTGTTATTGTTAATATTGTTATGATAGTATCCAATCTTTCTACCAAGGAAAATGTTTCTTCATAATCAACTCCAAGTTGTTGTGTAAATCCTTTCTCTACCAATCTAACTTTGTGCTTTACAATTCCCCCCTTTTCATTAAACTTGGTCTTATAGATCCATTTCCCTCCAATGCTTATTTTTCATTTTGGTAGATATAGAAGACTCCATGTATCACTCCTTTCTATGGTGGAAAATTATTCATTCATAGCTTCAACTCATTCCTTATTTTCACTACTACTTCAAAATGTGTTGGCTCACAAGACAATAAAGAAAGATGTACTTGTTCATTATCTATTTATTCATAAATCTCTCTAAAACTTCTTGTTTTCTGTAAAATGGAAGATTCATATTCATGCCTTCAGGATGGACTATGCACGTTATGCCTTCCTTGGTTTGTGTCTTCAACTGGAACTTGTAGGCATGTAAATCCTTGTCTTGGTTTTTCAACATCTGTTGCATAACCTTGTTCAAATGCATGTGGATAAATTTGATTCATGGTTGTCCCTTTATCTTGATCATTCCATGTTTGATCTTCAAGGAATTTAAAATCTCTTGAAATAATTATTTTCTTGGTGATAGGATTGTACATTTTTTGTAAACCTTGGATTGTACATTTTTCTCCCACAGGCTCTAGGCTAAGAGTTTTTTATATTCTCTACCCACCCGATTTCCAGCTACAAGTTGCAATCTTTCTCTCTCACCACTTCCTTTTCTTTGTGTGTGTGTGTGTGGCCTCTCTCTCCAACCACACTTTCCCCCCTATCCCATTCTTGGACATAACTACTTTGCCAATCGTTTCTAGACAATTAGTGTCAAGTTCCACCATAACAGTCCTTCGTACATTCTCCAGGAGTACTTCAATTTTTTCATTACTTATTATGTGGTATATAGACATGCACATAAATTCGATATGAACTAGAATTTAACATTATCAGTTTCCTTTAATTGATTTATCCCTAATGCACCACAAAACAACTTTTAATTAATTGATTTCCAATATACCACAAAAATAACTTCTAATCAATTTATTTCTAGGCCACTATAGAAAATAAAATACAACCTCTTAACCATCTAACTCAACATGGGAAAATAAGGTCTCAACAAGTTGACCAAGGGTACATAACAAAAATAGGCTTTCTACCCTCAATTAATAGTTTTCCAAATTCTATAATTATGATTATACTTGTGATGAAGGTCAACTCCGAAATATTTATATAAAGTAATTTTCTCCAATACACAAAATTAATATAATGTTTTTTTGAATTCATTTATTATAACCTTTATTTTATCAATGCTTTGTGACACACCTATGATAAAGCTGAAACCTTCAAATGCTATTAAATATAAGTGAAACAACCAATATTAAATGTATAATTTGTTTTCAAAGAAATATTTGAAAGTGAATTGATTTTTTTATAAAAAGGTGCAATATTAAAACGGGTTAAACAAATAAACGAAATGGCATAGAATCTCAATTTTATTACACACATGGAATAATTAGATAAATCATTTTATTACACATATGAAATAATTACATATATAAATTTATTGAATAAAGATTAAATTATACATAACAAAAAATAATCGTATAACTTGAATTGGTTTATATCTATATATATATATATATATATATATATATATATATATATATATGATGGATGAATAAAACCATTCTTCACCCCTACAGAAATATCTTACATTAATTTGATTTTTAATTCACTCACACAACAAAATATCTTACATCAATTTCATTTTTAATTGGCTCATACAATTAATAGACATGCGAGGATATTATTGTGCCCTGCGCTATTAGGGATTAGTACTATATTACATATACCATAACAACTTGCTCACACTTACAAGATATTTTTTTTTTCTAAGTAAGGTTAATCTATTGATATGATACAAAAATAGTTATAGAGTATCCGGGCCGTAAAGGGTCTCGGCCTTAATCAGCACGCAACCATGAAAGTTGTCTGAGACTGCCCCTACAAAGGGGAAACCAATCCAAAAGAAGAAATGTCCAAAATGAAACCAGAATTAACCCACAGTTTTCCTGATGAGACCAACCTATCAAAAACCAACAACAGAACCACCTAGTAAAACAACAAATTGTCCTAACTAGACCAACCAACCAGCAAATTACCCTAAGGACACATAAGCAAGATAAAAACTAGACCCAAAACTAAATGAAATGCCACCTGGCAGAAGTGACACGCGCCACAAGGTCATACAGAGCAGGTTCCTCCACGATTGGACACGCCTGGTCATCCGGGTTGTCTTCCTCGCCACGTCCTGTTGCCTGATGTCCTTCCTCCCTGCTTCTAGCGTCCACCTACGGGCTCAACGTGTCCTCCAGACGGCTTTCCATGGCCTACATGTCACTTGGAACGCCCAAATCATCATGCGAGCTGCCAACAATGGCTTTCCCATGTCTTCTATTCCGACCTCCATTACCTTCCAGCTCATCATTGTTGTATCTATTCTGGCTTGGACCCGCTTTGTTCGTCTCCTCCATGGAAACAGTGATGGGAATGTGCTACTCAGTGTCTTAAAAAATGGAGATGGAGACGGTGGCAACAATAACCAGGAAATTCAGAGAGCTACAGAACTGGAATTGCGTCATGTGAGGGACCTGACATGGAGGTAGAGGAAAGGTAGCAGTGTGCACTGCCGCCTTGTTGCGTCTAGAGCAATCGAAGCAGGCTTTGCCTCTACCACTTCTGGTGTTCGAATACTGACCTTAAAGACCATACTGGTGGGGATTTTCAGCTGAGGAAGTAGGGGAAGCCGAATTATGGCTATGAAAAGTAGTGGAGCCAGAGCTACCGCCTCACGTGCCACCGCGTCAGCTGCGCATACGGTGGCGAACCATGGTGGAGATAGGAGCAGTTACAGAGTCAGGGGGGCGGAAGAGGAATTGATAGAAGAATCTTGTGCAGAGGTTACAGAGTGCTGAGGGACAAGAGCCGAATTGCAGAGGTTTGTATGGGAATGGTGGAAGCCATTACTCAGGTCAAGACAACACACAATCCAACATCTGTGCCCAGTGCTGGTTTGCTCAATCGGCTCTCCCGCCTGTGGAGGGCACACACATTGAAACAGGGGCAGAATGACTGGAATGTTCTCCGGCTCCACGGTTATGCAAGTAATGGCTTCACTTCGGCTAGAGCAGGTGTTACACTAAAAAATGTCACCTTGACTACTTACAGTTAGTATGGCTCAAATCAACAGTCATGCTACCCTCTTAGGCAAGTCTTATGCCTCTGCTATCCATCTCAAACTCAAAGAAGAGAGAAAGTCTTGTAAAAAATGTGTTTATCTCTGGGGTCGCAGGTTCTCTCTAACCTTACCTGCGGGGACGCTGACCATGTTCACAAAAGCTGCGTCCTTGGACGCTCTGTATGTTAAGGGACAGGTGCGTCCTTCTGTAAAAGGCAAAATGCGCAAGTTTTATCTTAAAAAAGTTACTTGTGGTTACTTCTAGAACATTCTAGAGGTCGGTTTGATGAAATGGATGTGCCTCCAGTTGGTTCATGTATCTCTATTAAGAGGGAACTTATCCCATCAATAAGGGAGCTATCCCACCCATAGAGGGGGATGATCCCATTGATAGTGGACCTGAATAACCTCTTTACAGCACTATAAATAAAGACATTGAGCCAAAGGGAAGAGAGGTTGGAGCTATACATTTTCTTTGGGTAAATGTTGCAGGATTTAGGTCTTCCATTAGAGCCTTTGTGAGGAGAGATTGTCTTTACTTGATTCTACTTGGAAGAGGGTGAGCTTTGTCAAAGTAGAGGAAAACCCTTGATGGACCCTGGGAGGAACTTGCACAACACCAAGGCCAGGTTGTAAGAGTTTCTTTGTTTCGTTATTAATACAAACTGGTTTATTTTTCTCAATAGCTTGTGTTAATGAGTTATTTCATGTGTTCCTTGGTCTGCATGTTGAATATATGTTTTATTATATGAAATGCAAGTGCTTGGTAATTGTTTGATTGTTTGTGGTTGCAGGAATTGACTTGAAGGAGGAGCTCATCCGGATCGTCAAGAACGGACTTCAACAACAGCATTTTGGAATAAGGTAAGCCTAAACACTTGTAGTTTTCATGTTGTAAAAGGTGTATTTAGAGAAAGATCACTCCATTTTGTCTTGTTTGTCATTAGAATGTCTTAGACTTCTAGGAAGGTCAGCTGTGTCCGCACCCTTGACCAATTCCGTGTGACAAATTGGCGACTCCGCTGGGGATAGATTCCATTGATGAGAAAAGTATTTTCCTTTATGTGAACTTTGCTTTGAGAAAATTGGTTTATTTTTCTGGTTTTGGCTCTGTAAATTCTGTCTCTGGGTGGGTTAGCTTAGGATTAGTTTTATTTTGGTTTTTCTTGAGTTTTTCAGACGGACGCACCCTCTGAGTGCTGCACAGTGCGTCCCTGGACGCACTTTTGCTGTGTGCACAGAGCGGGCCCGCGCCTGTTCTAACGGGTTGCCTGCGTCTTCCTGTAAAAATTTAGGAAAACTCCATTTTTGCTTTAATTGCTTTTAGATTTTGTTTTTTCTTAGTTTTTTCTGCCCAGATTCATTAGTCCCTTGTCCAGAATCTTCACCTAAGCTTGTTCCTGCTCTTAGCTTTCATCAATTGGGTGTTTTGAGTCTCTTTCTTGAGAAATTCTTGATTTGATTTCCTTTGATCATTACTTGGAGGTTTGTCTCAGTCTTTTCACAATTTTGCATCTTTTTGCTTTTGTTTTTGCAAAAAAATTTCCCCCTCATTCGCCGGGGGGGGGCTAAATTGTGTATGAGTGTTAATCGCCTTTGAGTGTTTTTATGTTTTGATCTTTGGAACTCTCACCCAATTTTCTCAATTTGCACTTGATTGGTTCTTAGATCACATTAGAATCGTCTTGTGTTTGAGAATTCTTTTGCATAGATCACATTTGCACAATTAGAATTCTCATTTTCAGAATATTATTGAAAAATGTGCATAGATTACATTTGCATACTTTTCGAGTGAATTGTGCTTAGATTACAATTGCATAGTTTACATTCTAAAAAATCAATCATAGATTTAGATCAGCTTTCTTTGATTTGAATTTACACAAAAATAAAAATAAAAAAATGGTTTGGAATTGATTTGCATTAGTTTTTCTTGATGAAATTAGTGCATTAGAGAATTTGTTATATTTTCTCTTAGTGATCAATTTTTTGCATTGTTGGAAGTGAATGGAAACTCTCTCCTTACTTTAGTTAGGATTCATCGAATTGAAAAGATTACATTATCATATTCGATTGCATTCAGTTGAGTCGGGTCATAACACCATTGGTTTCATCTCCATTTACCCATTTGAGTAATAACAGCCTTAATAACACAGCGCTTAATTAAAATTCATCTAGTAATTTTTACATTTCTAGGGCTCTGAAACGCCAACATAGCTTAGGCTAGGGTCTTGGAGTAGGTGAGTACTTAACTCTCCAAGACTACAAAACCAAACAGATAGTTTATCTTGAGTAGAATAAATCCAATTGTTTCAATTGCACTCTGGGAAAGCTCCTCTTAAAGGAGAAGCACGAGCTCGTGTCCGAACCAGTGAGGGGATCATTCCCCCCTCGTTGGGAACGACGCTAGACAGTACGTATTACAAACGGTAAACCTCGGATTAACCATTGTCGAGGAGCCAGGGGTCACTTATCGGTAAACCTTGGATTGTTGTCAAGGAGCCGGTAAGGGGATTGAGCTTGCTACTCTGCCCTTGCGTGCTGTCGGAGTTTAGACTGTTCCCCCAGGTGTATTTGTTACTGTTGGTGACCTTAGTGACCATAATCTTTAGGGTTCTACCGAGGTGACGGTGGAGGGAAGGTCCCACTGTACCTAGAGCAGACGTCGGCTATACTCACTTGGATTTTCTGGGGGGTTCACTTCACTCGAGACGGTTAAAGTGGAGGAACTTGTGCCGGTCTATTCATTAAGCAGGTTGCCGGGGTAACTGTTCCACCCGCCATTTCTGTACTGAATTCTGCGAGGTTGGGCTTCATCACCAACTAGCGTTTTTGGTTCGGAAGAATACTGTTTGTGTGTGGTTTGACTCCTAGATTTGATAGCGCGTGTTAATTTGTTTGTTTTTACTTTTAGAGACCATAGGTGTAAATTGTGAATTGTTAATTTTAGTTTAAAATTGTTAATAAAATTCACTGAAGTTGAATATAATGGCAAATGTTCCAGAATTTATCAACCTAGGAACCCCTCCTAATGAGAATCCTAGTACTTTTCCTTACTTTGGAAATGTTGGTCCTCCTTATATGGCTACTTTGTCATTACCTGGATTTACAATAGGATTACCGATATGGTTATTTTCAACTTCGTTGGCCCAAAGTACTCCAATCGTTCCATCTCAACCGGATGCTTCACCTCAACAGAGTTCACCATCTCAACATCACCAACCTTCAGTTGACCCTTTACCTTCTTCGCCTAATTTTTCTTCCTCCATTTCTTCCTCTTCGCCTGGTAAAAGCCTTGATGCTAGTAACCAGGAGGCTAAGAAGAAGAAGAAAGGGAAGAAGAAGAAGAAGAAGAACAAGCAAGATAAGAAAGAAGTCAACCAACCAACCATGGTTGTAAGTGTTAGTTGTGTTGAGGAAAATTCCGACATGCACCGTAAACCTAAATACCCTTGCAGGCTTTGTAAGGGTGACCACTTCCTTGTCAATTGTCCTGGTATTCCAAAGGTCTTGGAAGTATGGTCAGAAAAATCTCATCAACTTTCCATTGATCCATCAACCAGTGATAGTCAGGTTCCTGGGAAAAAGGGTAAAGTTAGGTTTCCTTGTAAGTTATGCAAAGGGAGTCATCAAACTCACATTTGCCCTCACATGGATGAAGCCTCAACATTGTTGGAAAACCTTACTGTTCCACAGCAAGAATTTCCAACTGGTTACCGTAAACTTTCTCCCAACCTACCGTCAATTGACGGAGTGATTGATCTAAATTCAAGTACGGTCGATCACACTCTTCCATTGGAGAGTGAAACTCATGTCACTCAGGTTGATGATCCATTAGTTGATCAAGTGGTCGATTCAATTTCACATTCGATCAATCACACTTTCCCTTTGGAGAGTGAACTTCATACCGCTCAGGTTCTTCTTGTTACATCAGATTCTTCTATGCCGGGGGGCATTTCACCTGTTTCTACAGAACCCCCTCCAAGTACTGAGGTCTTTTCCTTTGATTGGAATAGACTGACAGAACCTCATCTTCCTTCCTCCATCCCTTTCCAAATCATTGTCAAGGCTGGTGGTAGGGACATACATCGTACTCAGGTAGATGAAGGTGCTTCTATTAGTATTTTATCCTCAGCTGTTTGGAAAGCTTTAGGTTCCCCTCAGCTTGCGCCTATTACGCAGAATCTGAAAGCTTTTAACAGAACAATTAGTGAACCTTTAGGGATCCTTCCTAAGTTTTCTATTACCTTGGAAGGTAAAACTGTTTGTGTTGATCTTATGGTAGTTCGAGGTCCCTTGGATTTCAATTTACTCCTTGGGCGAGACTATGTTTATGCAATGAAAGTTGTCGTATCGACACTCTTTCGCGTGATGTCTTTCCCTCACAATGGAAATATTGCAACTGTAGACCAGCTTTCGTTCCCTAGTCTTGTCTCAACTACCAATAATATGACACCCCTAAATGTTCCTGATTCTAAAGTGGTATCTACCCTGCCACGGGTTAATTATGTGGCAACTGGTCCCATGTTTTCAGTTACCGACGTAAGTGAGCCTCTCACTGTTTGCTCATCTTCCTTTGATTTAGCTCCGGTAATTGACATGGAAAACTCTATGGGATTACTTGAACACGATGTTCTTATCCCTTTTGAGTCCCTTGACATGTGTTCCTTCCCAAGAAGTATTCTTCCTTCGGATGAAGACCTCTTGGAAGCCATGATCAAGGTGTGTCCATTGACATGTCTTTCCTCCAGTTGGAAGCCATGATCAATGCTACGAGGATAGTTTTTTCCTGTATCAACCTTGTTAAAAAATGAAATAGGCTAGCATGAGGACAGTTCTTTTACTGAGTCAACCTCATTAAAAAATGAATCAGCTAGATTTTAGGATATGTAGGTAGATTGTAGAAAGTAGGGTTTGAGGACAGTTCCTGTTACTGAGTCAACCTCATTAAAAAATGAATCAGGTTTGAGGATAGTTCCTGTTACTGAGTCAACCTCGTTAAAAAATGAATCAGGTATGAGGATAGTTCTTTTCTTGTGTCAACCTCTTTAAAAATGAAACAACTCCCTTTTCAAGTTAAATATTGAAAGTAAACCTTCATTTCATCCAGCCGGTTGAATGCAATGAAGCCTGGGGGGCATGTACCTCATTTCGCATCATTATGCTGGGGGCATGCGAACTTTTTGAGCATAGTTCCTTGTCCTGTGTCAAGCTCGTTAAAAAATGAAACAAGGGTAGGTTAAGTAGGTAGATTGTAGAGAGTAGTCATGAGCATAGTTCTTTGTCTTGTGTCAAGCTCGTTAAAAAATGAAACAAGGATTTTAGAGCATAGTTCCTTGTCTTGTGTCAAGCTCATTAAAAAATGAATCAAGGTTTTTAGAGCACAGTTCCTTGTCTTGTGTCAAGCTCGTTAAAAAATGAATCAAGGTTTTTTTAGAGCATAGTTCCTTGTCTTGTGTCAAGCTCATTAAAAAATGAATCAAGGTTTTTAGAGCACAGTTCCTTGTCTTGTGTCAAGCTCATTAAAAAATGAATCAAGGTTTTTTAGAGTATAGTTTTTTGTTAGGTAGATTGTAGAAAGTAGTTATGAGCATAGTTCCTTGTCTTGTGTCAAGCTCACTAAAAAATGAAACAACTCCCACGAGTTTTTCCAAGATTTTGAAAGTAAAGCTTCATTCCATCCACCTCATTGAATGCAATGAAGCTTGGGGGGCATGTACCTTGATTTGCATCATTATGCCGGGGGCATGTGAACTTATAACAAGCATAGTTTTTCGTTTCAAGCTTGCATAAACATGAAACTGAATCCGAGCATAGTTCTTTTCCTGTGTCAAGCTCATTAAAAAATGAAACAAATCCTCCTCTAATTGAGTCGAGAGTTTGACAAGATCTCGTAGATGTTAAGTTGTATATTTAGGTTAGTTATTTCAGTTTTTGCATAATTTTCTTAGAGTTTTAGGTCGAGTCTTTCAAATGATCTCGTAACTCAATCTTCATTTCATCCAACTGGTTGAATGAAATGAAGCTGGGGGGGCATGCGCTCTAGCACTTATGCTTAGGGGGCATCAAGCACAGTTTCCTCTCTGTTTCAAGCTTGTGAAAAAATGAAACTACTTTGAAGCATAGTTTTTATCTGTTTCAAGCTTTTGTAAAAATGAAACCTATTTCGAGTCAATTTCAGTTATTTTCAAGACTCGTTAAACTCATGAAAATCTCGAGATTATTTTGCTATCTTTCATTCTCGTAAAACAAATGAAAATGCCGAGTTCTTTCCGTCTTTTCCTGCTCGTAAATTAAATTGAAAGTCGGCCATATGAGTACATTTTTATCCCTTTTTCGAACTCATTAAAATTTACGAAAAAGTGAAAACCATGAGTACATTTTTATCCCTTTTTCGAACTCGTTAAAACTTACGAAAAAGTGAAACCTCAGAGTCATCTTTTAAGCCCTTTTCTGACTCCTAAAATATGAAAAGATTGCCGAGCGTTTCTTTTACACTCGTTAAAACGGAATTAAAAGACGGTCCCCTTATAGCTCTTTTCTGACCGTAAAATTAAGAAAAGATTGCCGGGTTTTTGTCGTTTCAAACTCGATAAGGAAATAAAACGACGTGTCCTTGATCGCTTTTTACTTTTCAGGTCAACGACACTATTATGAAAGTACTCCTTGGTCGCAAGATCAAGCGGTTCCCCCAGGTATTATTTTATACTTTTTCGGGCTTGAGGGACACAAATGTACGAAAAAGTTCAACCTGGAGTCTCCTTTAGTTTTTTCAGACTCTCTAAAATTGAAAAACGCCGAGTTTCTCCTATACTGGGCTCGTTAAACTTTTACAGTAGAGGACCTGTTCAATTACAAACAGGAACGAACCACTCCTTCCTAGGGTTCGAATTTAAACTAGGTTGGACTCATCCGAAGGATGAGCTTACAATCAAGCATATGTTATCCTCCTCAAGCTTGTTAAAAATAAAGAGGTACTTGCCAGAAATGGTGGGGGAAAAGAAAGAAGAATGAACCTGTTTGTTACCTTTTGTCTCAAAAGAAACTTTATTACCACTCTTGAACATGACACTTTTTCATTCACCTGGGTTGGGAAATCTTTTACCTCACAGTTGACCAAACCACTTTGAAAGTCTTTAACCGGGTTCCAGGGATTAACTTTGAGTTATTCGTCACCAAGCCATCTGTCGTGTCGTTATGTGTTCAAGAGGTCTGCGAGCAAAACTTTCATCTGCAAAATACTTGTCATCCATTTGACCATCCCTGAGTCAGTCCTTACAGCAACATTTCTTCAACTTGAACAATAATTTCGTGTTGCGGGCTTGCCTGCAACGGGTCGCTTTCTATCGACATCAGCACATTATCTAGAAAGATGACTTAGGAATCGACAGTACCTTGAAGTCTGCATGCATCAATGGCAGGTTTCTCGCCTTTGACGTCAGTTTACATCATTGACTTTCGATCAAAGGATTCCGTGAAGTGTTCGACATCAAAACATCTATTCACATTTCACGGGTTGTGCTTGGTACTTTGAGAACCATTGACATTACTGGTGGTCTCTCTCATGCTTGTTAACAGTTTACATCATCGACTGGTAATCAAGTGGTTTCTAACATGTTCGACATCAAATCATTTAATCACATGGCTAGAATCGTACCAATTCGGGAAGTAGAAGTGAAGACCCTGGATCTAGTTTCTACCATCCAGGCTGCGAGGAGTTTTGTATTCATTATCTATGTAGACTAATCATAAACAGATGGTTGCGTCCATACTGTGTCTACAAAAGTCTATAAAAATGATGTACTGCAAGATCATTCCTGTATCAGAGTAGTTAGTCCATTAGTTAAAGTTTTGAATCTGAGTATGGGAATGCCTACCTCAGTGATGATATAATCTTATACATGTATTTTGTGTTGAAAATTGCAGGTTCCAACCAGGTCATCCACAAGACAATCCTTGAAATGATAAAGTGCTTCACCCTTCCTAGAATTACAAAACCCTACTCTATTCCAGGCTTCGCACTTTAGGGGGCAATCTGTTACACTAAAAAATGTCACCTTGACTACTTACAGTTAGTATGGCTCAAATCAACAGTCATGCTACCCTCTTAGGCAAGTTTTATGCCTCTGCTATCCATCTCAAACTCAAAGAAGAGAGAAAGTCTTGTAAAAAATGTGTTTATCTCTGGGGTCGCAGGTTCTCTCTAACCTTACCTGCGGGGACGCTGACCATGTTCACAAAAGCTGCGTCCTTGGACGCTCTGTATGTTAAGGGACAGGTGCGTCCTTCTGTAAAAGGCAAAATGCGCAAGTTTTATCTTAAAAAAGTTACTTGTGGTTACTTCTAGAACATTCTAGAGGTCGGTTTGATGAAATGGATGTGCCTCCAGTTGGTTCATGTATCTTTATTAAGAGGGAACTTATCCCATCAATAAGGGAGCTATCCCACCCATAGAGGGGGATGATCCCATTGATAGTGGACCTGAATAACCTCTTTACAGCACTATAAATAAAGACATTGAGCCAAAGGGAAGAGAGGTTGGAGCTATACATTTTCTTTGGGTAAATGCTGCAGGATTTAGGTCTTCCATTAGAGCCTTTGTGAGGAGAGATTGTCTTTACTTGATTCTACTTGGAAGAGGGTGAGCTTTGTCAAAGTAGAGGAAAACCCTTGATGGACCCTGGGAGGAACTTGCACAACACCAAGGCCAGGTTGTAAGAGTTTCTTTGTTTCGTTATTAATACAAACTGGTTTATTTTTCTCAATAGCTTGTGTTAATGAGTTATTTCATGTGTTCCTTGGTCTGCATGTTGAATATATGTTTTATTATATGAAATGCAAGTGCTTGGTAATTGTTTGATTGTTTGTGGTTGCAGGAATTGACTTGAAGGAGGAGCTCATCCGGATCGTCAAGAACGGACTTCAACAACAGCATTTTGGAATAAGGTAAGCCTAAACACTTGTAGTTTTCATGTTGTAAAAGGTGTATTTAGAGAAAGATCACTCCATTTTGTCTTGTTTGTCATTAGAATGTCTTAGACTTCTAGGAAGGTCAGCTGTGTCCGCACCCTTGACCAATTCCGTGTGACAGCAGGCATTAACTGATGCCTGCGAGGTGCCATGAATATCCTTCATGTTGATCTTGGGATGGTTGCAAAGGGCCATGTGGCCGCCTCGCCCGCCATTGCCCCGTCTCATCACCATAATCGCCTTAATTACCACCCGCATCCGGGGGTTGAGCTTCCTTGTGCACCAGGTCAGTGCAAATTTGCAGTTGATTGTGATCATCGATGATGTTGAGAAGGCCGTAATGTAGGATTTGGTCCTGATCGACCCCAATGTTTGCTAGGAGATCAACAACTTTGTTACTGTCCCTTTTGACGTGAATAAAAGTTATTGCTCTCCTGTCTTTTATCCATTTCTCTATTGTTTCAAGCCTGGCCATTAATCTCCAGCTTTTGGCAACTCGTGAAGCCGTGCTTCCTTGTTGGATTTGAGTGGCCATATTGATAAGGATTTGAGTGTCCCCTTCTATAATGATGGGATAAAAATTATGTTGATCAGCTAGCTTCATACCTTGCCACAATCCCTCCAGTTCTGCAGAGTTGTTCGTGTCCCATCCGATGGAGCCAAAATACAATAGTAGGGGTTGGCCCTCATGATTCCTAAATATGCCTCCGTATCCTGCTTTGCCCGGGTTGCCCTTGGAGGTACCATCGAAATTTAACTTAATCACTCTTTTTGGGGGGTGTAACCAATATGAAAGCAGCCTGGTTGCAATGCGAGGTCCATTGGAGTTTAATTGTGCTTGTGGGAGCTGTATGTTCCAATTAGCCCATATGCTTAGTTCTTGAGGCTGGGTTGGAAAGTCCTCAGTTTTCCATGGATGCAATGCAAGAGTTTCCTTGATGTTCTGACATAGGTTATTCCATATGGTTTCTAAGGAAGTTTTGTGATTTTTGAAAATTCATTTATTTCTTTCCTTCCAGATTGTCCATAGCAGGAGACTTGGCAAGATAGTCCACAACTTGTTGAGAACTTTGCTGTTATAGGGCTCTGGAGTCCAGTTGCTAATGGTGCCTCTTATATCCCCAAGAAGTCTGCATGGTCTCTGGCATCTGAAAGTGAGCTTTTCCCAGAGTTGATTGGCCATGTGGCAAGAGTCCATGAGGTGCTGAATAGTTTCTTCATTGTTTTGACAGTTGGGATAGTATGATGGACCATGAAATCCCCTTTTGATTAAGTTGTCTCGTGTTAGAATTCTTTGATGATACAACAGCCAGATGAAAGTGGAGACTTTGGGCCAAATCCCAGTAGTGCATATACGATTCCAAGCAGGATCAATTGGTTCCTGAGTTTGGAGCATTATCTGGTATGCTTCTTTGGTGGTATATGTTCCTTTCGGTGTATATCCCCATCTTAGAACATCACTTCATGTATTAACTCTGATTTTCCTGCTGGTAAGCTCTTTGTGTAGCTCCATGTCGTAAGCTTCCATTTCTTGCTATGCTATTTTCCTGACCGGTTTCCATTGCCTAAAACCCTGTATAGTGCTAAGAGTCCAAAAATGTGCTACGTTGTCCTCCTGGTTAATGTCGTTTCCATTATGATTTGTGCCTGGTAAGAGTGCTGCAATTTTGGGGCTCTTTTGCCAAGAATCCATCCAGAAACAGGTCGTCCTCCCATCCCTTATCTCCCAGAAGCTATGCTGATGTACGACCTCTATGTGTTGCTTGGTCGCGTTCCAAATTAAGGATCCTATAGGCATGGTAGTTATCCTGATTAGTTCTTGTTGCGGTCAATTATTTGCATACTTTGTAGTCCATAATTGTGCCCATGGCTTCTGTGGGCAGGAAACCCATTGCCACCAAATCCGTGCTCCCATCAAAGTATTGTTGAGTTGTGGATCACGTAAGCCTAGATCCCCCTGCTTTTTTGGTTTGCAAACTTTTTCCCATTTGACTAAAGCCCAATTTCTATTTTGTCCTATAGAGCCCCAGAAGAAATTGCATTATAGATTCCTAATTCTCTTTAGCACCCATTTCGGTGCAGCGAGTGCTGAGAACAAATAGAGGGGCATTGATTGAAGGACTGCTTTTATCAGGACTAATCTGCTCGCCATATTGAGAGTTCTATAAGTCCAAGACAGGAGCCGACTTTCCATTTTCTCTATGAGTTGATGCTAGGAAGCATGCTTTAACACTGAATCTATGAGAGGGGCGCCTAAATACTGAGAAGGAAGCTTGGCTTGAGAGAATCCTATGATTCGAGAAATGATTCTTTGGGTGGGAATAGGAGTATTGAAGAAAAATATTTGAGATTTGGTAGTGTTTATGTTGGTGCCAGAAGCTTCTGAGAATGTGTCTAAAAGTGATTTAAGGGTTCTGGCCTCATTTACAGAAGGATGACCAAAGAGCATATTGTCATCAACAAATTGTTGATGTGTGATAGTAGGGGATCCATGGACAGAGAGTCCTCTAAGGTCATGGGAACGAACGGTATGCTTAATAAGACGACCTAGTCCCTCAGCCATAATGATAAAAAGAAAAGGGGACAGAGGGTCCCCTTGACGAATTCCTCTTGAAGGGTGGTACGGTTTAGAGGGGATTCCATTGACAAGAACAAAGTAGAGTGGGGAGGAAATGAGGGTCATCATCCATCTAACCCAGGTCAGGCTGAAACCAAAGGCCAATAGCATCTATTTTATGTATGTCCAGCTGAGTTTATCAAAGGCTTTGGAAAGGTCAATTTTCAACAACATACCTGCCTGTTTGTTTTTCTTGAGAGAATGGATGGTTTCATGAGTAAGAATAATACCATCCAGAATTTGACGACCTTCTACATACCCAGATTGCTCTGGTGAGATGAGAAGAGGGAGGAGAAATTTGAGGTGGTTGGCTATGACTTTCGAGATAATTTTGTAGATGACATTGCAGAGGGAAATAGGCCTGAACTTCTCCAGAGTGCATGGTTGCACAACTTTGGGAATAAGGGCGATGAAGGTTGCATTGAGCGAAGGGAGTAACCAATGCATTGCTCTTGATTCGTCTACCACATTCCAGACATCTACTTTGATTAGATCTCAAAAATGATGGTAAAAGCTGGACGTAAAGCCATCAGGTCCAGGCACTTTCCTGGCCTTTAGTTGATTTGAAGCCTCATCGACCTCCATGATGGTGACAGGTCTTAACAATAATTGATTGTGCTCCTCTGTGATGAGTTTAGGAATATGCTGAAGTATCTCATTGATAGCACGCTGTCTATCTGTGGGCTGCTCTTGATGAACAATTTTGAAGTGATTTGTGAGCTCTTTCTCTATGTCTTCCTATTTCTCCATTTTGTCTCCCTGTGAGTTTTGAATGTGTGAGATTGTATTGTTCATTCTTCGTTGTATAGTTGTACGATGAAAAAACTTGGTGTTTCATTCCCATTCTTTTAGCCATCTGATTCTTGACTTCTGTCTCTAGAGCAGTTCCTCTTGTCTGCCTCTTTCATCTAGTTGTGTGAGTAGTATTTGTTCCTGTCTGGCATATTCCCCTGTTCTGCCTTCTAGGATGATCTTCTGTTGTAGCTCTGCCATGTGCTGCTCAAGAACTTTTTTCTCTTGAAGAATGTTGCCAAAAGTGGTGTTGTTCCAGGTTTTGATTTTTTTTTTGATGTGCTTCAGTCTTTGCTGGAATTGGTACATGAGTGAGCCACCATTGGGAATGAAACTTTCCCATGTTGTTTTGACCACTGTATTGAACTCAGGGTGGGTAAGCTAGAAAGCTTCAAACTTGAATGGTCGTCTATTTGATTTTCCAGGATTTCTCCATTGCAAAGAAATGGGCCAATGATCCGAGCCAGCAAGGGGTAGGATAGAGGCACATATATCACCACCAAGATGGACGAAATTGTCTGAAATTAGAAATCTATCCAACCTGGATGCTATTTGCTGAGTGCCAACTCTTTTGTTGTTCCAAGTAAAGATGCCTTTATCAAAGGGTAAGTCTATTAGACTATTGTGTTGAATGTAGTCTTTGAAGTCATTGCTTTCTTTTTCCAGCTTTCTTCTGCCTCCCAATTTTTCCTCCAGCCGCGTGATCATATTGAAGTCTCCTCCCATTATCCAAAGTGGATAAGTTCTCAGAGCATTAAGAATCTCCAATGTTTCTAATTGCTTAATTTTTTGTGTACTTTCCTGTGGGAAGTAAACATTGGTTAAATGTCCATGTATGTTGGTGCCGATCAGGTGGAACATTGCCTGAATGAAGTAGTGCAAGGCATGGAAATTTGTTAAGGATATATGCTGAGTATTCCATGCTATGGCTAACCCTCCCGAGGCACCTGTTGCGTCGACTGTTACTGTTTGACATCCTGCCCAGGCTTTGGATAATATGGATTCTAATGTACTGGTGTTGCATTTTGTTTCTTCCATGAATATAATGTATGGTTGTTCTTGCTGAATCATGTTCTTCAACATTCTGTACTTCCCGGGACCATTAAGTCCTCTTACATTCCATGAGATTAGCTTCATGGTTGACTAGTAGGTAAGGAGCGGTAATACTTGGTCAACTTGGAGCACCTTCCCGACTCCACTAGCATTTCCCCAATTAAAATGGTACATTGTAGATCTGTCTTTCTGCCTCTTTTCTTCCCTTCTTTAATGATATGTTTCCCATCCCATTTGCCTCCTTGCTGTATGCCCAAAGTATTATGCTGATGCACTCTTGTGAGCACTACTTCCAAATTTTCCAGTTGTCTTTCCGGTATTGTGTCGAATTCTTTCCTTTTGCAAGCTTTCTCTAGACTGAAAATGTTTATTTCCCCGAGATCAAAGCTTTCTGGTTCTTCTTCCATTAAGCTTTGCTGACTGCTTCCTTCCTGGTGGGTATGTGGCTGAGAAGGTTCTGCCAGGGTATCATCAATGTCCATAATCTTATCGGACCATAGGGCTTTGTATTGAACAAGGTCGGTGTTGAGTTGTAAATCTGAGGCAGGCTTTTCAGAGGAGATGGCATTCGAAGGATGACTGGTTTTAGAGTGGATGAGAGTGGGGGACAGATGGGTGGATGGATCGGAATTTGGCTTTGCTAGCATAGGCGTATTTGATTCAGGTTGTTCTAGATCTGTCAGAATATCAAAGTTGTTGCTGGAGGATGGTAAGTTAGAAGCTGGAGCAGTATTTTTTGGTGCTGAGGGAGGTTTTTTGGTGTGCCTTTTCCTGCTGGCTACCTTGGTGAATCCTTCTGGATCAGACTTGTTTCTAGTTTCTGTGGATTTAGGCTGCATATTTAAGGGACAGTCACGAAAGAGGTGATTGTGGGCATGGCATCGCCTACATCGGAAGGGTACATGTTCATAGTCAAGGGGCTGAATCCATTCAAAGTCATCGTGCAGAAGACTTATCGTGTCCAGTAGCGCATGGCCTAGCTTCATGTAAACGCAAATCCATGCATAGGATGTATATCTTCGAAGCTTAGTTTCCTCCGCTGCCTTTATGAACTCGCCTAATCCATTGCCTATGGCTGTTAGTGAGTCCTCATCCCAGTATTCCAGTGGAAGCGAGTACATGCGGATCCATACTGACGCCCAACTGAAATCTTCCTTGTCGAGGTTGAATCTTTCGACCCAGTCTCATAGATAAAGGCCTGCTGCATTGAAGAAATAGGGTCCTCCATCCAAAACTCTATTTCTGTCTTCAAGGCAGTTGAATGTGGCTGTGAAGAAGCCCTTAGGGCCCAACTGTAGAGTCACATGACCTTTGGGCTTCCATTTCGAGGTTATCCAGCCTTGCAGGGCCTTTTCAGTCGGCCAAAAACCTATGAATTTGCCAATCACGGCGTGATCTTTCATATATTGTATTTGCGCATTGATCCGGTGACTAGGCAGCTCGATCTTGGGCCTTTCTGTGGCAATGGGCTTGCACGTTGGCAATGAAGCTTTCTTTGGTTTGTCTGATGTTGCTTGTTTGTCCGCCGTCTCGTATTCCAGATCTTCTTGTTCATTCTTCTCCTTTTGCTGCACAGGTCGTGCCTCAGGCTTCTCTACATTCTCAGTTCTGCTTTCAGTTGGGTTTTCATTGTTGTAATTTTTGTGGGGAGGCGCTGATGCCTCCCCCGATGGACTGTTCATTGTCCTTTGCATTCAGAATAACAATGCCAGTCCTGACAAAAATTTTGTGTGGGCTTGAAAAGCTGCATGTTCAGACTGTGCACCGTGGAAGGGTTTGACAGGAACCCTAGTTCCTTAGTGCGCCATTGTCTTCCCTCCCATCGCCTCTCAACTCAGCGCATTGTTTTGTTAGTAGGAAATTCACACTTACGAGATATTAAGCATTAGACTTATATTGTAATATATTTTAGTAAAATTTTAGATCCTTTATTTCTTTTGATAACGTGTCCGGTAATGTCATTTCTTCACTCTCAAAGTTGAAAGCAATATTTTGCGTTTATGTAGCTTAGGAGATACACGTAACTATTTCCGAAAGAAAGATGTTACGTCTCTTCGGTGACGTTTATTGCCGTGACATGCCCTTTCTTTTTATTGTGTGGCGGACAGTTTTCAAACTTACCATCCTTTTTTTATTTGACTTTTCTCAAAGCAGGTAGCATCTTTATTCAAACGTGGCCCCGCTTATTATCAACAAAGCTCGCACTTAGGGATATGGGTTGCACGCCGATTTATTCTTGTGCTGTGACTATAACCCTGATGGAAAACCTAGCAAAAATGAGAGGCAATAAAACAGGATACCCTCTTTAAAAGGGGCCACGTGGCAAAGTGAAAGATGCGACAATGCAAGTCCAATCCTAAAATTTGATAACAAGAAAATCAACGACCTGCTTTTACTATCAACAAGGAAATAACAAGGAAATCAACAACCTGCCTTTACTTTAAACAAGGAAATCAACGACCTGCCTTTACACCGATCCTAAAGAGAACAGGAAATAACATTCAATCTTTTTTAACGATTTGAACGCTCCCACCGATTTCATTGTCAGATTCCATCTTTAAATGACAGCATTTACATAATTAAGAAAAAAATATTAGAGTGGTCGAAGTTGATTGGAACAAAGAAGAAAACAAAAAGATATTAAATTTTAAAAAAGATTGTGATGAGCTTTCAATAATTTATTAACTATTTTGTAAATGTTTCAAAGGATTGAATTAACATGTAAATGTTGTTTTATGAAATCTCTTTTTAATCCTTTTATGTTGTACATCATAAAAGTATTATTTTTAAATATTTTATTACATTTTTAATAAATAATATAAATTTATTTTAGTATTATATTTATTTAATGGTGAGAGAAATAAAATTTTACAAAAGTGTCAATTTATTATTTTTAGATATTTTATTATATTTTTTATAAATAATATAAATTTATTTAATGTCGAGAGAAATAAAAAATTTTAAAGTGTATTTTTTTAAGCAAATTTTGTTTTTAAAAATAAGTTTATATTATGAGAGATTTGGTTTCTCTATTTTAAACTAACATGAATCTATGTTGGTTAATTATATCTTTTGAAATATCAAGGTTATGAATCCTTATTATTTAAATTTATTTTAATTTGATGTGGATATCATGATTTTTTCTCCAAAAAATAGTTTTTATTTTTATTCATAAATACAAAATTACAATATAACCAATTGAGCTGAATAATTTATTATTACCTTTTTAACTAAGCCTACATTATATTTTATTATTATTACTATTATTTGAGGGGTGGAAGGAGGGGGAGAGGTACTCTATGGTCTCTAGGAGGACAAAGTATCCATTTACTCATGTGCTCTTGGTCATATGACAAATAATCAAGTAGATATATATGCTCTCTATTAGGGACTTTTGTTAGCCAAATAACGACAGGTTGACACACGATTATAGGAGATTCTCTCCTAATCCCACATCATCTAATAAAAGGCTCCCTCGCAAAGGAGAAATATATGGAAAGCATCATGAGAAGAATGAGGGAATTTGTGGAAGATATCCCATTGAAAGCATATTTCCATGTCCTAAGAGACTTCAACACATAAGCAAACAAGTATGCTATTAAGGGGTGTAAATTAAAGATATGTGAGTTGAAGATTAATGGTCAAATCTATATTTCCCTAATAGTGGATGAAGTCTATTAAAAAAATTCCCTAGTAGGGTTATATGTTTTAAATTTTGTGTTTTGTTGGCGCAATTTTGTAAGGTATTCACCTACAAAGCCCCTCTTTGTTACTAGGATATATCCAAAGAAAAATCATGTATTCCTATTGAAAATATGCGTATATATGCAAGATCATTCATCAACTTTAAGAGGACTATGATGTAGTAGAAAAAACTTACTTGGAAAAAGTATTTGTTATAGTATCAAGATCACTTATTCTTATGTAATAATTCTCAACTCTAACACATCGTCCTATTGAAATTACACACTTCTCCTATAGGAAGAATGGAAAGACTATTTTTTATCATATCAAGATCACTTATACTTACGTAATAATTCTCAACTCAAAGACAAGGTCCTATTGGAATTATACACTTCTTTTATAGGAAGATATTCAAGGTTATTGAAGACATACAATAGGATCGAGATTTTTTTATTTGGAAAATCTTAAATTATATGTGCAAACATTTGTGGTAGAATGTGTGGTATGCCAAAAAAATAAAGGAGATACTATCAAAACCCCAGGGCTTCTTCAGCCATTAGCCAAACATTAGGAATGCATTTCAATTGATTTTATTGCAATTTTACCCAAATCTAAAGGAAAGAGTGTCATTATGGTAGTGGTAGATCTATTGACAAAGTATGCCCACTTTTTCTCTCTTTCTCGTCCTCTTAAAGCAAGTATTGTGGAAGAAAAATTCATGGAAAAATTTTGTAAGCTACATGGAATACCAAAGATTATTGTAAGTGACAGAGACCTAATTTTCACTTTAAAATTTTGGACTGAATTATTTTCTTGTTTGGGTACTCAATTGGGTCACAACTCATCTTACCATCCTCAAACTAATGGGAAAATTGAGATTGTGAATAAATGTTTAGAAGGATATCTATGTTGATTTGCATCTAATAACTATACATAATGACTCAAATGGTTTCCCTTTGAAGAATGACAGTACAATGGATCCTTCCATACTTCATAAAAATACCACCATTTATGGAACTTTGTGGATATCATCTTCCATCTGTCACATCACCCTTGAAAGGATTATAAGGGATCAAGTAGTAGAGGACCACATCCAAAACCAACAAGAGGTTCTCAAACTATTGTAGGACAAATTTATTATGGCACAGAACAAGATGAAACAAAAATTACATCAACATTGTAGTGAAAGGGAATTTGAAGTGAGGATTAGGTATTTTTGAGACTATGACCATATAAACAATGGTCGTCAAGAAAAAAAGAATGAAAATAAATTAGCTCCAATATATTATGGCCCCTATAAGGTGTTATAGAGAAATGGAAGTATGACCTACAAATTCGAGTTGCCTCCATCTTCACATGTACATCTAGTCCTCAATGTTTCTTGCTTTAAGAAGGTAATCATTGATAAGATCCTAGTTGAAGCTATTCTTCTAGAGATTAATCAAGAAGGAAAAACAATACTATAACTAGAAACAATTTTGGAAACAAGGACTAAGCAACTAAAAAATTGAGCGATACTAAGTACCTCATCAAATAGAAGAACCTACTTGTGGAAGAAGCGACATGGGAAGATGATTTGTTCATGTAGAAATGCCCACAGATAGTCAAGTGTTGAGGAAAACACTTCTTTGAAGGAAAGGGGCATGTTAAGTCATATATAAGCCCAATGTTAACCCAAAAACCCCTTCTTAATCCCTAGATGTTGAATGATTATATTTCTACTGTTATATTTTTAGTAGGATAGAGCCACTCAAGGTCCCATTTTATTATAATTATTAATACTATCAATCCGTAGTGTGTGTGTGTGTGTGTGTATAAAGGATTCATAGTCTTAATATTATCAGATATTGTTTGTTCATTGTATTTATTGTAAAAGAAGGTTTCCCCTTGAAGTAGATTGTAATTACTAGCTTCTTATCATTTTTGAGGTGCAATTATCATAACATTTAATCTTATGATTCTCCTTTTCAAGAATTTGATTCTTCCTTAAATATTATGTATATAAAGGCATGAGCATAAGAGTACTTACTATTTTACGTTTCCTGACCTTAGATGTTTTTTCTAGCTCTTGGGAAGTAGTGGTCTCTTCTACTTCAAGAGTTGTGGCTTCTTCTTCTTCTTCTTCATGGTATACCTCTCAATTATCAAATAACAGATGCCATCATGTGGATATGTAGGTTTATAACACAAATGGTTTTAGCATTTCACATTTACCTAATATAGTTATGGAATTACCATGTAAATTATCAAATAACAAGTCGAATCTTGTGGATACTTAGGTTTATAAAAAGAAAAAGTGATTTTACCTTTTCACATTTACCTAATGAAATTGTAAAATTACCACACAAATGATCAAATAACAAATGACATCTTGTGGATACATATATTTATAAACAAATGATTAACATGATGTTATAATATAGATTAAATGAATCTTCATGTGAACTTATGAAATGCATTGTCCTGTAACCTATGCATTATACCACTAGGATCTTAATTTTATACGAGAGAAAATGATGTTGATTATCCTATAATAAATGTATTATACCATTAGTATATTAACTTTAAAAGATATAAAATGATTTTGATACATGTATATCAAGCATATTTACTAATATATTTGTATATATATGTGTGTGTTATGAAAAACAAAACAAAAAACATTCATTTTTGTTAGAAACACATATTTGGTCATTTTATCAAAACCAAATATAACATCATGTGGTAGTTGAGATGGAAAACATGAGTCACCCATAGGACAAAATAACACACAAATTATTTATCCATGTATATCAATTCTTATGTGAAGTTTGATGATAGGGAGAACAAACACACACCAAACACCAACAAAGGAAATGCAAAAATCCATGGGGCATAACTTTCCTTTCTTGTCATTATATGAATTTTATAATGGATGGAGATATCTCTAGAATTATGTTAGCACTGTGATATTCTAGATATAACCAAGAAAAACTAATTCTAAAAATTATATTTATCCAAAATTAATTGGGATTCGCCCATGGGGCATAGAATATATGGTGATGGGGTGTAATATTAAGTCACTTCTTGAGGTGAAGGTCACTGATTCGAAACTGCGTGGTAAAAAATACAATCATGTTAAGGGTTGGTGTGGCCTAGGCTAGCTTTGATCCCTAGATGATTTTGACAGCTTAGATGCCCTTAGGTAAGGTTTCTCAAGCCACAAGTTAAGCCTGATGTAATATATGATGAACTTAGACCACTTGACAAAATATAAAAATGGGATTCACATCTAAGTGTCCCACTAGAGTTCATATGCAACTAACAATTCACTCTATTTAATAGAGGATATTTCTATACTTTAACGCTCCCCCTTAATCTCCACCATTACATTTACTAACAATGCCTAACTGTTGGGGTGACAGGTGGGGGAGGGATTCTCATGAATCCCGAAGGAATCATCAGAGATAGATATGCTTGTGGACTTGGAAGGAAGACAAACAACTAAGCTGAAGTTTATGGTTTATTTCTTGGTCTAACATTGGCTCAAAAAAAGGGCATTAGAAAGCTCCAGGTCCTAGGGACTCAATGTTGATCATAAGGAATATGAACTATATTTCATCAGCAAAAAATATGAACCTAAATAAAATTATAAAGAGATCCCAAGGTTTGATCGCCTCCTTCGATTTCATGTCCTTTATTCATATCCTAATAGAGAATAATCAAGAAGCCGATAAGCAAGAAAACTAGGTTTTCTAGTTGAGTGAAGAAAAAGGTATTGTGAACGAGGTCAAGGAAACGATATGCATTCCCTAATCTTATCACGCACTTCAATTATTGGTTTGAGGATGGAATTCTTGGTCTCACCAAGAAGTTAGCAAGTACTATCACCTTAGATTATGCAAGGCTAGCCGCCCTTAAGTTCTTCTTCCCTCCCCTCTCTTTCCCTCTCTTTTTGCGCCCCCTCCCCCTCCCCATTTCTCTCTTAACCTCTCCCTCCCCTATCATCCACCATCCTTCTTCCTCTCATATTTCTTTACCTTTCATTTGTCTCGCCCCTCCTATTCTCCTCTCTGTTATGGCCCCCTTCCTTGGTTCTTTTAAACTCTTGCTCCTTGGCCCCTGTCGCATCATTCCATGCTTGACCTGACCTATCCTTGTGTCTTACATTAACAATTAACAGATCAAAATTGACATCTTACATTAACAATTTCCTTTTACATGATTCCAGTCTTCTGCCTAGGCCTTGGAACCATGCCTAAAGGGGTGTACTACATGACCAGGGGTTTACACTGCCAGTAAACTTAATTATAACTAATTATGAGAACAAGATAGCATTGTTTATATACCAGATTGCTTAAATTAAGGATTAGCTTCCTGTATGAATTATAGTGCACTGATAGAAATAGAGATAGTTTCCAACAAAAAGCACCCAAAAAAGCAGCAAAAGTCATAGGAGACACTTATTTTGCTTCTTCGGTGCTGGTCTTTGAAGACCTCCACCACCATCATCACTTCCAAATTCATCCTTCTGCACCTCAAGAGTTGCAGGTACCACTCTGCCCCTGTTTCTTGAAATCTCTCTGATAGGAGTCTTTGCAGCCTTCTCAGAACAAGGAATCATAAGTGGATTAGTTCTGTGAGGCATCAAATCCTCACCACTTTCAACAAATTCCATCATCAACTTCCAGTCTTTAAAATCAAACTGAAAAACAAATTGGCTATAAGAAGCTTCTCTAGGTGCCATTTCTGTAGCTCTGGGAGCATTTTTGGGGACAACAAAATGTTTTCCATTTTCATTGACATTTATTTCAACTCTACCATCCTTTACTAGAAATGATAACACAAAGATGTTTTCTACTGTCTGGGAAAATGATATTCTATTTAGAACCAAATTCTATAATCTGGATTGCTTCTGTTTTCGCAAAATGTTAAATATGCCTGCCATATTCTTGTCTGTTTCTGATTTTTCATCTTCCAGGGACTCTTTCATTGCTTCAAGTTGAGTGCCTTCTGTCAGCTTCATCTGTTTTCTTTGTACTATAGCTTTCCTTTGCTTAGTTTCATTATCCATTGGTCCAAGCATAGTGCAAATTCCTGCCACATGCTGGAAAAAAGAAGCAGCTCAAAGCCTAATATTTCTCTGTGATATTTGGGTTTGATCATCATTTCCCTCCAAATACCTACTTCCATATGCCTGGTCACTATAGTTTCTTAGAATATCACTACTAATAAAATCAACTGAAGTATCACCATAATTGTTTTGTGATATGTTAACAGCAGCGAGGAGTGTGGATGTGAGATCAAAGAATGTATCAACATCTGTAACTTGCTCATGAGGTCTCTAAACAAAATTGTGCAAGCTTTCCACTTTGCTAATTATAGCCTCAAATTTGCTAGATTCTGCTTTTAAAATATTTTCCCTCTCCTTAGCAATCGAAGCCTTGAGGGGATGATAATGGTATCTTAATATACAGTGTTGCACCATACTCTGATTGTTACCATAGTATGCAGTAACATCTTCTTTCTCTCTTGGGGGCTTATTGTGGCCTTGTTGTGATCCTTTTACCCCACGAGAGGAATCTTCCAGTGTCTCACTCAATGATTCTTCCTCTTTAACTCTAGCTTGGGTACCAAGCCTTCTACCCATCCTTTCTATCACCTTCTTTTGGAGTTGATAGAAACGAAAATATTCAACCAAAGTTGGAAGGAAGGGCTTGAAATTGAGATTTTTGATTGAAGAACTGCCGTGAAATGGAAAGAGAGCAAGAAAATATTTTCGTGTTGCATTGAAATGAGGGAGGGCAAGGAGTTGTGATTTCCCCTACCCTGAGAAGTCTGCTTTGTAATAGAAGAGGGATGAAGGCTCACTATAGTGGATATAAAGTCCCAAGGCATACAAATTGTTGAATGAAATGCGTAGGTGCAATGTGCCAATTAAGTGTGAGGATTGGGAGAAGTGACACATGTGGGAGAGTGGCCATATTATTGAAGAATTGTTTACATTGAGGAAGGACACCATTTTAATATGGTAAGAATGTAAATTCTAACGTGGAGAGTTTCCAACACCACTTTCTCATCTACATGAGGGAGTTTACAATTTGTATATCTTTGTCTCAGTCCCATGGTGAATATATTAGTGTGAGGATCCACTGTTTCATGATCCATATGTTGGATGCTTTGCTGAACTTGAGCTTTATAAGGAAATCTCTTTAGATATCCAGAACGTCTCAGAATTTTTTTTAAACAATTATTGTCTTGAAACAATGTTTATTGATGATAAATTGCTTGGTAATGTACACATGCATAGAAGAGTGTGACTGATGGCATGGATACTCGGCCTTTCGGGTCGAAATGGCCACCTCTAAAGATAATATTTGGAATATCCTTTGAGCCTTACTTTATAGGGACCTAACAGAGGATCAAGCGTTGAGAGGATTTTCTTTATAGGTACCTAATAGAGCAATGCATAAATTCAACCAAAGCTAGAAGGAAGGGCTTGAAATCTATGTTACTAGAAACCAAAAAGGGGAAACAAAATGAGAAATGACAACGAGAAAAGAAATGGAGTTTGGAGATTTCACATTCAAGAAATGAGGAGAGAGAAAAACAAGACAAATATGAAACATACAACCAAGCATTTGTTTCACATTCAAGAAACGAGGAGAGAGAAAAAACAAGAAAAATATGAAACATAAAACCAAGCATTCATCATTAACATTCTCAAATACTATGGTTCATAGGTAGTTGCTCATAGGCTTTAGTTGTTCACATTGGCCATTCCTTAATACTTATAGTGATCAACAAAGCTTCCATTTTTCACATAAGCCATTCTTGAATACCCATGTTTGATCCTCTAGGCTGGCAAATACAATAGTGAAGAAACACTTGGCACTGAATTCAAGTTTGATTTAGCCTTTGCATTTTTCGGATGAGTACATGATCCCACATACATTGTATATATTCTTGGATGTGACATGAGTGGACCTCAAATTTGGGATCTATTGTATCATTTTCCACACAGTTATGAGTTATTGTTTTCATGGTTGGGTAACAAGATGGTGGAGATTGAGTTGATCTCCATTGGACATAGAGCCAAAAATAGAGGGTTGTCTTGAACTATTGCCACTTGCAGAACCATAAATACTACAACATGTGTTTGAAGACAAAATCTAAAGATAAAAATTTCAAAAATTTATCTTTAATCCATTATAATAGAAAACTAATCTTTATAATAATAAAAATAATATACTTTAAAAGTATAGTTGAACTAGATATTAAATTGCTAGTTTGTAAGAAAAAAATTAACTAAATTATTTAACTACTAATTTATAAAAATATATATAAAATATCTATACACATTACTAATTTATAAAAGACATTTGATCCCTTTAGGGTGTTGGTATATCCGAAATTAAGATGGATCTAGGCTAGTATATATTATTTACCATAATTATTGTTAAAGTGTATAATGGCTATCTCATATTTGTATTTGCATTGATTAAATGATTATTATATGTAGTCATGTTTTATATTAATTATTTTAATGCATCATATATATGGTTTTGTATAGTAAATTTATTTTTATGTTAAATTTTAATAGTTAAATTTAGATATTCTTTCTTGATATTAGTTATTTTTTATTAATTTTCATTTTATTCTATTGGATCCATTAAAATTTGTTATCTGAGTCAATGTTTCCAATTAACAAGTGTGGTTGATCAATATAAGTAAGTGAAATAAATTATTAAATTGTGATTTTTTTAAATTTCTACTTGTTAAATATTATATATAAATATCACTAGTGATTATAACATACCAAACCATTCATTTTTAGTTGTTAAATATGATTATGTTAAAATAGTCAATGTTGTTAAAGATATATTAAGCACTATTGCAAGATGTTGTCACTAGGGAGAACACCCAACCTATTTGCAACAAACCTGTTACGTTAGCACCTAAGCTACATATGGTTGACTTCTAACCATAGACTCTGAAAATGCCTTCGAAAACTGTGAAGAAAACCAATGCTTTTTATGATTCATGTCAATGTCCAATCGGGAAGAGATCCATATTGCAAATGAACCAGATTAATGTTTTCCATAAAACAATTTCAAGAAACGAACCATTTTTGGAAAACCCAGTTTCTTGCATTAAAAACAAAAACTACTGTATAAAACACCATTTTTCGTACCATTCCAGTTTTTATACTGTTTTTTCAGAAATGAAGACTTCCATTTCGTTTCTGGTAACAGAGCTTGAAATTGAGATTTCTGATTAAGAACTGTCGTAAAATGGAAAGAGAGCAAGAAAATCTTTTTGTGTTGCATTGAAATGAGGGAGGGCAAGGAGATACCCTGAGAAGTCTACGTTGTTGTTTCTTCCCTTGTTTTCCTGGTGTGGTATACTACCAAACTACTATTTTTGTAATTTCTAGTGTGGTATACTACCAAACTACTATAAGAGTTCAGCGTATATTTAATACAATTTCATTGCCAATATAGTAATTGTGGGGCTAGTTCATTTCAAGCTAAATTCCTAAAAAACAAAATCCAAATAGCCTAATTTCAGGTGAAAAAGTTGGTAGATTGTTTGAAGCAATTGAAATCAAGGAAGTAATTAAAGGAGAGAAAGGTTATGTGTGCAAATATTTTCTTGGGCTCTTGAAAGAAGACCAAGGCTTCTAATCCTTCCATCGTGGTCCAAATTTGCCCAGCGAAAATAGATCCATGTTTTGTAAGCAAGCCATTGAAGAGATCCTCCTCAATCTTATTTCTCAATGCATCCAAATTCAACCATGAAATAATAACTGCCAATGAATTACTGCAACATTTCATGTGAAAATATAAAACAAATTTGCAAATCAATTCTAGTTTGTGAGCAAGCCATTGAAGAGATCCTCCTCAATCTTATTTCTCAACGCATCCAAATTCAACCATGAAACAATAACTGCCAGCAAATTACTGCAACATTTCATGTGAAAATATAAAACAAATTTGCAAATCAATTCTAAGAATGGCCATCGATCTAGAAACCCTAAAAATTGATCCAACGACCTGTACCTGTTTCCATATAGCCACAGATCAGATTGTACTATGCCCATGGTCTTTCCTTTTTTTTCAACTACTCAACATACATTTCATGTGAAAATATAAAACAAATTTGCAAATCAATTCTAAGAATGGCCATCGATCTAGAAACCCTAAAGATTGATCCAGCGACCTGTACTTGTTTCCATATAGCCACAGATCAGATTGTATTGTGCCCATGGTCTTTCCTTTTTTTTCAACTACTCAACATTCATTCGAATACACTAAGGCGGGGAAGAAAAATTGTTATGGCCTTTCCTTTTTCTTTCAACTACTCAATATTCATTCGAATACACTAAGGCGGGGAAGAAAACACAACATAATGGTCTTTCCTCTTTTTTCAACTACTCAACATTCATTCGAATACACTAAGGTGGGGAAGAAAACGCGGCAAAATGGTCTTTTTTTTTTTCAACTACTCAACATTCATTCGAATACACTAAGGCAGGAAAGAAAATGCGCTAGAAATTAAATTTTTAATTTGGATGATCATTAAATTTTTTAATTATAATTATTTATTTTTTTATAAATTTTAAAAACATTATATTTTATGAATATATCAAAATGTATGGAATGTATATTTTCTTATCTTATTGTATACTCATTTCAAAAAATTATATTTTTTATTTTTCAAAATTACAAAATAATTAACCATGTTGTAAGTCGTAATTTTAAACAAATTTAGATTTGGATTTTATATAATTAAACAAAAAAAACTACAAATATTTTTTATTAATGTTTAATTATCTAATACTTATATTATGGGTTTCCATGTTATTTAAACAAATGAGATTTGGTTTTATAATTATTATGTCAAACTTTAAAGCTAAAAATTAACTTTTAACACTGCAATCTTTTATAACCAATTTGTATGTAGTTCATTGTTATGGCAGTAAAAAATGAATCTCATGAGTTAATTTGGTTGTAGTGCATTGTGATGGTAGTAAAAAATGAATCTCATGAGCCTGGTCCCACCCGCACATTGGTATAGTTCCACCCAAGAAACCATTTATCTTTCTCCATGAATCTGTAATATATTGTACCAAGAAGCACCATAATGTATGGCATTTCTATTTCCCACAATTGAAAAAGCACCATAAATCCTTCTACATGAGCATTTTTCTTCTGTATTGTTGAACTAAACATGGCAAGACTTTCCTGTGGCAACAAGAATTTCCGAAGCCCTCATCCCCCCTATCACAATATATCTTATAATCTATCATTTTGGAGTGTAGTATCCCTAGTAAGAATATAGAAGTGTAGGGGAACACAACCTCAAAGTCAATGGGAAGCCAAGGGGAAATGTTTGTGCATCTAAGAGGGATACCTCGATTACATAGATGTGGTTTTCTAAGCTTTTGCATTAATCAAATGTATATTTGAGGGGGAATTCAGCCATAAAAAATGCTTGACTGAATTTTCATACACAAGGGTTGATTCTACTTCGAATTTTGATACTTTGTGTTTACTCACTTTAATGTCATTACATATAACTAATAATTTGCAAGTCCTTGTCTCATTTGATCTCATTTTATTTCAATTGCGAAGTGACTAAGCCTTGAACCCAAAATCCTCATAGCTAAGATTTACAAAGTATGCATTGCCTCATTTCCTCTCATTTTACTTCAGTTAAATGGAGCAACTATGCCTTAGCCCCAAACCCACACAACTAAGCTTTTCACACTATAGAATCCTCTCTCTCCCTGGTATTGCACTTGGTTTAGATATCACTTTTCTTAGAAGAGAAGCAATGTCTCACTAAATACCTTACATGTTAACTTATCATCTGATCCCATTACATTTTCCAAGCGTTGAGGACATTAATAAAATTTCAAAATTCAGTTTCACACTCATTTGATGTAATCACCATGTTCCATCAATTTCAGGTAAACTTTACAAATAAATGTAAGTAATTATTTTGATTTTTTCATTGATTCTAAATTAGCAAGTGATAAAACCACAGATGCATCTTTATTTTTAAAGTACAATCATCCAAAAAACCCATTAAAGAATAAAGATAGGTTAAAACCTTTATGGAGTGAAAAATATTGTTGGTATCCTCCAGAATAACACTACTTTCAGAAGCTAGGTTCAAATTTTACCACAAAAGCAAGAACAAAAGCGAGAAGCTTATTTTAAAGTATTTATAACATGATATATTATAAAAAAATTTGAAGAAGCGCACAATACAAAAAAGTTTTGTATCTAGTATCATTCTAGATAGATAAAAGTACTCGTTAGGCTATCTATGACTTGAGTAAGAATTTCTACCCACCTACTTTCAAAATCATCATGGACATTTAAATATTAAAAAAGGAATTGATTAGGCTACCTATGACTAAATAAGAGTTATTCCCCACCTTTCCAAACTATCATGTACATTTAAGCTATCATATTTTATCAACATCCTTTCTATGATGCAACACGTTACAACTTTCCATTATATTTATGCATTATATGAGTTGATGTACTTGTAAGGTGCATAAATTCCAAAATAATTGTCCAAATACCCATGTTTCCACTAAATTAATTGTTTAAGTAAGAGACACATTCTATTGTAGGAAGCATGCATCAATCAAACACTGCTCTACTCATAGTTTACAAACCCAACCAATTTTTCATACACAAACACATTCAAGACTAATCCACAATAACAAACAATGCTCAAAACAATATTCTTCATCAAACATCTACCAATGCATAAACAATGAGGAGACAAGAGACACATAGAATATGTGATCAACTAGGGCCAAAACCTCTCCAACATGAGAGGAAAACCCAAACGAGATCTTCTTCTTATATAGAATTCAATTGACGAATACCAAGACCATGGCCTAGACCCTTGACTCAATGACCTCTCCAAGACCAAGTCACAAGCCTCCTTGATTCAACTTCCTTATTTTTCCTTGAGTCAACGATGATCAGGCTTCTTCCTTCAATAACTCGACTATCCTTCAAATTTCAGTTCCATGGATCAGATCTGTAGTTCTTGGCCCTCTTGCATAAACCCTAGAACGTGTGGTTGACCAACCTTTTGAACCTTGATCTTCTTCTCTTGGATGGTATGAACTCTTATTATAATTCAACGTGTAACCTTGCTTATCTTCTTCCTTGATTCAACTTCTTGGACAACAACAAGATCTTCGACCTTTTCTGTAGTAGATAGTTCTTCCTTCTTTCGCATGTGTTGATATATTAGCCCTAAAACAGACCCATAAACAACACCAAAATCTTCTCTCTTGGTTGGTTATCTTCGCAGTTCTTATTATAGACTTACTTAACCAAATTTTCTTGTCCACAAATGGAGGATGAGCTACCCTATATATAGTGTTTTGTCCATCAAAAACACGTGCTAGGAAGTGTTAAGGAGTGCTAGGGGAACACAAGGGAGGAATAGGTGAAAATAATGCATGCAAATGAACGATTAAGATTTTGTGACAAGATGTGTTAGTGAGTTCCACGTGTTCTAAGGAAAGAGTGATAAGGTATGCTAGGTAGTGTTAAGGCATATTAGAAGCCAGGGAAACATGCCAAGATGTGTCAGGTAGCTAGGGTGTGCTAATGCATGCCACAGGGTTTTATGGAGTGCTAGGGAAACATAAGGGAGCACTAGTTTCAAATGCATGGAAATGAATGACTAAGAGTGTGTGACAAGGAGTGTTAGCAAGTTCTAGGTGTGCTAAGGAGGGGGCGACAAGGTATGTTAGGTGGTGCCAAGAAATGATAGAGTGTTAGGGTGACATGCCAGGGTATGCCAATGCGTGTCAGGGTGTGCCAATGCATGTCAGGGTGTGCCAATGCGTGTTAAGGAGTGTTAGGGAGTGCAACATAAACACCAAGGAAAATTAGTTCAAAATGCATGGAAATGAATGAATAAGAGTGTATGATAGGGAGTGTTAGTGAATTCTAAGTGTTCTCAGGAAGAAGTGACAAAGTTATATGCTAGGTAGTTCCAAGGCATGCAAGAGTGCCATGACATGTCAAGGAGTGGTACGATATGATAAGGAGTGCTAAAGCATGCCATGGCATGCAGGGAATGCCAACATGTGCCACATAGTGCCAAGGGATTGTTAGACATTCAAGGTGCTATGCCATGTCAAGATGTAAACTATGTTTCTTAGTTGTTTTATGGCCATAGTTAGATGTGAGCCTTGACTTGGTAACTTCTTAAGTGAGATGAGCTAAGATTGGGCATGAGTAGCCTAAGATGAGTTATAGGCCATTCTCAGGTGAACAATGGATAGTATAGTTGTAGTAACTATAACTTGGTCAAGATGTTGTAGTCGAGGTATGACTTGGTTGCTTCCCAAGTCTTAAAACCAATAAGGGTAGTTATGAGGGCATGATAGCTAAGGAGTGCCAGGGCATGCCAAGGAATGAAAATGCATGATAACACATGCTAGACAATGTCAATGCATGTCGAGGAGTGTTGGGGAGTGTGAGGGCATCACAAGGGAGAACTAGATCAAAGTGCATGGAAACAAACGAATAAGAGGGTCTTCCATGTGTCCCAAGGATGAAGTGCATTAGGATAATTTCATAATAGGACTTGCAATAGGTAAGCCTATGATTACGATAAGGGGATGGAAAATGCAATTTTAGACAAAGGGAGACTTTTGTCTAGGGACAACACTATTTTTTCAATGACTTGGTTGGGTTCCAAAGTCACAAAAAAGGTAAGGCTATCTATGAGGGCATGACAACTAGGGAGTGCCAAGGTGTGCAAGGAATGTCAAGAAGTGATAACACATGCTAGAAAGTTCCAAGGCATGTTAGTCATTCCAAGACATGCCAAGTGCTAAGGCATGCCAAGAGGTGTCAGGTGCTAGGGTGTGGCGCCAACGCATGCTAGGGAGTGCCAGGGAAACACAAGGGAGGACTAGTTTCAATTGCATGTAAATGAATGAGTAAGAGTGTGTGATAGGGAGTGTTAGAAAGTTCTTGGTGTGCTAAGGAGGCATTGAAAAGGTATGTTAGGTATTGTCAGGGAAACACAAGGAAGGACTAGTTTCAATTGCATGGAAATGAATGAATAATAGTGTATGATAAGGAGTGCTAGCAAGTTCTAGGTGTGCTAAGGAGGCATCTCTAGACAAATTTTGGGAGGGTTTGGAGAAAATTTTGTGTTTTGGTGCAGACTTGCAATTTTTTGGCAATTTTTTTGTCTAACAGCACAGCGAGCTCACACTTTGCTTCTTCCTCAGGGTTGCAAATGATGTAAAATCAGAATTTTTGGAAAGCTTATGACCCCATCTCAAACCCCATTTGCCCACTTTCCTGGTATGGGGCTCAGGTTTTGAGAAATTTGCAAAAAAAAGGCCAAAAATCACCTTTCTACCCCTCTTTCCATTTTGTTGCGCACCTGGAGTCACCTTGGGAGAATGGGCATATCTCAACCAAAAATTGGTCCTTTCAAGTGAAACAATACTCTAAAGACATCTACACTCTCCCATATTTCCAGAAAAGGATTTTGATCTGTATTTGGACTTCAGAAAGGCACTCAAAAATGGCCTCCAACAGCTCGTTGTACACCCAAAAATTTCTGAGATTTTTGTAAAATTTTCACTGTGTAATTTTTTGTAATTCCTAGTTTGACTCTGGTAAAAGTGAAAAGGGTTAAGTAGATGAATGTGAGGGGTAAAATTAAATGTAAATAATGGGTGGTTAGTATTTATAAATTTTTTTGATGCAAATTTGACCTCATTTATGAGAGAGGTTGGAGTCAAAGTTAATTGTAGAAGTCGTTTTTAACTACCCTAGACATTAGGGTTTGGTTAGAACACCTCATGAAATAGTTACTAGAGTCATTGATTCAACCCCTAAGAGTGGGGAGATGTTGTTTTCATCTTTATGTATCAGTTTCTAAGTGATAGAACGACTTGGATTTCAGAGGAGAGAACTATTGTAGCTTTTACTTGGACATTTTCTGGAAATCAAAAGACACAATTTGCAACTATTATCTAGGAATTCATGTGCAGTAAGTTTGTGATGTTATTTTTTCTCTATTATAGCTTTACATGAAAGATCATGTTAGGTCCCTGTAATACTAGTGATTACCCCATTATTATTGTAGTTGTATCCCTTATTAATATTGTCAAGCCCCTATTGTCCCCATATTTTTATTACTGTGCTCCATAGAATCCCTCTATTGTTATTTTTGTGGCTTTATATTATTTTTGTTAGGTCGGCTGGGTTATATTGTGACTCCATAGACTCCTATATATAGAAAGGAGGTTTTGTCATTTGAATCATCCAAGAATTGTTCATTTGTGTAATGTAAAGGAGGTTTCCCCCTTGAATAGGCTGAATTTTAAGCCGTTGATCTCTCTTTTCTATCTTTTTGTGAGTTGGTTTCATAACATTTGGTATCAGAGCTTTGGATTCTAGGGTTTTGTTGCTCCAAATATGTCATCGTGGAATTTTCTCTATAACTTTTTTTCTGCGACGTTTCAGAAGCAAAAAAAAAAAAAAAAAAAACCTATTTGAGACGAAATCGCACTGAACTTCGGGTCTGAATTTTAGAGCTTTTCGCGCTATATTTGCGGAGATATGATCTGAGGAAGTTGGTCTTTTTGCAAACTCCTGAATTACATTCGAAATAGGTGACATGGGGAAAATCGTCATAACTTTCTCTCTGAGCATCGGATTGAAATTTTGTAAGAAGGTATAGAAAGAGGACGGACTGTAGTTTCTTGTATATATTTTTCAGTGCCATAGATTGAAATAGTGACACGTGGCACTTAATACAAGTTCGCTCTTCTGGAAAGGTCTATAATTAGGTCATCTTGGGAGATTGTGCATAACTCTTTCTTGGAGAATCCAATTTGGATCAGACTGGTGGCATTGGAAAGAGGACACAGAGGGCTGCTATAGATCGCAATTTCAGAACTAGATGATCTGAAATTACAGAGATACATCAGATTCAATATCAAGCTCCTACAAAGTGAAAAAAGGTGTGTAGTTTTTTTAAATTTTTGCTTAAGCTTGGTTTGAAAAATTAGTTTGAAGGAATTCAAAGGGCATAGTAAAGCATTATTATCGGCAATCAATGCCCCGAGGAAAGAAAATGCAAACACCTAGTAAGCAACCTGAAAGCTCTAGTATGACTCATGAAGAAGAGGAAGAAATGCAACATGATATATCAAAATTACGAGACCAAGTGCAACAAGTGTCACTTGCACAAAAAGTAATAGAATCTAAGATGAAATATGTAGAAGCTAAGATGGATGGTTTAAAGAAAGGTGTAGAAGCTAAGATGGATTGTTTAAAGAAAGGTGTAGAAGCTAAGATGGATGGCATGGAAGCTAATATGAATTGCATGGACGCTAAAATGGATGGAATGGATGATAAGATGGAAGAATTGAAGATAAATATGAATAAGTTGCTACAAGAAATGGTAACTAATGGTGAAAGGGTAGTAAAGGAAACTCATGATGAGAACAAAAAAATTGTTAATCATGATTCCATAGACTCTAATGTTGGATCGAAGACCCAAAATATTCCAAAAATCGATATGAGGAAGTTTGATGGCAAGGATCCTGCAACATGGATATTACAGGCAATTTTTCGATCTCAATAATGTGAAAAACACACAAAAGGTATGTATTGCAACTTTATATTTGGAACCAAATCAATTTGTATGGTATCAATGGCTTTGCTCTCGTAAACAAATTATCACTTGGGCAATTTTTACAGAAGAATTGATAGCACATTATGAGGATACAAAAAGCAACACTTTTTTTAGCCAATTGATAAGTCTCAAATAAAAGGGTTCAATAATGGAGCATATTGAGGAGTTCCAAAAATTGAACATAAGGGTAAAAAATATTCTAGAGGAGCATAGGATTGATTTGTTCATAGGGACTTTAAATGATAATATCCAACATGATGTTCGCCTTTGGGAACCTGATTCATTAGAGAAGGCATTCAAGTTAGCAAGAAAAATGGAAAGTAAAATTATGGCAACCAGGAAGCATACAAGTCACAACTATGAAGATGGAAGTGTTGTTACCCCTAGCCTTCCACAACCTATAAGGTTGACACCACAACAATTGGAAGAAAAAAGAGCAAAAGGGCTTTGTTACATTTGTGATAGCAAATACACTAAAGGTCATAAGTGTGCTAAGAAGAAATTATTCTACATAGATTGTGAAGAGGAAGAAGAAAAGGAACAAGAAAGGTCAAAGGAAGAGGATATACTCCAGGAACAAAGCCTAGATAAAGAAGAAATGAATCCAACCCTATCTTGTAATGCATTGGCTGGAATTACCACTCCTCAAACCATCAAGATAGAAGGACAAATCAAGAAGAAAAAGGTAATAGTGTTGATTGATTCAGGAAGTACCCACAATTTTATTCATTGTAAGGTAGAAAAAGAATTGAATTGCTTCCTATATCTAGCATTAGAGTGTCAAGTGATGATTGCAAATGGAGGAACGATAAATTTCTCTGGAAAGTGCCATAATATCAAGCTATCCATGGGAGAATATGTATTGACTAGCGCAATGCTTTCCATTCCAATGGGAGGTGCTAATGTTGTACTAGGAGTCCAATGGCTACAATCCTTGGGTACAATAGCTTTTAATTTTCAAGAACTTTTCATGAAATTTTCTATTGAAGGAAAGGAAGTTGAATTAAGTGGTATTGCAGGGAAACCGGGAAAGATAATCAGCTCTAACGGTATGACAAAGCTTCTAAAAAAGGAACAAAGAGGTGTAATTGCTCAATTATGTTCGCTAGATGTTTCCACATCGGAATCATCTATTTCTCTAGATCTCCAAAAAGTCTTGGACAATCATTCCAAGGTATTTGAGACTCCCAAAGGTCTCCCACCTATTTGTGATCATGATCATGCTATTCATCTGATTCCAGGAAGTGTTCCTCCAAATATTAGGCCGTATATATATCCCTATGCCCAAAAGAGTGAAATTGAATGTATGGTTGCAGAAATGCTAGAGGTTGGTATAATTCAACCTAGTCAAAGTTCTTTCTCTGCTCCAGTAGTATTGGTGCACAAGAAGGATGTATCATGGCGCATGTGTCCGAATTATAGGGAGCTCAACAAGCTCACTATTAAAGATAAGTTTCCCATTCCTGTCATTGATGAATTACTGGATGAATTGCATGGATCAATTTACTTCACCAAGTTGGATCTTCATTCAGGATATCATCAAATTAGAATGAAGACTGAAGACATTCTGAAAACAACATTTATAACTCATGAGGGTCATTATGAATTTTTGGTCATGCCTTTTGGCCTTACCAATGCACCTTCTACATTTCAAGGTTTGATGAATTCCATTTTCAAACCCTTCCTTAGAAAATTTGTGTTAGTATTTTTTGATGATATACTAATCTACATCAAGTCTTGGAAGGATCATGTTGAACATGTTGACAGGGTGCTACAACTATTGGAGGAGAAACAATTATTTGCAAAAAGATCCAAATGTTTCTTTGGAGTACAAGAGGTGGAATATCTGGGTCATATTTTATCTCATGAAGGAGTTAAGGTAGACCCTAGCAAAATTAAAGCCATTAAGGAATGGAAAATCCCCACATCCATAAAGCATCTGCGAGGATTTCTCGGGTTGACAAGGTATTATCGCAAGTTTGTTAAGAATTATGGGAGAATAGTAGCACCTCTAACAACATTATTGAAGAAAGATGAATTTTCATGGAGTCCAGAAGCAACAAAGGCCTCCGAACATCTTAAAGAGGCAATGTGCCAAGCACTGGTCTTAGCTACATTGGACTTCACAAAAACTTTTATTGTGGAATGTGATGCTTTAGGAAATGGAATTGGTGTTGTTTTAATGCAAGATGAAAGACCATTGCTTTTGAAAGTTGTCCAATCAAGGGAAAGTTTTTACACAAAGCTATTTATGAGAAGGAAATGTTGGCAATACTACATGCACTTAAGAAATGGAAACCCTGCCTAATGGGAAGACACTTCAAGGTAAAAACGGATCATGATAGCCTTAAATACTTTTTAGAACAAAAATTATCCTCTGAAGAGCAACAAAAGTGGGTCACAAAGATGTTGGGTTATGACTTTGAAATCATCTACAAAAAAGGGAAGAAAAATGTGGTAGCAGATGCACTCTCAAGAAAGGATGAGGATGTGGAAGCATTGTTGTGTGCCATTTCTATTATCCAACCAGATTGGATAAACGAAGCAAGGGAGGAATGGAAGAATGATGAAGAAGTATGGGCACTTATTTGAAAGTTACAACAAGATTCCAGTACATCTGATACATTTAGCTGGCAAAATGATTCGGTATGGTACAAATATTGCTTATACCTCTGTAAGAATTCGCAACTCAAACAAAAAATTCTTATGGAATTGCGCACTTCTCCCTTAGGAGGGCACTCAGGATTTTTAAAAACTTACCACAGGGTTAAGAAGGAATTTTTTTGGGATGGCCTTAAATTAGATATTCAAAAGTTTGTGGTGGAATGTTTGGTTTTCCAATAAAATAAAGTTGAAACAATTAAGACCCTAGGTCTATTACAACCTTTATCCATTCCAAGCCAATGTTGGGAGGAGGTTTCAATGGATTTTATCACAGGTTTACCCAAGTCTAAGGGAAAGAGTGTCATCATGGTGGTAGTTGACAGACTTACCAAGTATGCACACTTTTGTGCATTATCACATCCATTTAAAGCCAATACAGTTTCTACTGCATTTATGGAAACAATTCAAAAGATACATGGAAACCCAAAGATTATTATAAGTGACAGAGATCCCATTTTCACTGGAAATTTTTGGACAAAATTATTTTCTTATCTAGGTACTCAGTTAGCTCATAGCTCATCTTATCATCCTCAATCTGATGGGCAAACTGAGATAGTAAACAAAAGTTTGGAAGGATATCTTCGTTGCTTTGTATCTAGTAAACAGACACAATGGGTCAAATGGCTGCCTCTATTTGAATGGTGGTATAACACTTCCTTCCTTACAGCAACAAAAATGACCCCATTTATGGCACTTTATGGATATTAGCCACCATTCATCACATCATATTTAAGAGAAAATTCTAAGGTTCAAGCAGTGGAACATCACATCGAACATCAACAACAAGTTCTCCAACTCTTAAAGGATAACCTCATGTTGGCACAGAATAGAATGAAACAATAGGCAAATCAACATCGTAGCGAAAGAAGTTTTGATGTAGGTGATTGGGTATTCCTACGGCTACAACCATATAAACAAATGTACCTCAAGCAAGCTAAGCAGGATAATAAATTATCACCAAATTATTATGGTCCGCACAAGGTGTTGCAAAAGATTGGTACTATGGCATACAAATTTGAGCTTCCTACAGCGTCTCGAGCGCACCTAGTTTTCCATGTTTCATGTTTAAAGAAGGTTATAGGTGACAAGCTCCCAATTCAAATAATATTGCCAGAACTTGATGAGGAAGGAAAAATTATATTGGAACCAGAAGCAGTCACAGAAACATGAACTCGACAGCTACGAAATCGATCAATTTCAGAGTATCTCATCAAGTGGAAGAACTTATCTGTTGAAGATTCCACATGGGAGGATGATAATTTTATACAGAAGCATCCAGAACTTCTCAAGCATTGAGGACAACACTTTTTTGAAGGAGAGGGGCATGTTAGGTCCCTATAATACTAGTGATTACCCCATTACTATTGTACTTGTATCCCTTATTAATATTGTCGAGTGCCTATTGTCCCCATATTACTGTGCTCCATAGAATCCCTCTATTGTTATTTTTGTGGCTCTATATTATTATTGCTAGGTCTACTAGGTTATATTGTGAGTCCATAGACTCCTATATATAGAAAGGAGGTTTTGTCATTTGAATCATCCAAGAATTGTTCATTTGTGTAATGTAAAGGAGGTTGCCCCCTCGAAGAGGCTGAATTCTAAGTCGTTGATCTCTCTTTTCCTTCTTTTTGTGAGCTGGTTTCATAACAAATCATAATCTTCTCTTTCCATTCATCAATTATTCAATGGTTTTCCTTACATTTTATAAACAAAATTATTTGCATAAAGCTACGTTTTGATGGAAAAATCATTATGTGTTACTTTATTTCTTGCTTAATGAATTCATGTTTCATGCACATTAATACCTTTCACTTCTTCTAAACACTACACTGCACCGAAAAACCCTAATATCCATAAAAAAAGTAATGCTACCTTTCTCCTTTTTGTATTTTTTTTTTTTTGTAATCCTTTGATCCTCTGACCTAGCTACTTGGTTTTTCTCCCTTATCCAACAACAAAACCCTAAATTTTCCAAAACCCACTTGAACCTAGCTATCTAGCCTAAAATCCTTTACATTCCAGTCATCTCTTTGTTGTGATTTCATAGAGAGAGCCCTCTTTGGTTTGGTAGGACTAGCTACCAAACTAAAATCTTGGTCTGTGATTACCTCTGTTAATCTCCTCATCAACCTGAGACATTGTGGAAGATAATAGAGGGCATGAAAACTAGGGAGTGCCAAGGTGTTCTAGTGAATGTAATGTTCCCAAATCATGGAAAAACGCAATGCTAGCTGTAAGGTCATGACTACCAAGGTGTGTTAGGGAATGCTAGGGCATGCTAACATGTGCCAGATAGTATGAAGCCATGTCAAAGAAGATAAGACGTGCCAAGTACGAAGGCATGCCAAGATGTACAAGGGTGTGACAATGCATGCCAGGGACTATCAAGGGAACAAAAGGGAGGAACAAGTTAAACTACAAGTAAATGAGCACATAATAGGGTTAATAAGTCATCAATTTACCTTTTCCATGAGGGTCATGCTAGGAAAACCAACACTAGGTGCCAATAGGTGCCAAGTTCCAAGTGTCAATGCATTCTAAGTGCCAAATCTTCCTCCATTTCTTCTCATCTAGTTTCCAATAATTGATCTCAAATAACTTTAATATTAAACCATGCCAAATCATACCAAGTCATCTCAACGCATGCCAAACATGCTAATACTTGCCAAGTGCCAACACGTGGCAAGTGCCAATGTGTGTAAGGGAGTGTGATGCATGCTATGAAGTGGAAGAGAATATCAAAGAGTGCTAACGTGTGCTAGAGAGTGCCAATGCATGCTGAGGAGTGTTAGGGAGTACTAGGACAACACGAGGGAGCACTAGGTCAAAATGCATGGAAGTGAATGAATATAAGGGTGCATCGGGGAGTGTTAATGGGTGCTAGTTGTCATGCCAAGGAGGGAGTGACAAGGTATGCTAAGCATAGGTAAGGCACGCCAAGTAATATCAGGGAATGTCAACAAGTGTTAGAGTGTGTTAGGTATTTTTCAGGGTGTACTACCATGTGCCAAATAGTTCCAAGGCATTCCAGGTGCTAAGACATGCTAGGACGTGCATGGTGCCATAGTATGCCAATATGCGTCAAGGAGTTTCAAGGCAACAAAGGAACAAACAAGCTAAAATGCAAGCAAATGAACACATAAGAGGGTTAATAAGTGGAGACTTTATCTTTTTCAAAAGGGTCATGATAGGCACACTTATAATATGTTCCAATACATGCCAAGTGCCAATGTGTGCCAAGTTCCAGTGTTTTTCAATGCAATAATTTTCCAAGGTGTTCCAGGGCATGCCAACACATGATAAGGGAGTGCTATGCTATGTTAGGGCATGCCAACATGTGTTTGCACATCCTACTCATGGCAAGATTTTCTAGGTACAAAGATGTTCCAAGACATGCGAGGTGCCAAGGAATGTTAGTGTACTATTCCAAAGCATGTTAAGGTGTGCCATGAGTGTTGAGGAGTGCTAGGTCTCTCTCATTAATAGAATTGATAGAGCTTGATTATGTATTAAATAATATAGTTCCTACACACACTAGTGGAACTTTCTTTAAGGGAAATTTGCTAGATAATAAACCTAATAGAGATGAATCATGTGTTGACTCATAGGAAAACTATATTCTTATGATTTGAGGGAAATTATACACACTAATTAATTCTTAACAAATTGACTGGCTATTATAACCACTATGACCTTGGACACATAATAAAAAAGACTCCACAACAATGGTCTTAAATCGTTATCTTTTGACAAAAAATATAGTAACAAGTACATAGATTCATCAAAAACTCATTGGAATGATCAATGATGACGAACATTTTTTGACTATCACCAAAAGTAACCAAAAAGAGCATTGGTGAGGGTCAATAAAATATCGTCACTAGAAGTGTCCCCAAGAAGAGAATTAGTGATGGGCCTTTAATGACCCTCACCAAAAGTTTCACCAAAGAGAAAATTAGTGAAGGGCCTTTAACGACCCTCACCAAAAGTTTCATTGAAAATGGATTTGGTGACAAACCTTAAAGGACCATCACTATATACACTTACAACAACGATTTTTAAAGATCGTCACCATATGCGACATTGGTGACGGACCTTAAAGGTCTGTCATAGGCATGAAGCGTCATAAAAAACTCATTGGAATGATCAATGATGATGAACATTTATTGACTGTCACCAAAAGTAACCAAAAAGATCATTGGTGACGGTCAATAAAATATCATCACTAGAAGTGTCACCAAAGAGAGAATTAGTGATGGGCATTTAATGACCCTCACCAAAAGTGTCACCAAAGAGAGAATTAGTGATGAGCCTTTAACGACCCTCACCAAAAGTGTCATTGAAAATGGTTTTGGTGACAAACCTTAAAGGACCATCACTATATACTCTTACAACAACGATTTTTTAAAGATCGACACCATATGTCACATTGGTGACGAACCTTAAAGGTCCGTCATAGGCACGACCCTCACCAATGACCTTTTTTCATGTAGTGGTTGAAGAAGTAGATCAATGGTATTGTAGTGAGAAAGAATACTTCATAAAATCTTGTGATAGTGGCCTCTTCCTCATCTCCCTCATGGGATCATGGTTTGAGGGCCCCACTCTCACATCCCCAAAAACAGATTTATCTTTTGATCATTGCATAGCTTAGGGTTCATTATTGAATAAATCATTATTTATGATTTCTTGGAAGCACATGTAGCTGTCATTTTTTTTCTTGAGTTTTCTATAGTTTAAGAAGGAATTTCATTTCATATATCTAGTTATTAGTTATCAATAAATCAATTTTCTCAAATTCAACTCATCTTGTCCCTATTTATATGAAGTTATGCATAAATGAAGAGAAGAACATGTTTTGTTGTAGGGATTGTTGATATGCAGGGAGGAACTCATCCCACCAGCCTCATTTAAGTCTTCTCCACCTTCTTCCAAGGCCTACCAATCCCTAATCCAAATTTCTTTTTGTAGCCACTGTGGACAACCACCTTGGGCAAATCCAACCATCCTGAAGCATTAGGCTAAGCCTTGGGTAATGTGCACCTTACCTACACCCTATTTCACCATCAGAAATCTTTCCAACACTTAATTTCACCTTCCCCACCTTCCTATTGCCTTCATCTAACTTCCTATAGAAAATTAGGACATCTTGTAGCAGTTTCTGTATCAACTACATGATCTCCTATAGTAGCTTGTTCAAACCTATTTTGAGCAGAAATTATAGTCTAAGAATAGGGTAGGCCCTCCACTTGACTTCCATGCCTCTTAGTGCCATTTTAGACCATCTCTTCCATGCCTTTCTCCCCTACAAAGATCAGAATGTTTAACTTAGCATTTACATTTCTGAATCAAAAGATCAAAAGACTCTTTTTTTGCCATTTCAACATGAGATAGCTAGTGCATGCATACATCAGTCATAGAGTCATAGGATAACTTCCCATGTACACTTAGTCCAAATAACCAGATGATAGAATGCAAGATTAGATTAGTTCTTTTTTGTAAGTAATGTGTGTCATTTCTTAGCAAGATTATTTCATGGCATTTCATAGCATTTTCCATTCAACACTTTCATTTCCTAAATAGGCAAGCATTTACTTTATTGCATTAAAGACTAGCTATACATTCACTTTGAGTAGTCAAACTCCTTCTAGTCAATAGAAGACTGGTTTGAAAATCCTAGTGGTCTATTGCCTCGGTTGAAAAGTGACAAGAGCATATTGTTGCATCTATTATGCATATAGCACTACTCAACTCCAAGTTTGTATGGAACCCTGGGTTGATAAATTAAAGTTGGTAGCCCTAGGAGTTGCAACATCCTTGCTACAATACTAAGGCTCATCAAAGAATACATTCAACAATTCCAAAAGTTGAGTCTCAAAGTAAAAAATATTTTAGAGGGTACCTTGTTACAACTATTTATGGGAACTTTAAAGGAAATAATCCAACATGAGGTGCACCTCTCTGAACATAAATTTCTAGAGCATGTTTTTTGTCTGGAAAGGAAAGTTGAGAGGAAAAATATGGGCACTAGAAAATTATTCACTAATAAATACAGAGAAAATCATGCTCCATTTCCTAAACCAACAAGGTTGACTCCTCAACAAATGGATGAAACAAGAGAAAAGGGACTATGTTTTAACTATGGAAACAAGTATAGTAAAGGGCATAAACACAGTGAGAAGAAATTATTCTGCATATATTGTGAAGATGAAGAAGATCAATAAGGGGAAACTTCATAAGATCTAGAGTTAGAAGAAACTTCTCCAATAATCTCTTTTCATGGATTGGCTAGCATCAATACTCCAAAAATTATCAAGATAAAAGGATATATCAAAAGGAAAAGGGTGACCATATGGATTGATTCAGGTAGTACCCATAACTTCATCAATTATAAATTGGAAAAACTTCTTAATTTCTTTGTATCTCCAACACCAGAATTTCAAGTAATGATTGTAGATGGAAGTACATAGTTTGTTGAGGGAAGTGCAATAAGAATAAGATTAATATGGGGGAGTATTTATTGGTTAGTTCCATGATTGCAATCCAAATAGGTAGTGCTAATGTTGTATTAGGGTTCCAATGGTTACAATTATTGGTTACAATTTCCATTAATTTCCAAGATTTTTACCTAGTATTTGTATCAAAAGGAAATGAATTTGAGCTTAGAGACATCAAATGGAAACCAAGTAAAGTGATAAGCTCTAATACTTTAACAAAATTTCTAAAAATGGAAACCAAGGTGTAGTTACACAATTGTTTTCATTAGATGTTCCAACTTCCATATCCTCTACTCTAATGCATATTCAAAAAGTTATCAACAATCATGCTATGATATTTATAGAAATGCATAAGGGTCTTCCACCTATCAAATATCATGACCATTCTATTCATTTTCAACCTAAAAGTGTATCGCCTAATATTAGGCCTTATAGATATCCAAATGCGGAAAAGAGTGAGGTTAAGCATATGTTCAAGAAATGTTAGAGGCGTGTATCATTCAACCTAGATAAATTTCTTTATCTTCACCAATGGTGATGGTTGTCAAAAGGGATGATTCATGGAATATGTGTATGTACTACAAACATCTCAAAAAAATGACAATACAAGTTGAGTTTCCTATTCCTATCATTGATGAATTATTAGATGAATTGCATGGAGCAATATTCTTTACTAAGTTGGATCTTAATTTTGGATATCATCAAATCATAATGATCCAAGAAGACATTCCAAAAACAACCTTTAGAACATATGAAGGTCATTATGAAATTTTGATTATATCATTTGGACTTGGAAATGCACCTTCAAAATTTCAAATCCTAATGAATTATATTTTCAAACCCTTTCCTATAAAATTTGTGCTAGTATCTTTTGATGATATACTAATTTACAAAAAATATTAGGAAGAGCATGTACAACATGTTGGCAGGGTCTTGAAACTGTTGGAAGAGAAGCAACTATATGATAATCCTTCCAAGTGTGCTTTCGGGGTTCAAGAAGAGGAATATTGAGTCATACTGTATCACATGATGGTGTCAAGGTGGATCCTAACAAAATAAAATTTATGAGGGAATGGTCAATCCCTAATACTTAAAGAAACTCAAAGGATTTTTAGGATTAGTAGGATATTAATGCAAACTTTTCAATAATTATAGTCAAATAGAAGCACCTCTAACAAAATTATTGAAGAAGGAAACATTTTCTTGGACTAAAGAAGCGACCAAATAGTTTTAAGAATTAAAGAGGCTATGTGTACAATTACCATATTAGAGACAAATAACTTCACAAAAAAATTCGTTGTGGATTGTGATTCCTTAAGGCATGGCATTGGTACTTTTTTGATACAAGAAGTAACACTTCTTACCTTTGAAAATTTTTAACTTAAAGGAAAGAACCTTCTAAGAACCATCTATGAAAAAGAAATGTTGGTCACACAACATGTAGTTAAGAAATAGCATCCATACCTAATAGGAAGACACTTCAAAGTAAAAATAGATCATGATATTCTAAATTACTTCTTGGAGAAAAGAGTATATTTAGAAGAGCAACAAAAATGGGTCACAAATATGTTGGTTTATGACTTTGAAATTATCTACAAAAAGGGAAAACATTTTTTTTGGGCAAATGCACTCTCAAGCAAAGAGGAAGACACAAATGGTTTACTATGTGGTATTTCCATTCCACAATATTACTAGATGGAAGAATCAAGGATAAAATGGTAGAAAGATGAGTATATATGCAAGATCATTCAACAACTACAGGAGGACTGTGATGTAGTAGAAAAAACTTACATGGAAAAATTATTTGTTATAGTATCAAGATCACTTATTCTTATGTAATAATTATCAACTCAAACACAAGGTCCTATTGGAATTATACACTTCTCCTATAGCATGACATTCAGGGTTCTTGAAGAAATACAATAGGATCAAGATTTTTTTATTTGGAAAGTCTTAAATTAGATGTGCAAACGTTCTTGGTAGAATGTGTGGTATGCCAACAAAATAAAGGAGAGACTATCAAGACGCCACGGCTCCTTCAACCATTAGCCAGACATTGGGAATAAATTTCAATTGATTTTATTGCAAGTTTACCCAAATATGAAGGAAAGAGTGTCATTATGGTGGTGGTAGATCAATTGACAAAGTGTGTCCACTTTTTCTCTCTTTCGTGTCCTCTTAAACCAAGTATTGTGGCAAAAGAATTCATGGAAATAGTTTGAAAGATACATGCAATACCAAATATTATTGTAAGTGATAGAGGTCTAATTTTCACTTGAAAATTTTGGACTAAAATATTTTCTTGTTTGAGTACTCAATTGGGGCACAAGTCATCTTACCATCCTAAAACTAATGGGAAAATTGAGGTTGCGAATAAATGTTTAGAAGGATATCTATGTTGCTTTGCATATCATAAATAGACATAATGACTCAAATGGTTTCCCTTTGAAGAATGGTGGTACAACGCATCCTTCCATACTTCATAAAAAATGCCACCATTTATGGATCTTTGTGGATATCATCCTCCATCCTTCACATCACCCTTGAAAGCTTTATAGGGGATCAAGCAGTAGAGGACCACATTGAACACCAACAAGAGGTTCTGAAACTATTGAAGGACAACTTGATTATAGCACAAAATACAATGAAACAAAAAGTAGATCAACATCATAGTGAAAGGGAATTTGAAGTGGGGATTAGGTATTTTTGAGACTAAACAATGGCCCTCAAGAAAAAAAGAAAGAGAAAAAAAAATTCAGCTCCAAGTTATTATGGCCCCTATATGGTGTTATAGAGAATTGAAAGTATGACCTACAAATTGGAGTTGTCTCCATATTCACGTGTACATCTAGTCCTCAATGTTTCTTTCTTTAAGAAGGTAATCGGTGATAATATCCTAGTCGAAGCTATTCTTCTAGAGATTAATGAAGGAGGGAAAATAACACTATAACTAGAAACAATTTTAGAGACAAGGACTAAGCAGTTGATAAATTGAGCGATACTAAGTACCCCATCAAATAGAAGAACCTACTAGTGGAATAAGTGACATGGGAAGATGAGTTGTTCATGTTGAAACACCCATATATAGTCAAGTGTTGAGGAAAAAACTTCTTTGAAGGAAAGGGGCATGTTAAGTCCTATATAAGCCCCATTTTAACCCAAAAACCCCTTATTAAACCCTAGATGTTGAATGATTATATTTCTATTGTTATATTTTTATGTAGGATAGAGCCATTCAAGGTCCCATTTTATTATAATTGTATCCTTTGTCATATATGTGTGTGTGTGTGTGTGTGTGTGTGTATGTATGTATGTATGTATTAATATCATATGCATATATCCAGATGTTAGAATATTGATTCTAAATCAAATTTCAATATTTTTGATTTTGGAATATATTATGCTAAATCGAATTTATGGATATATAAAATAATAACTATTTCTATCTGTATCTCCCATATATATGGGGGATACTATATATATTTATTCTATTCATGTTTCTCATTCTTTGATTTTGATAAAAAGGAGTTTCAATATGATAAGAGTACTTGGTCTACTATGAGATCCATTATCATCATGGGTAGAAGTCTCAGGTCCGATAATCTTATTTGGGCTATATTATGGATTTATTGCTACATTTCCTTTTTTTCCCTCTAAAACCTATCTATGAGATCCTTATTTTTGGGAGAAACTCTCTATGGTATAATAACCATAAGTGTTTCTATTACAAGACAATTAAGAACCTTTTTGTCCATGTATTGTTCTCCCATCTATGCAGCACTACAGAAACCTCATGCCATAACTTTATTAGTTACACACCCACACAAACACACACACACACTAAGGATTTAGAGCCTTAAGATCATAAGATATTGTTGTTTCATTGTATTTATTGTAAAAGGAGGTTTCCCCTTGAAGTAGATTGTAATCATTGGTTTCTTATCGTTTTTAAGGTGCAATTATCATAACATTTAATCAAGGAAAATTTTAAGGATGGAAAATTTTCTTGAAGTTTAAAACATTGGCGAATCTCACTAATCCCTAATATGCAAATTATAAATGTTTATTGATATATTTGTAAAATTAATCAAATTTATAATTATTTTATATATAGTCTCTATATAATGTTGGTGATTTTTAAGGTAAAATAATTTTATATTCTAAAATTTGGGCGAATCGTCTTTTATAAAATTGGAAATTGGCGGATCTTTTTTGTGGAAAAATCATGGAAAATTAGCCCACTGGGCGAACATTAGCCCCTAAAATTTTCCATGCATTTAATCTTCCTATTCTCCTTTTCAAGAATTTGATTCTTCCTTAAAAATTATGTATATAAAGGCGTGAGTAGAGGAGTACTTACTATTTTGTGTTTCTTGACCTTGGATGTTTTCTCCAGTTCCTGGGAAGTAGTGGTCTCTTCTACTTTAAGATTTGTAGCTTCTTCTTCTTCTTCATGGTATACCTCTGTTATAGTTCTATTTGGGTACATCACTCCCGACATTCAGATTAGTACAATTAGGGCTCATCAAACCCTAATTCAGTGGTTACATTCCCTAGACAAGTCATCACATTGAATGCTTCCATACATGAAAGTTTCCTAGCTTGAAGCCTTGTTGAAATGCCTCCTTCGGACACCAGCGTAGCCTTGGTCAGGAGTAACTACGCTGCAAAGTAGGTAGGCCCATTCAAGCCTACATTGCAGTGAACTTAGGTCCTCCTTGACCTGTGCTGGGCAAGATTGAGCGAAATTTGCATTAGATTCTAGGAATATTACTTGATTCTATATCATTCTAGGAGGATCCCATCTCTTATCTCCTCCTATGAGCTCGAATTTGGATAGCATAAGGATCAATTAACCTCCTATCCTCTCATCCCTTGCTCCATGGAAACTAACTCCATTTTTGGAAGGCCATTCAATACCCTCATTTATGACAAAACCACCTCCATTTCCCTATAAATTGAGCACTCATCATAGTGATCAGGGGGCTAGAATCTGAATATTGTAAGGAAATTCTATTGGTTTGAGATTTGAGTTCATGTCAAGCAATGTTATGCTTCTATATTGGTGTGCTTTTGATGTGGCGAGGGTTGGACTGAAGCTGGAGGAGTGACACGGGATCAAACTGTATTGGGTGAAACTCTTCCTTCTACATTAATAAAGTTCTTTATTCCTTTTCCCATATTCTTGTTCACATCTATGATGATTATGTGTTTCAATGTCTTCGATTCCATTGGTTTATAGTAGATAGCTCATGTACGATTTGATCGTTGTTGTTTCTGTTTCTCTTAACGCAGGTACCTATTGAGCGGATTTAGTTCAAGTCGGAGCGACGGAGGCAATTCAAAGTGGATCAAGGAAGAAAAAGACTACAAGTAAGTTCCTTCATCTCATCTCTCTACTATAGGAAAAGGTTAAACTAGTTTCTTTCTATTGTTCTAAGTGTAGCTAGTCACTTAGGGAAAATGTGTTTATCCGTATATGCAAATTCCATATAACAAATTGGCGACCATACTAGTGAAAAGTTGTCGTTCTCGGTAGCTTAACCTCATCATATTACATTCTAGTAGACTTTTCTTGACCTCATTGATCTTATTTCAGTCATTTTGAAGTGTTTTTGGTCAAAAAAATATGCTTGAATGTCTCCTGATTTGACTCTCTAGCACCAGTGCAGTGTTGGTCTTGACATAGTGCACTGTAGAGCAGCCTTAGCTTATAGACAGTTCACTGCAGTGCACTGTCTCCCACTCTAGCCTGCGATGATCCCTCTTAAGGTAAAAACCCCACCTTTGGCTTGATTTTTCCAAAGTTACTTCCGATGTTGCTTGCTGAAAGATCAATGTTTTCTATGGTTCTGAAATAAAGTTGTATTTCTCCTCCTAACCCTACTTTGGCCTTGATTGTTAAGTGTTTCTTAAGTGATTTATTTATCATTATTAATTCATTGTCAAAGTTAGCTTATAATCTATTAGTCTTTTATGAAAAGGAAGTGTCGTAAAGTATTCATTTCTTTGAAAAAGGAACTGTCGTAAAGTCATCGTTTCTTGCGAAAAGTATTGATTGATTGTTTGCGCATTTAGTTTCCTTTTGTTCATCTAACCATTAAGGGAAACGAAAAGAAAAACTTGCATTATGCATTTAGAGGTTTGTTTGTGCTTGTAGGAATAGTATAGGGAAAGTTATATTAGATGTGCTCTATTCTCTTTGATTAGAGATTCAGATTGCTCTATCCCTTGTAGTTAAGGTTTTCATTGTTCAAATCAAATGAAAAGAATGTTTATCATCATAGTTGCATTATGGGAATTTCAAAGACATCACATGGTGAACCTGAAAGACAATCTCTTAAACAAGATCAACCTAAAAGTTATCTCAATTAACCTAATGGAGCATTGTCACTTAACACATAACATTTAGAGGTTCTAGGCTAGATACATGTTCTGATGTCGTAAAACATAGAAGCTATTGTTAATTGTCTGTGATACATTCCAATTGTGATACCTCATTCCACATACGTAAGTATATTGTAGCTTGTCCACATACCTTCACGTATATAGGGCGGTGTTATAGTACAAAAATTATAAAGGAATGTTCTCACTATGCGATTTTGCATTAGACAACGCTAACACGGATTGGGCCTCCACGTACTTTCGGGTATATATGGGAGGACTACATTAGGTTGCTATCCATCCTTAGGTAACCGAGTCGGCCGCTTTGTACACTATGATACATTTAACACAACATTCGAGGATATTTCATGCACGTATGTTAAGTCCTTGGTTTACTGAGGTAGTATATTGCAATTCATAGTTGCTTGGTAATCCTTTTGCCTAGATTACCCTCTTTTTGTTTATTTCTTTTTGTAATAAAATCAACTAGCAATCTTGGAGGAACCTCAACCTTTACCTTGTCGTTCACAGAGGACAATGAGTAAACCGCCTTTACCCCGTGAAGCTACACCTAGCCGGCAAAAGCGGTCTCGTTTAACTCAATCTAGTACATCAGAAACTTATGGTTCTTCATCTGAATTACCAGAGTCACCTATACCGGTAAGTACTACGACCCCAGTTACTCCTACAATTACTGGTACATCTGCTACTGAAGGGGAACCTTTACAATTACCTGAGGACACTAAAAGTGAACTTAGTGAAATGCTAACCCAAGTTTTCCAACAGGAAGTTTAATTCTCAACCCAAACTTGTTCAATAAGAAATTACTTTTGAACTTGAATTTGTTCAACCAGAAGTTGTTCCTGAACCTCTCACAGTTCAACCAAGCTACTTCTAAACCAGAGGTTGTTCAAGAAGCTCAACCTAAACTTGTTGTTCTTTTACTAGAACACTTGGATCTTGAATTTGAACAATCAGAAGTTGTTCCCATACTAGAAGATGATCGAACAGTTTATTCTCAGACATTTGTAACTGTTGAGACTTCCCCTTTACTACAGAGTCAAACCTCGGAAATCTATTACGGACCTGACGGTGAAATCCTTCCACCTGGTTTGATTTCTATTGAAGAGGAATCTAAAGAAGAAACACCGAGAACTCCAACTCGTTTTGGACCTGGGCTTTATCTTTATCCTCATACTCCTAATTTTATTGCTCCTTTTGGTCATGTTTACTTTCAAACTCCCATTGATTCATTAGGACATTTATTGGGTCATTTGACTATGGCTGAATCAACATCCCAGATTGTACCATTTGTTACAGCTGCACAGAATCTACTGTCACTACTTCTTCAATGTTTACCACAACACCTGAGTCACATCTATATGGTGTTCTGTCCATCCCACCGGGTTACCAATCATTATCTAGAACTCACTCAGGTGTTGCTTCTAGTCCATGGTCTTCACCCATGTTGTCCACAAGAATTTTACCTGGTTCTTCACTTATGGATATTGAACAGTTTGATCCATCAAGTCAATATCAATTTGGTCCATCTGGTTACCGTCCAATGTATCCACTTTACACTGGATTACCTCCATATGGAGAAAAATATGCCCAATATCCTTATCCTCCATTTTCTGGGGGGAAATCATATGGTAGTATACCGTCGTCTTTAGGTCAGCTCGAAATGACTGTTTGTCAGTGGAAGCCTACAATGCCCATTCAACCAAGGCTTATGTATCCATCACAACCAATGAAATATGTTTCATCCATGCCTACTACGCCTGTCGTTATGACTTTACCATAATTGCAATCTCAGTTAATTGTATCTCAACCTTTACAAGCTGGTCCTTCAACCTATGACCCTCAAGTTTCAGGTCTACAGACTTAATTTTCTCAGGTCGATTTGCAACAACCGTTTGTGCCTAGAATCCAACAACCTCAAGCTGGTTTACCATTCACTGGAATGACTCAGGCTTATACTGGTTTAATTTATTCACAACCTGGTCAAAATTACATTGGTGGGCAACAACTGTTACATCAACAACTGTGGTAGCCACAATATCAACAACAACAATTCCAATAGTACCAAACTTATCCTGGACTTGGTCAACAAGCCTATGCTGGGTTTGGTCAACAACAAGTTTACCCAGGTCCTGGTCAACAAGCCTATACTGGGTTTAGACAACAACAAATTTATCTTGGTGCCCAACAACCACCTTATACCAGATTTTCTCAACAAACTTACCCCTATCAAGGTTACCAACAACAGATTCATTATGCTAGTATTCAAAGACCTATTGCCCAAGAAATTCCATCTTACCCTGGTTACGCTCAACTTGATCTAAATCGACAATTGCCTTTTGTCGCAACACTTGAATTACCAGATTTAAATCGGCTTACCAATGATCCAATTCTTTATGCACCTTGGTGGCTGGTGATTCCTCATAAATTTCCTTATGATATTCCTAAGTTCAATGGAAACCCTAGAGAAGATCCGTCCAACCATGTTATGACTTTTCATTTATGGTGTTCATCCAACTCCCTGAATGATGATTCAGTTAGACTATGTCTTTTCCAGCGAATGCTTACTAGTCTGGCTGCAAAGTGGTATATTGAATTACCACAAGCTTAATTTGACAACTTTACCTCCTTAGCACCACATTTTTAGCCCACTTCCAGTTACCCATCAGATATGAAATTGGAACGGAACTATTGACCAACTTTAAACAGACCATTACTACTCACATTTTTTATCATTTCATGAGTGGCGTCGTCGTCGAATGGTCAAAACTTTTATTTGTGATCAGATTTTAGCTGAGTGGTTTATCAAATCCTTGTTGCCATCTATCACCAAGGATGTGGCTAAAGGAATAGTTGTTACTGAAGAGAAAGTAATTGCTCATGCCCAATACTTATACTTGATTTACACCTAGTCTGGCATGCTCTACGACAAAATTCCAAATGCACCCAGACCAGCTTTTACTGTTCCACCACCTCGATCTAGTGAGGACTCTCATGTTGGTGACGGTGTGATTGGTTCTTCAAGCACAGAAATAGCGGGTAGACCATCTGGTCAAACACTTTCTATTTCTAATCAAACTTCTAGTGCATCTGATAATACACTTTCTTCCAAAATAAATGTTGTGTCATCTAACAAAGGTAAAAATGAAAATCAACTTGGAATAAAGAAGAAGGGGAAATATAAAAAGAAACAAAATCCCCCCCTCAAGAGAAATCATCTGATTCCTCTTCTCCAGCTAGGAAACCTCGTTACCCATGTTTAATTTGTAATGAGTAGCATTTTACGCATGACTATCCTCACCGCTCTGAAGTCTCAAAACTTCTTAAGACTTCTAGTGCATCAGCTGTGTTGACAAACCCTTTTCCAAATCTAGAGACTCATTTGGTTGCTACAGGTCATGTTTCCACTTCACAAGTTCTTATGCTATCCACCACTAAACCTAAATTTGATGTTTTTGTGACTACACGAAGTAAAGATTACGGTAATCCATCGTGGTCGTCGAATAACCATGCTACAGATCAATCCAGTACTTTGAATTTAACTTCGTCTAATTCCATTCCACCACCCATTGCACCAGAGTTAACAATAAAGAAGGCTAAGGGAGTTGTACATAAATCTACATTGAACCCTCGAGCTCGAGCAATGCAAAATTATAACATAGTAGACGATTTGGCTCAGTCACCTTCTGCTATGTCGATGATTGAGGTGCTTCAAAATTGTCCCTCCCAAAAGCAAGCTTTATTGTCTACAATTGGTGGAATTGATCCAACGGATTCCAATCTTGTGCTTTTTAACCATGCAGGTTATATGCTTAAACTACCAACACAATTAGCTTTCTTGATCCAAGTAAAGGTTTTCAATAAACTCGTTCATTGAACCATTGTTGACGAGGGTGCATCTACTTGCATCATGTCAATGAATTGTTGGAAAAGACTTGGCTCACTGCCTTTATCACGATCACCTACAACGTTAAAATCTTTCGATGGTCGCACTTATACACCTTGTGGAATTTTAAGTAACCTACAGATAGAACCAAGGGGAGAAACTATAACTGTTGAAGTTGAGGTCGTTGATGGACCCCTTGACTACAACATTTTAGTAGGAAGACCGTGGGTTTATGCTGTGGTTGATGTGGTTTTGACATACTTTTGTATGATCACTTTCCCTCATAAAGGGGGAATTACAGTAATTGATCAACTCGGCTTCTTCACCTCTAGTTCACAGGCTATTAGAAGCATTTTTTTAGTTCACGGACCCCTGATATATCTTGAGAATGTTGGATTAGGTCTCTTCAAAGATTCTTCCCTAATGGGTAACTTTTCGCTACCGTCACCATCATAAATGGAGGAAGTTGCAAAAGTTGAGACTTGTAACATGATATCTTCCATTTCATTTGATTCATGGAAGATTACTAATAATTCTAAAGTTGATATGTGTAATGAAACAATGCCACTAAGCCCCATTGAGCTTGCATAGAAATCAATATTTTTGTCTTGTGTGGCAAATCCAAATCCATCATCACCAATTGTATGGGTTGATCGTTCATTAGAATATGGTACTTCCTCTGATCCTTTTTCACGTACATTTTCTACTGATGAAGGAATCATCCAACCAATGATGACAAAAGAAGAACTGTGGGTAGATTATCATCATCGATCCCATCTTCCATATCACATAGAAGATATTCCAAATGAACTAAATCACACTTCAATTGTTGATTTCCTTTCGAATTCTGTATTTATAGACACAGCCGATTCCGAATGAAACTTATCAAATATCGAAGAAACCATTTCTATCAATATTTCGACCAAACCTGGAATTTTAGAAAACATCCATGTTGGCAACTCTTGTTCTCCATCAGAACTTGAAACTTACCATGCTATTTTTCATGAATTTCGTGATATATTTTCCTGGTCATATGAGGAAAATCCAGGTATATATTCTAGTATAGTTGAACATGAGATTAAAATGTATCCTGATGTCAAACTGGTATGACAGCACCTCTGTCCTCTTCATCCGAAGAAGGCTGTTGTAATAAAAGCAAAAATTGAAAAACATTTGCATGTTGGTTTCATATACCCCGTTCCTCTTACCGATTAGGTTTCCAATCTTGTTCCTGTCATGAAGAAACAAGGAACAATATGAGTGTGTGTTGATTATAGGGATGTTAATAACTCTTGTCCAAAAGACAACTATCCCACTCCCTTTATCGACCAGATAATTGATGACTATGCCAGATGTGAAATATTTTCATTTATGGATGGCTTTTCCGGCTATAATCAGATCAATATCTGCCCAGAAGACCAATATAAAATTGCTTTTATTTGTCCCTGGGGCACATTCGCATATAGGAAACTCCCTTTTGGTTTGAAGAACGCTGGGGAAAATTTTCAAAGGGAAATGAATTATGCCTTCCATGACATCAAACACATTGTTCAACCCTATCTAGATGATTTACCTACTCATTCACGGAAACGGGTTGATCACCCGCAACATCTGAGAGCTATCTTTTTACGGTGCTGACACTACAAAATTCAACTCAATCCACATAAATTTGTGTTTTGTGTTGGTTCTGGTTGTTTGCTTAGTTTCGTAGTGTCTAAAGAAGGAATTCGACTTGACCCTTTGACGGTTAAGGCAATTCTTGATCTGCCTCCACCTTCCAATTTACTGCAGTTACAAAGACGTCAGGGGAAGGCTAACTTTCTAAGGAGGTTCATTCCCAACTATGTCGAAATGGCTAAAGGATTTACTCATATTTTGAGAAAGAGAATTCCCTTCCATTTGGATCAGGTTGCGCAAGCTTCCTTTGATGCTCTCAAAGATACCCTGATTCGAGCATCATTAATGTATGCCCCTAATTATCAAAACGAATATTCCCTGTATCTCGTCACTATAGATACGACCATTGCTATGGTTTTAGTCCAAGAAGAACATGGAATTAAACATCCGATCTATTATTTTAGACGCAATCTCAATGATATGAAATTTAAGTACTCTTATGTTGAAAATCTAGATTTGGCTACTTTTCAAGCTATACAGAGATTTTGCCACTATATCCTGCTCCGAAAGACCACTGTCATTTCGGATTGCAACCCTATGACATACATCTTGTCATATCAATTGGAGGGGGGGGGGGGGGGGGGGGGGGGGGGAATATTCGAAATGGATCATCATCTTGCAGGATTTTGATTTGGAATTCATCAAATCCAAGTCAAAGAAATCTCTAGTTTTTACTGAGCTTCTTTTCGACCTTCCCTCTACTGACATGGACTCAACAACGAAATCATCAATTCTAGATGAGTCTATGTTTCTGATTTCATCATCTGACCCCTAGTATGGAGATATACTAATCCATCTTCAAACCCAAACTTTTCAGCTCGATACCTCTTGCTAGCAACAACGATGTATTCAATATCAATCCAAAGATTTTCTAATCATTGGCGACACCCTTTATCATTGTGGTATCGATACGATTTCACGGAGGTGCCTCACTCATGAGGAAGCCAAGAAAGCTTTGAATGATTTCCATTCTAGTGCTTGTGGTGGAAATTTGTAGAACTTTTTCTACAAAACCTCGCTCTAATACCATGTAGAAATTCCCACTGTAGATCACCTGGTAATGCAATGTACTAAAGAAAAACACTTGATCTACTTCTACAAACAATTTAGTGGAATCTTAATTGAACATGAACAATATAAATAAGAACACATATAACTGATAAGAAGGAATCAATCACACATAACATAGAAGAATTTACCTGGGGAAAGCCTCAGCCTAAAACCCCAACTCTGTATTATCATACAAGTGGAAATATAGCCAATATTACAAAACGAATCAACTCAAAAGCTATCCTGCTCTCTCTCCAATACCTCTGCTACTCATAGACAATCAAAGGCCTCTGTCTAACCTCTGGTCTGCCCTCCAAGCCTCCTATTTCTTTGTGAAATTCTGATTGGGGTCTAGTGCAGCCACTTGTGTGAATTGGCCTCTTCACACACTCACTAACCTCTGATCCAACTACGCAGTCCTGAAGGAGATAAATCCTCATCATGGATGAGCTTCCTTTATAGGAAAAATATTCATCCAACTGATAGTACATTGTCCCTTCTTTGATCTCAACTGGGTCTTTGTCTGAACTAACATGCATGAGTTATCCATGAGTGAATACTCAGTTATCTGAAATATAGTAGTTACATGCATGCAAGCATTAACTAATTGAACTCTCATTAATTTAACAAACTGTTAAATTAATCTAACTAGACTTGACTCAGTTAACTGAGCCAACTAATTACAACTCAATATTACAACTCATCCTTATCTCTTTAACTGATGGACAAATTCCTCAATTAATAGATAAACTATTGAATGTCCTCACATAGACTTCATGTTTTATTTTTCACAACTAATTAACTCATAGAGAATTAATTTATTTATTTTCAAACAGCTATTAAGTTCAAATTCGAATTTTACTTCCTATTTTTAGTCCAGGGACTGACTAAAATAGGAATCCATCCTGAACTGCTAAAAATAGAATGCTATTTTTAGCACTTCCATTTTTCATTCCCTGTTGCCCAATCTAGCACTGGTACTCAAACTGTTATTTTTAGCACTTCTATTTTTAGCATTTCTTGTTGCCATTTTCAACACTCCCTATCAACAAGAAAGGCTTCCTCTTGAACCTCATCTTGTACCTTTGGAATGTTCTGCATGCAACACTTCTACCAAGTGTGGTTGCTCCAACAACCCTTGGAACAAAAAAAACTCCCAAGTGACCTTTCTGTTGGGCTAGAAACATACTCTGATGCTGAAGCTCTACCTGCTGCTGACAAGTGCTCCCTCTCTAACCTCTATGCTACTGCAACATCTCCATGCATATCGCACTGTTGCACACCTCTCTGTGCCATCCTGCACTGGTTCAACACACTTGTGCCTCTAGCATTGCTACAACCTACTAGCTCTGCGCTGTCTTGGGATTCTTGCACTGTAGCTCTCTCTTTCGCTCCATCCGCATCTATCTCTACCTAATCAGTTAGTCCTGTTACTCCTCATTGGGGCTCCTGTAGCAAAGTCAAATCAAAGAGGTTGGGTACCTCAAGGATCCTGCCCCTATTCTAGCCCTCTTGGGACGATCACTCCACATCGCCCCACCTCCTATCTAGAGGTATGGATGCATGTGATCCCTCTGCCCACCTAGCTCGAACTTTCCCCCTACTAGAGGTCTCTGCATGAGTGGATGCCTCCACTCTGTCTCCTCTCGGCTTCCCAGTTGTGGCTACTCGACAACCTCCTGAAGCTGCTTCACCAATTATGGCTCCTCCACAATTGTCTGACACTTCTTTGGTGCTGCATGTTGAGAGTTAATTTACTTTCCTTCTCAACCACCAAGTATCTAACCTTTCCCTTGCTCCTCAAGCATTTGCATGCATCTTGTACCTCAAGTGCATATAGGTTTTTGGCTAGCACACCAATCTGTTTCCACTTTTATTTCCCACGGTCATGAAATTTTCTGGAAAAAGAGATAATTTTAAATCAGCAATATCTCCCTCATCCGACCTCCGATTCAGCTGATTCTTTTTTGAATTTGGGTCTTTTTCCACAAGGAATCCAAATCTGCTATTTGTTTCTAAAAATTTGTACAAAAGTTTTCACATCTGCTCTGCAACTCTCAGCCCAAAACTCAAAACTTTGAAATCTCCTCTCAGTATACTATTCTCTCCTTTGATCACCTTTGCTCTGGTACCATGTAGAATTTTTCTAAAATTCAGCTAGCTCTGATACCATGTAGAAATTTCCACTGTAGATCACCTGGTAATGCAATGTACTAAAGCAAAACACTTGATCTACTTCTACAAACAATTTAGCAAAAGCTTAATCGAACATGAACACCATCAATAAGAACACATATAACTGATTAGAAGGAATCAATCACACATAACACAAAAGAATTTACCCAGGGAAAGCCTTAGCCTAAAAACCCAACTCTATATTATCATACAAGTGGAATATAGCCAATATTACAAAAAGAATCAGCTAGAAAGCTATCCTGCTCTCTCTGCAATACCTCTGCTGCTCATAGACAGTCAAAGGCCTCTATTTAACCTCTGGTCTGCCCTCCAAGCCTCCTATTTCTTTGTGCAATTATGATTGGGGTCCAGTGCAACCACTTGTGTGAATTAGCCTCTTCACACACTCACTAACCTCTAATCCAACTACGCAGTCCTAAAGGAGATAAATCCTCATCATGGATGAGCTTCCTTTATAGGAAAAATATTCATCCAACTGATAGTACAATGTCCCTTCTTTGATCTCAACTGGGTCTCTGTATGAACTGACATGCATGAGTTATCCATGAGTGAATACTCAGTTATCTAAAATACAGTAGTTACATGCATGCAAGCATTAACTAACTGAACTCTCATTAATTTAACAAACTATTAAATTAATCTAACTGGACTTGATTCACTTAACTAAGCCAACTAATTACAACTCATCCTTATCTCTTTAACTGATGGATAAATTCCTCAATTAATAGATAAACTATTGCATGTCCTCACATAGACTTCATGTCTGATTTTTCACAACTAATTAACTCATGGAGAATTAATTTATTTATTTTCAAACAACTGTTAAGTTCAAATTCAAATTTTACTTTCTATTTTTAGTCCAGGGGCTGACTAAAATAGGAATCCATCCTGAACTGCTAAAAATAGAATGCTATTTTTAGCACTTCCATTTTTCATTCCTTGTTTCCCAAACCAGCACTGGTACTCAAACTATTATTTTTAGCATGTCTTATTGCCATTTTCAACAATTTATCTGGTTATGATACTGCACAGAAGATTCTTCGTGCTGGTTGCTTCTAACCAACCATATTTAACAATTGCATTATTGTTGTCAGAAGCTGTCATGCATGCCATATTTTTGACCGTAAGACTCGATTATCACCTGCACCACTACATCCTATCATCGTTGTTGGAAAATTTGCAAAATGGGGCATTTATTTTATGACATGTAACCCTACCTCGGCCAGGGGGCATGGGTATATTATTGTCACCGTGGACTATTTTACGAAATGGGCCGAGGCCATGCCTACATTAAACAACAGTGGTGAGACGACTGCTCTTTTTTTCTTCAACCATGTGGTTGCACGGTTTGGTGTACCACAAGCTATAGTTACAGATCATGGTTCACATTTTTGCAACCATATGATGACTGAATTGACTGCCAAGTTAGGACTTTCACATGATAGTTCTACTCCTTATTATCCACAAGCTAATGGACAAGTTGAAGCCATCAACAAAATCCTTAAGTGAATGCTTCAACGAATGATAGGAGTTCATAAACGAAATTGGCATTTGATCTTGTACTCAGCTTTGGGGCTTACCGAACCATGGTGAGAAATGCAACTGGATTCACACCCTTTCAATTGGTGTATAGTCGAAGCACATTTCTTATAGCTCATCCATCTAGATGAAACACATCGTGAAGCCGCATTGGCCAATGAAACACATAAGAAACAAATTAAGGCGCAATATGACTGAAATTTCAAGCCTCGCATTTTCTCAAAAGGAAACCTAGTCTTCCTTTATGATCAGGAAGCTAATAAATTAGGAGAAGGGAAATTTGAACCATTATGGATTGGCCCCTATATTTTCAAGCATGGTTTGGAAAAAGGCGCTTATGAGTTAGTTGATTATGATGGAATTCCATTGTCGCAGCCCCGAAACAGGTTGTATTTGAAATGTTTCTATGCTTTATTTTGCGCAGTACTAAATAATGTATATATGCTTTGATTGTGTGTGTGTCATAGTGTGACTTTTAGAGTTTTTATGTGTTAAGTAATCTGCTTTTCATTTGTTGCAGATGTCTGAATCTTTAGAACCATTTTTTGGTTATGCAGATGGTGCTAGTACACAGAACCTATCTTCTATAGCATGGGCCATATTCGCTCCAAGTGGCGAGTTAGTGAGTTTTCAAGGGATTTGTATCAATCGTTCTATGAACAATATCGTTCAGTATAACGCATTGACCGAACACCTCTCTGATGCCATTTCGCTTGGCATTCACCGAATCATCATTAGGTCAGACTCACAACTTGTTGTACTAAAACTTACAAATGTTTATACCATCGGAAATCCAACTATTTATTGTATGTTCCTTAGAGTTCGTATCTTGGAAAGACATTTTGATTACATGCAATATCAACACATTTCTATGAAATTTAACACATTGACCGATTATTTAGCAAACTATTTGTTAAATAGACATTTACGACACATGTAAAAGTAAATTTTCAATTCACATAAATATTTGAATATGATCATACATAACCATATAAAAACACTAAAAGTAAAAAAGATGGATGTTAAAAGTTTTTACAAAATTTGTGTCCAAGACATGTTCGTCATCTAACCTCAAAACTCAAAATGCATCCTAAGTAGACCTAATGATGCTCATGTTAACAGGTCACAGTCTCAGCTATCATGCGCAATAGCCTCATCCAATGGCTAGGTACACCAATAGTATGGCATTGCAACCTCATCAGTAACTCCTTGATCCAGACATTTGGAATACCGAGAGTTAACCCCTCTATATGATCCTGTAACTCTACTAGTGTCTCGATCAAATCCAAATCCTAGAGAACTGCTCTTCTAACATTTCTCCACTTTGGTTCACCCGCCTCCTGTTGATGACCCATTAGTTGAACAGTACCAACATTTGTATGCATCAGAAATATTTTAGTTTAGTCATGGAAACATCAAAAACACAAAAACATGTAGAAACTTAAAAAATCAAAACACTTGGTCAAAACAATTTACCTCTAGCACCCCATTGAGCATCCACTGGTAACCTCAAATCTAGATCTCCACGAAATTCCATCCCTACATATGGATGCTCCTCGATCACAATGAGTTGTCAACTGAGCCAACTGAAGAATGCAGGAGGAAATGATATTGATGATTGACCAGCATGTCGAGCCATCAACTCAACCCATCTCTACATCTGTGGATCTATAGGACCAATCAAACTCAGTGACACATGCTGAGGTTGCATCAATGGAATTCTCTCTAAGGTAAAGGTGATCAAGATCGAACCATAATTAAAATTATTCGTCTTACCACTCTTTACTTTGGTCAGTTGCTCTTTCATCGAACAAAGAACTTCCTCACACCAGTTGAATATAGTTGGCTCAAGGAAGTCAAGCACAAACTGCATGTATGATCTGTTGGCTAGATGAAGTGTCACTCTACCTTCCAACTTTGAAATAGTGAAAAGTATTGTTTGCAAGGGAAAATCATGAACATCTGTGATGTTTATCTTCCCATCTTTACTAGGTTGTGTACCTGGATGACAAAAATATCGAATGTAGTCCCTCACTGATTCACCCCCACAGGTAGAACCTGAAAGAGATACGAGGGCACCACGTCTCAACAATCTTGTAAGGAAGTAAACATCATCGATCAATATAGGGAGCACCTTGCCCCCTATGTGAAAAGTCTATTCTGTTGGATCCCATGAATGAACTAAGAACTGCAATAGTTCTAATTGTTGCGTCATCCCGGAGAACCTGAAGTATTTGTGTAACCCACAGTCTTTGAGGGCCTCAACAATTTCCGGAGCATTTAGGGCAATCATATCTTGTTCTTCATGTTCTCTTTCATGCCAAGTAATAGCCATTCTGATCTAATCAAAGCCTGAAATCAAACCATAATCTTAGTTAGGATCCATTTCAAGCAAAAAACTGCAGGATTTTTGGGTAAAACAGGAGAAACAAATTTCTCAACCGTGCCCAACGTAGCCCTGGCCTTGAGATAGTGCGCTGCAAAGCAGGTACCCTTCTGCTTGGGTGCACTGCAGCACAATTTTTGATGTGTTAGGTTACATTGATCCCAAGGCGAGGTATATTTTTCCTAGGACCCCAAAACCCTAAAAAAATTGTCTGAAATTGAAAAGTAATGAACTTAAATGGAAAAGAAAATGTAGATCTCCTACCTGGTCCTGACGGTGCGAAAAATGATCCACAGAATCTCTAGAAATTAGTTGCTAAAGTTTGAGGTAAACATTGGTTCAGAGCACAAAATTGAATGGTAAATATCAAATGGTGAAAATGACTTGGTAAATTATTGTTTTATGGTTATTTCACGTTCATTTAAATGAATAAACTATATTTTTAACCTATTTTTACCAATGAAATAGGTATGTTTAATCCGTTTGGTGGTTCTTTGAGCAAGTTTACAGCTGATGCAGTGAATTTGATGTGCATGATCGTGAATTTTACTTTTGACCATAGAGCATACTTTTATCTCTTTTTCGAGCTTTGTTAAACATCGAAAAAGGAACACCCTTGGAGTCCTCTTTAAGCTCTTTTCAGACTCTCGAAATATGAAAAGATTGTCGAGCTCTTGCCCTTTTCAGTTCATTAACAGATTGGAAATGACATCTACTCATTATAAGTTTAACCCTTTTCTATACTGAGATAGATTATTTACGAAAAAGGAATACGTTGATCAAATGTTATGAAACCAACTCACAGAAAGATAGAAAAGATAGATCAACGACTTAGAAACTAGCCTCTTTGAGGGGGCAACCTCCTTTACATTACACAGATGAACAATTCTTGGATGATCTCTTACCCTTTTATTCAATTTTTGGAAGTCCTCAATGTGCTCCATCATTGAACCCTTTTGTTTTAGATTTATCAATTGGCTAAAAAAGGTGTTACTTTTTGTATCCTCATAATGTGCTATTATTTCATCCGCAAAAATGGCCCAAGTGACAATTTGTTTATGAGAGCAAAGCCATCGATACCATACAAACTGATTTGATTCCAAATATCAAGTTGCAATGCGTACCTTTTGTGTGTTTTGGAAATTATGGAGATCGAAAAATTTCTCCATCTGTAGTATCCATGTTGCGGGATCCTTGCCATCAAACTTTCTCATATCAACCTTTGGAACATGGTGGTTCTTCGATCCAATGTTAGAGTCTATGAAATCATGATTAACATTTATTTTTTCTCATCATGAGTTTCCTTTACTACTCTTTTACCATTAGTAAGCATCTCTTGTAGAATTTTTGTCAAATCTTCCATCTTAGCTTCCACACCTTTCTTTAAATCATCCATCTTAGCTTCCACACCATCCATCTTCGCTTCTACATCATTCATCTTAGCTTCTACACTTTTCATTAAAGCATCCATCTTAGCTTCTATGCCTTTCTTTAAACAATCCATCTTAGCTTCCACACCATACATCTTAGCTTCTACGTCTTTCTTTAAACCATCCATCTTAGCGTCTGTCATTTTTTGTGCAAGTGAAATTTGTTGCACTTGTTCTCTTAATTTTGATATATCATGTTTCATTTCTTCCTCTTCTTCATGAGTCATGCTAGAGCTTTCACGTTTCTTACTAGGTGTTTCCATTTTCTTTCTTCGGGGCATCAATTACTGATAATAATGCTTCACTATGCCCTTTGAATTCCTTCAAACTAATTTTTCAAACCAAACTAATGCACAAATTTAAAAAAAAACTTCACACCTTTTTCCACTTTGTAGGAGCTTGATATTGAATGGTTGTAACTCTGTAATTTCTAATTTCCAAGGTCTAAACTTGTGACCTGCAATATCTCTTTGTGCCCTCTTTCTAATGTCACCAGTCTAATTGAAATTGGATTCTCCAAGAAAGCGTTATGCCCCACCTCCCAAGGTGACCTACTTATATACTTGTTCAGTAAAGAAAACTTGTACGAAGTTCCACGTGTTACTGTTTCAACCTTCAGACCTAAAAACAATACAAAGAAACGTACAAGGTCACCTATTTAGAATGTAATTTGGGAGTCTATAAAAACCCTAACTTCCTTAGATCATATCTCCGCAAATATAGTGAGATAAGCTCTGAAATTAGGAGCCGATCTTTACAAGATTTCAGATCAAATGGGTTTTAATTTCATAGTCTGGACCTTCATAGAAAAACAATTATAGCAAAACTTTCAGGATGACCTGTTTGAGATGAAATTTTGGAGCTTTCAAAAATGTTAACTTCCTCAGATCATAGCGCCGACAATATAATGGGAAAAGATATGAAATTTAGACCCTAGGTTCAAACCGATTTATTCTCAAATGATTTTTTGTTTTAGCTTCTAAAACTTCATAGTGAAATAGTTATATCCATGATGACCTATTTGGAGCAGTGAAACCCTAGAATCCAAAGCTCTGATACCAAATGTTATGAAACCAGCTCACAAAAAGATAGAAAAGATAGATCAACGACTTAGAAACGAGCCTCTTCGAGGGGGCAACCTCCTTTACATTACACAAATGAACAATTATTGGATGATAAAAATGACAAAACCTCCTTTCTATATATATTAGTCTAAGGGGTCACAATATAAGCAAAGCTCACCTAACAATAATAATATAATGGCACAAAAATAACAATACCGGGCATCTATTGGGCATAATAATAACAATATGGGGACAATAGGGGTACAAAAATAACAATAAGGGATACAATGATAATAGTAATGGGGGAATCACTAGTATTAGAGGGACCTAACATTGAACATGGTCAATAGGTTCTCTCTTGTATTATTTTATGCTTTTTCGGACTTGAGAGACAAATTTACGAAAAATAAATTGTGGAGTTTTCTTTTTGTCCCTTTTTAAACTCTCTAAACATGAAAAGGACTAAGTTCTTATTGTCGTTAAACTCGTTAAAACATCAAAGAGCGACAAACTTGTCCATCATGACAAGACTGAGTTTCACCTTCGCTAGGCTTGTTAAAACATCACATCGCGATGGATTCACCTGAAGGGTGGAATTATACTACAAGCATATGTTATCCTCCTCAAGCTTGTTTAAAAAAATAAAGAGGTACTAGTCAATAATGACTGGGGAAATGGGAAAAGGGATAAATCAATTTATGGTAGCAAGTCGCTCTTGAACATTGATGAGCCCCAAAAATGGACAATTATTTGGGCTCATTCAACCTCCTAATTTGACTTAATCCACCATTCTCATTAGTTTATTGCATGTTTTTGATTATATTTATGTTAATAGAGTGAATTTGGTTAGTCATTATGCCAACAAGTCTAATGGGTGCTTTGTGTAGTCTTTTTGGTCAACTTGGAGACAAAATTGAAGGTCTTAATGAGCACTTGGCAGCCAAATTCGTGGGAGAACAAGCTAGAGGATTTGTAGGAAGGTGTCCCCTTCATTTATGGGCCCTTACCTCGAATTCTCCACCATCAGCTCGGAGTTCAAGGGCCACTGAATCAATCAGCACAAGGGCAGCCAAGCAAGTCAAGTAGGACTGCTGTTAACTCCAAGTTTTGGGCAGCCGAGTCCCTAAAGTTTAGGAGGACTGTTGGGTCCTCAATTTGTATAAATAAGAAGGCTTAGGGCCTCATTTTGGTTAGCCAGTGTAGCCAGTGGATGTTAGCTAGTTAGCCAGTAGATAGTAGCTAGTAGTTAGTCATTTCATAGCCTTGTTGTAGCCATCTTGTAATTCGATTTGTATGCAATAGATTAGCGTTGCTTTCAGCTCATTCTCAAGCTCTCCTTGTGGACAGTTTTGATGTAACTCTTCATTTCTTGATCAATAAAGATGAATCCAGCTTTGCACCAGCTCTAAATCTCTCTTGGGAGGTTGTAGCTCTTGGGGTTGGGCCCATCTCAAGCGCCCAATACTTCCCTTGTTTATCTTTATGTGTGTTCGCTGCATTCTTAAAATAAAATATACTCTTTAGATCTTGCTTTGTTATTTTGGTTGTTTTTGTTGGTTAAAGTAGCTTTTTATGTTTGGGAATCGATTGGTAGGAGTTTTTCATGCATTTAGATCTTTCGGAATGTTCTTGCTCACGTGATGTACATGGTTCTCTTTCCAAACGAGGCTGTTGGTTATTCATTTCATTGACAGTTAGATTAAGTTAGCTAGGACTTAGTTTGTTTGCAAGAATTCATTGATTCGGTTGAATGTGCATTGTGCAGGGCATCTCTATCACTCACTCACATTGTCAAGCTTCATCAAAGCCATCTGATTCATCCCATATCTAGGCTTCTCGCTTCACACCCATCCTCTTGCCCACATAACCCTACCTTCTTCTCCATTGTTGTCTCAAGCCTACCTTAAAGCCAAATCAGCCTTCCACATATCATCTCACCACTCCATCCATCAGTTCCTGGGTCACTTCAGACCCCCATCCTACCTCCGTAACCATCCATGCATCTTCCATCAATCACCCATCCTCAAAAATCCCATTTCGAAACATCCTGTAGAAGAACTTCAGAACTTCCTGTAGAAACCCCTGCAGACTTCCTGTAGAAGTTCATAAACATGGTTGCATGGCATCCAGACTTTGTGAAACTCTCAGAAAGAATGTTAGGGATACCGTAGACCCTCTCTGTACCATCCCAACCTTTCCCAAAGCATTTCATCCCTTGATCCATCCCTACACAGTGGAAAACTAGTTAAAAGAACATGCATGATAATTCTAATAACGTAATCAAAAATACAAAAAGATGTTTTCTTCAGATAGTGATAACTTAGACACATGCATTTTACTTTCCTAGAAGTAATGGCATCTCTTCTCGTAGTTTGCATTCTCATTTTTGCATCAGTAGGACTAGTTGGTAGAATTAGGGTTTGCTAGGGTTTTTATTTCTTTTTGGTTTTCAGTTTCTTTTTGCAATTAGATTAGCTTCCTTCGAGTTAGCTTTCATCCATCAATTAAAAAGCTTCTTCTAAGAGCTCATAGAAGTTGCCTTAAGCTCCTAGTGGACTTGTGCTAGCTGACCAAGTGACAGCTGCGGCAAGAGCTAGTACTTGTGCATACAGCACCGTCGCTTCCAAGTTTGTTACGAACTACCGGGTTGATAAAATTAAAGAAGGGAGTTCCAGGAGTTGTATCATTATTGCTACAATACTGGGGCCCACCATCTTTTTGGCGCCGTTGCCGGGGAAGCGTTAGAGTATTGGTGATTGCTGCTTTTCTTCTATTTTCCACTACAATCTTCTGCTAAGTAGTTTGTTTCATTTCCATTATGCAATTTCGTTTATGCAAAAGTATATTAGCATTTCCCGCTTTCATAGATTAGCATTTCAATTCCACAATTTCATTTCTGCAAGCGTAGATTAGCATTTCAATTCTGCAAGCGTAGACTAGCATTTCATTCCTGCAATTTCATTTGAACAAAATAGATTAGTCCTTTCCTGCTTTCATTTCAATTCCGCATTTTCATTTTAGCAAGATAGTTAGTTGCAGTTCAATCTATTTCAGTTTTGCAGGTAGAAGTAGAAAAAAGCAAAAATCAACCAAAAAGATTTCCTTTCATGCCTGGTAGGAGTAGAGATAAGTTAGAAAAATATTTTCACAACACCCCCCTTTTCTTCACACAGCCAACCTTCTCTCTTCTTCGATGGCTGTGGCTAAGAAGAACCCCTAGGTGGACATCAAGGCATATTTAAAGAACCTCTAGGGGAGAAGAAGAAGAAAACATTCCTCTAAGCGAATGGCTACAAGCAGAAATGTTGGGAGCAACATCTTGTCCAAAGATGAATTTGAAAATCAGATCAAAGATTTCAAGAGTGATATGAGGTTGTTTCTTGCCATGCAACTGGATACCTTGCGGATCCAACAGAAGCAAGAGGAAGCCAAGAGGGCTTTGGTCATTTTTTGTCCTAGGTGCACTAGAAAGCATCCTAGGGACGAATGTCCATTGTACTCCATAGAAGTGTGTTTTGTATGTGAAGAATACCATCCTACAAATCAGTGCCCTTCCTTACCCAGAATCAAAGCTGCATATCAGAGAGCCAAAGGAGCCACTGAATCACTCTATTATATGAACCAAAGGAGGCCACATGAACCTAGATCTTACCAGCAGGAACTGCAAGGGACATCCGAGACTTATTATGACCCCTATCAAGCCACTTTCATGCCTTCTTGGGGTCCCCCTACTCATCCTTCCTGGTCTACACCTCCTCCTTGGACATATTCTCCTTGTTCCTTCACAGATCCATATTATGCCCAACCAGTTGCTCATTCATTTCACTCTTATGCTCAGCCACAGCCTCAGTGGAATGCACCTTATCAGGAGTGGAGGCCCCATTACAACTCTCATCCCGCTTATTTTCCTCCACCACCTGCTCATCCACAACCATCGCCTCCTCCTCCACCAAGGCAACCCCAAATGCCTACCCAACCACAATGCCATCCATCTCCATCTTAATTTCACACCTCCACTCAACTACCCGTACCATTTCCAAAACCACATAATGGAGCAGCTCAACCCCATTGCAAATCTGAGGCACAACATATCCAAAAAACTCCTCTTGAGCCCAATGATCTTCACCAAAGCTCAGGAAGAGTGTTGCAAAGCAGAGATTATATTGACAACATTGAAGGACCAAAAGCAAAAGAAGATTCCAAAGAGGAGATCAAAGAACCATGGGCTGCACTTGATGAAGAGAAGAGATCAGAATCAGAGATCGAGAGAGTTTCCTCATGGTTACCATCAAATCTTCCATGTATTCAAGAGAAAGATCAACAAAAAGAGGAAGATCAGAAGGTCATGATAGAAAGTGACATGAAGAATGATCCAGATCAGCAAAAGGAGGAAGATGAGAAAGTCATGATAGAAGGTGACATGAAGAATGATCCAGATCAGCAAGAGGACCAAGGATATCAAAGCTATATTGAGATATGGTTTCAGAAGGTGACTAAGTTGCAGCGGTACTCTCTTCCTCAGCTATGTTTGATCCATTCAAAGTCAGATCATTTGGTCTCTAAAGTCCGGATAGTTGTCCAAGCATGCATTTCGAGCCTTCACATCATTTTTTCTCTAATCTCGATGTGCACATGGCTCCATTGGAAGTATTCTTATACTTGAGAACGATTTTGTTTTTCAAGTAGGGTAGGGTAGAAAAAAAAAAAAAAAGAAAAAAGAGAAAAAAGAAAAAGAAAAAAAATGAAAAAAGAGGAAAATAGAAATCTAAGGTGAAAACCTCCTCGGAGGCGCCTTAGATTGGCTCATTGATTGAAAACCTCCATGAGGCGGTCAATGGGTTGAAAAAAAAAAGAGAAAATAAAAGGGAATAAGATCTTTGGGTGAAAACCTCCCTTGGAGGCGCCCAAGGCAGGCAATTAGGGTGAAAACCTCCATGAGGTGCCCTAGTTGTTTTTCAAAAAAAAAAAAAAACAAAACAAAAGAGAAAAAGAAAAATAAAAATAAAACTAATTCCATTGGCTAATTGCAGGTTGCAAGAAGGACGTTTCATGACAGGAGGAGCACTCAAATCAAGGTTAAAGGAATTTTTCTTGTGCCTTCTACAGGAAGCTCTGTATTTCTACAGGAAACATCCTGTAGAACCTTTGGACGAACCAAATTCAAGTCTAAAATGGAATCTGATGGTGGGAATCTGTTGATTAGGCCTACAAGCACTTGTGTGTCCATCCCTTGCCTTTCTCCATCATTTTTTCCACCTCATTGTGCTTCTCATTGTGCTTCTACAGGAACTTCCCGTAGAAATTGTGGGAAACTAGACATGGATTTCAAAAAGTGGTTTGGAGAACATTGTAGCTTCCTCAAGTGTTCAGAAGCCCTCATGCAATCTTCCAACTCCTCCTCCATCATCTCCATACCTGCATCACAACCCAAGCTCAGTTTTCCCTTCCATGCAAACACATGCAAAGTGCCTTGAAGCAAAAACACATAGAACAGAATTTGTTTTTGCCATAACTTGAAAAGCATGCATCCATTTGAAAAACCGTTTTATGGGGAATTGTACAAGGGTGATGGCAACATGCTTGAGCAGTTTCAGCCAATTCCGGTGCACGTTTTCCAAGAAATCAGCCTCCATCACCATCAGCCATTTTTGCGTTTTCTCCATATCTGTGAATCCATTTTAAAACCTGTTTCATGAGGAGATGCACATGGGTGATAGTAGCCTACCCCAGCAGTTTCAGTCGATTCCGATGCACGGTTTCCAAGAAATCGATCTCTGAAATCTTCAGCCATTTTCCATTTTTCTCGAAATCCGTGCATCCATTGATCACGATTTTGCTATGGAAGATGCATAATGATGATAGGAACATGCTCACCGAGTTTCAGATCAATCCGGTTTACCGTTTGAGAGCAATGGCGAAAACAAGTTCTGGTTTTGTGACCATGCAACAGCAGCAGCTTGAAGGTGCAGATCTGAACGTGGAAACAATTGCATGCAGCTCAGATCCAGCCAGAGGACACCTGCACAAGGAAAAGCAATCAAAAATCATCAGCCAAGCCCTCATGCAATCAAAGGATCCAAGCATGCAGCAGCAGAATCAGAGCATGCAGCAGCAAAAAGCTTCACAAGCAGCCGTTTGACTTCATGTACGTGACTAAACTTGTTCATCTATTACATGAATCTAGTCTAAGCATTGCATGAACGAATGGAATGGTGAAATTAAGCCATGAATGTAGCAAGACACCCAGTTCTCTAGCACTCACGAGAAAGTCACGCAGCATGCACGGGTCAGCCATGCACGTGAAATTTAAAAAACACAGACAGTGTGGGCAGTCTAACTCCAGTGCAATTGATGGATGAGATTACAGGCAGAGTACACACAGTTAACCACTGCAGTTCATGATAGCACAACAGTTTCATGGGCCAGCACACGTCGTTGCCACCTCACTCCACCAACAATCACACAGACATCAATGAGCGCTCAACTGTTAGTCAACTTGCACACAACTGGAAGTGTGGATTTTGTTGGTAATTTTTATTAGCACAAGAGCAGCCGCCATCAAGATTGCTACAGAAAGCTCTGATGCCATTGCAGAACTACAGTTTGCAAAAACACACAAATGAGGGGGCTATGGAGAATATACAGCGGAAGATTTCCATACCAGTAAATGCAGATCCATCTGCAAAGTTTTGTTCAATAGCAATGGAAAGTTCATCTGGAACAGAAGCAAGAGAAGCTAGAGCCGTTGATTTTGCAAACAAAAATGTGATGGCTATGACTGGTGCAAAGGTTGAGGAAGAACTTTCTGTGAAACAAGGGCCGATACTTATTTGACTGTTGAAGAAAAGAAGAAATTGAGATCCGTTGTTAAAGTGAATTTTGACTTTCTTTCTAACCACAAAAAGCTGCAGTTTACACTGACTTAGGCATTCAGCCTTCTTCCTCATCACTTGAAAGCAGTAAAAGTCAGATGGATTTGATTAAAGCAGAGAGCCTCCCTGATTTGAGTACTTTATCTATTATTCAGGCAGATTATAATGTCATATCAAGTATCTGGTGGTTCTATTCTTTCATTTCTTCATAAAAGTCTCTTTGAAGTATCAGCACAAAAGGATGAACCCGCTAGAAAAGACAGTACAAGCATAAAGAAGCATCCAAAGTAACTGTGAATGATTTCCACAGAGATGGTGCAAAACATGCCATGAAAGATTAGGCTGATGACAGATGTTAAGAAAGAAGTCAATGTGGATGCTGCAAGGATACCTTGAAACAAGCCAAGTTCGAGCGCTTTGACAGAGAGCGTTCAAAGGAAACGAAAGGGAAATGAACAGAAAGCTTGTCAAAATCTAATTTTAAGAAAAGAAAAAATGCCTCTGAGCAAAGACTGCGTTTCAAATGTTATTGATACACAACTTTTTCAAGACCAAACTGCAAGAGTATTATGTCGGTTTACAGTATCCACAGACCCCGATTTACAACTCAAAGCTGTTGGAGCTGATGTTATATCAATTCTTGTAAGGGTTCTTCAATCTGATACTCCTTTAGCAAAGTGCAGGGCAGCCATTTCACTTGAGCAATTTTCACAGAATTCAAGAAATTTGAGCCCAACAGTCAAGAAAAAGCAAGGTTTTTTATGTTTCTCACCTTCTTCTGTTAGGCGGTGTAGAGTTCATAGAGGTGTCTGTTCAGATTAGAACTTCTTTCTGTCTTGTTGAGGTAGAGAAACCAGTTAAAGGCCTGGAAACACTTTTTCCCATCCAGCTTTGGCATGCAATATCTATTCTCAGGCAGTTCATTGTACTTGTGTGCTTTTATAATACATTAGACTTGCCATTTGTGTTGGATTCGTCAGCTTTCAGGCAGCACAGTTCAAGGAGAAAGCACCCTCATCCAAGCAGGCTAAGACAGTGCCGACTGTTTCTACAGGAAGACAGAGAACTGTTAGCAGACTGTTTCTACAGGAAGTTAGCAGACTGTTTCTACAGGAAGCTAGCAGACTGTTTCTACAGGAAGCCAGCGAACTGTTTCTACAGGAAGTTTGAAAAGAGGGAAGCCAAAGGAGAAATCGGCCGAGATGTTAGCCAAAGAAGCCACCAGGGCCATCAAAGATGAGGAGAGAGATTGGTTGCTCAGAGGATGAGCAACACTTTCAGTAGGGGGGTGATGATGAGCCCCAAAAATGGACAATTATTTGGGCTCATTCAACCTCCTAATTTGACTTAATCCACCATTCTCATTAGTTTATTGCATGTTTTTTATTATATTTATGTTAATAGAGTGAATTTGGTTAGTCATTATGCCAACAAGTCTAATGGGTGCTTTGTGTAGCCTTTTTGGTCAACTTGGAGACAAAATTGAAGGTCTTAATGAGCACTTGGCAGCCAAATTCGTGGGAGAACAAGCTAGAGGATTTGAAGGAAGGTGTCCCCTTCATTTATGGGCCCTTACCTCGAATTCTCCACCATCAGCTTGGAGTTCAAGGGCCACCGAATCAATCAGCACAAGGGCAGCCAAGCAAGTCAAGTAGGACTGTTGTTAACTCCAAGTTTTGGGCAGCCGAGTCCCTAAAGTTTAGGAGGACTGTTGGGTCCTCAATTTGTATAAATAAGAAGGCTTAGGGCCTCATTTTGGTTAGCCAGTGTAGCCAGTGGATGTTAGCTAGTTAGCCAGTAGATAGTAGCTAGTAGTTAGTCATTTCATAGCCTTGTTGTAGTCATTTTGTAATTAGATTTGTATGCAATAGATTAGCTTTGCTTTCAGCTCATTCTCAAGCTCTCCTTGTGGACAGTTTTGATGTAACTCTTCATTTCTTGATCAATAAAGATGAATCCAGCTTTGCACCAGCTCTAAATCTCTCTTGGGAGGCTGTAGCTCTTGGGGTTGGGCCCATCTCAAGCGCCCAGTACCTCCCTTGTTTATCTTTATGTGTGTTCGCTGCATTCTTAAAATAAAATCTGCTCTTTGGATCTTTCTTTGTTATTTTGGTTGTTTTTGTTGGTTAAAGTAGCTTTTTATGTTTGGGAATCGATTGGTAGGAGTTTGTCATGCATTTAGATCTTTCGGAATGTTCTTGATCACGTGACGTACATGGTTCTCTTTCAAAACGAGGCTGCTGGTTATTCATTTCATTGACAGTTAGATTAAGTTAGCTAGGACTTAGTTTGTTTGCAAGAATTCATTGATTCGGTTGGATGTGCATTGTGCAGGGCATCTCTATCACTCACTCACATGGTCAAGCTTCATCAGAGCCATCTGATTCATCCCATATCTAGGCTTCTCGCTTCACACCCATCCTCTTGCCCACATAACCCTACCTTCTTCTCCATTGTTGTCTCAACTACCTTAAAGCCAAATCAGCCTTCCACATATCATCTCACCACTCCATCCATCAGTTCATGGGTCACTTCAGACCCCCATCCTACCTCCGTAACCATCCATGCATCTTCCATCAATCACCCATCCTCAAAAATCCCATTTCGAAACATCTTGTAGAAGAACTTCAGAACTTCCTGTAGAAACCCCTGCAGACTTCCTGTAGAAGTTCATAAACACGGTTGCATGGCATCCAGACTTTGTGAAACTCTCAGAAAGAATGTTAGGGATCCCCTAGACCCTCTCTGTACCATCCCAACCTTTCCCAAAGCATTTCATCCCTTGATCCATCCCTGCACAGTGGAAAACTAGTTAAAAGCACATGCATGATAATTCTAATAACGTAATCAAAAATACAAAAAGATGTTTTCTTCAGATAGTGATAACTTAGACACATGAATTTTACCTTCCTAGAAGTAATGGCATCTCTTCTCGTAGTTTGCATTCTCATTTTTGCATCAGTAGGACTAGTTGGTAGAATTAGGGTTTGCTAGGGTTTGCTAGGGTTTGTATTTCTTTTTGGCTTTCAGTTTCTTTTTGCAATTAGATTAGCTTCCTTCGAGTTAGCTTTCATACATCAAGTAAAAAGCTTCTTCTAAGAGCTCATAGAAGTTGGCTTAAGCTCCTAGCGGACTTGTGCCAGCTAACCAAGTGACAGCTGCGGCAAGAGCTAGTACTTGTGCATACAGCACCGTCGCTTCCAAGTTTGTTACGAACTACCAGGTTGATAAAATTAAAGAAGGGAGTTCCAGGAGTTGTAGCATTATTGCTACAATACTGGGGCCCACCAAACATGACACTTTCACTTCATCTCTGTGGCTATTTGGGTTGGGTTATCTGCTTGATGGTTATCATACCTATGGCCTATCACACCATCCATCACTTTGGTTTTGGGTCAATGCTGCGAATTCATTAAGTGTCACCAACATGTTCAAGAGAAGTCACTCAGTAAACTTCATCCTTTGCAATACTCACAAACCTTCCTTTTCATGATTGCCATTCCTGAACCTTGTGTCATTAGTCACATTATGTCTTCAAAATCATTACACTCGTTTCGTGTCATTGATGGGGGATGCATCAAGGCCCTCCTGCGACGAGTCACTTCTTATCGACATCAACACATTATCTAAGAAGTGACTTAGACACACCCTTCTAGTACCTTGGGGCTTGCATACATCAATGGCAAGTTTCTCGCTTCCGGTGACAATTTGACATCACTGGCTTTCAACTGAAAGACTTTGTATGGTGTTCGGCATCAAAATGTCTATTCACACCATGCAGAATGTATTGTAGTACCTTGAGAATCATTATCATTACGATGATCTCTCTCATATCTGTTAACAACTTACATCATTAGCTGGTAATCAAACAGTGTCTTCCCATGTTCAACTTCAGATCACATTTTCACATGGTTAGAATCATACTTGAGTGAATGATTGGACGAGATCAAAGACACCGGATCTAGTTTCATCCATCTGGGCTGCAATTTTAGGAGAGTACTAAATCATATGTACTATGATGGATTTACATAGATGGTCATCCTATCATGGGTCTATATCTGCAAACAATTATCTGATTTATGTACATGTAATGAAAATTTTATACGCTGAGCATGGGTATGCCTTCCCTTAGAAATTCATGAAAAGTTCAAAATATCATGATATTATGTATTGTAATCGATGTAGGTTGCCTTCCTCTTTACATCCTCCCCGTCACAATGTAAAGCATATCACTCGACATTATCATTTTTGACTTCATGCTTTAGGGGGCAACTGTTATAGGTCTATTTGGGTACATCACTCCTGACATTCAGATCAGTACAATGAGGGCTCATCAAACCCTAATTCAATTATTACATGCCCTAGACAAGTCATCACATTGAATGCTTCCATCCATGAAAGTTTCCTAGCCTATAACCTTACTTAAATGCCTCCTTGGGACATTAGTGTAGCCTTGGTTAGGATGCAGAGAAGATAGGCCCATTCAGGCTTGCAATTCAACTTAGGCCCTCTTTAACCTGCGCTGGGCGAGATTGAGCAAAATTTGCATTGGATTATGGGAATATTCCTTGATTCTAGATCATTCTAGAAGGATCCCATATCTTATCTCCTCTTATGAGCTCGCATTTGGATAGGCTAAGGATAAATTACATCCTATCCTCTCATCCCTTTCTCCATGGAAAATAACTCCAAGTTTGGAAGGCCATTCAATACCCTCATTTATGACAAAACCACCTCCATTTCCCTATAAATTGAGCACTCATCATAGTGATCGAGGGGCCATAATCTGAAGATTGTAAGGAAATTCTATTGGTTTGAGATTTAAGCTCATGTCAAGCAATGTTATGCTACTAGATTGGTGTGCTTTTGATGTGGCGAGGGTTGGATTGAAGCTGGAGGAGTAACACAAGATCGAACTGTATTGGGTGAAACTCTTCCTTCTACATTAATAAAGTTCTTCATTCCTTTTCCCAGATTCTTGTTCATATCTATGATGATTATGTGTTTCAATGTCTTCGATTCCATTGGTTTATAGCAGATAGATCAGGTATGCTTTGATCATTGTTGTTTCTGTTGGTGTAGGTACCTATTGAGCGGATTGAGTTCAAGTGGGAGCGACTGAGGCAATTCAAAGTGGATCAAGGAAGCGAAAGACTACAAGTAAGTTCCTTCATCTCATCTCCCCACTATAGGAAAATGTTAAACTAGTTTCTTTCTGTTGTTCTAAGTGTAGCTACCCACTTAGGGAAAATGTGTTTATCCATAGATGAAAATTCCATATAACAACCTCCCAATTATCAAATAATATATGACATCATGTGGATATGTAGGTTTATAACACAAATGGTTTTAGAATTTCACATTTAGCTAATGCAATCATAAAATTACCACACAAATTATCAAATAACAAATGACATCTTACAGATACATATATTTATAAACAAATGATTAACATGATATTATAATATAGATTAAATGAATCTTCATGTGAACTTATGAAATGCATTGTCCTGTAATCTATGCATTATACGACTGGGATCTTAATTTTATAAGAGAGAAAATGATGTTGATTATCCTATAATCAATGCATTATACCATCAGTGTATTAATTTTAAAAGAGAGAAAATGATGTTGATCCATCTATATCAACCAAATTTACTAATATATTTGTATATATATTTATGTGTTATGCACAACAACAAAAAAACATTCATTTTTTTTAGAAACATATATTTGGTCATTTCATCAAAACCAAAGATAACACCATGTGGGAGTTGAGATGGAAGACATGAGATCCATAGGTCAAAATAACACACAAATTATTTATCCATGTATATGACTTCTTATGTGAAGTTTGATGATACAGAGAACAAACAAACACCAAACACCAATGGAGGAAATGCAGAAATCCATGGGGCATAACTTTCCTTTCTCATCATTAAATGGATTTTATAATGGATGGAGAAATAACTAGAATTATGTTAGCACTGTGAGATTCTAGAGATAACTAGGAAAAAATAATTCTAAAATTTCTATTTATCCAAAATTAATTGGGACTCACCCACGAGGCATAGAATATACGGTGATGGGGTGTACTATTAAGTCACTCCTTGATGTGAAGGTCACCAATTCAAAACTTTGTTCGAGAAAATATAGTCATGTTTAGGGTTCATATGGCCTAGGTTGCTTGTAATTCCTATATGATTTTGACAAATTAGATTCCCTTGGGTGGGGTTTCTCAAGCCACAGGTTAAGCCTGATGTAATCTTTGATGAAATCAGAACACTTGACAAAAAAATGAAATTGGGATTCACATATAAGTGTCCCAATGGAGTTCACCTACAACTAAAAAATCACTCTATTTAATAGAGGAGATTACTATACTTTAAAGCTCCCCCTTAATCTCCACAGTTACATTTACTAACAATGCCTAATTGTTGCCTCTGAAACTCAAAAACATTTCTTCCCAATGGCTTGGAGAAGGTAACCGCTAGTTTATCTTTAGATGCACAAAATTGAAGAGATATATCCTCACTATTGACAGGCTCATAAATGAAGTGATATATGGTATCAATGTGTTTATATTTGCAGTGAAAGACATGATTTTTGGAAAGTTCAATAGCTGAATTATTATCATAGAAAATAGGAGTTGGCTCCTTTTTCTTTTCAGGATGAGGATCATTTATCAATCTTCTTAACCAAACTTCCTATCATGCTACTCCTATTGTTGCTACATTCTGTGTTCTTTCTGATGAAATCACAACAATGGGCTACTTCTTGGATGCCCATGAAATTAATCTTGTACCTAGGTGGAATGCATAACCGGAGGTACTCTTTCTATCATCAATTCTTCTCAAAAATTCACTATCTATGTAACAAACAAGATGGAAATCCTTTGAATCAGTGTATAAATTTCCATATTATTTTGTTCTTTCAATATACCTTAAAATATTTTTTCTTTTGGTCCAATTAGTTTCTTTCACTGACTCCATGAAATTGGATATAAGACTGACTAAATACATTATGTCAAGCCTTGTTTTGTAAGATACATTATTTTTCCTATTATTTGCTTCTATAAGGTGAATTGACCACTGTATTGTTGTCATCATTACTTATGTTTGTTCGTGGGACAGTTGGTGTGTTTGTTGGCTTGCATTCACTCATCCCGAATCTTGTCAAAATATCATTTCTATACTTTCTTTAACAAAATAAGATTCCTTTTTTAGACTATTCAAATTCTATTCCAAGAAAATATTCATGTGACCAAGATTGTTCATCTCAAATACCTTCTCCATAGTTGTTTGAAAATCTTCAAGCTACAAATTTCCTATATAAATCATATCATCAACATAAATGGAAACAATTAAAATATTACCTTGTAGATATTTTTTGTATAGAGAGAGGGTTCACTATTATTGCGTTTATATCCCTTTTTGAGAAGATATGAATCATTTACAATGTACCATGCCCTGGGGGCTTGTTTTAAACCATAAAAAGTCTTCTTTAACTTGTAAATTTTTCTATTCTTCACCCTTGATTTCATACGCTCGAAGCTGATCTACATAAAATTATTCCTTCAAGATTCCATTTAAAAGGGTTTGTTTGACATCCATTTGATAAAATTGCCAATGATTGGGTGCTATTGCTAATATTGTTATGATAGTATCTAATCTTGTTGCCGGGGCAGAGGTTTCTTCATAATCCACTCCAAGCTATTGTGTAAAGCCTTTTGCTACCAATTTAACTTTATGGTTTTCAATTCACCCCTTTTCATTAAACTTGATCTTATAGACCCATTTCCCTCCAATACTTATTTTTCCCTTTGGTAGATATAGAAGACTCCATGTATCATTCCTTTCTATGGCTACAAATTATTCATTCATAGGTTCAACACATTCTTTCTTTTCACTACTTCTTCAAAATGTGTTGGCTCACAAGACAATAAAGCAATATGTACTTGTTCATTATCTATTTATTCATAAATCTCTCTAAAACTTCTTGTTTTCTGTAAAATGGTTGATTCCTATTCAATGCTCGAGGATGGACTATGCACATTATGTATTCCTTGGTTTGTGTCTTCAGTTGGAACTTGTAGGCATGGAAATCCTTGTCTTGGTTTTTCAACTTCTATTGCACCACCCTGTTCAAATGCATGGGCATAAATTTGATTCATGGTTGTCCCTTTATATTGATCATTCCAAATTTGGTTTTCAAGGAATTTAACATCTCTTAAAATAATTATTTTGTTGGTGATAGGATTGTACAATTTGTAACCCTTGGATTGTACATTTTTTTCCCACAGGCTCTAGGCTGAGAGTTTTTTGTATTCCCCGCCCACCAAAATTCCAACTACATGTTGCGATCTTTTTCTCTCATCGCATACTTTTCTTTGTCTGTGTGTGTGTGTGGCCTCTGGTACAGACAATCCACTTTCGGTGCCAACAGTGGTTCTATCATCTGGAGGGGTTTCAAGAGAATGTTTCCGTTTGTCCGAAAAAACTTGATTTGGAATTTCCATTCGGGTTCCAAGATCATCATCGGCATTGACGATTTTGCTGGTATGAGTGGGCCGATCCACATCTCTCCTTCACTTCTGAGACATCTGCACAACAAAGGATATTTTTTCTGGGCTAGTGTTATAAAAAGATGGGACGGCGGTTCCCCGATATGGAAATCTGTTGTAGATTTAAATCTCCCCGGAGATCTGGCTTCACAATGGAACGACGTCACCCGGTCCTTAAATTTCTCAGGCATATATCGAACGATGGAAAATGACAATATCAGTTGGAGAGGACTTGGCGGTTCTTCTGTGGTAAGCGCCAAGCACATATACCATCAGATACTACTCTCGGACTGGGACTCGAGCGAAAAGACATTTCCACAGGCATTTTGGAAAACCGGCTGCCCAACAAAAATTATTATATTCGCTTGGCTGGTATTTTATGACAGAAACCTTACCTGGGAAAATCTTCAGAAGCGTCAGTGGCACGGGCCTGCTATCTGTTCACTCTGTGGTATAAATTCTGAAAATAACTTGCACATTTTCCTCCAATGTCCACAATCCAAAAAAATCTGGCAGCTCTTGGCTACACATTTTGGTTTCGATATGGTCAACACCCCTTCCATCTGCGATGCTTTTTATTCATGGAGCAACATGCGCTACATGTGGAGGCCGCTTCCTTTGGTTACTATTTGGACCATTTGGAAATGGAGGAACCGTATCATTTTTGAAGCCATAAAGGACCCGATTTATTCTATCTATGAATCCATCCTTTCATTATTTGAAGCTATCGCTCGTCCACAACAACCCACAGTCAAACAGCGAAGGATGTTGATTCATAATGATCTCTATGATTATCCAATTGCTTTTTTTGATGGCGCAGCCCAGAGGAACAATTGTGCCTGTGGGATTCACATTATTCCGGAAGAAGGACAATCATATGACATCTATTGGAACGGAGGTCCCGGTACAAATAGTAAAGCGGAGATTATGGCCCTCGCTGGTCTCATTGCTTTCTCTGATTTCCTTGGCATCAAAAACCTCCACATATATGGAGACTCCAAAGTCACCATCGAGCATGTTCTATCCAAAAGCCGAATTAGAAATATACATCTTTCAGGCTGGTTAAACAGGATTATGGATTGGTGGCGCACCAGGACGGACTACAACATCTCCCATATTCCCAGAGGGAAAAATCGAAGAGCAGACTTTTTGTCCAAGCAAGGACTCACATCTCCGCCGGGCATATGGAGACTGCAGATAAATGTGGACAACTGCGCCTGCCAGATCCAAGATTTCTCCATAACGGGTACACATCTCCAAATTTTGTGATGTCCACAGATAAGTTCTCTATTCTCCTACTTATGAATCTCGCATATGCTGTTATTTATGCTATATTTTGGACCAACGGTTCCCACAGATAGGTCTGTTTTTTTTTGTCTGCTCTCTCTATGTTTCAGTTTTTTGGTATAGCTTCATATGCCCGTCAGTATGTACTGAACTGTTGACATATCAAAATGTTGTACACGTTTTATTTTGTATATTATTGATTAATACAATCAACATACCGCTTTTTTTCATACTAAAAAAATAAAATAAATAAAATAAAATTATTGAAAACAAAAATTAACTTATATTTAACCAAAAAAATCGTATAGTTTAAATTGGTTTATATATATATATAGATAATGATGGAAGAAAATCATCCTTCACGCCTCCAAAAATATTTCATGCACTGGACCAACTTGCTCATAATTATGAGATATTAGGTACTAGACTTATATCATGATGGAATAAAATCACTTTTCACCCCTACAAAATATTTTATATGATGATTTTAATTAAACCCTTCCAAAACCATAAATGAATGTAGACACAATTAGTAGACATGAGAGGATATTATTGTGACATGCACTATTAGGTATTAGACTTATTTACATGCACTCGAACAACTCGTTCACAGATACGACATATTAGGTATTATACTTATATTTTATATATTTAAATAGTAAATCTTAGATCCTCAAAATCGACCATCTTTATTCCTTTTGATAATGTTATTTCTTCGGTCACAAAGTTGACAGCAATAGTTTGCCTTTATGTCGCTTATGAGTTACACGTGTTACATTGTGCCACGCTAATACATGCTGCAAGTCGAATCTTAAAATTTGATAACAAGAAAATCAACGACCTGCCTTTACTTTACCAAATAAAAGTAGTACGACACCGATTCTAAAGAGAAGAAGGAAATAACATTCAATCATTTTTAATGATTAAAAGGATCCCACCGATTTAATTTTCCGATTCCATCTTGAAGTGACACGCATTTAGATGATTAAAAAAAAATTATTTGAGCGGTGGAAGTTGAATGGAACAAAGAAGAATACAAAAAGATATTTTTTTGAAAATTCTAAAAATAATTGTGATGAGCTTTCAAAAATTTATTAACGATTTTGTAAATGATTCAATTAATTGAACTCGTGATATCTCTTTTTAATCATTTTATGGTGTACATCATAAAAGTATTATTTTTAAATATTTTATTATATTTTTAATAAATAATATAATATTTTTTATTATTAAAAAAATATATATATATATATTTTCATGTTTTAAGAGACTTTAACATATAAGTAAACAAATATGCTATTGAGGGGTGTAAATTAAAGATAGGTGAGTTAAAAATTAATGGACAAATCTATATTTCTCTAATGGCAACTAAAGTTTATAAAAAAATTCCCTAGTAAAGTTATATATTGTAAATTTTGTATTTTGTATGCAATTCTATAAGGTATTCACCTACAAAACCCCTCTTTTTGTTGTTGGAATATATCCAAAGAAAAATCATATATTCCTATTGAAAATGAGAACACAATTAGAAAGTGTGGATGAATTTACTTTGTAATGCTTGAACCAAACACATAATTATATCATACAAATGCTCTTTTCACTTAAAAAAGATTATTATTTTTTGATATAATGCTTCAACTAATGTCTTACTAGGACTATAAAGAGTCTAATGACTCAATAAGACAAATCATAATCTCTAAATAAATTTTTACAATATTTTAAGGATAACTCCAATAATAATAAGTAGTTAATTTTAGAAGAGTTTGTAAAAAAAATTTCATAGAAAATATATAGCTTGAGTGCTAGGCTTAATAGTGAAGAGCATGTCTTTCCTTATATGAAAGCCTTTCCTTATATGAAAGCACATGTTCAAATCTAATGGGAGGTAGAACATGTCTGCCTTCTTAAACTTTAGTATTCAAATCACTATGCACAAAAAAATCTTCATATACAAATTTGGTCTCTAATATTACCTTAATGTTAAAATTAAATTATTAATAATTCACTTACAAAATAAATTTTATATTAATATATATATATATATATATATAAATATCAAATCTATCCCGTAAAAAGAAATAATCTCAAAACTATAATTAAATCTAAATGTGAAGAGATAATCTCAAATTTATATATATGAAAATAAATTAACACAATAAGACTCAACTTTAATCTCTAACTCAGATTTTCGTAATCTATCTCCTCATGTTGCAATCTTGCATTTCCTCTTCTAAAAAATTTCTATACAATTCTAATTTAACTGAAATTTCTATACCATTCTAATTTAATTGAAATTTTAATAAATTAACACTATTCTTTAAAAAAATCTTCAAAATTTTACCTTTTATTGTTAATTGGCCATCAGTTAAAACTTCTTCTTTAATTTGTCTTTTGAGTTTGATCCGTTTGACGCAACCTCAATTAATGTACCAAACGTCCATTGACATTACACAATTTTCGCCTATACCTTTAACCGGTCTACTCGGCAAAATGTAAATATTGATTGACTAAAAATAGTTGTGTTTCTTACCGTTCTATTAACTAGGCACCACGTCAGTTACTTTGAATTAGCCTAACCACTTAACCTGAAAATTATATTTCCATTAACTTATTTCAACAAAAATTATATTTCAATTAATTTATGTCAACAAAGATGCAGTTGGGGTGATGGCTTAAAAAATGTCCGACGAATTTAGGATGTGCAGCTTAAGTTTATATCATCTTTGCTATTAGGTAATAAACATTGATATTATATTTTAATTTATAAATTTAACATTAATATCGTGTGGCAAAGTCTTTTTTTTCCATCAAAGTTTGATTTGTAAGTTTAATTTGTCTGAATTCTTTCACCTTAAAGTAATTGACCTTAAAATTTTGATTTTTTAAAAGTAACTTAAAATTATGTGTGTACCATATCAATTTTGTTACATTTTAACATAAAGATAAATATAAAAAGTTATTTTAAATTTGTATTTTAGCATAATTATAAATATAAATAGTTATTTTAAATTTATTCAATCATTTTTTAATGTATTAGTATAAGTTTCAGTTGTCTTATTTATATTTAATTGTATTCAAATTTATATTTATATTTAATTATATTTTCAAATTTATTTCTTTCTTTTAGTGTAATTATTAAATTTTGTTACATTTTAGAATAAAGATAAATATAAATAGTTATTTTAAATTTATTTAACAATTTTTTAATGTGTTCTTTTAAAGATAAATATATCTTTTAGATTTTGAGTTAATTCAATACCCAAGTAAGAGTGAAGTTGTGCTATGTTCAATTTTTTCTTTATGGATGCAATATATGCTTCATTGTTCCATGTTATTACCAGATCATCTATAGACACCACAAGGTGTACAATGGTTTTGCCAACTTTCTTGAAAACCAAAGTTGCATCATCAATATTGAAATGCTTGAAATTGGTCTTCAAAAAATGATCACTTAACTTTTCATACCATGTGAAAGGTCTTTGCTTTAGGCCATACAAAAACTTAATGAGTTAACATACCTTATGTTCTTGACCCTTTACAATAGATCCTTGTAGTTAAGACGTAGCATTCTCTTTCAAGTCTCCATTCAAGAAGGCTATTTTCACATCCATTTAAGAAATCATCTACTTATTTTACATACCCAAAGCCAACAATGCACATATGGTATCCCATTCTTTTGTGCGGGAAAAACTCTCATGACGCTCTATGCCTTCTTTCAATCCATACCCTTTCACAACAAGCCTCACCTTATGTTTGTGAAGGAGAAACCCATTTGCTGTTCATTGGTTAAATAGCACAGGTAGCACAGGTTAATGAATTCTCGTTTTTGGTGCAAGACATAAGCAATTTGTTTTATTTACACTGCTCAGTATCATTCCATTTCCTTCTTCTTCTTCTTCTTAACCATGCCTAAAGCCACCTACTTGACCTCTGTTCAGCTCGTTTACCTTCCAACTCTTCCACTGCCCACGTAGCTCCATCTTCTTGACCTTTCGTTGCTGCCATCCTTCTATCCACCAACCAACTTCGTGCACTCTTTCTCCATCTTATTTCTCTGCTCCTGAGCCATCACAAGCTCCATCTCCATCTTACATATCCACCCATACCGCTCCATCACCTCACCATCACCCAAAACTCCCACGGTAGAACATCCTGTAGAAGCTAGCAGACTTCCTGTAGAATCCCTGAGTTTCCTGTAGGATCCCCTGCAGACATCCTGTAGAAACCTGTAACCTCGGTTGCCGAGCACCTGAACGTTGTGGACTTCTATGGAATGATGTTTTGGATCCCCTGGGACCTCTCCTAGCCCTTCTGACCGTTCCCAAGCTTTCTCTCCCTTCGCACCACCTCTGCACAGCCAAACCCTAATAGGAAACAAAATCATAATCACTCCATCCACTTAAGCAAAAATACAAAAACAATGTTCTTTTCAATGGAAGTAGTTTGAGTTCATGCATTTCACATCATTAGAAGTAATGGCATCATTTTTAGACATTTGCACTCTCACTATTGCATCATAGAGGTTAAACTAGTCAGATTAGGGTTTACTAGGGTTTCCATGTTTTGGTTGGCTTTCAGTTCATTTTTGCAAAGTAGATTAATTTCCTTTGAAATAGCCTTCGTCCATCATTTAGAAAGCTTCTTCTGAGAGCATATAGAAGTTGGCTTGAGCCCTAGCGGACTTGTGCCAGCTGACCAAGTGACAGCTGCGACAAGAGCTAGTACTTGTGCATACAACACCGTCGCTTCCAAGTTTGTACGAACTACCGGGTTGATAAAATTAGAGATAGGAAGCGCCAGGAGTTGTAGCATTATTGCTACAATACTGGAGCCCACCACAACCACTTGTGTGAATTGGCCTCTTCACACACTCACTAACCTCTGATCCAACTACGCAGTTCTGAAGGAGATAAATCCTCATCATGGATGAGCTTCCTTTATAGGAAAAATATTCATCCAAATGATAGTACACTGTCCCTTCTTTGATCTCAACTGGGTCTCTATCTGAACTAACATGCATGAGTTATCCATGAGTGAATACTTAGTTATCTGAAATATAGTAGTTACATGCATGCAAGCATTAACTAATTGAACTCTCATTAATTTAACAAACTGTTAAATTAATCTAACTGGACTTGACTCAGTTAACTGAGCCAACTAATTACAACTCATCCTTATCTCTTTAACTGATGGACAAATTCCTCAATTAATAGATAAACTATTGCATGTCCTCACATAGACTTCATGTTTTATTTTTCACAACTAATTAACTCATGGAGAATTAATTTATTTATTTTCAAACAACTGTTAAGTTCAAATTCGAATTATACTTCCTATTTTTAGTCCAGGGACTGACTAAAATAGAAATCCATCCTGAACTACTAAAAATAGAATGCTACTTTTAGCACTTCCATTTTTCATTCCCTGTTGCCCAATCTAGCACTGGTACTCAAACTGCTATTTTTAGCACTTATATTTTTAGAATTTCTTGTTGCCATTTTCAACACTCCCTGTCAACAAGAAAGGCTTCCTCTCAAACCTAATCTTGTACCTTCGGAATGTCCTGCATGCAACACTTCTACCAAGTGTGGTTGCTCCAGCAACTCTTGGAACAAAAAAAAACTCCTAAGTGACCTCTCTGTTGGGCTAGAAACATACTCTGATGTTGAAGCTCTACCTGCTGCTGACAAGTGCTCCCTCTCTGACCTCTATGCTACTACAACATCTCCATGCATATCACACTGTTGCACACCTCTCTGTGCCATCCTGCACTAGTGCAACACACTTGTGCCTCTAGCATTGCTACAACCTACTAGCTCTGCGCTGTCTTGGGATTCCTGCAGTGTAGCTCTCTCTTCCACTCCATCCACATCTATCTCTACCTAATTAGTTAGTCCTGCTACTCCTCATTGGGGCTCCTGTAGCAAAGTCAAATCAAAGAGGTTGGGTACCTCAAGGATCCTGCCCCTATTCTAGCCCTCTTGGAACAATCACTCCACATCGCCCCACCTCCTATCTAGAGGTATGGATGCATGTGATCCCTCTACCCACCTAGCTTGAACTTTCCCCCTTCTAGAGGTCTCTACATGAGTGGATGCCTCCACTCTGTCTCCTCTCAGCTTCCCCAGTTGTGGCTACTCCACAACCTCCTGAAGCTGCTTCACCAATTGTGGCTCCTCCACAATTGTCTGACACTTCTTTTGGCGCTGCATGTTGAGAGGTAATTTACTTTCCCTCTCAACCACCAAGTATCTAACCTTTGCCTTGCTCCTCAAGGATTTGCATGCATCTTGTACCTCAAGTGCATACAGGTTCTTGGCTAGCACACCAATTTGTTTCCATTTTTATTTCCCACCGTCACGAAATTTTTTGGAAAAAGAGCTAATTTTAAATCAGCAATATCTCCCTCATCCGACCTCCGATTCAGCCGAATTTTTTTTGAATTTGGGTCTTTTTCTACAAGGAATCCAAATATGCTATTTGTTTCTGAAAATTTTGTACAAAATTTTTTAGATATGCACTACAACTCTCAGCCCAAAACTCAAAACTTTGAAATCTCCTCTCAGTATACTATTCTCTCCTTTGATCACCTTTTCTCTGGTACCATGTAGAATTTTTCTAAAAATCAGCTAGCTTTGATACCATGTAGAAATTTCCACTGTAGATCACCTGGTAATGCAATGTACTAAAGCAAAACACTTGATCTACTTCTACAAACAATTTAGCGGAAGCTTAATAGAACATGAACACCATAAATAAGAACACATATAACTGATAAGAAGGAATCAATCACACATAACACAGAAGAATTTACCTAGGGAAAGCCTTAGCCTAAAACCCCAACTCTATATTATCTTACAAGTGGAAATATAGCCAGTATTACAAAAAGAATCAGCTCAAAAGCTATCCTGCTCTCTCTGCAATACCTCTTCTGCTCATAGATAGTTAAAGGCCTCTATCTAACCTCTGGTCTTCCCTCCAAGCCTCCTATTTCTTTGCACAATTATGATTGGGGTCCAGTGCAACCACTTGTGTGAATTAGCCTCTTCACACACTCACTAACCTCTGATCCAACTACGCAGTCCTGAAGGAGATAAATCCTCATCATGGATGAGCTTCCTTTATAGGAAAAATATTCATCCAACTGATAGTACACTGTCCCTTCTTTGATCTCAACTGGGTCTCTGTCTGAACTAACATGCATGAGTTATCCATGAGTGAATACTCAGTTATCTAAAATACAGTAGTTACATGCATGCAAGCATTAACTAACTGAACTCTCATTAATTTAACAAACTATTAAATTAATCTAACTGGACTTGACTCAGTTAACTGAGCCAACTAATTACAACTCATCCTTATCTCTTTAATTGATGGATAAATACCTCAATTAATAGATAAACTGTTGCATGTCCTCACATAGACTTCAAGTCTGATTTTTCATAACTAATTAACTCATGGAGAATTAATTTATTTATTTTCAAACAACTGTTAAGTTTAAATTCAAATTTTACTTTCTACTTTTAGTCCAGGGGCTGACTAAAATAGGAATCCATCCTGAACTGCTAAAAATAGAATGATATTTTTAGCACTGCTATTTTTAGCACTTCTATTTTTAGCATTTCTTATTGCCATTTTCAACAATTTATCTGGTTATGATAATGCACAGAATATTCTCCGTGTTGGTTGCTTCTGGCCAACCATATTTAACAGTTGTATTATTGTTGTCAGAAGTTGTCATGCATGCCATATTTTTTACCGTAAGACTCGATTACCACCTGCACCACTGCATCCTATCATCGTTGTTGGAACATTTGCAAAATGGGGCATTTATTTTATGACATGTAACCCTACCTCAGCGGGGGGGCATGGGTATATTATTGTCACCATGGACTATTTTACGAAATGGTCTGAGGCCATGCCTACATTAAACAACAGGGGTGAGACAGCTGCTCTTTTTTTCTTCAACCATGTGGTTGCACAGTTTGGTGTACCACAAGCTATAGTTATGGATCATGGTTCACATTTTTGCAAACATATGATGACTGAATTGACTGCCAAGCTAGGAATTTCACATGATAGTTCTACTCCTTATTATCCACAAGCTAATGGACAAGTTGAAGCCATTAACAAAATCCTTAAGTGAATGCTTCAACGAATGATAGGATTTCATAAACGAAATTGGCATTTGATATTGTACTCAGCTTTGTGGGCTTACCGAACCACGGTGAGAAATGCAACTGGATTCACACCCTTTCAATTGGTGTATAGTCGAAGCACATTTCTTATAACTCATCCATCTAGATGAAACACGTCGTGAAGCCGCATTGGCCAATGAAACACATAAGAAACAAATTAAGGTGCAATATGACTGAAATGTCAAGCCTCACATTTTCTCAGAAGGAAACCTGGTCTTCCTTTATGATCAGGAAGCTGATAAATTAGGAGCAGGGAAATTTGAACCATTATGGATGGGCCCCTATATTTTCAAGCATGTTTTCGAAAAATGCACTTATGAGTTAGTTGATTATGATGGAATTCCATTGTCGCGGCCCCAAAACGGGTTGTATTTGAAATGTTTCTATGCTTGATTTTGCATAGTACTAAACAATGTATATATGCTTTGATTGTGTGTGTGTGTCATAGTGTGACTTTTAGAGTTTTTATGTGTTAAGTAATCTTCTTTTCATTTGTTGCAGATGTCTGAATCTTTAGAACCATTTTTTGGTTATGTCGATGGTGCTAGTACACAGAACCTATCTTCTGCAGCGTGGGCCATATTCGCTCCAAGTGGCGAGTTAGTGAGTTTTCAAGGGATTTGTATCAATTGTTATATGAACAATATCATTCAGTATAACGCATTGACCAAACTCCTCTCTGATGCCATTTCACTTGGCATTCACCGAATCATCATTAGGTCGGACTCACAACTTGTTGTACTGAAACTTACAAATGTTTATACCGTCTAAAATCCAACTATTTATTGTATGTTCCTTAGAGTTTGTATCTTGGAAAGACATTTTGATTACATGCAATATCAACACATTTCTAGGAACTTTAACACATTGACCGATTCTTTAGCAAACTATTTGTTAAATAGAAATTTACGACACATGTAAAAGTAAATTTTCAATTCACATAAATAGTTGAATATGATCACACATAACCATATAAAAACACTAAAAGTAAAATAGATAGATGTTAAAAGTTTTTACAAAATATGTGTCCAAGACATGTTCGTCATCTAACCTAAAAACTCAAAATGCATCCTAAGTATACCTAATGATGCTCATGTTAACAGGTCACAGCCTCAGCTATCATGCGCAATATCCTCATCCAATGGCTAGGTACACCAATAGTATGGCGTTGTAGCCTCATCGGTAACTCCTCGATCCAGACATCTAGAATACCGAGGGTTAACCCCTTTATATGATCCTGTAACTCTACTAGTGTCTTGATCAAATCCAAATCCTGGAGAACTGCTCTTCCAACATTTCTCCACTTTGGTTCACCCACCTCCTATTGATGACCCATTAGTCGAACAGTACCAACATTTGTATGCATGAGAAAAATTTTAGTTTAGTCTTGAAAACATCAAAAACAAAAAAACATGTAGAAACTTAAAAAATCAAAACACTTGGTCAAAAAAATTTACCTATAGCACCCCACTAGTAACCTCAAATCTAGATCTCCACGAAATTCCATCCCTACATATGGATGCTCCTTGATGACAATGTGTTGTCAACTGAGCCAATTGAAGAATGCAGGAGGAAATGAGATTGATGATTGACCAGCATGTCGAGCCATCAACTCAACCCATCTCTGCATCTGTGGATCTCTAGGACCAGTCAAACTTAGTGACACATGCTGAGGTTGCATCAATGGAATTCTCTCTAAGGTAAAGGTGATCAAGATCGAACCATAGCTAAAATTATTCATCTTACCACTCTTTACTTTGGTCAGCTACTCTTTCATCGAACAAAGAACTTCCTCACACCAGTTGAATATAGTTGGCTCAAGGAAGTCAATCACAAACTGCATGTATAATCTGTTGGCCAGATGAAGTGTTGCTCTACCTTCCAACTTTGCAATAGTGAAAAGGACTGTTTGCAAGGGAAAATCATGAACATCCGTGATGTTTCTCTTCCCATGTTTACTAGGCTATGTACATGGCTGACAAAAATATCAAATGTAGTCCCTCACTGATTCACCCTCACAGGCAGAACCTGAAAGAGATACGAGGGCACCACGTCTTGACAATCCTGTAAGGAAGTAAACATCATCGATGAATATAGGGAGCACCTTGCCCCTATGTGAAAAGTCTATTCTGTTGGATCCCATGAATGAACTAAGAACTGCAATAGTTCTAATTGTTGCGTCATCCTGGAGAACCTAAAGTATTTGAGTAACCCATAGTCTCTAAGGGCCTCAACAATTTTCGGAGCATTTAGGGCAATCATATCCTATTCTTCATGTTTTCTTTCATGCCAAGTAATAGCCATTCTGATCTAATAAAAGCCTGAAATCAAGCCATAATCTTAGTTAGGATCCATTTCAAGCAAACAATTGCAGTATTTTTGGGTAAAACATGAGAAACAAATTTCTCAACTGCGCCCAATGTAGCCCTGGCCTTGAGATAGTGCGCTGCAGAGCAAGTACCCTTATGCTTGGGTGCACTGCAGCAGAATTTTCAATGTGTTAGGTTACATTGATCCCAAGGCGAGGTATATTTTTCCTAAGGACCTCAAAACCCTAAAAAAAATGTGTGAAATTGAAAAACAATGAACTTAAATGGAAGAGAAAATGTAGATCTCCTACCTAGTCCTGACGGTGCGAAAAATGATCCACAGAATCTCTCGCAATTAGTTGCTGAAGTTTGAGGTAAAAATTGGTTCAGAGCAGAAAACTGAATGGTAAATATCAAATGGTGAAAATGACTTGGTAAATTATTGTTTTATGGTTATTTCATGTTCATTTAAATGAATAAACTATAGTTTTTACCTACTTTTACCAATGAAATAGGTATGTTTAATCCGTTTGGTGGTTCTTTGAGCAAGTTTATAGCTGATGCAGTGAATTTGATGTGCATGATCGTGAATTGTACTTGTGACCATAGAGCATAATTTTATCTCTTTTTCGAGCTCTGTTAAACATCGAAAAAGGAACACCCTTGGAGTCCTCTTTAAGCTCTTTTCAGACTCTCGAAATATGAAAAGATTGTCGAGCTCTTGTCCTTTTTAGTTCATTAACAGATTGGAAATGACATCTACTCATTATAAGTTTAACCCTTTTCTAGACTGAGATAGATTATTTACGAAAAAGGAATACGTGGATCAAATGTTATGAAACTAACTCACAGAAAGATAGAGAAGATAGATCAACGACTTAGAAACCAGCCTCTTAGAGGGGGAAACCTCCTTTACATTACATAGATGAACAATTCTTGGATGATCTTCTACCCTTATATTCAATTTTTGGAAGTACTCAATGTGCTCCATCATTGAACCCTTTTGTTTGAGATTTATCAATTAGCTAAAAAAGGTGTTGCTTTTTGTATCCTCATAATGTGCAATCATTTCATCTGTAAAAATGGCCCAAGTGACAATTTGTTTACGAGAGCAAAGCCATCGATACCATACAAACTGATTTGATTCCAAATATAAAGTTGCAATGCGTACCTTTTGTGTGCTTTGGACATTATGGAGATCGAAAAATTTCTCCATCTGTAGTATCCATGTTGCGGGATCCTTGCCATCAAACTTTCTCATATCAATCTTTGGAACATGGTGGTTCTTCGATCCAATGTTAGAGTCCATGAAATCATGATTAACATTTATTTTTTCTCATCATGAGTTTCCTTTACTACTCTTTTACCATTAGTAAGCATTTCTTGTAGAATTTTTGTCAAATCTTCCATCTTAGCTTCCACACCTTTCTTTAAATCATCCATCTTAGCTTCCACACCATCCATCTTCGCTTCCACATCATTCATCTTAGCTTCTACACTTTTCATTAAAGCATCCATCTTAGCTTCTATGCCTTTCTTTAAACAATCCATCTTAGCTTCCACACCATACATCTTAGCTTCTATGTCTTTCTTTAAACCATCCATCTTAGCATCTGTCATTTTTTTTGTGAGTGAAATTTGTTGCACTTGTTCTCTTAATTTTGATATATCATGTTTCATTTCTTCCTCTTCTTCATGAGTCATGCTAGAGCTTTCACGTTGCTTACTAGGTGTTTCCATTTTCTTTCTTCGGGACATCAATTACTGATAATAATGCTTCACTATGCCCTTTGAATTCCTTCAAACTAATTTTTCAAACCAAACTTATGCACAAATTTAAAAAAAAACTTCACACCTTTTTCCACTTTGTAGGAGCTTGATATTGAATGGTTGTAATTCTGTAATTTCGGATTTCCAAGGTCTAAAATTGTTACCTGTAGTATCTCTTTGTGCCCTCTTTCTAATGTCACCAGTCTAATCGAAATTGGATTCTCCAAGAAAGCGTTATGCCCCACCTCCCAAGGTGACCTACTTATATACTTGTTCAGTAAAGCAAACTTGTACGAAGTTCCACGTGTTACTGTTTCAACCTTCAGGCCTAAAAATAATACAAAGAAACGTACAAGGTCACCTATTTAGAATGTAATTCGGGAGTCTACAAAAACCCTAACTTCCTTAGATCATATCTCCGCAAATATAGTGAGATAAGCTCTGAAATTAGGAGCCGATCTTTACAAGATTTCAGATCAAATGGATTTTAATTTCAGAGTCTGGACCTTCATAGAAAAACAATTATAGCAAAACTTTCATGATGACCTGTTTGAGATGAAATTCTGGAGCTTTCAAAAATGTTAACTTCCTCAGATCATAGCGCTGAAAATATAGTGGGAAAAGATCTGAAATTTGGACCCTAGGTTTAAACCGATTTATTCTCAAATGGTTTTTTGTTTTAGCTTCTAAAACTTCGTAGCGAAATAGTTATAGCAAAAATTCCATGATGACCTATTTGGAGTAGTGAAACCCTAGAATCCAAAGCTCTGATACCAAATGTTATGAAACCAGCTCACAAAAAGATAGAAAAGATAGATCAACGACTTAGAAATGAGCCTCTTCGAGGGGGCAACCTCCTTTACATTACACAAATGAACAAATATTGGATGATAAAAATGACAAAACCTCCTTTCTATATATAAAAGTCTAAGGGGTCACAATATAAGCAAAGCCGACCTAACAATAATAATATAATGGCGCAAAATAACAATACTGGGCATCTATTGGGCATAATAATAACAATATGGGGACAATAGGGGTACAAAAATAACAATAAGGAATACAATGATAATAGTAATGGGGGAATCACTAGTATTAGAGGGACCTAACATTGAACATGGTCAATAGGTTCTCTCTTGTATTATTTTATGCTTTTTCGGACTTGAGAGACAAATTTAAGAAAAATAAATTGTGGAGTTTTCTTTTTGTCCCTTTTCAAACTCTCTAAACATGAAAAGGACTGAGTTCTTATTGTTGTTAAACTCGTTAAAACATCAAATAGCGACAAACTTGTCCATCATGACAAGACCGAGTTTCACCTTCGCTAGGCTCGTTAAAACATCACATAGCGATGGATTCACCCGAAGGGTGGAATTATACTACAAGCATATGTTAGTCTCCTCAAGCTTGTTTAAAAAAATAAAGAGGTACTAGTCAATAATGACTAGGGAAAATGGGAAAAGGGATAAATCAATTTATGGTAGCAAGTCGCTCTTGAACATGACACTTTCACTTCATCTTTGTGACTATTTGGGTTGGGTTATCTGCTTGATGGTTATCATACCTATGGTCTATCACACCATCCATCACTTTGGTTTTGGGTCAATGCTGCCAATTCATTCAGTGTCACTGACATGTTCAAGAGAAGTCACTCAGTAAACTTCATCCTTTGCAATACTCATAAACCTTCATTTTCATGACTGCCATTCCTGAACCTTGTGTCGTTAGTCACATTATGTCTTCAAAATCATTACACTCGTTTCATGTCATTGATGGGGGATACATCAAGGTCCTCCTGCGACGAGTCGCTTCTTATCGACATCAGCACATTATCCAAGAAGTTGACTTAGAAACACCCTTCCAGTACCTTGGGGCTTGCATACATCAATGGCAAGTTTCTCGCTTCCAGTGACAATTTAACATCACTGGCCTTCAACTGAAAGACTTTGTATGGTGTTCGACATAAAAATGTATATTCACACCATGCAGAATGTATTGTAGTACCTTGAGAATCATTATCATTATCGATGATCTCTCTCACAACTGTTAACAACTTACATCATTAGCTGGTAATCAAATAGTGTCTTCCCATGTTCGACTTCAGATCACATTTTCACATGGTTAGAATTGTACTTGAGTGAATGATTGGACAAGATCAAAGACACCGGATCTAGTTTCATCCATCTGGGCCGCGATTTTAGGAGAGTACTAAATCATATGTACTATGATGGCTTTACATAGATGGTCATCCTATCATGGGTCTATATCTGCAAACGATTATCTGATTTATGTACATGTAATGAAAAGTAAGCATGGGTATGCCTTCCCTTAGAAATTCATGAAAAGTTCAAAATATCATGATATTATGTATTGCAATCGATGTAGGTCGTCGTCCTCTTCAGATCCTCCCTGTCACAATGTAAAGCATATCACTTGACATTATCATTTTTGACTTCATGCTTTAGGGGGCAACTGTTATAGGTCTATTTGGGTACATCACTCCCGACATTTAGATCAGTACAATTAGGGCTCATCAAACCCTAATTCAGTTATTACATGCCCTAGACAAGTCATCACATTGAATGCTTCCATCCATGAAAGTTTCCTAGCCTGTAACCTTACTTAAATGCCTCCTTGGGACACTAGCGTAGCCTTGGCTAGGGGTAACTGCGCTGTAGAGAAGATAGGCCCATTCAGGCTTGCATTTCAGTGCACTTAGGCCCTCTTTGACCTACGCTGGGCAAGATTGAGCAAAATTTGCATTGGATTATGGGAATATTCCTTGATTCTAGATCATTCTAGAAGGATCCCATATCTTATCTCCTCTTATGAGCTCGAATTTGGATAGGCTAAGGATCAATTACATCCTATCCTCTCATCCCTTTCTCCATGGAAAATAACTCCAAGTTTGGAAGGCCATTCAATACCCTCATTTATGACAAAACCACCTCCATTTACCTATAAATTGAGCACTCATCATAGTGATCAGGGGGCTAGAATCTGAAGATTGTAAGGAAATTCTATTGGTTTGAGATTTAAGTTCATGTCAAGCAATGTTATGCTGCTAGATTGGTGTGCTTTTGATGTGGCGAGGGTTGGATTGAATCTGGAGGAATAACACAGGATCGAACTGTATTGGGTGAAACTCTTCCTTCTACATTAATAAAGTTCTTTATTCCTTTTCCCATATTCTTGTTCATATCTATGATGATTATGTGTTTCAATGTCTTCGATTCCATTGGTTTATAGTAGATAGATCATGTATGCTTTGATCATTGTTGTTTCTGTTGGTGTAGGTACCTATTGAGCGGATTTAGTTCAAGTGGGAGTGACTGAGGCAATTCAAAGTGGATCAAGGAAGTGAAAGACTACAAGTAAGTTCCTTCATCTCATATCTCTACTATAGGAAAATGTTAAACTAGTTTCTTTCTGTTGTTCTAAGTGTAGCTACCCACTTAGGGAAAATGTGTTTATCCATAGATGAAAATTCCATATAACAACCTCCCAATTATCAAATAATATATGACATCATGTGGATATGTAGGTTTATAACACAAATGGTTTTAGAATTTCACATTTACCTAATGAAATTATAGAATTACCACACAAATTATCAAATAACGAATGACATCTTACAGATACATATATTTATAAACAAATGATTAACATGATATTATAATATAGATTAAATGAATCTTCATGTGAACTTATGAAATGCATTGTCCTGTAATCTATGCATTATACGACTGGGATTTTAATTTTATAAGAGATAAAATGATGTTGATTATCCTATAATCAATGCATTATACCATCAGTGTATTAATTTTAAAAGAGAGAAAATGATGTTGATCCATCTATATCAACCAAATTTACTATTATATTTGTATATATATTTATGTGATATGCACAACAACAAAAAAACATTCAATTTTTTTAGAAACACATATTTGGTCATTTCATCAAAACCAAAGATAACACCATGTGGGAGTTGAGATGGAAGACATGAGATCCATAGGTCAAAATAACACACACATTATGTATCCATGTATATGACTTCTTATGTGAAGTTTGATGATACAGAGAACAAACAAACACCAAACACCAATGGAGGAAATGCAGAAATCCATGGGGCATAACTTTCCTTTATCATCATTAAATGGATTTTATAATGGATGGAGAAATAACTAGAATTATGTTAGCACTGTGAGATTCTAGAGATAACTAGGAAAAACTAATTCTAAAAATTCTATTTATCCAAAATTAATTGGGACTCACCCACGGGGCATAGAATATACGGTGATGGGGTGTACTATTAAGTCACTCCTTGATGTGAAGGTCACCAATTCAAAACTTTGTTCGAGAAAATACAGTCATGTTAAGGGTTCATGTGGCCTAGGTTCCTTGTAATTCCTATATGATTTTGACAACTTAGATTCCCTTGGGTGGGGTTTCTCAAGCCATAGGTTAAGCCTGATGTAATCTTTGATGAAATCAGAACACTTGACAAAAAAATAAAATTGGGATTCACATATAAGTGTCCCACTGGAGTTCACCTGCAACTAAAAAATCACTCTATTTAATAGAGGAGATTACTATACTTTAAAGCTCCCCCTTAATCTCCACAGTTACATTTACTAACAATGCCTAATTGTTGCCTCTGAAACTCAAAAACATTTCTTCCCAATGGCCTGGAGAAGGTAACTGCTAGTTGATCTTTAGATGCACAAAATTGAAGAGATATATCCTCATTATTGACAAGCTCATAAATGAAGTGATATATGGTATCAATGTGTTTATATTTGCAGTGAAAGGCATGAGTTTTGGAAAGTTCAATAGCTGAATTATTATCATAGAAAATAGGAGTTGGCTCCTTTTTCTTTTCAGGATGAGGATCATTTATCAATGTTCTTAACCAAACTTCCTGTCATGCTACTCCTGTTGTTGCTACATACTGTGTTCTTTCTGATGAAATCACAACAATGGGCTACTTCTTGGATGCCCATGAAATTAATCTTGTACCTAGGTGGAATGCATAACCGGAGGTACTCTTTCTATCATCAATTCTTCTCAAAAATTCACTATCTATGTAACAAACAAGATGGACATCCTTTGAATCAGTGTATAAATTTTTGTATTATATTGTTCTTGCAATATACCTTAAAATATTTTTTCTTTTGGTCCAATTAGTTTCTTTCACTGACTCCATGAAATTGGATATAAGACTGAATGAATACATTATGTCAAGCCTTGTTTTGTAAGATACATTATTTTTCCTATTAGTTGCTTCTATAAGGTGAATTGACTACTGTATTGTTGTCATCATTACTTATGTTTGTTCGTGGGACAGTTGGTGTGTTTGTTGGCTTGCATTCACTCATCCTAAATCTTGTCAAAATATCATTTCTATACTTTCTTTAACAAAATAAGATTCCTTTTTTAGACTATTCAAATTCTATTCCAAGAAAATATTCATGTGACCAAGATTGGTCATCTCCAATTCCTTCTCCATAGTTGTTTGAAAATCTTCAAGCAACAAATTTCCTATATAAATCATATCATCAACATAAATGCAAACAATTAAAATATTACCTTGTAGATATTTTTTATATAGAGAGAGGGTTCACTATTATTGCGTTTATATCCCTTTTTGAGAAGATATGAATCATTTACAATGTACCATGCCCTGGGGGCTTGTTTTAAACCATAAAAAGTCTTCTTTAACTTGTAAATTTTTCTATTCTTCACCCTTGATTTCATACCCTCGAAGCTGATCTACATAAAATTATTCCTTCAAGATTCCATTTAAAAAGGTTTGTTTGACATCCATTTGATAAAATGGCCAATGATTTGGTGCTATTGCTAATATTGTTATGATAGTATCCAATCTTGTTGCTGGGGCAGAGGTTTCTTCATAATCCACTCCAGGCTATTGTGTAAAGCCTTTTGCTACCAATTTAACTTTATGGTTTTCAATTCACCCCTTTTCATTAAACTTGATCTTATAGACCCATTTCCCTCCAATACTTATTTTTCCCTTTGGTAGATATAGAAGACTCCATGTATCATTCCTTTCTATGGCTACAAACTATTCATTCATAGGTTCAACACATTCTTTCTTTTCACTACTTCTTCAAAATGTGTTGGCTCACAAGACAATAAAGCAATATGTACTTGTTCATTATCTATTTATTCATAAATCTCTCTAAAACTTCTTGTTTTCTGTAAAATGGTTGATTCCTATTCAATGCTCAAGGATGGACTATGCACATTATGTATTCCTTGGTTTGTGTCTTCAGTTGGAACTTGTAGGCATGGAAATCCTTGTCTTGGTTTTTCAACTTCTATTGCATCACCCTGTTCAAATGCATGGGCATAAACTTGATTCATGGTTGTCCCTTTATATTGGTCATTCCATATTTGGTTTTCAAGGAATTTAACATCTCTTAAAATAATTGTTTTCTTGGTGATAGGATTGTACAATTTGTAACCCTTGGATTGTACATTTTTTTCCCACAGGCTCTAGGCTGAGAGTTTTTTGTATTCCCTGCCCACCAAAATTCCAACTACATGTTGCGATCTTTCTCTCTCATCGCTTCCTTTTCTTTGTGTATCTGTTTGTGTGTGGCCTCTCTCTCCAACCACACTTTCCCCCCTATCCCAATCTTGGACATAACTACTTTCCCAAACGTTTCTAGATAGTTAGGGTCAAGTTCCACCATAACAGTCCTTCGTACATTCTCCAGGAGTAATTAATTTTTGTCATTACTTATTATCTAGTATATACACATGTGCATAAATTTGATATGAACTAGAATATAACATTCTTAGTTTCCTTTATCTTATTTATCTCTAACACACTACAAAAACAACTTCTGATTAATTCATTTCCAATATACCACAAAACAACTTCTAGTCAATTTGTTTCCAGACCACTATAGAAAATAAAAGACAACATCTTAACCATCTAACTCAACATGAGAAAATAAGGTCTCAACAAGTTGACCATGGGTACATTACAAAAATAAGCTTTCTACCCTCAATTACTAGTTTTCTAAATTCTATAATTCTAGTTATGCTTGTGCTAAAGGTCAACTTCAAAATATTTATATGAAGTAATTTTCTCCAATTTGCTACTTTGCCTCCAAAAATATATTTCATGCTCCAAAAATATATTTCATGAACTGGAACAACTTGGCTCCTTTTTCTTTTCAGGATGAGGATCATTTATCAATGTTCTTAACCAAACTTCCTGTCATGCTACTCCTGTTGTTGCTACATACTGTGTTCTTTCTGATGAAATCACAACAATGGGCTACTTCTTGGATGCCCATGAAATTAATCTTGTACCTAGGTGGAATGCATAACCGGAGGTACTCTTTCTATCATCAATTCTTCTCAAAAATTCACTATCTATGTAACAAACAAGATGGACATCCTTTGAATCAGTGTATAAATTTCCGTATTATATTGTTCTTGCAATATACCTTAAAATATTTTTTCTTTTGGTCCAATTAGTTTCTTTCACTGACTCCATGAAATTGGATATAAGACTGAATGAATACATTATGTCAAGCCTTGTTTTGTAAGATACATTATTTTTCCTATTAGTTGCTTCTATAAGGTGAATTGACTACTGTATTGTTGTCATCATTACTTATGTTTGTTCATGGGACAGTTGGTGTGTTTGTTGGCTTGCATTCACTCATCCTGAATCTTGTCAAAATATCATTTCTATACTTTCTTTAACAAAATAAGATTCCTTTTTTAGACTATTCAAATTCTATTCCAGGAAAATATTCATGTGACCAAGATTGGTCATCTCAAATTCCTTCTCCATAGTTGTTTGAAAATCTTCAAGCTACAAATTTCCTATATAAATCATATCATCAACATAAATGCAAACAATTAAAATATTACCTTGTAGATATTTTTTGTATAGAGAGAGGGTTCACTATTATTGCGTTTATATCCCTTTTTGAGAAGATATGAATCATTTACAATGTACCATGCCTTGGGGGCTTGTTTTAAACCATAAAAAGTCTTCTTTAACTTGTAAAATTTTCTATTCTTCACCCTTGATTTCATACCCTCGAAGCTGATCTACATAAAATTATTCCTTCAAGATTCCATTTAAAAGGGTTTGTTTGACATCCATTTGATAAAATGGCCAATGATTTGGTGCTATTGCTAATATTGTTATGATAGTATCCAATCTTGTTGCTGGGGCAGAGGTTTCTTCATAATCCACTCCAAGCTATTGTGTAAAGCGTTTTGCTACCAATTTAACTTTATGGTTTTCAATTCACCCCTTTTCATTAAACTTGATCTTATAGACCCATTTCCCTCCAATACTTATTTTTCCCTTTGGTAGATATAAAAGACTCCATGTATCATTCCTTTCTATGGCTACAAATATTCATTCATAGGTTCAACACATTCTTTCTTTTCACTACTTCTTCAAAATGTGTTGGCTCACAAGACAATAAAGCAATATGTACTTGTTCATTATCTATTTATTCATAAATCTCTCTAAAACTTCTTGTCTTCTGTAAAATGGTTGATTCCTATTCAATGCTCGAGGATGGACTATGCACATTATGTATTCCTTGGTTTGTGTCTTCAGTTGGAACTTGTAGGCATGGAAATCCTTGTCTTGGTTTTTCAACTTCTATTGCATCACCCTGTTCAAATGCATGGGCATAAATTTGATTCATGGTTGTCCCTTTATATTGATCATTCCATATTTGGTTTTTAAGGAATTTAACATCTCTTAAAATAATTGTTTTCTTGGTGATAGGATTGTACAATTTGTAACCCTTGGATTGTACATTTTTTTCCCACAGGCTCTAGGCTGAGAGTTTTTTGTATTCCCTGCCCACCAAAATTCCAACTACATGTTGCGATCTTTCTCTCTCATCGCTTCCTTTTCTTTGTGTATCTGTTTGTGTGTGGCCTCTCTCTCCAACCACACTTTCCCCCCTATCCCAATCTTGGACATAACTACTTTCCCAAACGTTTCTAGACAGTTAGGGTCAAGTTCCACCATAACAGTCCTTCGTACATTCTCCAGGAGTAATTAATTTTTGTCATTACTTATTATCTAGTATATACACATGTGGATAAATTTGATATGAACTAGAATATAACATTCTTAGTTTCCTTTATCTTATTTATCTCTAACACACTACAAAAACAACTTCTGATTAATTCATTTCCAATATACCACAAAAACAACTTCTAGTCAATTTGTTTCCAGACCACTATAGAAAATAAAAGACAACATCTTAACCATCTAACTCAACATGAGAAAATAAGGTCTCAACAAGTTGACCATAGGTACATTACAAAAATAGGCTTTCTACCCTCAATTACTAGTTTTCTAAATTAGTTATGCTGTGCTAAAGTTCAACTTCAAAATATTTATATGAAGTAATTTCTCCAATTTGCTACTTTGCCTCCAAAAATATATTTCATGCACTGGAACAACTTGCTCATAATTATGAGATATTAGGTATTAGACTTATATCATGAAAGAATAAAATCACTTTTCACCCCTACAAAATATTTTATATGAATTTGATTCTAATTAAACCCTCCAAAACCATAAATGAATGTAGACACAAGTAGACGGGAGAGGATATTATTGCGACATGCACTATTAGGTATTAGACTTACTTACATGCACTCGAACAACTCGTTCACAGTTACGACATATTAGGTATTATACTTATATTTTATATATTTAAATAGTAAAATCTTAGATCCTCAAAATCGACCATCTTTATTCCTTTTGTTAATGTTATTTCTTCGGTCACAAAGTTGAAAGCAATAGTTTGCGTTTATGTCGGTTAGGAGTTACACGTACTCATTTTAAAAAACAATTCTTTATTCCTTTTGTTAATGTTATTTCTTCGGTCACAAAGTTGAAAGCAATAGTTTGCGTTTATGTCGGTTAGGAGTTACACGTACTCATTTTAAAAAACAATTTCCTTTCCGAACGAAGGAAAGGGAAGGATGTGATAAGGCATGCATGTCACGTCTCTTTGGTGACGTTTATTGCCGTGACATGGCGGACACCTTACAAACTTACCGTCCATTTTTATTTGACTTTTGTCCAAAGCAGGTAGCATCTTTATTCAAACGTGGCCCCGCTTATTATCAACAAAGCTCGCACTCAGGGATTTGGGTTGCGCGCCGATTTATTCGTGTGCTGTGAATGGGAAACATTGCAAAAATGAGAGGCCTTAAAACACGATCTCCTCTTTAAAAAGGTGCCACGCGGCAATGTGAATACATATGCAAGTCCAATCGTAAAATTTGATAACAAGAAAATCAACGACCTGCCTTTACTTTACCAAATAAAAGTAGTACAACACCGATTCTAAAGAGAAGAAGGAAATAACATTCAATCATTTTTAACGATTAAAAGAATCCCACCGATTTAATTGTCCGATTCCATCTTCAAGGGACAGGCATTTATATGATTAAGAAAAAAAAATATTATTTGAGTGGTCGAAGTTGAATGGAACAAAGAAGAAAACAGAAAGATATTTTTTTGAAAATTCTAAAAATAATTGTGATGAGCTTTCAATAATTTATTAACGATTTTGTAAATGATTCAATTAATTGAATTCGTGATATCTCTTTTTAATCATTTTATCGTGTGCATCATAAAAGTATTATTTTTAAATATTTTATTATATTTTTAATAAATAATATAATTGTTTTATTATTGAAAAGTATATTTTCATGTTTTAAGAGACTTTAACATATAAGTAAACAAATATACTAGTGAGGGGTGTAAATTAAAGATAGGTGAGTTAAAAATTAATGGACAAATCTATATTTCTCTAATGGCGACTAAAGTCTATTAAAAAAATTTCCTAGTAAAGTTATATATTGTAAATTTTGTATTTTGTATGCAATTCTATAAGGTATTCACCTACAAAATCCTTCTTTTTGTTGTTCGAATATATCCAAAGAAAAATCATATATTCCTATTGAAAATGAGAACACAATTGGAAAGTGTGGATGAATTTACTTTGTAATGCTTGAACCAAACACATAATTATATCATACAAATGCTCTTTTCACATAAAAAAGATTATTATTTTTTGATATAATGCTTCAACTAATGTCTTACTAGGACTATAAGAGTCTAATGACTCAATAAGACAAATCATAATCTCTAAATAAATTTTAACAATATTTTAAGGATAACTCCAATAATAATAATAAGTTAATTTTAGAAGAGTTTGTAAAGAAAATTTTATAGAAAATATATAGCTTGAGTCCTAGGCTTAATAGTGAAGAGCATGTATTTCCTAATATGAAAGCACATGTTCAAATCTAATAGGAGGTAGAGCATGTCTTTTCTTATATGAAGGCCTTTCCTTATATGAAAGCACATGTTCAAATCTAATGGGAGGTAGAACATGTCTGTCTTCTTAAACTTTAGTACTCAAATCACTATGTACAAAAAAATCTTCATATACAAATTTGGTCTCTAACGTTACCTTAATGTTAAAATTAAATTATTATTAATTCACTTACAAAGTAAATTATATATATATATATATATATATATATTTATTTATTTTAATATCAAATCTATCCCATAAAAAAAATAATCTCAAAACTATAATTAAATCTATCAAATGTAAAGAGATAATCTCAAATTTATATATATGAAGATAAAAATTTGAAGATAAATTAAGACAATAGGACTCAACTTTAATTCTAACTCAGATTTTAGTAATCTATCTCTTCATGTCGCAATCTTGCATTTCTTATTCTAAATTTTTTTATACCATTCTAATTTAACTGAAATTTCTATACCATTCTAATTTAACTGAAATTTTAATAAATTAACACTATTCTTTAAAAAGTCTTCCAAGTTTTTCCTTTTATTGTTAATTGGCCATCACTTAAAACTTCTTCCTTAATTTGTCTTTTGAGTTTGATCCGTTTGACGCAACCTCAATTAATGTACCAAACCTCAATTGACATTACACAATTTTCGCCAATACCTTCAACCGGTCTACTCGGCAAAATGTAAATATTGATTGACTAAAAATAGTTGTGTTTCTTACCGTTCTATTAACTAGGCACCACGTCAGTTACTTTGAATTAGCCTAGCCACTTAAACTGAAAATTATATTTCCATTAACTTATTTCAACAAAAATTATATTTCCATTATTTTATGTCAACAAAGATGCAGTTGGGGTGATGGCTTAAAAAATGTCCGACGAATTTAGGATGTGCAGCTTAAGTTTATATCATCTTTGCTATTAAAAATATAGGTAATAAACATTGATAGTATATTTTAATTTATAAATTTAACATTACTATCGTGTGGCAAAGTCTTTTTTTTGTTCGTCAAAGTTTGATTTGTAAGTTTAATTTGCCTGAATTCTTTCACCTTAATGTAATTGACCTTAAAATTTTGATTTTTTAAAAGTAACTTAAAATTATGTGTGTACCATATCAATGTTGTGTTTTTCATAAGGATTTTTCATAAACTTAAGAAGATTCTGAATATAAATGAAGTAATTTTTTTTTATCCGTTATTTTATTTATATTTAATTATATTTTCAAATTAATTTTTTAGTGTAATCATTGAATTTTGTTACATTTTAACATAAAGATAAATATAAACAGTTATTTTAAATTTGTATTTTAGCATAATTATAAATATAAATAGTTATTTTAAATTTATTCAATCATTTTTTAATGTATTAGTATTAGTTTCAGTGATCTTATTTATATTTAATGGTATTCAAATTTATATTTATATTTAATTATATTTTCAAATTTATTTCTTTCTTTGAGTGTAATTATTAAATTTTGTTACATTTTAGAATAAAGATAAATATAAATAGTTATTTTAAATTTGTTTAACAAATTTTTAATGTATTCTTTTAAAGATAAATATATATTTTAGATTTTGAGTTACTTTAATACCTAAGTAAGAGTGAAGTTGTGCTATGTTCAATTTTTTCTTCATGGATGCAATATATGCTTCATTGTTCCATGTTATTAACAGATCATCCATAGACACCACAAGGTGTACAATGGTTTTGCCAACTTTCTTGAAAACCAAAGTTGCATCATCAATACTGAAATGCTTGAAATTGGTCTTCAAAAAATGCTCACTTAACTTTTCATACCATGTGAAAGGTCTTTGCTTTGGGCCATACAAAATCTTAATGAGTTGGCATACCTTATGTTCTTGACCCTTGACAATAGATCCTTGTAGTTAAGACGTAGCATTCTCTTTCAAGTCTCCATTCAAGAAGGCTATTTTCACATCCATTTAATAAATCATCTACTTATTTTACATACCCAAAGCCAACAATGCACATATGGTATCCCATTCTTTTGTGCGGGAAAAACTCTCTTGACACTCTATGCCTTCTTTCGATCCATACCCTTTCACAACAAGCCTCACCTTATGTTTGTGAAGTGAGTCATCAAGGTTGTACTTGTTCTTGAAAACCCACCTACAATCAATTAATTTAATTCCAAATGGATAGGGGAAACATACTCCTTTTCATGGATTAGTTCCACTCACCATGAGAAGCAACTTCTTCAAAGGAAGTTGGTTGAAATTTAGAAGATAAATTCAATTCACAACCATGTGAAACATCGATATAATTTACATTGCTTAAATTTGAATTATCTTCATCACCTCCATCTTGCCTTGTATAATTTTCAGTTCCTATCTTTCCAACTTCATCAAGATGAACACTTTCAAGTGTCTTTATGTGTGACTTTGGACCATTATATGGTGGTCTAGGTTTCTCTACTGCTTGAGATGGTGTTGCTTTCCCATTAAGGTTTAGCCTTTTAATTCTCTTAATCATATCATCCGATTAAACTCCCTATTCTAGTGAAGTGGTTGGATCTTCTTCATGAGGGGAAGATGGCACTTCAAAAGTAGATTCTAGACATTGATCCAATATACGAATTCCCACATCAAGATGTGGAATCTAATCAACAAAATCATGATATGTATTTACATGGGAAAATATATCCAGGTGATCAAAATGTTCCTCAATAGTATTGTCAATCTCGGTGGATTCAAGAAAAATGACATCTCTAGAATGAATGGAATTTTTTTTTATCTCATCATAAAGTTGATATGCCTTGGTGGTATTTGAGTAACCTAAGAAGTTTCCCTTATGATTCCTTGCACCAAGTTTATTTATTTTCTTACGAATTAAGGCATAGTAGGTGGAACCAAATACCTTGAGATGCCTCACCAAAGGAATGCAACCATACCACATTCCATATGGAGTCTTATTCCTAGGGGAAGGAGATGGACTCATGTTTTTCACACATATTTCCCATAGAACTGCGTTTCCCAAAACATCAATTTCATATTCTTGAAAAAATAGCTTTAGATGTACCATATTCAAGTGTCCTATTCATTCTTTCTGCGACACCATTCTACAAAGGATTATATTTAACAATATTTTGATGCTTGCTCATATGTTGATGAAGATAGATTTCAAACTCATTTAAAGTGTGTTCCCCTCCATTATCAATAAAAGGAGCACCAATACAAGATTGAGCTTCATTTTCAATTCATAGATGATTTAAAAAAAAAATCAAGTGCTTGAGATTTCTATTTCAACAAATAAACCCAACATATCCCAATATGGTTGTCAATTAAAAAGAATTCAATATAATTTTTAGCTAAGGTAAACACAATAGTCATAGGGGCACACAAATCACAGTGTATCAACTCTAGTGTTCTATGTCCAATCAGAGTAGAATCCTGAACATGTTGCTTGTCATGTTTACCAAGGATACATACTTTACTTGACATTCCATAGAATGGTGGTGATGAACCTTTCATTTACCTTTATAATTGTTCAAAAATACAACCAAAAGATTGTACATTTAATTACCAATTAGAGTTTCATATGGAACTTTTGAATTGTCATGCACCATCTATACTAGTGCTCTTTGTATTTGTAGTAATCTACGAGTATCTCTGGAGAAGATATTGGGATGCTTTCACAAGTCACCAAGAGAGATCTACTTGCAATCCAATTCACACTTGTGAGAATGTAAAGAGAAAATTTGTAGGAAAGTAAAGGTCACACTTGCAGGGAATTAAATATCACACTCACAAGAAATAAATCACACTTGCAGGAAATAAATCACATAGAAATCTAAGGTGACTTTCTCCAATGTCGAAATGATCTTGGTTTCTATTACAAAAATGCAGTTATGCATGCAACATAATGCAACAAATATCAAACCATCAAACCACACTTTGTTCATTATAAAGGAAATAGGACTGTCAATCAGAAATTATCAACAACATATTCAAACTGAACCCAATCGAAAACATAACAATCACGATTATAGAAAGAAAAAAAATCTAGTGTTACAAAGAGTTGTAACAACGACATGAGTCACAAATTACTAGACAATTTCATGACAACGATTAATCTATAATTAATGTTAATAATAATGAATGAATTTCAATAGTAAACCTATTATACATAGTTGTAGTAGTATGAATATTATATTTGTGGCAATAAGCCTATGATATAGAGTTGCAGTACAACATGGAATATCAAAATTACAACAAAATTCACAGTTGCAGCAATATGAAATATCCGAGTTACAACAACTGAAATTAAGAGTTGCAGCAAAGGAAATACTAGAGTTACGACAATTGAAATTTAGTTTTGCAACAAAGGAAATATAAGAGTTACTTACTAATTAGGATAATTGTTGGAAATAAAAGAAATATATAAAAATATCCTACAACTACTGTATAAATTACAGAAAAAACCTAGCTAAGGAGGAGGCCCTACCTCCTTAGATGAGGCATTGATTTATGAAAGTTGAAAGATTCTAAATAATAAACATTCCATTGATTGAACTCAAATGAAAAAGGAACTTTATATTAGAGGAAACCAAGAATACAATGAAGGACTTAGTTGTGATTATGACTCTGAATCACTCTCAATTACCCATTAACTTATTAGCTACTCAACTAAAGGAGAGAACCAATTTTTGTACATAATGTTCTATATTTAAATTAATAAAAAAAGTTAATGGATAACCATGAGAATTAGAATGTTCCATCTTGTTACATCATATTTCCAAAATATAGAAAAAAATTGGGAACATGCTAAATTAATCACCTATATGACAAGTGAAACTGATTCATTCATTCCTTTCTAAGCAACTATTGTCCCTTGTCATTTTCCTGCATGAGGAGATTGATTTTTTTACTACCTAGTCAACCCACAAATGATAATTCGTCAGTTCATTGATGTATTGTTACAATTGGTGCAAAGTTATAACACATTTCCTTAGAGTTTCAACAATGGTCTTGAGTGAGTTGCAAAAATATCCATGTGGTGCGACAACAATGAGAGTTGTAGCAAGGGTCACAACAAGAAAGAGGTGAGACTCACAACAATAAGGACTTGCAAAAATGGTGACAACAACTTAGAGTTGTAGCACGAGGGGAAATAGCTCAAAGATGCAACAAGTATACTCAAGAAGAGAGTTGCAACAACTCACACTCGAGAGTTGCAACACCTATGTCCTCACAAAGAATTGAAGAACTTTCACTTGGAAGACACCTATGCAACTTTGTTCCTATATTCTACTCTTAGTACAAAAGGTAGTAATCTCCTGAAAATTCATAAGAATAAGTATTGAAAAAATATATAAATAGGATAATTATACCTTAATAAAAATTCATCATTGTGGATGAAAATGGTATTAGAATGAGATGGAAATGGGAAAAATTTTATTGGATGAGTGCTAAAAATATGTTAATTTGAGCACCCATCATCTACTCCTAGTTGAATTCATTGCATGTCATTATGTAACCAAACATTTAGTTTTATTTTGAGTCAGTGAGGCTCCCGAGGAGGTTTTCAAGACTATAGTCAATTTATCCTACTTCATTAACATGGAAGTAGCCTACTCTTGCATGAATTTCCTTCCAATAGACCAATTCCTCCCTCTTGAACAAATTGTATTCTTTCTTGTATTATTTGGTAGGTAGCCAAATCATTGGACAATGATAATTGAGATCTATGCAATTATTTCCACAATTTTATATGCAATTAATCTATATGCGCACTCTTTTTAGTGCTACCTTTAGGTTGTTGGGATTAAAAGAGGTCCTTTGTCGAATTTCTTCCCTAACTTGTTTCCACCTCTCAAAACATACTTCCATGGTTTTCTTTTCCAATAATTCAATTCGTGACCTATAGTACAACATCTTATTCCTTGTTCCTTATCATGAAATATACACGTGGTGGAGAGTAGGTCCATTGTTTGTGCGTGCTAATGAATAATAGAGACCTATAAAATTATCCTCTGACCCATAGGTTTCTTTTGAGATTGTTCTATGCAACCTTATGAGTAGATTCCTAATCATAATGGTTGCTCAAACAAGACACAAATTCTCTCAATTGGATATCCCCCATGAAGTGGTTAGGATTCCACACTGGGTCATAATAAAGAAACACATTATGTTGATGCAAATTAGAAAGGAAGTTTTTCTCCTCACTAATACATGAAACATGCCTCTAAAAAGATAGAAATGGATGTGATGTCAAAGGGTTTCCTCGTCATTATAGCTTTTCGATGAAACATTACCAATTTTTTCTTGAAATATCATATTATAGTGAGGTGAAGGATCTATATAACTAAGATTTGACTACATGATTAACCCAAGTTAAATTTCCTTAATTTCCAAATTATTCACTTATTTTTCTAGGTCAAACATATTTTGTTTCTTCTTGTCTTTCTTCTTCCAATTTGACTCTGTGGGTTTCAAAGTACTAAACCCAATTTTCTCTCAATCATATAAAAATTGGTTGGTGTTACTTAATAGGAATAACACCTTCCTCATAAGATGTTATTAATTGATTCCATGTATCCTCTTTTTCTTTCTCCCATCTATCAGGAATTTCACTTGTGTGGTCTTCTTTTATACTATTTTGTCCTTAGTCTAGGAAGACTTCTCATTCAAGGTAGGTTTTTTATCTTCTATTTGGAAAAATACTTCTTGGGTTTCACTTTTGTAGGTTTGGGATATCTCTCTCACTTCAAGGATCAGTTACTCTTGGTTAACCAAACTTTCACCTTTTTACCATTCTAAACACCCATTTTTAGTCATTTTACTGCACTTCTTTTCCCATCTATTACCTTCCTTATTATGTTTCTTCATGAATGTGCCACAATAAGATTAAGAATATTAAACTAGTTAATTATCATTATTTTCCTTTATTTTTGATGAAATAGAAAGGATTATTATTGTTTTTACTGATGATGGTTTTCCTAGTGTTATTATTGTTGCTAATATGTAGTTACGATAGCGAACCTCCATGGTTGGCATATCTACATAGCTCTGAGAGAAATTATAGAACATGGGTTTTGTTCCTAAGGAAACTAATAAGAATTTATGTTACCTAATTCACAACTAGGTTCGGTCCACAAGGCTCTAACTCATTATCTATATTTCAAACAACTTTTTTCAGACAAAATCGAGTAACTATCATTGGGAGTGACTTTTGGAGAAACAAAGATGAATATGGAAAATATGCAACATGGGTTTTATTTAGAACATCTCTAGTTAGGTGAGTCATTATAGGTTTTTCCAAAATATTTGTGGCTTAGGAGATTCACGTGTTTATTTTAGGAAGACCTTTCTTGTTGTGGCCATTGGTAAAAAACAATCCAAACAAAGTGACCAATTAGCAAATGAAATGGCTCTAGCCTATCCTTAGATGATTTCATGATAGATAAATATTTTGTAATCATATATTGTGCTGCTACTATTCAATTTCTACTACAACTTCATTATTTGTTTCCAACACATAATGTTAATTGGTTGATGTTACATCTGTTACAGTGTGCTATATAGTTAATGAATGGGTTGATTCTAGTTGGCTTGATGGTTGTGTGGTTATGATTGAATGGTTTTGTGCAATTGATTTCAAGGAGTGTTATTCCTTTACTTACAAGAGTGATATAGACTAGAAGAGTGCCATTTTATTATGCAAGTGTGATTTTATTTCTAGCATTGCATGTATAATGTTGTTTTTATACAAGTGAGAGTTTGACAGTGAGAATTTTTTGAATTGATTTCCATTCCTACAAGTGTGAAAAGTTACAACAACTTTTGGTTTGATTAAGTGCCATGATGTTATACAAGAATCTTAGCGACAATTACGAATTAGTCAATGTCAATTAGATGCATGCATATATTGTGCATGATAACCTTAAAATAAGTATACTTAACCTGGTTGATAATTTATGTGTGAGTTGATAAGTTTTTTCATCAAGACAATTAATTTTTCCAACAATTACTTTGTAAGAAGGGAATCGATTTCATGGGAAAGGAAATCTAACTTCTAAAATGTTATTCCCTTCATGAGTTCTTATCGTAACAACTAAACAATGGTTTGAATGTTAGGCCCTATATAAGCCACATGTAACCCAAAAATACCTTATTAAGACCTATATATTGAGTGATTACATTTATTTTTCTATATTATTGTGTAGGCTAGAATCCCTCATGGTCCCATTTTATTATAATCGTATCCTTTGTCTCTTATATATATAATAATGAGACCTAGTCTTAGGATCATCAAATATTGTCTTGCTTGTTATATTTATTATAAAAGGAGGTTTCCCCCTCAAATTGGATTGTAATTATTGGCTTCTTATCATTTTTAAGGTGTAAGGATCATAACATTTGGTATCAGATCTCTTGATCCTAGGGTTTTGTTGTTTCAAATAGGCATCATGGAACTTTTTCTATAACTATTTTTATGGGAGGTTTTAGATGGTGAAACCTAGAGATGATTGAGAAGACATCTTCGGTAATATATTGTTCAAGTTTTAGATATTGGTTCACTATATTTTCGAAGATCTATTCCCAAGGAAGTTAGGGTTTCTACCCAGTCCTAAATTATGTCTCAAATAGGTAAATTCATCATTTTTGCTATAAATTTATTTTGGTGAGGCTTTAGAACATGAAAATTAGACCATGTTGAGGAAAAATTGTGGTGAACATATCATCCAATATATAGATCTTAGTTTTCTATATTTTCATAGATATACTCCAAGGAAGTTAGGGATTCTATGTGCTCTAAAATTTAATCTCAAACATGAATTTTAGGAGACAAATAAAAGTACCTCAAGTACAATTTCCACAATTATATTTCAAGAATTAGATGTGTGGCATGTTATACAAGTTTGCTCGTGGGAAGAGGACAAAAAAATCAACAAGTTTTGGGAAAGTTACTATAACTTTCGATTGGCACATTAGATTTAGTTCACACTTGTGGAATTGTAGAATCTACACATTAGAGTACTACAGAACAAATTTTCATATCTACAAGGCGTCAAATCTTATAGATGTATCAATAAAGCTTCAACCTTGATATTTTCCAAATTAAGGTACATAAATTACTATTCACCTAACTGTTCATTCAAACATCCCCTTTTTTTAATTGTAATAAAGAGGAGGGATATCATTATTTTCCAACATGCCTCCAAAGAAATGTACTACATCATTTAAATCTACTAAAGGCCTATCCTTGACTCATGAAAAAATTGAAGACTTAGAATTTAGATTACCTTAATTAGAGAATAAATTTAAAGAAATGGATGGTAGTATGTTGAGAAAGGTGGTTTTTTTAAGTTCTCAAGAAAATATTAAAAGAGAATTGAGAAAGAAGATGAATGAAAACATGGAAGGAATAGAAAAGAAGATGAATGAAAATAAGGAAGAAATACAAAAATCCATGATTCCCATGAAAAATCTTCTCTTGGAGAGGTTTCCTAAAAGGGATGTTTAGATCCAAGGAAATCATGAACACAAGGAGAAGCATGATGTTGAGAATCAATCTCATATAGGGAGTATCCTATCACAATTGGAAAGATTTTTTTTTGAATCGCATAACCATAATGATGAATTTTCAACTAGAATCCATATCATCAAGGCTTCAAGTCAACACTAATGAACTACTACATTTTTAAGACTGATATGAGGAAATTTGATGGTAATAATCTTGTAACATGGATATTTCAGATGGAACAATAATTTGATCTACACCAAGTCGCATCCTTACAAATGGTAAATATTGCATCCATGGTTTTAGAACAAGGCCAACATGTATGATATCAAATAATTTGCGAAAGAAAAAAGATTCTATTATGTTTTTGTCCATTTTTAAAGAGGGATTGATAGCACATTATGGGGATATTAACAACAACAAATTCTTTAATGAATTCGTAAATCTTCGACATAAGGGTCTAGTTACATAGCACATTCAACAATTCCAAAAGTTTAGTCTCAAAGTAAAGAATATTTTAGAGGGTAACTTGTTACACCTATTTATGGGAACTTTAAAGGAAAGAATCCAACATGAGGTGTGTCTCTTTCAACCTAAATCTCTAGAGCATGTTTTTGTTTTGTTTTTTTTTTTTCTTTTTGTTTTCTTGTTTTGTTTTTGTTTTTGTTTTTGTTTGTTTTGTTTTGTTTTGTTTTTTTTTTGTTTTTATTTCTCTGGAAAGAAAAGTTGAGAGGAAAAATGACCACTAGAAAATTAATCACTAATAACTATAGAGAAAATCATGCTCGATTTCCTAAACCAACAATGTTGACTCCTCAGCAAATGGATGAAAGAAAATCAAAGGGACTATGTTTTAACTATTGCAACAAGTATAGTGAAGGGAATAAATGCAACGAGAAGAAATTATTTTGCATATACTGTGAAGATGAAGAAGATCAATAAGGGGAAACTTCAAAAGATCTAGAGTTAGAAGAAATTGCTCCAACAATCTCTTGTCATGCATTGACTAGCATCAATAATCCACAAATTCTCAAGATAAAATGATATATCAAAAGGAAAAGGGTGACTGCATGGATTGATTCAGGTAGTACCCATAACTTCATCAATTATAAATTAGAAAAATCCATTAATTGCTTTGTATCTCCAACACTAGGATTTCAAGGGATGATTGTAGATGGAGGTACATAAATTGTGGAGGGAAGTGCAACAGTAATAATATGAATATGGGGGAGTATTTATTGGTTAGTTATATGATTGCAATCCAAATGGGTAGTGATAATGTTGTATTAGGGTTCCAATGGTTACAATAATTGGTTACATTTTCCATTAATTTCCAACATCTTTTCATAATATTTGTATCAAAAGGAAATCAAATTCACCTTAGATGCATCAAAGGGAAAGCAAGTAAAGTGATAAGCTCTAATAATTTGAGAAAATTGCTAAAAAATGGAAACCAAGGTGCAGTTGCACCATTGTTTTCATTCGATGTTCCAACATCCATGTAGGAATTTACAGGGTAAGTTCCTTAGATAGGACACCAAAGGACACCGCTCACAAATAGATCACAGATCAATACACTAGTATTTTTGACGTGGTTAAAACCCTCAAAGAGGGAAATAGTCCACGACCTGAGCCAATGCGGCCACTTCAGGCAATTTATTAATAAAAATATGAAAATTTACATAAGATTCTCTCATGAACGGTTACCCTACAAATGACCCTCCATGCTCTTTAAATAGATATCATGGACCATGGTGGGCTCCAGTATTGCAGCAATATTGCTGCAACTCCTAGGACTCCCTTCTTTATTTTTACCAACCCGGTAGTTCGTAACAAACTTGGAAGCGACGATGCTATATGCACAAGTACTAGCTCTTGCCGCAGCTGTCACTGGATCAGCTAGCACAAGTCTACTAGGAGCTTAAGACAACTGCTATGAGCTCTTAGAAGAAGCTTTTAATGGTGATGGATGAAAGCTAACTCAAAGGAAGCTAGTCTACTTGCAGAAAGAAGCTAAAAGTGGAAAAGGAATGAAAACCCTAGCAAACCCTAGTTTTACAGACTAACCCTACCGGTGCAAGGAAAGAGATGAAAGCAGTGGAAATGGATGCCATTGGCTTCTATAAATGTAGAATGCATGTGACTAAGCTACTCTTGCAGTGAAATCTAAAAAGGAATGTCTTTTTGTATTTTTGAGTAATCTTGTAAAATTATTATGCATGTGCTTAACTGTTTTGACTATGCAGAGGTTGATTGATGGAAGGAAATGGTAAGGGCACTTGCAGGAGGTTGGGAAGGTGAGAAGAGGGCCTAAGGGGTCCCTAACACCCTTCCAGAGAGTTTCACAGTGATCGGATCCCAAAAAACCACTCTCGTGATCTTCTACAGGAAGTCTACAGGGGTTCTACAAGATGTTTCGAAAGGAGAGTTTGGAGGATTGAAGGTGGAAGAAAGGTGGAGAAGTGGAGATGGAGGTTGGATGAGGGTGTGAAGAGGTCTAAGACCTGGAAATTGGAGCTGAGAAGTGATGAGGATGGCTGGATTTGTTCAAGGGTGAATAGAGCAATGTTGCACAAAAATATGGAAATTAGGTCAAAGTGAGGAAATGTGGCAAACGAAGGGCAAGAATCTGAGCTAGGGGATGGAGCAGGTTGCGCTGATGGAGGAAGGGTAGGTAGGGAGGTTTCTCAGGTGTTCTGCACACTACTTCTTGAAACTGACCAAACAAAGATCATGCAAACCAAGTATCTAGCTATTCTAACCTAATTTGACCTAGGAACTAGCAACCATGATGAACATAAATCCCTTGGTAGAAAATCATGTGAAATAACTTATGAAAACTAAGCAAGAATGAATCTAAGCATGTAATCACATCTGGTATCAACTTTTGCAACTGAGAAACTAACACTAGCAATTGCATGAAGAAGCAAGAACAATGTTTTTATGGCAGCAAGGACATCGTGGTCTCAGCTCATGGTCTCGAGGAGGGAGAGGTGAGATCCCAGGTTGCTTGATGGCCTTTTTCGAAGATATTTTCTGCTATCAACCTATCACATCACTCTGAAACATGAAAGATTTTTCAATCATCAAAACTGGCCTAGATAACCAAGCAAGATTTTAATATACTAAAAGAAACTATTTTACGAAAACAGTAAAAAAACATATAACAGTACATAGAGGAAGACCTAGCACTTGTGTTGGGCCCAACCCCAAGAACTACAGGCTCCTAAAAGAAGCTCAAAACTGATGCAACATAAAACTGGTTTCCATTACTCAGAAAACAACCATGTCCAAATTGTGTTATAGCAGAAGCTCCAAAATGGGCTGAGAAACAAAGCAGCACTATAGTGCGAAATACAAATGTTCAACAAGTAAACTACGAAGGCTGGAAGCCTTCCTACTTATACACTATAAGGACCTCCAGCAGTCCTCCTTAATTCAAGGGGCTTGGCTGCTCAAAACTGCAGTACTCAACCACTTCATAAAAGCTGCTCGGATGCCTTTGGAAATCAACTTTGGTGGGCTGCTGAACTCCGAGCTGATGGTGGAGAACTTGAGGAATGGGTCATTTAGTGCAGGAGACACCCTTCCTACGAATCCTCAGCCTTGTCCCCTCGTATTTGGCTGTCAAATGGTACATAAATGCTTGACCTTGGTCCAAAAGTTGTCCAAAAATATGCAACAAACACGTATGAGCCTTCATGGTCAAGTGACTATTCTCATTCATTCAATTAACATAAACATACTTCAAAAGCATACATAAACTATGAAGAATGGTGGATAAATGGAGAAAAATAGGCAAAATGAGCCCAATAAGTTACCCATATTTTGGGCTCATCATCACCCCCGTGCTAAATGGGTTGCTCATCCTCTAAGCAACTAATCTAGCTCATCATCCTTGATATCTTTGATTGCCTCCCTCACGTCCCAGGCCTCCGAGGTGATGTCTTCTTCCTGGTCATGAAATCCTGCTTTTCTTTCCACTTCCTCCCACTGCCTGTTTTCCTCTTCTTCCCTGACTCCTTCCAGCAATCCTAACAGCAAGGGAGGACTGAACTTTAGGCCGATCCAGTTGGCCTGCAGATTTTGCATTGACTGTTTATAGAGGGGTACCCTTGCCAAGGCCTCCCTCATCTTGGTTGGGGAGTGGTATTCTCTTATTTTCAAACTATGGGGCAGTGTATTCCACCTCCTTGTGCAAGCATGAATGCAGTTATCCCCCAACAGTCTTTCCATGTCCTCAAAGTGGGCAATGGCTTGAGCTTGTTGTTCAATGTAATCTAGTAAAACCTGAGGATTGTTGGCCAGGTGTTGATGGGAATATATTAGAGTTGATGTATCCTTTGGTTTTGCCCTGATCATGAGTGGTTCACTCAGCTCCCTATTCATAATATCCCAAATCTCTGCTGCCCTCTTTTCCTCATGATTTAGCCAAGAGGTCATGGCCATAAGTTTCACATCTCCCAATGTAGCATTGGGGTCCCAAAGAGTCATGTTTGGGAGGGCCAAGTTGTGTAAATAGAATTCGAATAACTTAGCCTTATCTTCTGCTGAGCTGCTATCACACAAGGTCATGAATTGATGGTAGTTTTGAAATGGAAGGGTGCCCCTTTGGGTCAAGGTGTTAATCTAGAATTGCAGCCATTGATCTTTAAGATATAGGGCATATGACTTGGTAGGTTGCCTACACTGCAAGGCCTCTACTACCCAACTGGTCATGCAGGCCAGTTGGGCTTCCTTTTCTTGTACCTGTTGCTTTAGATACTGTATTTCCTCAGCTGCCTATGACTCCTTCCCCTGTAGCTGTTTTGTTAGTGCCTCCACCTCGGCCTACAACCCATCCACTCTTTGTTGTTCATCAGAGGTTTCTTTGTCTGCTGGAGGCTTTTCCTGTTGTTGTTGTTCTCTTAGAATGGAGGGCCTGTCTTCCTTATGAATTCCCTGTAGTCGTAGCTGCTGTTTTAGCAGCTCGTTCTCTTCCTGTGGTTTGGCCCTCTGACTGCTTTCCACATGCTTCACCATGGCCAATTTCTCCTTGACTCCCTGAATTGTTCTTTTAGGGGGCCTATTTCTGCCACACCCTTGGACTTGGCAATCCTCATCCAAGTGTGAGTCCTAATTCTTTCTTCTTCTAGTGCAAAGAGTAGTGGCAACACAAATTTCTGGGTAATTATTTTCCTGGCTTCTAACAGGTTATAGTATGAGCCCAAGTTGGGCTGAGGGCTTGGTTCCAATATTTCCTCTGTCTTTTCTTCTTCCTATGATTGTTTGGCCACCTTTTCCTCCAATTTCTTGGTCTCTTTTAGCTTAGCCCGAGTTTCTTGTAGAGATTTATCAGCTTCCTGTAGAGCTGTCTTTGAGTCCATTGTCTTCATTCTCTCTCTCCAGGTGGAAGTTTTTGGGCTTCCTCGTTCATAGGTGATGGATATCTTTGAAGGAGACCCTTCTTTTGGTTTAGGTTTTGTGTCCTCGATGATAATTGGCTCCTTTGACTGCGGCTGGGGTCTGCCTACTTTGATCCGTGTGCTCGTTCTTTCTTTAAAGTACATGGAGGTTTGCCTCTTTCGCTTCCCTTTTTGTTTTGGAGGTGTTGTTAAGGCGGCAAGCAAAGCTGCTGCCTCTCTTGCGAATATTTTAGGTGATTTCCCCCTTTGCTATTCTTTTTCCATGCTTCCTGTAGAAGTCCCTGTGTCAACTGTTTCTGTCTGTATTGCGGCCATTTCAGGATCTGTCTTGCCCTTTTGTTTCGGTGTGATTGCTTTGGCTGTGACAACCTTCACTTGGGGTTTTTCTGCCTTCTCTACTCTCCTTTGCATTCTCTTTTCCCTTGGTGTTTGTGCTATTGTTTCTTGCTCTGTTTTAGGCTCAACAATCTGGCCCTCTCCCCCTTTTTCTTTCTGTCCTTGTTGTGCTTGAATGTCCTGTGTTCCTTCACCATTGGTTTTCTTACCTTCTTCAGTGTGTTCTCCCTCCTCACTGCTAGATGAGGTGATGTCTTCGGCCAAGATTCCAATATCGTCATCCTGGGACATGTTTTGGAAGATTTCCCAAGATATGGGGATAATATAGGTATGAAGGGCATCTTCCACTAATAGCTTAATGAGCCCATGATGGGCCAGTTGATCTGGGGTCTCTTCATTCAATTTTGTACCACATTCAATTAGTGACTGAAGAAGAAAATAAGGAATGCTCGGCTTCTGGGTTGGAAGTGAATCAATCCCATGCCTTAGTTCACACAACAGCCTGAAATGATATCCATAGACAATGCTAAATCTCCCCTCACATGTAATGTACTTCATAATTTGGTAACTGAGCTCACTCCAGAGAGGAGGCAAGCTGGTTCTCCTAACCTTGTTTTTGTCTTCTACAGGATATTCTTTTGGTAGGAAGAATTTTTTCTTGGCAACCTGGCCCAATGACCTCTCTTCTTTGCTCCAAGGGAGCCCTAATGGCAGACCAGTAACACGATTGATGAGCTCAGGGATAAGCTCTAGGGTCAAACCCCTAAAACTTACTGTGGCCTATGTCCTTGATTGAGGTCTCAGGGACATAAAAAATTCCTCTGTTATCTCCTCGTCATGACCCCGAATTTTGTCAAAAAATGACATCCAATTGGCCTGGGTGAAAAGGTCCACCACCTCAAGATGCTCGTCTAGTTTGCTGGTGTCCGAGGGTTCTTTCCTTATGAATCCCCCTGGCATGGTGAGAGTGTTTTTCTTTTTGCTTTGATCAGAAAAAGGAATGTTGTTTATGGTTTTCCCCCTCAACTCAAGAAGGGATTTCTCAAGTATCAATATTAATTAATAGCTATTCCCTGGGTTTCAAGATTGCTATTGCCCAGAACTCGGCTGCCTGTTTATGAAAGGAAGAGTTTCATTTTTATAGACAGAGTACAAAGCTCAATTTTTCTTCCTAGCACATATACAGATATATGAATTCAAAATTTTCATACACAGGCTGACCCCCACAGTTGCATATCTTACTACATGAGAATTTAAAAAAAAATAGGAACATGGAGGAGAGTTTGGATGCAGAAACAACTGAGAAACCCAGTGCAACAAACAGGAAAATGCTTTACTTCCAACCCCCAGGTAGATTTTTCTTTGGTTCCCCACTCTGATACCGTTCAATTCACCACCTTTTCAAATCATACCATGCATAGAAGAGTTTTTTCGAGCCTACCTCGGTTGGAGCTCCAAATTCGATGAAGAGAAATCCAGGCTTTTCTGCTCCGGAAAGCTGTGTAGGCTTTCCTGTAGAAGACTCCCCCGGTTCTTGTAGAATATCTTTGTGCTTCTGAGTGAGCTCGATACGCGGGAGATTCTCGAAAATAGGTAGAAAAACCAGTGGTGGACGACTGGTTAACAGTCTCTAGAGCAGAGGACACGTACTTCAGTTGAGGATGTTGCAAGTGCAAATGAATAGAGGGTGGTGTGAGTTTTAGCTGAGCATCTTTTAATTGCGGCGTAATTCGTGGTGAGGGGATGAGGTGGCCGGATTGAACCATTGATCCAATGTCATGGACATAATTTCTTTGCATGTCTTTGGCCGCCATCACCTCCCCTCTGTCGTAAATTTCCGCCACCACTGCTAGTCCCGACGATTTCTCCCTAAGTGGACACTCCACACGTGTTGGCTGCGCGTCTCGTTGGAAATTTGAATGTAACTAAGCTTGTTCGGATCCCACGAGGCTATGTAACTGGGTGAGGGTGGCCAGTTGACTGGCCACTGATCCCATTCTATCCAACCATTTTCATAGGCATGCAACTCTTTAAAATATAGTTTATGTAATTGACGAATGAGTTTAGACAATTACCTGCATGGTTATGGCCGCGTTGTGCAGACTTCGGGTCCTGGAATCATTCCTTCATTTGCTGCTACTTCCTGCATGGGTTTTGGAGCCCATTCCTTCAGTTGTTGACGCTGCATGCGCGTGTTTCAGAATCCATTCCATTGGTTGTTGTCACTGCATGCTCAGGTCTTGCTTGGTTTCAGCTGCTGATGATGTTTTCGCGTTCAAGATGAGCTCTTTGCATGTCTCCTTTGCTGTTTTTCGATTGTCCTCGTCTCCAGAGTATGTCTTCCAGAGGGATCAAGTGCTACAGGATTCCTGTAGGATGTCCTGTAGCTGCTTCTCGTCCTGGGATGCAAGCTAAATGAGTAGGGCTATATTGCTGACGAGGGATTTGGCTGATGAGGAGTCTAGATGAGGATTGACAGCTAGGGAGAGCGAAACACCACTGCTAGATTTGTCACTCAAAGTTCTTGCTGGTAGTATGAGGAAAACAGGGGTTTTTTATTATATTTTTTTGGTTGACTGTGCAGGAATAAATAACAAAGTGGGGGCAATGGAGGTATAAAGAGATGAAACAGGGTGATGTATGGTGATGGACGTAAACAGGGGTGGTTGCAGGCTTAGTAGGCAGATTCCACCCTTTAGATTCGCTTCCACGATCAATTTTTTCCTGTGTGGAGGTTCTACAAGATCTTCCTGTAGAAGATATAGAACTTCCTATAGAAGGTGAAATCTTAGCCTGAATGTGATCAAATCCTAGGAAAGGGGAGTGGTCATGGAGGAGGTGTGTGTGAGGGATGTTTGCAGTCTGGTGTTGACCTCTGTCCTTGTTTTGCGCGCCCCCTGAACTTGCAATGTCTTCCCTGCAACCTGCAATTATTCAATAGAAATTAGGTGTATTTCCTTTTTTCCTTTTTTTTTCTCTCTTTTTTTTTGTTTTTGTTTTTTTGTTTTTTAGTGAGACAGCTGGGGCGCCTCCAAGATCTTTTCACCCTCACTGTCTACCCTGGGCGCCTCTAAGAGGTTTTCACCCAAGGATCTTTTTATTCTTTTCTGTTTTTTTTTTTTTAATGATCAAGGTGTGGGTGGAGTAGAGACAAGGTCTTGCTCCACTACCAGCACTGACTTGTCCAAAGTTTCAATGAACTCCTGCTTGGAAAGGGGCTTCTTATAGATTTTCAATCGGTGCCCATTGACGATCATGGGGATGGCTTCTTCATCAATGGTCCTGATAAGGACTGAACCATTGTCGTTGCATTTCTCCACTGCATATGGTCCCAGCCACCTTGTCCTCAGCTTCCCTTTGAAATCCTTGTATCTTGAGTCATATAACAGCGCTCAGTTGTAGAGCTATAAAAAGGGTCTCTTTCACCTCTAATTACCTCACATTAATATGTCAATCTGGGAGCGTTTTTTTATTTCAAAGAGTGTCTCAGTTTGAGGCTATCATTTGTCAGACTAATGCTAGTAGTACAGCGTTCAGAAATACAAGAGTAAACAGATGCTTGTCTACAACTAAGCTACTTCAAAAGAGTAAATCACACACTCAGAAAACTAGGCAACTTATCAGTCAAGGGTGCGGTAGCGATAACCCATCCCTTTGGAAACTGGTGGAAAGGAAATTAGAGAACAGACCACGTATCTGGGAACTAGAAAGTAAATGCCAAGGCTCACTATAGTCTTAGATCGTCTCCCACACCAAAACAACAAATGCTAGTAAATGGAACGACAGATAAGAAAATGGAACGGCAAATAAGAAATCGAACAACAAGTCTGTAATGGAACAACAATTCTTAAATGGAACAGCAGCTAAACAACTAAGTCTCACAAGCAGTAATCAAACTTAATCTACTAAATCAAATGCATTAATCGTAATCAAACAACAATCTTTCACTCTTAAGGCAGATCAAACAGCACACACTAATGGAACAACACTGATTACTGATAAGTTATGGAACAACGCTTGGAAACCATATACGCACACAGCACACGTAAATAGTAATATGATCTAAGCATCAGTCCCAATTAAAAGGAATACGACTGCATTTCAAAATGGAACAACATTGCTTCTGAATCCAACAATCGTAAAGAACACAACTTTCAAGATGAATCCTGTAACATGAATGTACAACACAAAATCTCTGTAATAAGATAGTAACAATATTTTGTTGAGACTAATAATATTCAATCAACTCTGAAAGGAACAGTAATATGATGCAGGGTCAACACAAAAGTTCTGTCCGTAGAAATCTTAATGAATTAAACTTAATAGAGCATGTGATGTAAACTTATAAAGCATATCAGATTACCAAATAACAACGATAAGCAAACCTCACATAAATCAAATCGTAATAATACAGGAGCAAGTGTCCTCCAGGGCCGGGTCCTTAGCCTCTAGGGGTACACCACTTGAGGTTAATCCAGATGCAGAGATGAAATAATCACCAAGTTTGTATTAATGCATGAAGCAAAATTACAATAAACCAATTCTTATCGAGACTCGATGATCAAAGTTTTGATCTTAACAGAAATTACATAAAAGCATAATCATGTCGAACTCTCCCCCGAGCTAACAATGCTGTCCCTTTTATATGGGTGACGGTGGAGATGTCTAAGTATAAAAATAGATAAAGCAACGATCCCTCAGGATCAAGGATCCTGAGGGATTCGCCGAACCGTTAATCCTTAATCATCTCTTTTCCCTCCTGCGCCGAGCTGGTGTCTTCACCTCCTTTTCAGGGCCGATTTGCTTTGATATGCTTAGCCTTGTTTGCATTCGGTCTCCCGTCAAAGGGACAACGGTTACCTCGTCCTTGTCCTTTCCTTTGGAACAACAACTCCTCGTTTTCACCCCTTCCTGCATGAGGGAATGACAATTTTCAGCGGTTAAGTCTTTCATATTAAGCTCACATGTTTTGTTATAATTCTTTATCGTTTTCCAAGTTCATGATGCAAAAAGGTTTACAAGTTCTATTGAAAAGTCACTGAAATGATCATCAAAAACATACCTTTTTAGTACTCCACACACCCCCCTGCTTACCCTGTTGTTTTGCCCTCATGAAAACATTGTAGTTGACATGCAAGGCAGTGAGAGAATAGGCTAGAGATGGAATCTCATGCGGAGGCCTACAACCATGATGAGTAACTAGGTAGTCAAAGAAGTGGCCAGTTTGACCCTCAGGCATCTCATACAGGGCTTGGTATCCGGGTGCAGGGTGCCAAATAATTGGACTCCGGAACCTATATGATAACCAGGATGGCCCTGCTCTCAAAATGCTTTCACCATAAAGGTGCAAACGATTGGCAGCTAATTTAAAATTTTCATACTTAAACGGTTCCTTGAGCTGGATATTCGGATTAGAGATTTGACACCGAAATTTAGCTGCATCAATGGCAATGTCTTTAATAGAAAAAAAGTATTCTAATCCCTGTCGAATGAGTGCCTCATACATGGGTCCTAATGTTTCAACGACACCCGGAGTTTTCATGAGGTTTCTATGTGCTTTCCACAACTGTACTGGGTTCCTAGGCTCAGCCCTTACCCACAAATCTAGGCCGTTTTCTTGCCTCTGGAAAGTATTATAGGCTTTGAGCCATTTAATCTGATTAACCCCGAATGAGATGAATGCCTACAATTGGATGTCTCCAACAAAGGGGCCAGGGTTCAGCTCAGTCTCCTGGTCTAGTACAAGGTTATGCAAATAGAACTCGCACAGCAGTCTCTGGACTTTTACCCCGTAGTGTTTACAACAGTCTATAAAATCATTGACAGTGTTAATTTGTATGGGAGCACCTGCTTTAACAGCTTTTATTTTTAATTGCAAATACCGTTCCAGTAAAAATAGGGCATAATTTTTGGCAGGGGCCCTACATGCTAAGACGTCATTGTATAAAGAACACAAGGTATCCATCTGCTTGATAACAATATCTAGCCTACGAGTTACCTTTGCAACTTTCTCTTGTTCCTTCCGCCAACCTTCAAAAGCCTGGCTTTCGGATTGATTGACATTCCTAAGTTGCTACTGTAGCTCTTCATACTTTTCACGAGGGACTGTTTGCTCTCTAAGCTTTTCTGCTTCTTGCTGAGCTTGCTTCAACCCCTTGCGCAAGGTTATTGTTTTTGGATCTCTTCTCCATGAAGCAGTGGAGGCTGGAAGTTTTACCTGAACTTTCTTATTGCGTTGCTTTGAGTTCAGAACCCTTATCACCCCCGAGAGTGGTGCCTCCATCTGAATTTCCTTGTCACAGGTCATCATATCATCCATTTCTATTTTAACGTGGATATCAGTCTGTTGCTGTTCCTTTTCAAATGGAACAACAGTCTGTTCTTCAGCATCATTTGGAACAACAGCTAGATTTTCAACAGGGTTTTGAACAACAGGACGAATTCTGATCCTCCGCCTTTTTGCCTTACGGGGTTTTGCTGGAGTGGTCACCTTTTTCTTTCCTGCAGTCCGTTTTACCCTTTGCCTTGCTTTCAGGATCCTAATCTGTTGGTGGAGCTGGGCTATTATGCTCAACAATCTCTGTTGTTCCTTTCGCAATTCTTTAATTTCCAAAATTTTGTTAGAAGGAACAACAGGCTGTTCACTGTGGCCTAGGCCGTGACTAGTCCCTGGATCTTCCTTCTGGGGTGCTTCTTCATTGTTTTTCTTTGGCTCTTCTGGGGTAGGAACCCTAACTGGTTCTGTCAATTCTTGGGCAACTTCTTTTTCTGCCCCTGCTTCCTCTAGAATTTCTTCCGGTGTCTTAGGAACGGATTGTTCCTGTTCAGTATCTCTTATTTTTTCTTCATCATGAACAGGCAGATTTTCTTCTTCTGCCTCTTTTGCATGTGGTTTTTCAGGTGCATTTTCCTCCTGGGGTTTGTCATGGAGGTCTGATGGACTGCAAGGTTGGCCATATTCACCCATATTGGCCAAGACTTCCACCAATTCATCTTCTCCTACTGGGTCCTGTGATCGGCTACCTTCCTGCTGTCCCATTTCCTCCTCCTGCTTGCATTGTTCGGCTTCTGTTTCAGAATGCTTAGCTTCTGTTTCAGGCTGCTCAGCTTCTGTTTCATTTTCTTCTTCGGATTGCTCGGCCTCTTTTTTCTCTTCTCCTTCAGATTGCTCGGCCTCTTCTTCTGGCCGTGAGGGTTGCTCATCTTCAATTTCTACTGGTTGGCTAGTGTTTTCCTGGAGTTGTTCTAGCCTCCCTCGTATTCGTGCTAACCAAACCGATTTCCTGCGTTTTTCTGGCTGTTCGGGTGTACCAGTGGCATGCTTTGTCGATTCCTTGCGTTTTTCTGGACGCTCGGATGTACTAGTGACATGTTTCTGTTTTGCTAATTCTCTGTGTTTTTCTGGATGCTCAGGTGTGCTGGTGGCATGCTTACACTTTGGGAATGGTACTGTCAACCCCCTTTCAATCATTGCAATTAGCTCTTCCCAGCTGCTCTGCTGCTGGGTGAGGCTATGACTGATAATTAATCGAATTAACCCATGATGACTAACAACTGACTCTACATGCTGTGCCTTTTTTAAGCTCTGTGCAACGTCATGAAGTAACAAATTCAAAAGTGTAGGTAAATTTACAGAGCATTTCTGTTTTAGAACAGCTAAGAGTTTAAGATGTCGTGGTCTTACCACGTCTTTTCTACCCTCGCAGGTGATGTAGCTTTGCACGGTCCTTGCCAATTCTGCCCAGGGCTCTCCTAGCGTTGCTGGCAGAATTCCCTTTCCTTTAATTGCCAAGCTCTGGCCTTCGTCCTGGAAGATTTCTATAATCTTCTGTAATCTCTCCTTTTTTAACGTCCATACAGGTCCGGTGGCTGGTAGTCCCGAGACTTCTGCGATTATGTCATCGGTGACTGTTATCTATCTCCCCCTTACTGTGGAGTAATCCTCCTGCAAATTCTGTAGGAATTCAATTGCCACTGTCTCGTTAGACTCCTGCAAGCGGTTGAGATAAGTCAGCCACCCTGCTCTTGCCAGGATTTCCCGGGCAGCAGCGGAGACTGTCAACACCTGCGGTTCCCTTCGGATCGCTCTTCCTCCCATGGTTTCACTGTGAATTCTCAATGGAACAGCAACTGTTTGTGCTGTTTGAAACACAGAGAGGGTAATAGACGCAAGACTTGTTTGGAAAAAATAGAGTATACAACAGAAATGGCTTATGAACAGCAATTCGTGTAACAAAAATAAAAATAGCATGCCGTTAAGCCGTGCCATACCCTAGTACACAACTTTCCCGAATAGTGAGCTGACACGTAATCGAGGGAATAGTGAGGTTAACCTCCCCCCCGCAATGTGATAGGCTATCCCAGCCGTCAAATAAAGGAGCAACACCCAATCTGAAACAGAGTCATAAAGGAACAGCGTATGAAAATATGCCATGTTTAGAAAAACAAAAAATTACCGAAATCGAGGCATAGAGTTGGATCGCGTATTACGTAAGAGGCTGCTGTGATATGATGTGAGGCTGAGAGGAGAGGACATCTGTTGTACTTTCTAAATCTCCTGCGGTCATTGTCAATTACTCTGCCATGATTGGTGATAATAAATTTGCATGCGCTATATATAATTCGGGAAATGATATATGATTAATTACCAAGGTGTAAGAAACAAAAGGGTATTCATAACTCACCTATTGGTGTAAATAATGTGACTTCGATACCATTAACAGTGCTCTGCTGCCGACAGGTGTCCATAACCTTGGCAGAGTTGTTTATTTCACCCATGGAACCATGATCCTTTGTGTATACGTTAGGGAGTGTAATGTCAAAATGTAGGCCATTATGCTGGCTTGGTAACCAGTTAACCATAATGCCATTCACGAGGAAGGAGTGAAAAGTGGGCAGGTTGGCTCGTGATGAGACCTCCTGTTCCAAGGTTTGTTTATTTGATATACCTTTTGGCCTATATTCCTGGTGTGGTGGGCATAGTGGGAATGCCACTTCGCGTTCGTCCTCATGATCATGGTAGGCTAGCTCTTGATGAGACCCCCTATCCTGCATTTGACAACTTATAAGTCATGTTTACTTTTTTTTTTCAAGTACCTTCCCTTTTTTATACACAAGGGGTGGTTCAACACTCCTTAAGAGTAGGAATGGTGGAAGAAGTCTTAACATCTCAATAGGAAGATATAAACCCTTTGCTCTTATTCTTGAATAATAATCAAAGAGGAAAAAACGGGTCGTCATGATGAAGATGAACAATCATAGCAGAATTAGTAGAACAATGACAACAAAAGATGATAAATAAGTGTGTCCTTCCTTTTGTCCTCTTACCAATGCAGAGCCTTATAAAGATAGCGATTTATGATTAGCAGATTTCAGTATGTTGAGATTTTGTATCCATTGCATAAATGCATAGTTGTATTCTAAAAGACTTGAAAGAACAGGAGCAATAAGCATCCTTAATTTAGATCAGCAAAAGGGACAAGCTGCTTCATAAGGAGAGCAAAATCATGCAAGTGATGTTTTTCTTGGAGAAAGGACCAACAGGAGACCTCAAAATAGCAGAAAATGCAAATGTCGTTCCTTTGAAAAAGGAACAGCAGAACATTCCAATGTCGTTCCTTTGAAAAAGGAACAGAAAAATAAAAAATATGTTGTTCCTTTGGAGAAGGAACAACAAACACAAAAATATGCTGTTCCTTTGGAAAAGGAACAACAAACACACGGAGATGCCGTTCCTTTTGAAAAAGGAACAACAAAATCAAAATATGTGGTTCCTTTGGAAAAGGAACAACAAAATCAAAAATATGTTGTTCCTTTGGAAAAGGAACAACAAACACATGGAAATGCCATTCCTTTTGAAAAAGGAATAGCAAAAATCGAAATGTTGTTCCTTTAGAAAAGGAACAGCAGAACAAGCAAATGCCGTTCCTTTGGAAAAGGAACAACACAAAATCAAGAATGCTATTCCTTTGGAAAAGGAACAACAGAAAATCAAGAATGTTGTTCCTTTGGAAAAGGAACAGCAGAAAATCAAGAATGATGTTCCTTTAGAAAAGGAACAGCAGAAACACACAAATGCCATTCCTTTGGAAAAGGAACGACAAAAATCGAAAATGTTGTTCTTTTGAAAAAAAAGAAACAGCAAAAATGACAGGAAAACATTAATTCAAACATATGTACAAAAAAATGACTCAAAGAAAAGAACTTATGTACAAACTGTAAAAAGAAATGAATTCCTTAATGAATTACAGGTGAGGAAGACTTCTCTTCCTCTCCCAGAATCTCCATATCAGTGTCTCGGCGTAGCTGCTGGCAGAAGGACTCCCGAGTGAGTGGTTTGCGATAGAGACGAACTCGGTGGCCATTTACCTTGAAGGCATATCCAGAACCGTCAATAGTGATTAGAGTAAGGGTCCCATTATCATGTACCTTCTGGATTTCGTATGGTCCCAACCAACGAGTCTGGAGTTTCCCAGGGAAGTCCTGAAACCTGGAGTCGTACAACAGAGCCCAGTCTCCCTCGTGGAAGACTTTGTTTTTAATGAGAGCATCATGCCATTTAGCTCGCTGCTGTTGGATCAGGGCAGTATTTTGAAGTGCAGAGAGCCTAATTTCGTCCAACTCATTGATCTGTTGCAATCGATTAATCTGTGCCTCGCTTAAATCTAAGCCAACTTCCTGTGTTGTCCGTAATGTTTGGATTTCGAATTCTATAGGGAAAATGGGTTGTTTTCCAAACACTAATTGATAAGGTGAGTAACCAGTGGTGCTTCTCCATGTTGTTCTATAAGCCCAGAGTGCTTCAGGTAGTCTGGCAGCCCAATCACGTCTATGGGATGCAATAGTTTTTGTTAAAATTGCTTCTATTATTTTATTGCTGCTTTCTACCTGTCCATTTGCCTGTGGGTGGTATGGAGTAGTGATTTTATGCTGGACGTGATAATTGTTGAATGTTGTAGCTAATCTATTCCCAGAAAATTGTGGTCCACCATCTGTAATTATTTCTCTTGGAAGACCATAATGTACAAATAGATGGAATAGGAACTGTATGACAGAGTCCTCTGTAGCTCTAGGCAATGCTTCTGCTTCAACCCATTTGGTGACATATTCTGTTGCCACCAAAATATATGTTTTCTGATTTGATGATGGGTTGATAGGTCCAACGAAATCAAGAGCCCATCGCTCGAATGGTTCAATGACTAACTATGGTTTCAGAGGTATCTCATCAGATTGACCAGGATGTCCTGCTCGCTGGCAGCTGTCATAGGTTTGGACAAATTTCTTTGAATCTTTGAAAATCGTGGGCCAGTAATCCCCTATCTGCAGCACTTTATGTCCAGTTTTGCGCTCAACGAAATGTCCACCACATGGTCCATCATGACAGGCTTTTAAAATGTCAAAGATTTCATCTTCGCGAACACATCTCCTGATATGCATGTCTGCCCCTGTGTGAAACAAATAGCCCCCAATCCACGAGAATCGAGCACTCTTCTGAACAATCTGTTTGCGCTCATTAGGGGTTAGGTGTTTTGGTAGTTTACCTACTGTGAGGTAATTGGCAACATCAGCATACCAGGGTGTTTGAACAGAAACAGCAAACAGATGCTCGTCAGGAAATTGATCTTCAACTGCTACTGCATCGATTGTCTTTGGCATTCTTGAGAGAAAATTAGCTACCGGGTTTTATTTGCCAAGTCAATCCTTGATAGTGATATCAAGTTCCTGCAATAGAATCAACCATCTAGTTATTTTGCCATTTGTGACAGGCTTATTTGCTAAATATTTTATGGCATAATGATCTGTATACAAGATAACATGATATCCAGTAATGTAATGTCTGAACTTATTGACAGCATGTATTACATCTAGGAATTCTTTTTCAGTAACAGTGTAATTTAATTCAGAAGGGGATAAATTTTTGCTGATGTAATAAATAACATATGGTTTTTTATCCTCTTCCTACCCGAGGACTGCTCCAATGGCTGTGTCTGAGGCATCAGATGATATCTGGAATGGAAAATCTCAATTTGGTCCTCGAAGGACTGGGGCTGTGGATACGAGATTCTTCAGATCTTTGAAAGCACGTTCACATTTTTCTGTCCAAAGAAAATCAACGTTACCAGTTAGTGCATACAGAGGTGCAACAATGTGCGAATAATGTTCTATAAATCGCCTATAATAACCAGAAAATCCAAGAAAAATGCGTACCTCTCTTTGAGTAGTAGGAGTGGGAATAAGCAAAAGTATCTGGATTTTGGCCGGGTCTACCTGAATTCCAGCTGTTGAAACATAGTGTCCTAGGATAAGTCCTTCAGTCATCATCATATAGCATTTTTCGTGGCTTAAGCAAAGCCTGGTAGCAATGCAACGTTGTAGGACTTTTTCTAGGGTGTTCAATGCTGGATCAAAATAATCTCTATATGGTGTTAAGTCATCCATGTATACTTCAAGTCCATCATTTATTAAATCTGCAAAAATACTAAGGATAGCCCTTTGGAATGTGGCAGGAGCATTACATAAGCCAAAAGGTAGAACTCGATAGGTAAATGTTCCCCAAGGACAAGTAAAAGTAGTTTTGTCTTAGTCTTCAGGGGCAATCTGAATCTGATTGTATCCACTGAAGCCATCCAGGAAAGAAAAGAATTTCTTTCCTGCTAAAGTATCTAATACTTGGTCTATGAATGTGAGAGGAAAGTGGTCTTTTTGTGTTGCTTTATTTAGCTCCCAGTAATCCACACAGATTCTCTGTTTCCCATTCTTTTTTGGTACCGCCACAAGCGGAGAGACCCATTTACTATCAGAGATAGGATAAGTAAAATTGACATCTAAATTTTTTTGAAGTTCAGCTTTTACCACATCTTTTAGATGAGGATTAAGTCTCCTTTGAGGTTGACGAACAGGTCTGGCATCCTTTTCTATATAAATGTGGTGTGTACATAACTGGGGGTCAATTCCTCTCATATCAGGGTAATCCCATGCAAATGCTTCTTTATATTTTGTTAGCAACTGGATGAGCTTCATTTCTTGTTCAGGTGTGAGGTTGGCATTAATGTTTAAGGTTTTTCCCGGTTCAATTTCCACAATTTTACTATTTGCAACAGAAGTAACAGGTATTGTTTGATCATGTGTATCTTTCATAGGATATTCTTCTAATTCATTATCAAATGTTGATTCTATCATGTGACACTGTGTGCAGGATCTAGTTTGGCTAATAAAATTATTAATGGCATCATCTTCTGTTTGGTCTTTAAAATCAAGTGCCTCTTGTATAGTTAATGGAGATCTAATGTTATCAGTAAGGTATGATACAGGGTGCTTATTAGTTTTAATTATTATGACACTTGGCTGCGCTGGAGGATATAGAACTAAATTCTTGATATTTGGTCCTTTGGTTATGGTCATATTTCCTTGCCGGCAGCCAATGTAAGCATCGACAGTAGCAAGCCAAGGTCTTCCTAAAATTAGTGGGTGTCCATCAAGTCGGGTTTTTGGATTGATTATCAGGAAATCGGTTGGGTATTCCCAGGAATCAATAGAGACCATGACATCATGTAGAGTACCCTCTGGCCTAACCACAGATTGGTCAGCCAATTCTAGCAAAGTAGAAGTGGGTTCTACAGATGTAATGCTGAGCTTTTGGAAAGTAGTGGTTGTTAAAATATTAATTGCAACTCCTAGATCGACTAAGGCATTAGACAGGGTCTGACCATAAATTTAAACAGTTACAATTGGATTTCCTGGGTCTTCATATTTAATGGGTGTTTCTTTCCCTGACAATAAATCAGATAAAGTGCCGACTACTTGGACTCTTGGATTATTTGTTATATTCCTCCTTGGTTTCTTTATGCACAATTCTTTGATAGTTTTTGCGTATATGTGAATGTCTTAAATGGCTTGGAGGAATGGAATTTTTATGTACAGATTTTGTAATTCTCCCAGAATGTCAAAA